>OY992884.1:81769192-82424192 GCA_963921405.1 Cepaea hortensis | reverse complement strand
CTTGATCTATCTGGAACTGTGGTCCAGATCCCCACTCTCCAGTAGACTAAAAAAAGAAACAGCTTGCCGGTATTCTGACCCTGTCAGTCCTAGCTCTACCTAGTCGTCACTCGTTCTTGAGATCTGTAACATAGGTGCTCCTTGGGAGAGCTGGTAAGAAAGTCAAGAATGTGTTATATCTAGTTCTACATCAGCGCAATCTTAAGTATAACATATCATAACATAAACATATACAATGACCAGTCTGGCCAAGTTTATCTTCCAGCTCTACTGCGTTCACCATCCTCCTTCTCCCTACTGTCTTTAGTCTGGGACGGGCTTTTCAATTGTCTCACACGCCTGTAATGATTACATTTCTGCCGCCCCATGTCCATGTCGCTAATACAGAAATTCTGTGTCGTACAGCCACTCCGTCCAAAGTTGGTTTAGCAGCTCACAGGATCGGTAATGATATTATAATAATGCCGGGTCATCCGGGCTTACAAGCCGTGACCAGTAGCTGTGCCAGGTTCCCATGCATTACCGTGAACGCACGCCCACAATACACTGAGAAAGTTTAGCACCATATACCCTATACCAATTGTGGGTAATGTCTGTACCATTACACCTCTGCTTCCAACACAATCGTTGGCCAATGTGCCAATGCGCAGACAATAGCATAACACTTCATATTGGTAGGTTTGCATATGACAAATCAATATATTAAACATCCAATACACATAGACATATTGATTAAACTAGACATATTATGATACTTTAACATCATAGCATAATGCACTAGTTAGTTTGTATGTGTCACAGCCTCACCTAAGGGCGGTACCAACCTAAAAGAACGAGACACTGGCGAAGGGATATAAATCCAGCTAAAGGGAAAGAACCGAGTCACTCGAAGGCTCGAATAATCTAGAGCCTTCTCGAAGGAACGGTCAGTGTGTCCACAGCCACGTGGACACTGATGGGGCCCGCCGATTGCGGGGTCCACGAGAAACTCAGAGAGAGTTACCACCCGTGTCGGATTGCGACACGTGTGGAAAGACAGACACGGACTGGACATCGAGGAAGCAACAGGGCTTACCTTAAGGGGGACTTGATAGTTTCAGACCCAAGTGTTTTAGGGGTCTTATACATATGTTAGATAGCTGCTAGAGTTGTTGTGATAACCATGTTCATTGTAAACTCCTGTGATATGCAACTTGCTAATTGCTGGCTTGTGAAAACTCGCTTCGCCAGCGTACTGTAATATAAATGTAAATAAATGATGCTCGATTGTATCTGAACGGAGTTTGTTGCCTTTATGAGCCCGAGTTTCAATCCCCTAGAGATCTAGGACTGTGACAGTATGTATACGAAATGAGACGTATATACACAAAAAGAATATGTACGAAGCTTATTACTAGCATCGTATATTCATATGAAATTACACATACATACATCCAACATATCTGTAAACATTATATTACTTCAAGATGGACATCTAATGATACTCAACATAATAGCATCAGGCATTATTAATGAGTACTAATATTGTATAGCTACAAAATGAGATATACAACAAGTCTAATTGAAGTGACCACACAGACCAGCCATATTTGCTGATCTGCCCGGTTTAATCACCACTTAGTTACTGCTGTTGTAAGAATTAAATAAATAGTACAACAGATGCACACACCAAAACGCAACTAGGATAGTGTACAAAGAAATGACAAGCATCTACCAAGACACCTAAAAGTATATCTAGACAAGATCTCCTTCCATAAGTTTCTACTTCTCAGAAGAGTAACACTTAAAGCACAATGATATTGAACACAGAACTTAGAAAGCCCACTCAAGTAACCTACGACAATGATAGTTCTTGCGATAACCTAGATCAGATATAGACTGAAAGTTCATATGTCTAAAAGACTGTTGCATAGTTACTAAGAAATCCTTCCTAGAAGCCAACATAATAATCATGCATATGACTACAGAACATTGAGATAGTTCCTACCTGTTCAAACTGATTTTCGTATCTAACCTGAAACAAGTCTAGGGAGCCTTATTTAAGCTGAGTCCGGCAGACAGTGTCTGAGACACTATTATCTCTTTGGCATTCCCGTCATAATTCTTCTTATCTCCCCCTGACGGTAATTGCAATCCTAACTGCAACCTGGCCATCACACCTTGCTCCTCTCTGTCTGGTACAAAGTCTACAGGCCCAGTGTTAATTGCCTTATCAGATCTGTTTTCACACATTCCTGAGTCTGCCAGTCAGAGTGGACGGGGCTTGTTTACAGCCCTGGGGCTATTATCTTCCCCTGTGTCAATGTTGTTCACACCTGGGCGATTTCCTACCTCTGCTTATCAGGTGTCATGCCTGGTCGGTTTTAATTACACTGTCCATTTTACTTGCCATCTGCAAGCTTACATCATGGCTAGAGACTTTTTGTGAATAATCTTACCTCACGACTAGATAGCCGTGGAGTAGCGTGATTAATTCATTCTTTCTCAATTTGGCCTCTCAAATTTGGAGACCGAGAAAAATATTCTGGGATGTTAAGGCGGCATTTCATGAAAGAGCTTGCCCCTTAAAAAAAAGTTTCTGCCAGAAATCTTTTGTCAACGCACGCCGTACATCCCAGAATAATGCCTAAGCACTCTCCGTTCTGTATCTGCCTAAAGGTTTCCAATATTCCTTGTGGCAGTGGGTTGTCCTGCATCTGCATACAGACGTCCCATTTCCATACTCCAAGGATACTCTGGATAGGTCCTTGTACCTGGTTTTCGGCCGGGATTCCATGCAATAGTTTGGTAAAATCCGGTAATTGTCAGGATGTTGCAATTTTACCCCTCTGGGAAAGATCACAATCAACGGGATTCTTCTACGCCTCTGGGCAGCAATTGTTTTACACCATTCACTCACGTGATTTAATCCTTTCAGCCGAGGATGTCCCCGTAGTGAAGTCTCGCATAAGCTGGCCACAGCAAAGCTTGTCTCCGTGATTTTCCTCCGTCCTTTATAGACCCTTAACTGATCCATCAATATCTTCCTTTTGAAAGGAATAATGTTACACATCATGGTCCCATGATATAAATTCAACTGGCGCTTTCCTCCTTCAAAGTCGGGAGTAACAATCTTCCCTCCTCGGTGTCGCGGTTTCTTCCCCTGATAATCAGTTAATGGGCTGAGTTTCTCTACATTAGAGTTTCTTGTAAAAACCGTGCTATAAATTGGAAAATTAGTGTGCCAAGTTGTCCTGCCTTGAGAGATAACATAGTTACTCAAAGGTGATAAAGTGGAGTTACTTTTGAATAAAGTATCCACAAATAGCTGATCTACCCCTATCAAATCGACCTGACTGAAGGGTAGATTTAGTCCTAAGAGTGTTGATTCCAACCCACTCTTGACTTCTGTTACTTCAGGTCCCTGTTGCTGGAATGTCCTGATAACTTCAGCTAATGAGATGATAGGCGTTTCTTCCTCCATCTTGTGCAAAGAATTTTTTTCTTTAGCAACTACAGACAATGTTGTCTGCACAATATCAGAGTCCATATTCTGGCTCATGACAATTCCCTGTGTTTCCTGAGTCTCCGAACTGGTATACTGTGAGATAACAACTGGAAATGTTTCCTGGTCTGGATGTTCCTCTCTGGTCGTGCTTTCATGGGCTAAGTCCAGTTGAGGTAAATCATGTGGTGGGCTGGTGTCTAAACAATCCATCACATTAGGTAAATGATTTGAATTGAGATCTAGTGTCTTTTCCTGAGCTGCAGCCTCAAAGATCACAAGGGGTTCTGGATCGTCCTTCATCCCTATCTTAGTCAAATGTAACCCCACTTCTTGCTTACCTGAGCTGAAGGGAATAATAAGGTCGGTTACCTCTCCATCTTCGACCTCTTTAAAAGCTGTCCTCATGTCCTCTTCTTCTTGAGTTTCACCCCTCGTTGAAGTAAAATGATATTCCTGGGAGTCTTGTACTGGCGGACCAGTTAAACCACAATTTCCGTGGTGTAAACAGTTATCACGTTTGTGACTGCTTGAAATGCCCCTGGCACGTTTTTTCTTCCCTCTTTTCCATTTAGGACTGGGTAGAATGAGAACCTGTAGTTCCCGGTCCACTAACTCTGATTCCGCGGGGGTTGGCAAAGATGTCCCTTCCTTCCTGGTTGGGTGAGCATCCATATCTCCTACCTTATGTTCCGCTAGAAAGGTTAGCTTCTCTGCATTGACTACTTCCATATGCTTTTTATTAATCTCTGCTTCTTCAGTTTTGCTACGCTCTTTTGCTTCAAATAACTCATTAATTGTTTTAGTCATCTGTTCCTCCGCCATGTCCCACTCTTTCATCTCATCTCTGATGTATATTTCTAGTTGTTCTTCTGTTAAGCCCTCTATTATGCCTAACCTTCTCGTGGACTCTAAGTAATCTGTGCGCGCCTTCAGATAATCTAGATCCTGGGAAGGTGAGTCCATATTTGCTAATGGTTAAATTCAGGTAAGCTCCTATGTATCTATAAAAAATCAGAGCTAAGCTAGAAAGACAAGAGTGAACCAATGACAGCAGAACCTAAACCAATGTGTAGAGTTTAGCCTCAGCAGTGAAAGACAACTGAAAGTAATATTCAAGTAGTTTCTGGCGACCGCAGTAAAGTAAGTGTGAGAGATATACTACACAGTAATCAGTAATATTTACCTAAATAAATATTAAAATGCACTGCATACATATCATAATGAAAATGGCATAAGTAAGCATAAAATGGCAAATCAATCAAGCCGTTAAATCATCAAACACATCAATGTAATTATGATTAAAGTGATCAGTTATCATTAAATGATGAATGATACACTAAATGATAAGAATTAAAATACTTATCCATAAATGATAGATGAGGTAGTTTTCTCATAAGTTCTTATCTATTATACACTTTTGAAAAGTTATATCTATACTCTGTAACTTCCTCAACTAAAATTAGTTACATCTGATGATAGTCTATTTTGATGACTGAAGATTGCAAGAGTTAACTTTTAAAATCGTATGTCTAGGGTCTAGTACCGGAGTCTATTGAAAGCGAGAAGTCCGAATTCAAATTCCAGATGAGAAGCCCAATCTGTCAGAAGTCGGGGTGCCCCACCGGCTAGATGAAAGTATTATTCACTGGCGAGCAACCCCAAATAGTCAGAAACTGACTAGGGACAAAATCTATATGGCTGAACTATAGATTAGGCCCATGAATATCCAACGTACAGCTCTAAGTGGCTCGTTACAAAATTGAAATGAACTGTGCTGAATATTAGCCAAGGAATAGGAAAGAGAAGGTTAGCTAGGATAGACTTTTAAGTCTGAATTAAAGTTTAAGGACAACTATCCTAGTACAGGTTTTTCTCCCTGACTGCTCCTTTCCTTGGTGTGTAAGTGAACCCCCACCAATGTACACAACAACACGTATGCACAATTGGAAAAAATATAATGACAGAACTATGAGTTACAATACTACAACATTTATTTACTAATCATAGACATCTGATGGTTTTCAATATGGGGATGATGAAATCATATAACATATTGTGATGAGAAACATTACGTAACTTTACTTGTTACTTGATCTATCTGGAACTGTGGTCCAGATCCCCACTCTCCAGTAGACTAAAAAAAGAAACAGCTTGCCGGTATTCTGACCCTGTCAGTCCTAGCTCTACCTAGTCGTCACTCGTTCTTGAGATCTGTAACATAGGTGCTCCTTGGGAGAGCTGGTAAGAAAGTCAAGAATGTGTTATATCTAGTTCTACATCAGCGCAATCTTAAGTATAACATATCATAACATAAACATATACAATGACCAGTCTGGCCAAGTTTATCTTCCAGCTCTACTGCGTTCACCATCCTCCTTCTCCCTACTGTCTTTAGTCTGGGACGGGCTTTTCAATTGTCTCACACGCCTGTAATGATTACATTTCTGCCGCCCCATGTCCATGTCGCTAATACAGAAATTCTGTGTCGTACAGCCACTCCGTCCAAAGTTGGTTTAGCAGCTCACAGGATCGGTAATGATATTATAATAATGCCGGGTCATCCGGGCTTACAAGCCGTGACCAGTAGCTGTGCCAGGTTCCCATGCATTACCGTGAATGCACGCCCACAATACACTGAGAAAGTTTAGCACCATATACCCTATACCAATTGTGGGTAATGTCTGTACCATTACACCTCTGCTTCCAACACAATCGTTGGCCAATGTGCCAATGCGCAGACAATAGCATAACACTTCATATTGGTAGGTTTGCATATGACAAATCAATATATCAAACATCCAATACACATAGACATATTGATTAAACTAGACATATTATGATACTTTAACATCATAGCATAATGCACTAGTTAGTTTGTATGTATACGAAATGAGACGTATATACACAAAAAGAATATGTACGAAGCTTATTACTAGCATCGTATATTCATATGAAATTACACATACATACATCCAACATATCTGTAAACATTATATTACTTCAAGATGGACATCTAATGATACTCAACATAATAGCATCAGGCATTATTAATGAGTACTAATATTGTATAGCTACAAAATGAGATATACAACAAGTCTAATTGAAGTGACCACACAGACCAGCCATATTTGCTGATCTGCCCGGTTTAATCACCACTTAGTTACTGCTGTTGTAAGAATTAAATAAATAGTACAACAGATGCACACACCAAAACGCAACTAGGATAGTGTACAAAGAAATGACAAGCATCTACCAAGACACCTAAAAGTATATCTAGACAAGATCTCCTTCCATAAGTTTCTACTTCTCAGAAGAGTAACACTTAAAGCACAATGATATTGAACACAGAACTTAGAAATCCCACTCAAGTAACCTACGACAATGATAGTTCTTGCGATAACCTAGATCAGATATAGACTGAAAGTTCATATGTCTAAAAGACTGTTGCATAGTTACTAAGAAATCCTTCCTAGAAGCCAACATAATAATCATGCATATGACTACAGAACATTGAGATAGTTCCTACCTGTTCAAACTGATTTTCGTATCTAACCTGAAACAAGTCTAGAGAGCCTTATTTAAGCTGAGTCCAGCAGACAGTGTCTGAGACACTATTATCTCTTTGGCATTCCCGTCATAATTCTTCTTATCTCCCCCTGACGGTAATTGCAATCCTAACTGCAACCTGGCCATCACACCTTGCTCCTCTATGTCTGGTACAAAGTCTACAGGCCCAGTGTTAATTGCCTTATCAGATCTGTTTTCACACATTCCTGAGTCTGCCAGTCAGAGTGGACGGGGCTTGTTTACAGCCCTGGGGCTATTATCTTCCCCTGTGTCAATGTTGTTCACACCTGGGCGATTTCCTACCTCTGCTTATCAGGTGTCATGCCTGGTCGGTTTTAATTACACTGTCCACTTTACTTGCCATCTGCAAGCTTACATCATGGCTAGAGGCTTTTTGTGAATAATCTTACCTCACGACTAGATAGCCGTGGAGTAGCGTGATTAATTCATTCTTTCTCAATTTGGCCTCTCAAATTTGGAGACCGAGAAAAATATTTTGGGATGTTAAGGCGGCATTTCACGACAGTATGTCAATATGTTCACAGTCAATACAGGAGTGAGGCAGGGATGTGTGCTCTCTCTCCCCTGCTATTTAATATCTACATGAACAGATTTTCCAGAGAAGCAAGTCTCGACAGAACAGATTCAGAAAATGTAGAACTCTTTACTCCAGATGAAACAACTGATCCACAGGAAATAAATTAACTTCTATTTGCAGACGACCAGTGCCTGCTTTATGGCGACGATGGCAGACTGCAAAAATCATATTAATAATCTGAGCTCAACATGCAGGAGATACAATATGAGTATAAATAACCGAAGTAATGCGAGTTAGCAGATCGTCGGGCCCACTAAGTATACAGATAAATAGCACAACTCTGAAACAAGTTAAAGAATTCAAATATCTTGGAAGTATGATCACAGAAGATGGCAGATTGGACAGAGAAATCGAAATCAGATGTCAAAAAGCTAGTGCAAAATCAACACCTGCGAAGATCAAGTGGTTTGGTCTTGTCGTTAGAATGCAACACTAACAACTACCATCACAGGCCATACATCTAAGCTCATCTGCGACAAGACCAAGAGGACGTCCAAGAAGAAAATTGATTGACGACATCAAAGACATTGTACAATCACATGGAATGACACTATCCAGTGCTGCCCACCGGATGCTGGAACGCAAATTATTCCTCCCCACGACGCTTGACGGCAGAAGTGGATGATGATGATGATGATGATGACACTCACCTAGATCTTAGCCAACGCACGCAAGAAGCACCACCATTGCCATCGGCAAAATTATCTCCCCTTGGCATAGGGGACCCACAGAGACCCACCTCAAGATTGACACTTAAAGAGGTTACCCACAAGGAGGGACCCACAGAGGAGGGACCCACCAGGAGGGATCCACAGAGGAGGGACTCTTTCACTTTGGACTTCCATGTAATGGATTCGCTAGCCAAGCGTTCCATTTCGTGTTAATGAGACGTTTCTCCACCTTTGACTACGCTCACTCAATGAGCTCAAGTAAGACTTGCATCGTAACTATTGCGTGCGACTGGGACATTTTTTTCACCTTTAGTAACGCTCACGAGGTAGGCTACATGTGCTGCCGGCTCAGCACCTTACCTCCTTGCAGCAGAGAGCGAATAACAGCCAGGCCCTCTCATCCGGGGAATCCCTAATATCCCTCCGGTGAGAGCCTTCGAACAAGTGTCTGGACCAAGCATATAGCAGGCTCAGCATCTCACCTCCATTTTGCAGTGTGTGAGCATCGCCTTCACATCCGGGAGATATTGGCTTAGAGGCGTACAGCCATATCACTCAGCTGAGAGCCGAAGAATATGTGTCTGGACCAAGAATGTAGTGACATCGAGCGCCTGATTCGGACTTTAAGCCTTGATTGCCTGTCCCCAGTCTACCTGCAGAGCGGCAGGTATGTGTCTCTCTTGGTCTGGTCCCTATTCATTGAGCTGTGCTGCCGTCAGCATAGCTTTTGGAGTCATTGGGACGCGCAAGCCTCTCTACCACGGCAAGGTGGAGATACGTCGGGGGGGGGGGGGAGGAACAAACACCAATGACAACGTTAATCTCTGTGCACTAATCCATCACTTTGTCCAGTGTCGCATGCAGCTCCTAAGCTATTTGATTTCTGCCCCCCTCCCCCCACCCCCCTGCCTGTATGCGAGAATATCATCTGAACATGTTAGTATCCTTACAGCCCCTGGTGTTTCGTGGCTTGCAATCTTGTTCGTATGCGCATTGAAAAGCACAGGTGAAATGGTTGACTCCTATAGTAGTCCAAGGGCTATGATACATGGCTCAGAGGTCCATGCACGCAGCCGAAGAGCCACTTTACGAAAATACAAAACAGCTGCAATCAAGTTCACTAACCAAGGACAGACTCATCTCCATGAGAGCGTACATCAAAATATCATATCTGACTCTGTTGTACGCGTCCTCGAGTTCGAGTTCTGCCACCGCCGTCTCCAGTCTGTTTTCGAACACTTCATAAACATCATAGGCAAAAGTGGCTGCATTTGCGCAAGTATCCTTCCTTGGTCGATAACTTCCCAAACCCTTCGGGAGGAGCTTTTCCCTTTCTAAATATTCCTGAAGTTGAACATCAAAGATCTTCTCCAGCAGCTTGCCAAAAGTGTTCTATAGGGTGATAATTCTGAACCCATTTAGCTTTGAATGATCTTTGCCTGGCTTAGGAAGTGGTGTTGTGCACCCAATCCTGGAGTACTGATGACATCCTGATGCTCAGGTTAAAGCAAGCAGTCATCTCCATAAGTTCTCCATCACTCATATCCCTCATGTTGGCATACTTGAAAATGATACCAAACCCCATCGGGCAATTGTGCGGTGTAGTTTGCTTTCTTTAAAAAAAATATAAAATAACACAAAGTAATGCAGCTTTACAGAACAGAATTACGAAACATACAGGACGTTGCGGCGACTAGCCTTTATCAGCAAACAATTGCATACACAACACACAACAAATAGTCACAAAAAGACCCCCCCCCCTTCCCCCCCCCCCTCCCCGTTGACTACTCATCTCATCATGTTCCTCTTGTACTTTGCGGTATCGAGGTGAAGTATAAACATCGTGAGTGTGCCCGAGTATGGGCTTTATATATCGATATTAGCCGGCTCCGTGGCTAAAGGCTTGCGAACGCGATTCGTGAGTCGGGTACCAGGCGTTCGAAGCTCAGCTGCGACCGATTTGTGCAGCAGACCGTGTCGCGTTGTGTTATAGCGTGCTGGTATGCGAGCCGGTCGTTCAGAAAGCATACTGGACGTAATACTTGCCTGGTACATCAACAGCAGCTGAAAAATGCTGGTGGTGACTGCAACGTCCCGTAAGGGATACGCAACATAATTTATTTTTTAAATATCGATATTCCTATGGGCTCTGCTATTCCCTCCGTCCAACGTTTACGTGGTCGGCCTCTTCCTCTGTTTCCATCTGGTCTGTACATCATTGCTTGTTGTGGTATGCTATTGACTGGTAACCTACTTGCATGGCCAAACCATTTGACTTTCTGAATTCTAATAAAAACTAGTGCTGCTTTAACCCCCACTTTAGTCCTGATTTCTTCATTTCTGATCTTATCTCTTCTTGATACGTTGAGTATTCTTCTCAGGAACCTCATTTCTGTTGTTGTGATTTTTCTTTTCTCTTTTTCTGTCATTGTCCAGGTTTGGCATTGATAGCTTAGAGTTGGTAGGAAGATTGTGTTGTAAAGTGCTTTCTTAGTAGTTATTGATACATGTTTGTTCTTTTGTATTGGTGCCATTTGTCTAATGAGTTGGTTTTCTTTATTGCATCTATTTTCAATCTCTTTTTCTTATCTGCCATTTGATGATATTATACTTCCTAGGTACTTGAAACTCTTTACTTGTTTCAAGGGATGTTCATTAGGTGAATTGTTGTTTTTTCTTCTTTAGTTATAGTCATTACCTCTGTTTTGCTTGTGCTCATTTTCATGTTATGTTCCCTACATATTCTGTTTAGACTATTCATGTGGTCTTGTAATTCAGTTTCTGATTTTGCTATTAGTGCTTGGTCGTCCGCAAACAGGAGTTCTCTAATGGTTAGATTTGCAGATGGTTCTTCTTCTGTTTTCTCGTCATGCGGTATTCTTGCTGTCTCTGCTTGGCAGGTTTCTTTACACATGTTGTCTATATATGTTATGAACAAGAGAGGGGACAGGACACAACCTTGTCGTACTCCAGATCTTATGGTGAAAGGTTCTGAGTGTCCTCCAGTTGCTCTCACTATGCATTCACTGTTGTTGTATAAACTTCTACATAGGTTTGTTAGATGTGTACTCACACCATATTTTTTAAGGATTTCCCACAGCTTGTTTCTATCTACTCTTTCGAATGCCTTTTCTTGGTCGACAAAGGCGAAGTAGAGTGTTTCATTGAATTTTATTGATTTTTCTGTAAGTTGTCTAAGAACAAAAATGGCATCTGTGAATCCTTTGTTTTTTCTAAATCCAAGGTGCGTTTCGCTTAGCTTTAGTTTTGCTTTATCTTTTTTTCAAGTATTTTGCAAAATATTTTCCCAGTATGGCTCAACAGTGAAATGCCTCTGTATTGTGTGCAGTCTCTTTTGCTGCCTTTGTTTTTCCAAATTGGGATAATTATGGCGTTTCCCCAGTCTCGTGGCGTCTGTTGTTCTACCCAAACATGGTTGAATAGTCTATGTAGCCATGCTGTTCCTACTTCTCTTGCTGCTTTAATTAGTTCATTTGGTATTTCATTCTGTCCCGGTTATTTGTTCAATGGGGCTAATCTGATGGCTTCTATAATTTCTTCTTTTAGTATGTCTGGTTCTAGTTCTTCGGTGGCATCTGTGTGGGTCTCTTGAATTCCTGTGACATCTGATGGGATGTTGAGAAGTTGTTCGAAATACTGCTTCCATCTTATTAGAATTTGTTTTTGTTCACTTATTGGTTCTCCATATTCGCTGTTAATTATTTCAGTTGGGTCAAAGGGTTCTCCTCTGGTTCGCATTGCACTTATCTTTTTGTAGAAGTTTCTAGTTGCCTCCTTGTAGTTTTTATTTAGGGTTTATCCATACTGTTCCCAGTCTTTTTGTTTTTCCCTCTTTGCTATTCTACTCACATGTCTTCTCACTATTCTTTATTCTATGTAATCACATTCCTGTTTGCTTTTCAACCACTTTATATATTTTTCCTTTTTGTCTTTTACCGCTTTCTTTACTTCTGCGTCCCACCAACCTTTTATTTTCTTTATCCGTGTTTTGCGTTTTTTCGTGGTTCAACATGTTATTTTTGCAGTATTTAAAATTCTTGATTTGAACATCTCCCATTCTTCTCCCTCTGTTTTTCTTTCTGTAGGTAATTTTACAAAGAGTTCAGTTAGTTTTTTCTCATAATTGTCCCTTACTGCCTCGTCTTTAAGGTTTTTTAAGTTTACTGATTCGCATGACATGTGTTTTCCTGCTCTTTGTTTTCTTCTTCTGATGGTTCTTATTGTGGCAACGACTGGTTTATGATCTGTGTTTATACTGAAATTGGGCACTGCCCTTGCATCTAATATATTTCTCTTTCTGGGTAAAGCTCGGGCGACCATCCCCGACCCAGCGCGTCCACTGGTGGCGGATCGTGGAACGGCCTCTAGATATAGAGGTTAGCTGCGAATATCGAATAAGCAGCCGCGGACCAACTGGCGGTGGGCACAGACGGCCAGGCGGGATCTCAGGGTGGGATCTCCTTAGAAAATACATCATATGCTCGGAGACGTTCCTGCCAAGCGAGTCGGGGCGCTCTAACCCCTCTCCCGGGTAGGTGGAACCCGTTAGCTTTGGACAGCAGTCTATCTAGGAGAGGGAAAACTATAAATATAAACCCCCAAGTTCAAGGTGGACCAGCGTGCTGAGGAACTGGATGGCCATGGGTTAACTGGTCGTGAACGTTGGACGTCTGGCAGGCGTGCGGGGCGGCATCAGACGTAATGCTAGGGTGACCGTTTATTTCCTGCAATATCCAAACTTTGCCTATGGATTCATTTAAACACGGGAATCGTCGCCGGAGCTACGGAGCACGTGCTCTGCGCTTGACACATCCCTCAGAGGCTAGCGAAGAGAGAGTGAGGAGGAGAAGACGAGGAAATGGTGTGAGAAGACGGCATAGAAATAGGAGGGCAGGCGCCAGGAGAACAAGACGAAAAGTGGAGAGACTAGGTTTCAACTATGTAAGAGTGGGATACTGGAATTGTCGCAGTGCCAGACAGAGAGGTCCTGTATTGGAGAGACTAATATATGATTTTGATGTCCTCATGCTCCAGGAGCTAAATACAGACAAATACCATTGCCCTGGGTACGCCAGTTATATAAACCCTACTGGGCAGAAGAGACATGGACAAGGTTTGCTGGTGAAGGAAGGAGTGAAGCATGTGGTACTTGACTTGAGCCAGTGGAATCACAATGCAAAAGAGGTCCAGGGTATAGAAATGGAGATTGGTGGCTTAAGTTGGAACATCATAAATGTATATGCCACAGTAGACTGTTTTGTCAGAAAGGAACACTGGGACTGGCTTAAGGAACCGGAGGAATTACCAGGTGATAGGCTACTCATATGTGAAGACTTCAATGCAAGGTACAGAGATTGGGACAGTAGTGGAGAAAATCGACAGGGAATTGCCCTTGCGGATGCCATGGTGGACTCCGATGTGGTCTGCATAAATGATGGTAGGCCGACTAGAATGGCAATGAGGCCTGGCGATGCGGACACAGCTATTGACTTGGCACTTGTCTCCCAGTCATCAGTCCTTGATATAAAGTGGACTGTTTTGAATGACCATGGGAGTGATCACATGTCATGCTCAGTCCTGATCTCTAAACCCAGGAAAGTTAAAGCTGGGAGAGCGCTCAAGACCTTCCGGTATGAGAGGACCGATTGCCTTCTTGGACGCCTCAGGCAAGGGGCATGCAACAGGACTGTAAAAACTCCCTTTTTGCATCCCCCATGGTGGACCCCAGAAGTAGACCATGCTTGGAAAGCAAAGAGAGCTGCAGTGGAGCAGCTAAAGAAAGTGCGACAGACACTTCAAAGCTCACGAGAGGAAGTGGACACAGCGGAAAATGTCAAGAAAGACAAGGTGGAGGTTTTCAAGCGCTGTGCTGCAGAGGCCAAAAAGGCAAAATGGGAATGTTTCATGAAGGAGATTGGAGGTGATAAAATACTGCGAAAATTCTGGAAACTGCACAGGCAAATGCAGAGAAAAGATCGGCCTATGACAGTGGGAACAATCTATAGAGATGATGGTGTGCGCGTGACAATAGACAAAGAGAAAGGGGAGGCATTTCTCCAGAGATTTTTAGAGCAGACCAATCATAATGATGCGGACACCAGGGATGCAGTTAGAGAGGAGTTATCTGGCACCACGAAGAATATGCAGTATGAAGACATCATATGGGTGGAAGATGTTAAACACATTTTGAAAAAGGCAAAAGACACGGCACCAGGGCCCGATGGGGTCAGGTATGGCCACATGAAGAGTTTGAGCGATGCTGACCTGGAGGAGATGACCGACTGCTTTAACCAGAGCAATAGGACAGAATCAGTACCGCAGGATTGGGTGCACAGCTATCTCATCCCTCTCCCAAAACCATTCAAGGATCAGTCAAAGCTTAGCGGCTTTAGAATCATCACCCTTCAAAATACATTTGGGAAGGTTGTCAAGGTGATAGAGACCACTAGGGTAGACTAGGGACAGAAGAGGGGCAAGGACTGATAGGACATAGAGATAGGACCTCTATAAAGGGATAGACAGAGTAGAGATAACACCCAAGCTAGGACTTAAGAATAGTTATAAGACCAGACTCGGTGGGGTGGGGACTAACGTGTCATACGTAGGACAACAGAGGGACCAACCCCGAGGATAGAGGATGGGGACATTAGGTCACGGAGAATACCCGTGATGACGTAAACAGTAGTAGAACTTTAGGGTGAACAAGTACTAGACGAGAGTACTACGTGACAAATAGAACAGCACGGAGAGTTGCTGACCGCACGGGGGATTTTGACCACGTAGGCAAGCGACGGGCTGAGTTGGGTCAGACAGCGACGAGACGGCTTCCCGACAGGACTTGTGTTTTCCGACAGCCTATATCGAGTGTAGTGAACGCATGTTATAGTAGCGAGAGAGTTGATAGTGTTTATTGCTATATATGCTGTGTGAAGAGAGGCGACCATTGTATTCATTTGACAGGCCGATAACGCCTTGTCGCCAGTGTGTGATTATCAGGCTTTGCCTGTAATAAAATCCTTGAAACCATCTGTACAAGTGAAGTTATCTGTGAGGTATAGATGAAGTCGCGAGAATGCCTGTGCGTGTAATGTAAGACTGACAAAGGTTCTAGAGAAGATAGTCGCTGTCAAGCTGCAAGAGTTTTTCGAAAGCGGGAAGCTTCTTCCAAGAGGCCTGGGGAGCTACAGGCCAGGAAAAGATACCTGGTCAAATGCAGCCACTTTTGCCTTTGACGTTTATGAGGGGTTCCAGAGTAGACAAGAAACGATGGCGGCAGCGCTTGATCTCGAGGATGCGTACAATAGAGTTCGGTATGATATTTTGATGACCGCACTGATGGAGAAGGGGTCAATCCCTGGTTGGTGAACTGGATAGTAGCCGTCCTGCACTCTCATCGGGTTGCTCTCCGTCTGGGTGCATGGACCCCAGAGCCACATATTTTAACCCAGGGACTGCCACAGGGATCTGCAGTCTCACCGGTGCTCTTTAACTTGTATACGAGCAAGATTGCAAACCTAGAAGCACCAGAGGTTGGAAGAATACTAACATTTGGAGATGATATTCTTGCATATAGGCAGGGGAGAGATAGGGAGCAAACAGCCCAGGAGCTACAGGCGACAGTAGACAAAGTGATTGACTGGTGCACTGAAATGAGTGCTGTCATCCACCCGGAACTGTTTAGAGGAAAGTTGATATCGTTGATTATAACAGAGTGTGCTAAAGACGTTTCAGCTGATGATCAAGCCAGTGAAGACATGACCACAGACACAGACACGACGACAGACTAATATTAATAATTAAATACCACATTTCACGTTTCTGTCCAGGCAACTTACAGAACTTGTTGTGCTGTGACATAATGGATCAAATGTCCACATTCCCAGTCCCTCACTTCCATAATAATACTTTTAGTTTTGAACGGAGACCATCCAGATAGCAGGGCTATTATTAGATTCGAAGGTTCCAGAACGCGGTGGGGTAGGGCAGCGGTATGCGCTCGCTTTTTCATTGGCTAATTGTGACAGCCCACGCTATTCACTAGGCCAAATTTGAAACTATTAGTTTGAGCCGGGATTCCACCAGGAGCAGTCGCTATTTGTGATGTGGGGACGCAAAAATGCCCTTAAAGATTCTGTAAAATATTGTTCTCTGGATAACAGGTACCACTTAAAACATACTTTAATGTTGTGGTTATGCTAAGTGAACGAAAGAGAAGAATATAAGAGTATTTTATGAAGAAAATGTGAAAATGAAAACAGAACTTCTGTGTGCCAGTATTCTGAACACTGCATCTTCAACCTGTCAGGTCTTTCACGCTGTAATACTCCAAGTGCATATCATTCCCCTGTTGTGACTGGTTGCGTATGCTTGATGATTGTAAATTACACTCAATGCAAATTCGCAAACGATTTGTGCATTCTTAATGCCTAGCATGACTCATTCGTAAACCCAACTGTACACTGCTCTTGCGAGTTAACATTTGGCAGTCTGAATTGGAATCTGTGATGTAAACATGTACAAGTTCCTTTGTAAATGCTGAGAATGTTGGAGTGAGTGAGCTGGTGATTTGATAAGTAGTGTAGCAGAATGAATATCATATCAGTATTAGCTTAGGGGTGCAAGACTACAGCACGCTTGAGCGTCGATATAGAACAGTAAGAAAGATGCTCAAGTCGTGACGTAGCGGGTTGTTGGGTAGTGACCACCAAGAACGAGGGAAGAGAAGACAACATCACAATTGATTCTGTACTTGGATTTTGTATCGACCATCATGTATAAATAAAGCCTGTTTTGAAACAACACAGCAAATCTTGTTGATCCTCTGTATACACGCATTGTTACAGATGGATTATTGGTGCCGCATACAGGATTTTTTACTAGAAGGTCGCGCGAACAACGTGAAGTATGAAAGTCAACATGCCGCATGCTAAAGTGGACTAACCAATTTGTGGAGGTATGAACGATATTTTAGACATTCATTAAATAAAAGAAAAGAAAAGTTCAAAATCGGACCAACTATAAATGAATCAAGGTCAAAATTTAAGCGTTTTTCAGACTACCTAAATTAAACTTACACACATCAAGATTTTTGAATGGAGCCATCTACATAAGATGATTGCCTATGACTGTGGAGTTTTATCAAGCTGTTTTTCGTCAGAAATACTTGAAGCAACGTGATGTTTGTCGAATTGCTGTGAGGTTTGACTTGCATTATTTCAGCCGTTAAGTAACCTTGTGTTGAAGGTCACACACTTACATACTAGCAAAGAAATCTCAAGACAGCTATAACAACTCGAATTGGTTTAAAGGAGAATTGGTTTAAAGGAGAATTGGTTTAAAGGAGCTGTTTCCTTTTGTTATGTTCATTTAATATTGACTTGGAGAACCTGAAGAAAAATGAGAGCTTATTTTGAGTCAACCATATTGCTCCTTCAATTAGAAATCACGAGAAAATACCGTTGCATTCGCTCATCCTGAATTCTAACAAGTCAGAATGTTTTTCAACAAAAGCGAACATCTCAATAGGGGACCTTCGGAGGTGGTTGGGCAAACTGGGTTGCCGACCTGCTGAAGTAGGAACCCAAATCTAGTCGCTTTATCGCTAGACCAGTTTTCAAGACGTCGCCTGGAAGTGCCCTGTTCAGGGTGAAAAGAAGGCTCAAGTCTGGTAGGGGCTCAACCAGGGGCTGAAAGTGAAAGGGAAAGTGACGAAACCTGAGACGCTAGAAGAAGAATATCACTGAAGTCGCGTTTGGATGGCTACTAAATAATAAGAACTCCAGACGTTTGAGTATACAGGAACCGTAACAAGGGATATTTTTAAAGAACGTACCTGAATTCACGCTTCTCTTGGATCAAGGAAAGACATGCTCGACGGTAATTAATTTAAGTATAACTGCTAAGAGAACATTTTTTTAATGTAATTTAAATATTTAAATAAGATCATTTAGATAAATTGTTATAAATGTGAATTTGCTTGTATAAGTGTATAGCGAAATATTTCAGCATGGCAGAAGAACAAGGTTCACTGACACAAGTTTTGACTGGGGTAGGAACGGTAATCGGTAAACTCAACACAGTCATGAAACAACAAGGAATGGCAGCTGAAATTGTTAAATTTAGCGGACAGGCGAAAGATTTTAAGAAGTGGATAACTTCAATAGAGAAATATGCATATTTGGTGTCAGCATCAGATGAAGAGAAAATGAAACTTGCTTATCAGGCAGCAACAGAACCGGTTTCTGATCATATCAGAAGAAAATTAGAGGCTAGGGTAGATGAGACATGGGAGCAGTTCAAGGACGATTTAGCTAATAAATACGCTGAAATAACGGACCCACAGCATGCGTTTTCAGTGTTAAGACAATCAAAACAAAACACTGGAGAGACTGTACAATTATTCAGCGATAGGTTGATTAACCTGGCTGAAGAAGCATTCTTAGGACAGAACGTACGAGGAGAAGAGGTGGAGCGGATGTTGGTCGGGATTTTTGTAGACGGTATAAAGTCAGATGGACTGAAATTTAAGCTGACGAGGGAAAATCCTGAGAGATTATCACAAGCCATAGATATAGCAGTACAAGAGGAGAACTTGAGACGTAGATTTAGGTTGAGAGTAGGACGAGAAATAGGTACCAGTCGAGAAGATAGGATTGAAGAGCCTATGGAGATAGGACAAACAAGGTTCGGATGGAATAGGAGAGGAGGTATACAGACATTACAAGGTAGTAATAGAAATGCTTATGATGAAAGAAGACAAATGAGATATCCTACAAGTGAGACGGTAGGTAACACAAATAACACAAATATAGTCTGTTGGTCTTGTGGTCAACGTGGACACATTTTTCGCTTTTGTGGTAACAGGCGTGTCCAGTCGAATACACAAAGTAGAAATGGCAATAGCAGATTAAATAGGAATGTTGAAGATAGACACAGAAGTTTTACAAGTACAAGAACGCAGGAAAACCGACGCCCTACCTATTAAATAGGACCTGTGGTAGGAGGGAAAATAACAAGGTCCCAAGATTTAAAGAATATTTTAATAACAGGTATAGCAGGACGAGTAAGGAATGCTCTCAATTAGATGAAATCAAACAGTTCAAAGTGAATAAAACAGATCCCAGCTCATGTATAATAGAAATAGGGAAGTATAGAGTTCGTACATTAATTGATTCGGGAGCTCAGGTTAGTGTGATCAAAGAAAGTTTTTTATACAAAATAATGAGAAATTGCAAAATATTCAGAAGTCATAATAATCTTCACTCTGTTACAGGACAGAATTTACAAGTGATTGGATAAACAATAATGAATTTTAAGTTGGGAGGGATCAACGTAAGACATCTTTTTCATATAGTGAAAGATTTAAATAGAAATATGCTTATAGGAAGAGATTTTCTAATAAAAAATGGTGTAAGACTTATGTTTGATCTACATAAATTAAAATTCAAGGACGTGTACGTAGATTTAGAAGAAGACATGCACATTTCATCACTGGTTAGAGTTAAAATGTCTACGACGTTAAAACCACAGACGGTTAATTTGATACAGGCAAAGGTAAAAAGAAATCCGTATTATGAAGTAGGACACACAGTTAGAATCACTGAATTGCAAAGGGAGGTAATTGATGAGCCTGGTCTAGAAGTTCCGGATGGAATAATATCATTAGATAAACACTTAACTTTTCCAGTAATGATTATTAACAACACAGGTAGAGAAATTAAATTATACAGAGGATGTGTAATAGCCAAAGTAGATCATAACATTAATAACATATTAGCAACAGATAGAGTAAAAATGCCGGGAATAAATTATTCAGAAACTCCTAGTGAAAGAATTAATAACAGACGCACACGCGAAAGAAAAGGGAACGTGCAGAAGGATGAATTGATCCATCCATTCAGAAGAAATACAGCCCAAATACATTCACTAGACAATATAACAAGAGAGCAAGAATTGTTGGCACAGTTAAAAACTCCACCAGAAAATAAGAAAGTATTAGAACAACTTATAAAAGAGAATCAGGATGTATTTGCAATTAATGATTTAGAATTGGGAAGGACAAAAACAGTTACGATGGAAATAGATACTGGAGATCACCCACCAATTAGTTTGAAACCGTATAGAACACCCTTAAGGAATAGAGAAATTGTTGAAAAAGCAATAGAAGACATGCTGAAAGCAGGAATAATAACAAGATCAAAGTCGGAATGGTCATCTCCGATTGTCATCGTGACCAAAGCTGATGGTTCACATCGATTCTGCTGCGACTATCGGGCGTTGAACAAAATCACTAAGAATCTAGCGTACCCATTGCCGGTGACTGACGATATTTTGGGTTTACTTAATGGGTCTACTTTCTTTACCACGTTAGATGCAAGATCAGGATTTTGGTGTATACATTTATCCCCAGACGCCCAGAAAAAGAGTGCTTTTTGTACACACGCAGGTTCTTACGAATTCTTACGAATGCCTTTTGGAGTTCGTACAGCGCCCTCTTATTATATGCTATTAATTAATCAAGTATTAGAGGGTATACAAAAGTTTGCATTGGCATACATAGATGACATTTTTAATTTATACAGCAGAGGATGTAGATGATCACTTAAAACATGTAAAATTAGTATTCGACAGATTAAGAATACATGATGTCAAACTGAAGCTCAGTAAATGCGAATTTTTAAAAACAGAAACAAAGTATTTGGGGTATATTATTAATAGAGACGGAATTAAACCAGACCAAGATAAGGTTAAAATTATTAGAGAATTATTTCCTCCAACTAACGTAAAAGAAGTGCGTGCGTTTATTGGAACCTGTGGGTATTATCGGCGTTTCATTCCAGGGTTCTCAAAAATAGCAGAGCCTATTACTAACTTAACTGGCAAATACGCTAGATTTAAGTGGGATGATGAATGTCAAAAAGCGTTCGAGTTTTAAAAAAATAGCTTAACAATAGTGCCACTATTGACATATCCAGATTTGAATAAACAGTTAATATTATATACAGATGCTTCAGATAATGCTATAGGAGCGTGTTTGGTTCAACCATATGAAGGAAAAGAATCTGGAATACCAGGGGTTAAAAATGAAAGGCCAATTTATTTCTTGTCTCATAAACTTAGCAGGTCTCAGCGGAAATGGTCTACTATTGAGAAGGAGGCTTATGCTATTCATTATGCTCTTCAGAAACTTAACTACTATCTACAAAACGCAAATTTCATCATTAGAACTGACCACATGCCTTTAAAATCTTTGTTAGAAGCTCCAGTGCAGAACAGGAAAATACAGACATGGGCGTTGAATCTACAAGGATACAATACAAGAATAGAATACATACCAGGTAGGAACATCACATGCGATGATTTATTGTCTAGAATCCCGTATCCACAGTCATCAGGGAACACGGAAGACGAAGGTGAACCGGAGATAGACGACCGAAACTAGCAAGTAAATATATTAGATTCTGCCATAATAAATAGAGAAGATTTTGAGAGTTTACTGTCGGATCAAGAGTCTGAACCTAGAGCGGAAGACCCACATTTGGCACAATTTAATATGAAAGAAGAACAAGAATTAGACCCAAAAGTCTTAGAAATAAAACAGAAATTAAAAGAAACGGATGAGAATAAGTATAAGAAGAATTATTTAGTTTTGCAAGAGGATGAACAGTTATATTACATGAGTGAAAGAAACGAACAGCTAAGGAAATATATTCCAAAACATTGGAAAATGAAGTTTTAAAAGCATATCATGATGAGAATGGTCATCTCGGTCGTGATAAATTAGTGAAAGCACTTACGAATAAATATTATTGGCCGAATTTATTTAAAACTGCTTGTAAATATGTCGATACGTGTGAAAGATGCAGATTAAGGAATATGAAAACAATTATGTGTCCCTTACAAGATACAGATATTCCTCAGTTTCCAATGCAAAAAGTTAGTTTAGATATATCAGGTCCTCACCCTAGAACATTATCAGAATATCTAATTCATATGGTGGACGTCTACAGTCTTTTGCCGGAAGTTTATGCAATCCCAGATAAGAGCGCAGATACTATCATTAATATTTTTTACAGGAATTCGTACCAAGATTTATTTGCCCACAGATTGTACTAACGGATAATGGTAAAGAATTTGTGAATAAGAAATTCGAAAAGTTATTAAAAGATTTGAATATAAAACATATAAAGACCTCATACTATAGACCTTCTTCAAATGCTAAGAACGAAAGACAACATAGAACATTGTACGATATTATAGCAAAGATTGTCGATGAACATGAAAAAGATTGGGATCTATTCCTAGGACCTGCGCTTAGCGCCATACGCACAAATCAAAATGAGAGCACAGGGTTTTCACCATTTTATTTATTACACGGGAGAGAGCCAATACTACCCATAGATAATCTGTTAAAACCAAGACGTAAATATATGGGGGAAGACTTTCAAGAGGTCATCATACAAGAAATGCATAAAGCACATGTAAGATTAATGAATAATATAATTAAAGCTAGAGAAAGACAGAAAAAGTACAGAAACGTGAATACAAAATTACAGGAATTCAAAGTAGGTGATAGAGTTTATTATAAGAAGCATAGAAGGAACTCTAAGTTTGATGCTCGTTGGGTTCTCCAGGTTATTACATTTTAGAAAAGCTAGGAAATGTATCGTACAGTATAAAGAACCAGATCACGGGACATATAGCAAGGGCACACGTAGAGCACTTAAGAAGAGATAATGATGATAAGGGAAATAATAATTATAATAATAATTATTATTCAGACACCGGATACATAGATGAACAAGTCGTCAGAAGAGCTACAATACCCCCAGATTTTAGAAAAGATCCAGCACAAAGTCAATTAGTAACAACTCCAGTTTGTGATGATACTCAAGAACAGACAATACCGAAAACGATAGAAGGAAAAAATATGAATGAGAGTCAATATGATAGCATAGAATCTATGGAAGAAGAGATAGGTGCTCCATTTAAAAATACTAGACAAGCAACGAGAGAGACAGAGAGAAAGAGAAGTGAAAAGACAGAGAAGAATTAGGGAAAATTCATCAAGCGACGAATTAGAAAGATCGTTAAGAAACGATGATAAAAAAATTAGAGTGGATATAGAAAGAAAAAGATTGGCAGCTGCTAGTAATAGACATACAGATGAAGAAGAAATGGATGAAAATTCAGAATCAAATAGTAGTATGGAAGAAAGTAATACTTTATACGAAGAAGAAGATATTGATGTGGAGATAGCACTTATTCAAAGGAACTTGGAGTTACTGAAGAAATGGAAACGTAGGAAATAAATTGATAGAAAATACTGCAGATAGCAAGATATAAATTTCATGATTTAAAAAGGAAAATGATACTTGAGGATGTATATGACACATTTGTTATAGAAAAGGGTTCTATTGATACTTATAATGAGTTGTCTTGAAGAATAGACATAATTAGGTATTAAGATAACTAATATGGATGTAAATTAGAGTGAGGTATTTTTTTTTACTGTAATTTTATTGCCAATTGATTTATGGTTTGACTTCTTGAGTTTTCTTAAATAGATAAATAAGTTAGTTATTGTTAGTCCATAAAAGAGACTAACAATATATAGGATGGATGTTATATTATTTTAAAATATGTTTTTCTTTGAATGAGTTAATACCTTTAATTGATATGAGGGGAAACATAAATGATGTATAAAAACTTTGGGTATGATGTCCTGTTGTGATTTTATTTCGCTTCACTCATAATTTAAGTGAATTGTCTTGTATGTTGAATGGTAATTACCTTGTTTATATATATATGTTAGAAATTAGTTAAGTTAAGTTTAATTTACATGGTTTTGTCTAGAATAAAGGCAATACATGGGGCTTTATTTAGGACCCTTCGTTCAGAAAATAGTAATAAACTACTGAGGACTAGTAGAGAGACACATTATCTTTGTGAATAATATGTTCATGGGTATATTCTGTTGCTGTGATAATCAGCATAAAGAGGTTGATATGGCTATGAAGTATTAGAAACATATACCGGGGATGGTTATGGGAAAGTTAAAATAGGAGCTGCATTAAAGTCAGCATTAATTGAAGATATATGGATTGGATACCATATTATGAGTAACGATATGATAGTTGGTTAATAGAAAATAGATAAAAAGGGGGCTGTGAATGGCAGCATAGAAGGTTGGGTATATGGAATAGATAAACAAGGAGGCGTACCATGGGATGTGAGGGGGAAAAATATAGGAGCTGTGGAAAAACAGCGTTAATTAATTTAAAATGTTCATTGAATATGAACATTGGTTCATGGTTGAAGGTGAGATAAGTGAAATATAGACAAGGTTGTGGATGGCAAAATATGGCAATATAAATGTTGAGTATATAAAAGAAAACTTAGATCAACTTAATTTATAGTGAACAGAGATGTATTTCATAAGATATATTTTTAAAAAACTTTTTACAAAAGTTTTTTCGTTGGCAAGAGAGGTAAATGTGATTGTGTTGACTATTTCCTTATACTTGGGTGCGCACCCCTTCTTTACTTTTTTTCTGTCTATCCTGTGCTGTGTGAATGAGAAATTTCATAATGTCAAGTGTACGATAACGATTGATACGAGCCATTCTTATGATATATATATATATTTTATAAAGAAACTGTGAAAAGCCAGAAACGAAGAAGAAATATAATTTCATAGTGGTTTGCTATGTGGTACAATTAGAAGGAAATATTCACCTAAAATAGAGTTAGTTTGGGGCGGCTTAGAGAAATTATGGGAGGTAAGGAGAGAAGGTGTAGGATAAAGGGGTTAGGAGTTAAGACTTTTGAAGAAGAAAAGTCTTTTAAAAGACAGGGAGGTGTAGCAGAATGAATATCATATCAGTATTAGCTTAGGGGTGCAAGACTACAGCACGCTTGAGCATCGATATAGAACAGTAAGAAAGATGCTCAAGTCGTGACGTAGCGGGTTGTTGGGTAGAGACCACCAAGCACGAGGGAAGAGAAGACACCATCACATTTGATTCTGTACTTGGATTTTGTATCGACCATCATGTATAAATAAAGCCTGTTTTGAAACAACACAGCAAATCTTGTTGATCCTCTGTATACACGCATTGTTACAGTAGCCTCTTACATTAGTAGAAAGACAGATGCTTCATATCCACATGTAAGCAGGACGTGTATGGCACGCCAGAGTTGCAAAGTTCCTGTGATGCCTGGTGGCTAGATTACGCTCAAGGGAATTAATATAATTTCTCTCTGAAGTATTACACTGGTACCTCTACTGTTGGTTGGTTCATATAAACTAGTTTCTAAAAGGACAATAGGTGTGTGAACCTGTGTCTTAGTCGGCTGAATATAATGTATGGCTCATGCAAATTTACAAGGACTAAACATGTTTTTCCCATATGTGCTTTGGTGCATATGTGAACAATTGCTTATGCAATTTGGCTTCTTTACCTACTGTAGTAGATATGGACATTACTCAGTGGGGGAAGAACACATGATGATGATGATGTACTTGTGAGCCAAGTCTGGTCTGAAAGGGGTGAGGTCTGGCATTGCTGTGTGAGTGTGTATGGAATAGGGCATTCATGCACCAACATCACAACCATTGGAATGGATGTCTGGTCTGCTAATTGGGTAAATGCCATTAGTTTAATACATTTTGCATATTGCAGTTGTAAATGCCTATTTTCCATTTTCCTCAACATGCCTGTTCATGTGCTGACTCACAATGCCTGTCTCATGTTGCTATGTCACAATGCTTGCTCATGCTGCTTACCTTAAAATGCTTGTAATTGTGTAGGCTACCCCTGTCTCAGCATATAGGCTTGTGATTACCACAGATAGGGGTGAATAATGAAAATATATCACCCACAGTACATCAGAGTGAAATACACTTTATTATCAACCAGGAGAGGTGTGCTTGGACAACACCCTCCTTTAACCTCCCCATCTCCAATCTGTGTATGTTGATGTATGATAACATTATCTTTTAACAAATGTGAAGAGATGTTGTACCATTTTGTATATCAACAGAGAACAGAGGATGGTGGAGAGGCTTTCATATATCATCTGGGACAACTAACCAGAAGTCCCAGAATCCAGAACCAACTCCTTATAAGTGAAATCTTCTAGAATCCACAATTTAGGAATTTCCTGGAGGATTTTATCTCAGCTCCCAAACCGCTGAATGTCAAAAAAGGAGAAAACCAGTTCTGAAGAATTCTAGTATTAGAATTACAGTGATCAGGACAGTGATTATCAGGTATATCAATGTCATCTGAGAAATAAAAATCAAGTCTCTGGTTAATTACAACATTCACATGAACCTGGTGAAGTAGCTTGCAATGATTGTTCATCTGAGACTTAACTTGGAGAATAATCAGCCTGGTGCTCACACAGTGATAGATGAATGTGACTTGAAGAGTAGGAGAGGTTAGACTGGCCACGTGAAGTGCTGCAATGTATTGGATTGTGTTCAGATCTCTGGGAATCTTCGACAAGTCATGTTCTACATGTACCGAGTATACATCTCCCAATGTCAGGAGAGTGCTATCCTCAACCACCCGAAGTACCCCAGTATCAGCTTTCACCAGCAGTCTGGTCAACAGTGAGAGACAGTACCGTATCATCATCCCAAATTCTGTTCTCAAGAGGAATAATCTGCCATGGAACTTATTACAGGAAGTCTGCTACCTGGAGCTTTCCCAACATCAATTGCTGATGTTAACAGGGTGCCAACTGATCCAGAAAAGTAGTTCCTTCCTTAAGTTTCCCATGAATAGGAGTTTCATAAAATTCCCAAGAGACAGGAAATGATGATATATACTGTAAATGAGTGGTGTAGTTAGAGATTGGAGAGGAGGAGGAGAGTTTATTGATTACTCGGTGGAGTAATTAGGAGTTGTTGTATCATGTTTATCTGCATGCATGTTCAGCATATTTGTACATTATGCATGTACCTTTTGAAGTGTTGACATGGCAAACGGATGTCTCATTGGTCTTCACTCGACCCACCAGCAGCTCAATAAACAATATTAATGAACCAGTGTTTTAAGTACATGTCTCAGGAGAATGTCTTGTACAGTTGCTGTCAAGTATTGTCTCTGATGGATGTCTTAAGTTACTGTGGTTGGTTACATATATTGTGAAAAGTCCTGTATAGATGTTTTCAAGTATCTCTCATGATGCATGTCTTGTACAATTGTGGTGTAAACAATTCTATGTAAATGTATGTCCCACTCTTGTCAAGAACCTGTCATGTAGATGTCTTGTTCAACATATGTTATGTACAGTTATTGTTGAGTTGGTCTACTAAACCTAAAGTCCTAAGATATAATTGGACAACTGATATAGGTCACCTTTGACACAAAATAAATAAGGGAAGATCTAATGTGACGGACGAAAAGCACACTGACAACACTATGATGAGTGAATTGAATCCTCAGTTGTACAGGGGCGAATAGTTCAGATCTCCTTTTGGCCTTGAGGGAACCTTTTTCTTCTTTTATAAATGTCTGTGTAGATACTTGGTAGTCTCACAGTGGGGGTTCAGAGCCAAAGGAAAAATGGTTCTCCAAAAGGACTAGGCGGGAATGATTATCTATCTCATTTGAGAGACCTCTAGACAAAAACGTGCAAAATCATATCCTTTATCGTGTCTATTTATTATTCAAGATAGCCTATATTTCCAGAGAACACTACTAACTAGGTCCTCTGTCATCAATCTAACATGTCACATGTGCATTATGTTGTCATTGATTTATATCAGATAATAATTGTTTGTGCTCTATATATCAGATTGTGCATGAACATGTTTGTACCATCCTATTGAGGGTGACAGGAGAAGAATAGAAGATACCTCCCAAAAAGAAGTAAAGATCCTGATCAAGTCGAACGATCAGATAAGTACATACAATTTTGAAGTGCAGTATATAGTAGCATCTTTTTTTTTTTTGGGGGGGGGGGGGTGGGTTAAAGTTTCGCTGTAAATTTTACATGGTACTATTGATTATCAGTGTACTATTTGAGAGTGCGAAATATAAGTAAGAACGATGTCGACACTAAAGGAGTGCATAGAAGCAGGTATAGCACTGGGGTATAGTGGAGATAAACTAGAACAATGGGCAAAAGCAGAGTATAAGGAATATACTGATCGTGTAGCTGCAGCAAATAAAGAGGAGAGAGACAGAAAAGCTGCAGCAGATAAAGAGGAGAGAGACAGAAAAGCTACAGCGGATAAAGAGAAGGCTGCTGCGGAGAAAGAGGAAAAAGATAAACAGAGGGACGAAAGGGCAAAAGAACGGTTACATCAGAAGGAACTCGCAGAGTTAGCTGAGAGTACCAAAGTTAAACAATTAGAGTTAGCTGAGAGTACCAAATTAAAACAGCAAGAATTAGCTGAGAATACCAAATTAAAACAGCAAGAGGTGACGGAAACTAACAGATTAAAGCAAATAGAGATAGAATCACAAACACAAGTAAAGATGAAAGAGCTCGAAATTGAGTCGCATGTCCATAACGCTACAACCAAACTCAAAAGCAAAGAAGAATATAATAAGTTTATCAGATATAAAGGGATTTTCAAACCATTCTGCCATGGTGATTCCATCTCTGCATGGTCTGAGAATGTAGAATACCAGCTGAAAGTGCAAGAAGTACCAAAAGAGCACTGGGCGATGATCTACATGAAAAATCTTTCCGGGGAGCCTCTAAAGGTAATAGAATCCATTCCCCAAGACCTTAGAAACAACTATGACTACATTCATCAGAGGTTAGTGCAGCATTTTCTTTTAGACGCCCCAGGTTATCAAATTCAATTTTCAAAGCTAAAACCTAAGAACAACCAAACGTTCATTGACTACGTCTCGACTGTACAGGGCGTCTATAATAAATGGCTTAAGGCTGCTAAGATTAATAACAACTATGACAAGCTTAGAGACCTTATGATTATGGATAAGATCATC
This sequence comes from Cepaea hortensis, assembly GCA_963921405.1. Taxonomy (NCBI): domain Eukaryota; kingdom Metazoa; phylum Mollusca; class Gastropoda; order Stylommatophora; family Helicidae; genus Cepaea; species Cepaea hortensis. The sequence goes on along the minus strand of OY992884.1, from coordinate 82,394,873 downwards.
TCAACCATTCCTATCCCATTTGCAAAATTTCAACAGCAGTCCGACATAGAGTCCCTAGATCACCTAGAAAAATGGGGATCCGCATATTTTTCGTCAAATAGGGATATTTTTAAATCCTTTAGTGAGGAAAGTGAAATTGTAGCAGCTACAATGTGCAAACCACAAAAGTCCTATAAATTCAGAGAAAAACAGAGGGGCAATCTACCACAATGCCCATATTGCAAATTTCATCACGATCAATTTTCTATGTGTGATCGGAACCCTAATTATCCAGCCCACTTAGAAATGATGATTAAAAAACAGCAAACCAAGAGAGAAACCTTTAGACGTGCTGTAATATTTTTTTTTGGTCATTCTTTTGGGCACTATTCCTCTAAATGTATTGGAAGACAGAGATTGAAAGCAGGTAATGCATTGTTAGTCGATTCATCATCGGAGAGTGAGAGTGAGTCTGAAGAAATGCGAGAGAATGATGAAAATGTAGTGGCAGCGAGTGATATATTTAATTGCAATAAATGTACAACATGCCATCAGTTCCATGAGAACGGAATACTTGAATGTGGGCATACAGTGCCGTTTTCTAGTGAAAACGCGAATGCAGCAGTTGCCTCTAGAGGCAAGTTAAAATTCCACCACGGAATAGTCAATAATAGACCATGCAAACTCCTGATTGATAGTGGTAGTACATTAATCGGTCTAAGGAAAGAACTGGCTAGGCCAGAAGACTATACGGGAGAATTTGTTAACTGCTGAACTTTTTCAGGCAGTATAGAAAAATACCCGTTGGCCAAAGCCCACATAAATACTCCTTTCTTGTCCGGCACATTTACGTGCGCGGTTCTACATAACACATGTACCGACCTGATAATAGGTGTTTACCACAAGTGAAGAAATGTACCACTGAAGAAATAGAAGCCTGGAGAGAAACCTACTCCAATCAGGCTAATGCTACTACTAGATAGAAAACTAGTAAAAAACAAGACGACCTACAAATAGAAAGGTTACACCTAATCTCAACCACACCAATTAACCAGACTCGAGACGAACAGATTGCAAACCCAACAGTTAGTGATGTAGAAGACGAACACATTACAGCCACAGTTATCAACCAGACAGAAGAAGATGACTTTGAACTACCGTTACCGACTATAGACAGCACCACAACAATTAACAGCATACACCTAGGACCAAAGATGACAGACGAACAGAAACAACAAACAATAGCATCATTGACAGAGTACAAGCAAATTTTTTCAGACATTCCAGGTAGGACAGATAGGATACAACACTCCATTATTCTCTCAGCCTATACTTCAATCAAATGTAGACCATATTCTATCCCTCTAAATTATAGGGAAAACTTAGACAAGGATATTCTTAGTCTAGAAGCCTCTGGGAAAATCCAGAAATCCCAATCAGAGTATTCATTTCCTATAGTATTAGTGAAGAAGAAGGATTCCACCATAAGACTCTTCGTAGATTATAGGAAATTAAACACAATAACAAAAATTGATGCAGAGCCTATTCCTTCCTGTGACGATCTTATCTTGAATATGTCATCATCTATTATCTTCTCAAAACTTGACCTAACGAAAGGCTATTGGCAAATTCCGATGCATAGAGATTCCACCCATCTTACTGCCTTTGCAACACCTCTAGGTCTCTACGAATAGCGCTTCCTTCCTTTTGGCCTTCGCAATGCGATTGCAACCTTTGTCGGCCTTACTAGGGAACTCTTGCATGGAGTCACAAATACACAAACATACATAGATGATATTTGTATCCATACAGTAGACTGGACAACACATGTACAAACGTTAAGACTCGTCTTCGAAAGAATAAAATTGTTTGGACTAACAGTCAAACCAACTAAAGTCGAGTTGGCGTTGGATGAGATAGATTTCTTAGGCCACACTATATCCAAGGGCCAGTTGAAAACAGATACCAAAATTGTAACCAAAATTTGGAACCTCACTATACCTACCACAAAAAAAAAAAAAAAAAAAAAAAAAAAAAAAAAAGTGAGGAGCTTGCTAGGGTTAGTAAACTATTACAACAAATTTATCCCCAATTTGGCACAGATAACGTGCGTTTTTTTCTGATTTGTTGAAATCATCTGCAAAGATAAATGTTCAAGATACTACTTTACAAACTGCAATTTCAAAATTAAAGTACCTTATTAGCAACATTCCTATTCTCCGGTTACCTAACCCGAAATTACCATATACTCTTTGGTGTGATGCCAGTGCGACAACCATTTCTGGTGTACTCCTGCAAAAATATGAAGAGATTCTCCATCCAATAGTGTATGTGAGTCGTAAACTCAGCACAGCTGAATCACATTATGATGTTTCTCAACTTGAGGCACTCGCTATTGTGTATTGTATTAATAAGCTTCATAGATATTTGGCTGGAACTCACTTTGTCGTGGAAACTGACAATTCTCCTCTGTTAGTTATGGAGAAGGGCCTGCCGAAGAATAATAGAATTTATCGCTGGGCTTTGATACTCCAAAACTACTCATTCTCCATCAGACATATTAAAGGGAGCAGCAATACTCTAGCAGATTTGCTCACTAGGCCTTCAGACATTGAAGTGATGCAGAAAGGAGAAGAGACACTGTCACCATTACCTACAGTTACTACCGATTAGTTCCATTAGAAACAGTTTTAGTAATCGTAGGGCAGAAGACACTGCGTAACATCAGTATCAGGATCTGCACTTACCAGAAATTCACCTATTGTGTATGAACGTTGATACTACTATGAACAGAGTGTGGGACGCTACATCATCACCTATAGTTGCAGTGAACAATTGTATATAAACTATCGTAATGAAATACCCAGAGGAAAGAGACATCAACATCACCGTCACCTGGAGCTACGATTAGTTAGTTAATTAGACTATGTATATAACATGTCTGTAGTAATGTGGTATGTTATGATTTTTAATGAATTTACATTAGTCAATTCTTTGGTTCATTAGGAAGTAATAATAGTAATAGAAGAACCACAAGTGTTCGAAGAACCGATAGCGTAGTTGAAAATGTGAGTTATAGTAATAACCAGAATTGAATTACTTAGAAATACTTACAATTAGTGGTTAGATTTATAAATATAGATGATAGTTATAAGTAATTAGCTTTAGATTAGTATAATATAGTAAACAGTTCTCCAATGAGACTGCTACCTGTAAAGCCAATTATAACGGCGAGTTAAGAGACTTAAATTTAATTAGAAATAGAGTAGACTAATTATCAAATATAACTTTAAAATTTAGCAAGTTAAACCTTTATTAGACTTTAAGGGAACAAACACATTTCTCTTACAGTGTGTTTAGTTCATTTAATTACCTTCCCTTAGAAACACCCAGAAATTAGTAGTTTAGTTAATTACATATTCATTATTTAACAACAGTAATTATTCAGTTTAGTTAATTAAATTTCCTTAGTTATTACACTCATCATTTAGTTAAATAAGTTAATTACATTTCTTACTTTAGTAACATCCATTAGTTAGGACATAACGTGTTTCCTAGGACATAACATCACCAAGTAACAACTTAGTAACTTACTTCCCCTTAGTTAGTTATTTACGTTAATTTAGAATAAATAGCTTAGTTAATATAGAGCCACATATTTTAACCCCGGGACTGCCACAGGGATCTGCAGTCTCACCGGTGCTCTTTAATGTGTATACGAGTAAGATTGCAAACCTAGAAGCACCAGGGGTTGGATGAATACTAACATTTGCAGATGATATTCTTGCATATAGGCAGGGGAGAGATAGGGAGCAAACAGCCCAGGAGCTACAGGCGACAGTAGACAAAGTGATTGACTGGTGCACTGAAATGAGTGCTGTCATCCACCCAGAAAAGGCGGCTGTTTTGTGGTGCTCTCTGGACAACAGGATTGTGAGAGCGGATGTCCCAAGCCTCGTGATAGATGGTAGAAATGTCAGCAGAGAGAACAAACTGAAGTATCTGGGGATCACATTTGACAGGAGCCTATCCTTCAAGGACCATGTGGAGACGGTTGTGACAAGATCTTAAAAGGGACTCAGTGCACTTAAAACTATGGCTGCAATGGACACAGAGCAGAGAATGCTTTTCACACTATACCAGCACTTGATCCTCTCAGTAATTGATTATGGATTAGGTCTGCTCACTGTCTCAGAGAGTCAGCTGGTGAAGTTAGAGCGTATACAGAACGAAGCTATGCGGGTCATTCTGGGATGCACTAGAGACACCCCAGTAGTGTGTATGCGTTACATCCTTGGTCTGCCGAGTGTTGCTGGTAGGCTCAAGGTAATGTAGGCGAAGGCATTCCTCAGAGTAGCTGCAGACACAGACCACCCACTGCATGAGGCGCTGGACGCAGTTAAGGGTCAGCGACTGATGAGAAGGAAATCATGGATGGCTCAGGCAGAGGATACGATCAGACAGGTGTACCCCTTGGAGAACATTAGGCGTGGAGAGGAGTGGGTCAGAGTGCCAGCGGAGCAGTCAGAATTGTGCAGAGTTATAATCACATTAAGCCGGGAGAGTATGCATTCCATTTACCTTAGGAAGTGGAAATCCAGCAACTAATTCAGGACAATGCTCATTCAGGTGATGTGATTATCTACACAGATGGTTCGGTGTCAAGAGGTGAGAAAAGTGGCTGGGGGTTCATAGCCAAAGCCAATGGTCGACGTTTGGGGCAGGAGAGCCTGGCATATGATACCACAACATCCAGCTTAAGAATGGAGGTGGAGGCGGTCACTGCGGCTCTCCGCTGGATGGAGAATACGACACACACACACACACACACACACACACACACATCGTGATTGTAACTGACTCAGAAATCATGCTGACGAGAGTGAGGAAGGGTAGGCTTCATGTGGAGTGGCTTGCTTCTCTTCGGAGGTCACGGGTGACAAGCATCGCCTGGATCTTTTCTCCGGGGCATGCCGGTGTGCTGGGAAATGAACAGGCGGACAGATTGGCTGGCTCTGCAGAACTTGGTGGAGTATTGATACATGACAAGGCAGACGTGGTTGCGGCCTTGTGGGAGCACGTGCACACCTCGGAGGAGCAAATGGATTACCATGGTCTGGCAAGAATGAGACAGCGAGGAGTGAAGTGGGGATCTGGCCGACGTTCAACGCTCAGAGGAAAGGCGAGACGGACATATAATCAGATTGCTACTGGTACTATTAGTGTTGGAACTCTTCGCTGGCTGCTGAGGGTGGGGACGGAGCGCTTATGGGAATGCCCCGAATGCTGTGATGTCGATTCCTAAATCAATCAATCAATCAATCAATCAATCAATCAATCAATCTTTCTGTTATTTCTTGTTAATATAAAATTAATTTGGCTTTTAGTATATAGATCGTTCCATTTATATCAGGTGTATACTTGTGAATCTTTATGTTTATAGAATGTGTTTGTTATATAGAGGTCGTGTTCGCTGCAAAGCTCTATCAGTCTACTTCCGTTATCATACTTTTCATTATGCTGATCTTCAAATGCTCCCAGATGTTTTTCTATGCCCACTCTGTTATGTCATAGTCTTGCATTGAAGTCTCCCATAACTATGATGTTATCCTGCTTATATATTTTATTTAGCACGTCATGTATGTCTTCGTAGAACTCCTCGCATTCTTGCTCATTATTGTTTGCATTACACGGTGCGTATATTTGTACATATGTTGTAATTGTTTGTTCTTTTATTCTCACTGTTATGATTCTTTCTTATATATATTTTATTTCAAGTATTCCTCTTGCTAGCCGTGGTTCGATGACTATTCCCACACCGTGCCTTGCCCTTTCTTGCTGTTCTACTCCAGAGTAAACAAACGTGTAACTGCGGTGGAGCTCCTTGCATCCTTTCCCCTTTGTTCTGGTGTCCGCTATTCCCATCAGTCCAATTTCCTCTCTTCCATTGTTTCTATAAGCTCTTATTCTTTACTATTGAAACCACAGACGTTCATTGTGCCTATTTTTTGAGTCGATGATCTATCTCGTACTCCATTAACATTGCCGGGTCGATATCCGTTTGGGTCAGTCCGTTTATACTTCTTAGTTTTTCTACGAGCAATATGAAGATGCCCTGCCGGCTTGATAGGCCAGTCGCAGGTTTAGGACACTAATCTGACCACAGGGAGTCCATCCCCTATGGCGAGCCATAGCCCCGTTAGCCCATGATCTCGCGGCCATGGTTGCCCGGTCTGCACCACGTGGAGTTGAGGGTTGACTTGTGTAGTCTGCGGTTCATAGGCAGGCTACTAATTTTCGCTCTTCACCCCTCCTGGGAGAGGCTAGCCGATCCTAACCCTGCTGGCTGCAGGGCCAGGCGCATTCCACACCTTGCAGACCCGTTGACTACATTAAGGCATCAGGACTGGATGAGAAGAATAACAATATGGGGGGAAAATGAGAGCAATGAAGAAAACATTAAAATTTGAAGAAAAAAAATGTTACTATTTATCTCAGAATCATAGGCTGTAATACTAACACGGATGTCACCTTATTCTCTTTTATACACACCCGTGGGAGGCTGTGGGTCATGGGGACCGGGATAAGGGATGATACCGGGGTACTGGGTGGTAACTGTTCAGTGAAAATACCAGGTAAATGAGTGGAAGTGATACACGAAAAAAAAAGGAGCAGTGAATGGGTTGGCCACATGGGACGAATATTAAAGAGCAATGATGCGTGCACCTAAAGTATGATGGTGATACCAACACAACGTATTTTCTGTGCTCTTCTATGTGTATAGGAAGCGAGTCCTAAAGTCTGAGTGTCCCCCACCCCTCCGCCGTGTGTTCCAATGACCCCCAAGTGCTATGCCGACGGTAGCACAGCTACTGGTAGGGTCACCCATGTCGGACAGGTCAAGGAAGAGAAACCAGACCAAGAGACTAACCCCTATCTCTGTCTCTGTCTGTCTGTCTGTCTGTCTGTCTGTCTGTCTGTCTGTCTATCTGTCTCTGTCTCTGTCTGTCTGTCTGTCTGTCTGTCTGTCTGTCTGTCTGTCTGTCTGTCTGTCTGTCTGTCTCTCTCTCTCTCTCTCTCTCTCTCTCTCTCTCTCTCTCTCTCTCTCTTTTTTAATCATACATATCATACACATGTGTATGTGTACTATTCAATGAATGTTTGTTGATGTGTGTAGATGTATGTATATGCGCTCACACATATCAGTCCACCCAGACTTTAGGACTCGCTTCCTATACACATAGAGGAGCACAGAAAATACGTTGTGTTGGTATCACCATCATACTTAGGTTACTTAGGTGCACACATCATTGCCCTTTAATATTCGTCCACTATGGCCAACCCATTCACTGCTCCTTTTTTCATGTACCACTTCCACCCATTTACCTGGGATTTTCACTGAAGCGTTACAACCCACTACCCCAGTATCATCCCCATTCCCAGTCCCCATGACCCACAAACTCCCACGGTTGTGTCTGGTCTGGTTCGCAAGATCAGTCCCGCGTCTAGCGTTCGTTGTCTCGGATGGCTGTGTGAGGTGCACCAAACTGGGATCCTCCCAGCCAACGCAAGTTAGCGAGGCAGGCGTTTCGAGAAAGTAACCGCATCGTGCAGCTAGGGTCGTGGTTTGAGCGGGCAAAAGAGCAAATTTGTACGACCGTTCGACAAAGTCTCGATAAGCGCCCATTCTCTCTCTCTCGGTGAGTAGTGGGCCTGCAGTCAGTAAGCTGGTATAGCTTTTCGGTCAGTCCTGCCGGCGTAGCTTGAAAGCTCGTCGGTAGGCGCCCAGTGGTTTTGCATTTATCACCTTGTACCGGGAGGGCGCGCTTTAGCGATGCTACTCTGTCTCTTGGCCTGCGTGTGCGTGAATAGTCCGCCTGTCCGATAGATATCTGGTTGATCATGCCAGTAGTCATATGAATTGCGAACTGATGAGGCTCAGCCGTAAATCAGGAGATTTGTTCGCAACTTAGACGAACAATATCTTCTGTGTACAGAATCTCGTTGGCCGCATGTGTGTGTGTGGTCTGTTCTGGTGGTCAGTCCCTCTATCCGATTGATATCTGGTTGATCCTATCACTATCAGTAGTCATACGTTCGTCGCTACGCTAGTCTCAAAGCTGAAAATCAAAGGAATTGACGGAAGGGCCGTTTGCACGATACTCTAGGCTACCATGTGTATGTGAGAGTTACTATATACAGGGATAACTGGCCTGTGGCAGCCTACCGTCCACTGCACCTGTGTCCGTCTCCAGTCGTCTTGCCATGCTCGCCACTGGAACCAGATGGACGCAGGCGAGAGAGTGTGGTCGATGGAGTTGCGCAACCACTACCTCACTATAATCCAAACTAAAGCGCAAAGTCATTCGTTCTTCATCAAATCAAAAAGATGCAATGAATGAATAGTCCTCATCATTCGTGATGGACGAACATCCACAAAAGAGGATAAAGGTGGCAGACGTGTTAGTATTACAGCCTATGATTCTGAGATAAGTAGCAACATTTGTTTTTCAAATTGTCATTTTCTCTTCATTTCTCTCATTTTTCCCAATAAAAAAAAACAAAAAAAAAAAAAAACAACGGAGTTCGAGCTGAGAACCTTCCGGACTCAGGCTTGAGTTAGGAGTAGAATATAGCACTTGACTTATTACTTATGTGTTACACCTGTGTGCCGTGATGTTGATCCGTCGACTACAACTAAAATTTTTTTTCATCTTTTTATATTCTCATCCCGTCCTTATACCTAAATGTAGTCACCGGAGGGTCTTCTCCGTGACGATATGTTGTGTTTTTTGTATGTATTTGTAGTAATAATAGTTAGTAGACAATACTGAATTCAATAGAGCAATATTGCCAACACTGTTGCGCACTCAGACAGCAGTTGTTGCTTGCTGATGAAGGCTAGTCACTGCAATGTCCTGTATGTTTTGTAATTTTGTTCTGTAAAGCTGCATTACTGTGTGTTATCGTATTTTGTTTGCATTTCCCACAGCTTTATCGTAGTTCCACCAATATTTATTCATATTTTGCTATCATGTTTTGCTTGTGTGTGACGCGGCATAGTTCTATTTGCACATTCTCTTTATTTATATCTCCTGGCTATTTTTACATTTTCTATGTAATCGTGCTAATATCTTTCGATGCTAGAAAAAATCAATTTCTTGGTCTCAGGTAAAAATAAAAAGGTTCTCGAAATATATTTGCGTGTGCGGTTGCCTGTGTATGTAGATAACCAGTATATAATTATATATTTGCAGCTGCCTACATAGAGATCTGTTATGCAGTTGCAAATTAAATTACAAGGTATCTGCGGTCCTAAATTAATAATAGTATTTTAAAAAAAATATTATAATAATTTATTTAACAAATCTTAATTAAATAAATACAAGTAAAGTAAGCTGTACAATGAAATGAACAGTAAAAATGGGAAAAAATGAAATTGGTTAGCTGTGTGCAAGAGCACAATTGTCAATACAAGTGACAGAATGACCCGATTGAATTCAACTATCAACTATCCGTATTTGTTTTATTATTGATTTGTTCATTGTAATTTAATGATGTAGATTTACAATAATTCTACTTATTCTTTATCTTCTTGTTGATCAGCATATGCAGTACTTCCTCTCATTATCTTACTTTTTCTAATTTAAATTCTTATCAAAATATATTATTTAACTCTGTGACTCTATAAATATACTGTCTATTACTATTCCTCGACACCGCAAGGTACAAGAGGAACATGATGAGGTGAGATGATGACTTTTACTATTGCGTATAATTCTTATTGAATAGTATAATGGTAAGTATCCCCGCCTGTCATGCAGGAGACCAGGGTTTGATTCCTCGCCGGGGAGTCAGTACTTTAAAAGTGCTGTAGAGTTTTAGTCATCATAGACTTTAGGAAGGGAAAATCCTAACTGCATCTCCCAGTGGTAGAGGATCGGAAACATGCCACAGTGTGGCAAACGCAGCCCTGGGGACTGAGTATCCATTGGGATAAGTTGTCAACTCTGCAGCTGAACAGAGCAGGGCACTCATTTGTCCTGACAGCCTGAAATGGCTGTCAAAGGCAGAGGTAAAAGACCGCTATGTGGATGTGGAAGGTAAGGGGAAACCACCACATTATCTTCCCAGGATTTCATGAATAACCACATTTTAGAAGCAGTGAATGACATTAATGGCTGTTTTAGGACATCCTCGTCCAGTAGTCATGAGCCACAGGTGACACCACTGTCATACAGCTACTGATGGCAAAACCATAATTAAAATGAATAAATGTGAAATAGGCCGGCTGCCTGGCCTAGGGGTTAGCAGCTTTCTCCATTAACCCTGAATACTCTCGTGGTCGACATGAGAGCACGAGAATTAGAAGTGGTTTGAGTCGCGCCAGTGACTTATGAGAGTATGGAGCCAGTCGCTCAGAAAGTCGTAGCGTGCTGATGAGCGTAATCTAGCCTAGGAATCAACATACAGCTGAAAGATGCTGGTGTTGACCGCAATATCCTGAAACAGGATGGAAACGCAGAAAAAAAATATGTGAAATAGAAACATAGAATGTTAGGACATTAAATGAGTTGGGAAAATTGAACAATGTAATAAGAGAAATGGAAAGCATGAAAATGAATATCCTAGGCATAAGTGATGGAAGGGATTGGGTAAAATTAAAACCGAAAATAATTTATTCTGGAGGGCATAGAAATGAAAAATGAGAAGGTCTATTTGATATAAAAACAGCCAAGTCAATTCATGGTTACTAGTCATATTTAAGAAATATTCAAAATAAGAGTTATATGGTCAAAATCAAATATACAGGGATAAATATTATACAAGTATATGCACCAACAACAAGCAGTAGTGATGAAGACATACAACACTTTTACTATGAAGTAGAAATGGCGATGTCTCAAATTAGATCATAAGAAATAAAAATAATACCAGGAGATTTTAATGCGAAAGTAGAAAAGGGGAAAATGGAGGTTGTAGTAGAGAATTATAGTTTAGGTACAGGAAATGAAAGAAGAGAGAAACTAATAGAATGGGCAAATATCAATGATTTGATATTTGAAAACACCTGGTTTAAACACTATAAAAACAGTTGTGAGGGTCTGTTCAAGGCACTAAAGAAGATTGGCTGCCTACCAACTCTTCTGTCCATTGTGGAATCGTTCCACACAGGCATGAAGGGTATAATCAAGTTTGATGGTGCAACTTCAGAAGAGTTTGTAATCAAGAATGGAGTTAAGCAAGGTTTTGTACTAGCCCCCACCCTCTTTGGAATATACTTTTCACTTGTACTGAAATATGCCTTTCATGATCAGGATGCCGGTATATACATTCACTCACGCTCAGATGGCGGCCTCTACAATGCTCAGAGATTGAAGGCCAAGACCAACATTAGGAGGGTACTGATCAAAGAGAATGTGTGTTAAGTGGTATGAAACCTTGAAAGTCGGTTAGAAGATGAGGTAGATGGTATTCAAGGGGTCAATAAGGCATACGTGGTTTTAAGAAAAGGTCGACTTCATAACAGACACTATTGTTTGGTTGGAGACTTGACGCTATTGCAGATGTGAAATGATAAAATGAGATATTTTTTTTCCCCTTTGGTTAAGAAATTTTCCTACTTTTTATAAGTTTGTTTGGGTTATTTGAAAGTTTGATTGAGATATTTCTGTATTTGGCCAATGTTTTTCCCCTTTGGTCAACAGATTATCTTAATTTTTAAAAGTTTGGTTGAACTTTGGCCAACATTCTCACCTTTGATTAACAAATTTTCCTACTTTTCATAAGTGTGACTGAGATTTTTATAAGTTTGGTTGAAATGTGGCCAAAATTTTTCACTTTGGTTAACAAATTTTCCTACTTTTCATAAGTTTGGGTGAGATTTTTATAAGTGTGGTTGAAATGTGGCCAAAACTTTTGATCAGGGAGTTGCTTTTTGCAGATGATGCTGCAATTATAACCCACTCTGAGGAAGAATTACAACGACTACTATATGTATTCTCCAATGCTTGTTCTGAATTTGGTTTAAGAATTAACAAAAAGAAGACACAGATTATGTCACAAGGTGCATATGGGGTACCATTAATCTTTATTGATGAAGCCGAACTGGAGATAGTAGACCATTTTACATATCTAGGATCAGAGGTAAATAGCAAATTATCCCTAGATCAGGAAATCCACAACAGGATTGGTAAGGCAGCAACAATAATAAACATGTTAACAAAAAGTCTAGGAAAATAGGAAGCTTACTGCCAAAACAAAGTCCTTGTCTACCAAGCCTGTCTCCTTAATACTCTTCTTTATGGCAGTGAAACCTGGTCAACTTACTCACACCAAGAGAAAACGTTTAAACAGCTTTCATATGCGGTTTCTGCGAAGAATACTTGGTATTAAGTGGGAAGACAAAATCACAAATACTGAAGTAATGGAAAGATCAGGTTGTGTGACAGTGTGTTCCATGCTCAGTCTTCGTAGACTTAGATGGATAGGACACGTTAGAAAGATGGATGATGGTAGAATACCAAAGGACATCTTTTTTGGTGAATTACAGATGGGTAGGAGATGTCAGGGTCGGCCTCTATTACGATACAAAGATGTGTGTAAGCAGGACATGATTGCTACAGGCATTGATAATGCACATTGGGAGCAAGTCGCCGCTGAACGTGTTGCATGGAGGGCAACTATCAGAAATGGAATAAAGACAAAGGAGATAATGATTGCAAATAAAGCACACACAAAGCATTGTTCAATCTCAGAAGGCTGAAAGCTAAAACAAAAATAAACAGCGACACCATCAGAGAGCTCTTGTTTGCTGATGATTGCGCTCTATATGCCAACTCAAAGGCAGACATGTAACACAGTTTCAGCTTTCTCATATGCCTGTGCCAAATTTAGGCTCAATATCAACTTGGAGAAGGCTGTAGTTATGTACCAGCCAGCTCCAGGGATTAATCACACAGTGCCGAATATCAAAGTGAATGGTCATAGACTAAGTATTGTGGACAAATTCACCTACCTTGGCAGCACTGTGTCACAAGCTGCCACAATTGATGATGAAGTTAATGCAAGAATCTCCAAGGCCAGCGCGTCTTTTGGCAGACTACAAGAATATGTGGGACAGAAATGGAATAAGCCTGCAAACAAAGCTGAAAGTCTACAAAGCAGTTGTATTATCCACACTGCTATATGCTTGTGAAACCTGGACTGTTTATCAGCGACACGCTAGGAAATTAAACCACTTCCACACAGTCTGTCTTAGGAAGCTACTGAAGATTAAATGGCAAGACAAGATCCCAGGCACTGAAGTCCTAGAAAGATCGTCCATGCCTAGTATCCACACTCTACTAATGAAGAATCAGATTTGCTGGGCTGGTCACTTAACTCGCATGCCAGATCACAGGCTCCCTAAACAAATTTTTTACAGCGAGCTGCATTGTGGTAAAAGCTCCCAAGGTGGCCAGAGGAAACGCTTTAAAGACACTGAAAATCTCACTGAAAGCTTTTGGAATTCATCATGACACCTGGGAGACTTCTGCCAAAGACTGAAATTCGTGGCATACATCATTACGCAAGGGTGCAGTCACTTGTGAATCAACCAGGACTGCAAGAGCTGGGAAGAAAAGGCTGGACACAAAAACTACTGCAGGAGATCCTCCTCCTGAAATGTCAAACATTCTTTGTCCACATTGTCAAAGAACATTTTGAGCCAAAATAGGCCTTATCAGCCATCTGAGAACTCATGGCTCCATACTTTCAACCCCACTGGATTCTTCTTCTTTCGTTCGCTTGAAATAGTCTATAACTGCAATGTTGTCTCTTGTATGAATCTAACAGTCTTCTTTAGTTCACTCAGCGGTCCGTAGAGTTTATCTTCCCTGTTGTCTCTCTAGTCCAGAAGGTTTGCCTGGATATGTTGTAGTTTGGGTAGTCTTGGAGTATGTGCTCTGCTGTCTGCGATGCCAAACCAATGTGCACATGGCTGAGTCACCAATCTTGAATTTTGTATACATGTGGTTGCGTAATCTATTGTGTCCTGTTCTGAGGCACAGAATAATGACTTGTTCTAGTCTGTCCATAACGTGGTAGTTGTCTTGAGCAGGTTTTGGTGGCCTTCTAACTCATTTGATCATTCTAGTATTTTGGTGGTATGTAATGGGCACATCAGGCTGTTCATCTTTTGCTCCTTCCTTAGCCAATCGATCAGCTAGGTCGTTTCCGGGTACGCCACAGTGGGATGGAATCGATTGTATGGTGACCTCATGCTGACTGCTAAGTTCAGAAAGTAGTGTCCTTAGTACTGGCAATTTCCCAGGAGCGCCTCAAGTACTGATTTTGCATCTGTCAATAGTATCACAGGTTGTGTACCATGGCTGGTGTGTAGTAATTTCTCAGTTGCTATCTTGATTGCCTCAATTTCAGCATCATAGTTATGGCAGTACTTTCCTGTTGGAACTCTGGCCGTGTCCGTAGTATTATTTGGGTATTCTATGTATACTCCCACTCCTCTATTTTGAACTGCATTTTGTGCTGACCCATCTGTGTAGACTCGTATCCAAAGGTCCTGTGGGTATTCGTCATCAAGGAAGCTGAGAGTGGCTGTTCTGCGCTGTACACTGTTCTGTTCTTCCTTGTCAAATATTCCTCTCACTTTTGTCTGGATTTGTAGTGATAGTCTATGTTCATCTTTCCACAGAGTTCGCCCTGGAATAGTTGTCAGGGAGATACCAACTGTGGGCAGATCGGTGGTTCCTCTGCAGAGTCATTTCATGTCATCAGCATACATTGCTGCTTTAATTCCATATGGTAGATTAGCAACAAGATCATTGATGAAGATTAGAAAAAGTGTGGGGGACAAGACTCCACCTTTGGGAACCCATGACGCAACAGTACTTTCTTGCTCTTGAGTCCGTCTATCTGTACTCGGGCTCTTCTGTTGTGCAAGTATGCTTTCACCCGTTTGTACATTCTTCCATTGACTTTACAGTTTCTCAGTTTCTTCATCAGATCTTCTTTCCAGACTTTGTCAAAGGCTTTCTTCAGATTTATCCATGCCGCAAGCACCAGCTTCTTCTCTTGGAATGCATCCTCAATTTCTTGAGAGAGGTAGGTTGTCTGATCTTCTAACATTTGCAGATGATATTCATGCATATAGGCAGGGGAGAGATAGGGATCAAACAGCCCAGGAGCTACAGGCGACAGTAGACAAAGTGATTGACTGGTGCACTGAAATGAGTGCTATCATCCACCCGGAAAAGGCAGCTTTTTTGTGGTGCTCTCTGGACAACAGGATTGTAAGAGCTGATGTCCCAAGCCTAACGATAGAAGGTAGAAGCATCAACATAGAGAACAAACTGAAGTATCTGGGAATCACATTTGACAGGAGCCTGTCCTTCAAGGACCATGTGGAGATGGTTGTGACAAGATCTCAAAAGGGACTCAATGCACTTAAAACCATGGCTGCAATGGACATAGAGCAGAGAATGCTTTTCACACTATACCAGCATTTGATCCTCTCAGTGATTGATTATGGACTAGGACTGCTCACTGTCTCAAAGAGTCAGCTGTGAGATTGGAGCGCATACAGAACGAAGCTATGCGGGTCATTCTGTGATGTACCAGAGACACCCCAGTGGTGTGTATGCGTTACATCCTTGGTTTGCCGACTGTTGCCGGTAGGCTCAAGGTGATGCAGGTGAAGGCATACCTCAGAGTAGCTGCAGACACAGATTACCCGTTGCATGAGGCGCTGGACGCAGTTAAGGGTCAGCAACTGATAAGAGGAAAATCATAGATGGCTCAGGCGGAGGATACGATCAGACAAGTGTGCATCTTGGAGAACATTAGGTGAGGAGAAGAGTGGGTCAGAGTGCCAGCAGCAGAGCAGTCAGACTTGTGCAGAGTTATAATCACATTGAGCAGGGAGTGGCCAGCAGAGGCCACGGAAGTGGAAATCCAGCAACTAATTCAGGATAATGCTTGCCTGGGTGATGTGATTATCTACACAGATGGTTCGGTATCAAGAGGTGAGAGAAGTGTCTGGGGGTTCATAGCCAAAGCTAATGGTCGACATTTGGTTCAGGAGAACCTGGCATATGATACCACAACATCTAGCTTAAGAATGGAGGTGGAGGCAGTCACTGCGGCTCTCCGCTGGATGGAGAATACGACACACACACACACATAGTGATTGTAACTGACTCAAAAAGCATGCTGAGTAGGGTGAGGATGGGCAGGCTTCATGTGGAGTGGCTTGCTTTGCTTCGGAGGTCACGGGTGACAAGCATCGTCTGGATCTTTTCTCTAGGGCATGCCAGTGTGCTGGGAAATGAACAGGCTGGCTCTGCAGAACTTGGTGGAGTATTGATACATGACAAGGCAGACGTGGTTGCTGCCTTGTGGGAGCACGTTTACACCTCGGAGGAGCAAATGGATTACCATGGTCTGGCAAGAATGAGACAGCGAGGAGTGACGAGGGGATCCGGCCGACGCTCGACGCTCAGAGGAAAGGCGAGATGGACATATAATCAGATTGCTACTGGTACTATTGGTGTTGGAACTCTTCGCTGGCTGCTGAGGATGGGGATGGAGCGTTTTTGGGAATGCCCCGAATGCAGTGATGTCGGTTCCTAAGTCAATCAATCAATCAATCAATCTTCTGTAGAGTAGCACTGCCTAAAGCCAGCCTGTTGTGGCACAAGGATGTTTTCACTTTCAATGTACCACTGTAGTCTGTGATTGATGATGCCTTCTGTTGTTTTGCAGTGACAGCTGGTAAGGCTAATTGGTCTGTAGCTGGAGGCAATAGAACTATCTTTCCCTGGTTTTAGGAGGGATATCATGATTGCTTCTCTCCAGGCTTGTGGAACACTGCCTAAGGTCCAGTTGTTATTGAAGATCTACAACACCTTTGCTTTGGCCTCTATTCCTAGATTCCTGATCATTTCATTGGAGATACCATCAGCTCCTGGTGACTTTCTCATTTTCAGTTTTGCTATGGCTAGCTCTAGTTCACTGATTGTGATAGGTGCCTCCATAACCTCATGTAGTATGTCATTCTGTCCTGTATGTTGCCATTTCTCTTGAATCTCTTGTTGTTTCTCTGGACTAATTTCAATATTGTTATCTTGTGCGAATGAGTCTGCAAAATGGTCAGCTGCTTGCTTTCCTGTTAAGATGTTTCCGTCTTTATGTAGTGCAATTTTTGAGTTTCTCCCTGTGCCCTCATCGTTGTTTTATTAGCTTCCACAATTTCCTTGTGTCTTTTTCAAAGTTCAGTGACTCTGTTTTTTCCTGCCAGCTTTTCCGTCTAGCCTGCAGCTGGGCCCATTGAAATTTGGCTTTTGCATGCTGGTATTTATTGTGGTGCTCTTGGCTAGGGTTGGCCTCTGCTTGCTTTCAACACACTTCCACATCTTTGTGCAACTGCTCCAGTTCGCTACTCCAATAGGGTTTATGTTTACGGGCTTCTCTTGGTACTTTTTCTCGTGCTGCCTATAGTCTGCATTTCCCAAACTCTTCAACTACTTTATGTCCTTCTCAGTGTTCAGGTTTCTAACCAGTATGCTGGTGCGATGCCTGTACATTGCCCAGTCTGCTTTCTTGTAGTTCCACCTCGAGAGAATGCTGCTTTCACTTACAAGCTCATTTTCTACAGTTAGAAAGACTGGCCGCATGTTCCACTCCAGATCTGGTGAATGAAATGCCAGGTCAGGTGTAGTTGTAGTGTGCTATGATCTCGAGTAGAAGGTATGTGGGTCAGACGGCTTGTTAATCAAGATGAATCTATTCTCATCCTGCCAGTCTTCCAGTCTCTCTCCTCTCTGGTCCATGTGATCATAACCCCAGCTCTGCGAGTGACTGTTGAAATAGCCACAGACAATCGTTTTTTCTTTTAATGGTAGTGTGTCCAGTGCCTGTGGGCGGTCATTTGGACAGTAGTAATTGATCAGGTAAAGGTTTGTATTTCCTGTCTTAAGTTTAAGTGTTTGATACTCAGCTCCTTCCATGTAGACTTCGATTTGGGGGCAGTGATGTTATTTTTGACAAGGGTCAGTATCCCACCCTTTCGCCTGTCCTTTCGTTCAGATCGGTAACGCTGGTAGCCTCTGATTTTGAATGCTATATTTTTGTTGAGGTGAGTTTCTTGCAAACAGCAAACGCTTACATTTTCTTGGGCCAAGATGTTTCCCTATTCTATCCTTTTTTTTGTTTACACACTCCGCATTCCAGTGCATTATTTTAAGTCTTTGGTATGGCCAGACACTCTATTCTCAGGTCCCCTGGCTCCACAGGACATCTGAGAAGGACCTCCAGTAGTTGTGGTTGACCCTTACAAGGCATAGGGCCCGGCACTGCACCTGCCTAGGGGTCCAAAGCAGGGTGAGCACCATAACATTTAGCAGCAGTCAACATATTTCTTAGCGTGATTGCATGGCAGCCTGATTTCTGTGGTGTGCCTCCTGGCTGGGTGCCTCCGTCTTCAGCACCTTTCCTTTGTTAGAGAGGCTGTGGTCTTACTCAATGAAATGAATGGTCATCATTCTTGATGGACAAGCAGCATCTCACTGAAATTTTTAAGTCATTTTTGCAGTTAACAGTTACATTTCCTTGAGGTCTATACTAGCACAGGCATATCATTTATTTACAAATGCACAGATTAATGCTAGGTATCCTTTGTTCTCCTTTTTTTCATCTTAAACTGATTTTCATTCTATATTCAATTCTTTACTGCCATTTATTGTAATTATTTACCATGCTGAGAAAATTAGCAATGAATGAATCACCAACAAACGAGAAGTAGATTATGAGCTTTATTACTAGAACATGATTACAAGAAACAAAATGAATGTTGCAGCTAAAGACTTTGTCAGCACAGAATAAACAAGCAAAAATAGACACAATTACATGGACGCAGATCGTAATTCCGATATCACGCTCGAAACACAGTTGCGGGTGGATTGGATGCAGACTGCCCTACATTGGTTTTCATATAATGGTATGAGTGTCTGTCGCTCAGAAAGCAATGACAAACCACTGATCGCAAACTTGCCAAGAAATCACAAACAGCAAATATAATGCTGGTGTTGACTGTGACGTCCTGTAAAGAATATGCAACTAACTTATTTAAGTGGGCTTTGCAACTGCTTATAGATGAGTGGGCTATACAACTGCTTATAGACGAGTTCTAAGAATATCTTGGGTAAAGAAAAGAACAAATGCATCCATACTTCAAGAGCTGAATATTGAAGAAGGTTGGCTATTAAAGACGATAAAACAAAGAAAATTGAAAGATTTTGGTCACTTGAAACTCCACGAAAGTTTGGAGAGAACAATAATGGAGGGGTATATGCCTGGGAAAAGAGAGAGAGGAAGGCCAAAGAGAAGATGGGTGCAGGATGTGGCGGTGGATCTCCAGATGGGTGTTTCGGACACGGGATATCTTGCTTATGACCAAGAGGTTTTCCGGAAGGTTGTTATGGGAGCGAGGTTCTGAAAAGGACATGCTACTGTATGAATGAATGAATACAACTGCTGGGATTGGGGGGGTGGGGGGGGGGGTGGTGGTTGGAAGTTAATTGAAACTGTTGGACATTGAGACTGTCAGGATAGAGTGAACCCAACTGGAAGATGAGACTGTTTTCCAGTGTGGTACGATCACGTTCGTGAGTTGAGCATGATTTGATCACCGTTACCTTTATGTCGGCACACATATTTTGCTAAAGTATACTGAAGCACATTAAAAGTGCACCACCTGTTTAATCCAGGAACAGAGTGTGAAATGTAAATATACGTATTTACATATTTGGAATCTTTATTAATTTTCCTATGAATCCATGCTGGTAATTAATTTGTACATTTGATTGTTATGAAATTTATTGCATTCCATGCAGGCAAGGTAGAAAACCAAACATGCAACCAATAAACAAATTAATTCACACTATCCTCAGTATCTGGTATGTCCACCATGTGCTTGCAAACAAGCTTGGCAGTGGCTCTGCATGGAACGCACAAGTCTCAGGAAATTCCAGGGAATCAAGTCCATTTCACGTGTAAGAGTAGCTTCAAGCTGTTGCAGATTAGCTGGAGAACCTTGCCTGTAGACTCTGCGTCCAAGCTTGTCCCACAGATGTTAGATAGGGGACATGTCTGGAGATAGAGCAGGCCAATCAATTGTCCCAGTGTTCTGCTGCTGTAGAAATTGCTGCATAATGCATGCAGTGTGTGCGCGTGTTATTCTGCTGGAGAAGCTGCATGTCTGGATAATTTGTGAATGCAGGAGCAACCAGTGCATCCAGAACCTCATCTCCATATGTCATAGCATTAACATTTCCATGGAAGACGTGAAGAGGCAAGTGATGGTGAAAACTGAATCCTCCCCAAATATAAATACTGCCACCTGCAAATCGGTTGTGTTGACAAACACAGCAATCTGCAAAGCACTCTTCTCACCGTCACAAAATTTTTTATTGGTTGCATTTTTGGTTTTTCTACATTGCCTGCACAGAATGTAGTGAATTTCATAACAATCAAATGTTTATATAAGATGTTTTGCATATTCTTTACACGACATCGCTGTCAACATCAGCATCTTTCAGCTGATTGTTTATTTCTTGGCAAGATTGCACTCAGTAGTTTGCCATTGCTTTCTGAGCAACTGGCTCCATACTCTCATAAGTCACTGGCGCGACTCGAACCGCTTCCAATTCTCGTGCGCTTACGTCAACCACGAGATTATTCGGGGTTACAGAGAAAGCTGCTAACCCCTCGACCAGGGAGACCGGCACAATCAAATGTACAAATCAAAATAATTTTCTCTTATATCATTCTATTTTATATATCTTCATAGCTGATCAATTCATAAGCACAGAAACATTAAGAAATTAATTATTAAATAAATATTTTTTTTATTATTTCTGTACGTGTACTTCCGGTACAATGGCGACGAAATGAGTCGTTATTCTTCGGGGAGACGCTGTTTAGTGTTTTCCTGTGGATTTCCTGGGGATTTCATGTAGATAGTGTTTTCCTGTGGATTATGTGATGTTATTTTGTGTTCGTTTATTGGAAGTTTTCAAAAGAAGCCACGGAAGGCAGGTGGTGGATGAAATTTTGAGGGCAGCCGACAGTTATTTGTTGGTCATGGTCTCGAGTTTCGCGACGGCAGGCAGAGGATCTCTTTCGAGAGACAGTGGTTGCTGTCATCCGGCCAATATGGTCACTGCCATGGAGAAAAGCAACGGCAAACTACCTCTTTGAAAATGCCTAGTACATTATGATTCGCTTAAAGACTGATCATCGCAAGACAAGGACAGAGACATTAAAATTAGCAACATGGAACGTTAGGACACTAAACGACGACGGAAAATTAGAGAACATAATACAAGAAATACAAAGAGAAAAAAATTAATATTTTAGGGATGTGCGAAACGAGATGGACAGGAGCGGGCATCAAGATAGATGAAGATTTTAAGATGATTTATTCTGGAGGTGAAGATCGACACAGGGGAGTGGCAATAATTTTGGACCGGAAAACATCAAAATCTGTTTAAGGATATTGGGCCGTGTCGGACAGAGTTCTACTAGTTAAATTGAGTGGCAGACCTTTTAGCATAAATGTTATTCAAGTATATGCCCCAACAGGAGAGTCCAGTGAAGATAGTGTAGAGGAATTCTATAATGACATAGAGTCTGCCTTAAAGAAATGTAAAAATTCAGAAATAAACATCATAATAGAAAACTTCAATGCAAAAGTAGGAAATCAAGGTGATAGATACACAGTAGGAAACTATGGTTTAGGAGAGAGAAATGAAAGAGGATACAGACACATAGAGTGGGCTAAAGAAAAGGAAATGATTGTAGGAAACACCTGGTTTAAGCAACACCCTAGAAGATTATGGACATGGAGGAGTCCTGGTAGCAGGATCAGAAACCAGATTGACTACATTCTCATTAGCAGAAGATTTAGAAACGCACTAACAGTAGCAAAAAACAGTTCCCAGTGCTGATTGTTATAGTGACCACAGACTACTCACAGGAACAGTGAGGATAAAGCTGAAGAAAGTCAAGTGTATATCAGGAAACACTAAATATGATTTGTGTACATTGAGTAATGACAAGGAAATACAAAACAAATTTAACATAGAAGTACAGAACAGATTTGATATATTGTCTGATCTAGAGATATTATTCCAGGATGTGAATGATCAATGGGAAATGTTAAAGAATTCAATCAGTTTGGCTGCAGACACAACTATTCCAAAATTAAAGAAGGTGGGTCGTAAGAAATGGATGACTGAAGAAATTTTACACTTAATGGAAACAAGAAGACTCAACAAAAATAATTCTGCCAAATATGAAGAAATTCACAGACAAGTCAGAATATTATATAGGAAGGCAAAAGAATCATGGCTTGAGGAAAAGTACTTAGAAATTGAAAAACAATACAACAGTCAAAATACCAAATTAGTGCACAAAAGAATTCAGGAACTTACTAATGAAAGAACAAGTACATCAACAGGCTGTCTAAAAACTAAAAATGGCAAAATCATAATAGAAAAAGATCAGATTCTACATGTATGGACAGATTATGTGAAAAACCTGAATAATGATAACAGAGGAACAGTATGATATTAGATTTAATAATGAAGGACCACCAATTTTAAAGATGGAGGTTCAAAATGTTCTTAAGCATATGAAAGCTGGCAGGCCCCCGGTGCAGATAACATCACAACAGAAATGATTAAAGCTTTAGAACAGTGGTTCTCAACCGGTGGGGAATTCCTCCCCAGGGGGGAATTTTAGGGTTTCGGGGGGGGGGGGGGGGGGGGGGGGGGGGGGGGGAGAATGAAGACCATTTCAAGATCGCGTTAATACAAGAACCGATTACTTGATATTGTTTTTCCCTTCATACTTTACAGTTATGTACGTCTCATCCTTCTAAAATTCATTTTATAAAGTAAGTAGACCCACAAATCATGTTTTATGTGGATGTCTAGACTTGTTTTAGTATATACTATTAAATTGACCTTCCATTTTTACGTATACTGCGTAGGGGTGGAGGGATTTTTAGATAGGAAATATGAAAGTGGGGGGAATGACGTTCTGAAAATACGGTGAAGGGGGGCACGGGCCAAATTTTTGATAGGAAGATGGGGAATGACGTACTGAAAATATGGTGAAGGGATGCATGGGCCAAAAAAGGTTGAGAACCACTGCTTTAGAAGAATTTGGACGAGAGCAAGTCACCAGACTGCTGAACACATTATATGATACTGGAGATATACCTTCTGAATTATGTAATTCTGTATTTATTGCAATCCCAAAGAAATCAGGAACCTTGGAATGTGATCAATATAGAACAATTAGTATAATGAGTCACATCACAAAGATCTTGTTACGAATTATCATGCAAAGAGTGAGGAAGAAAATACAACCTCAAATAGGGGAAGAACAATGTGGGTTTGTAGAAGGACAGGGTACAGTAAATGCTGTGTATATGCTGCGAACAGTTATTGAACGTGCTATAGAAGTAAACAAGGATATACATCTTTGCTTTATTGACTACACAAAGGCTTTTGATAGAGTTAGACATGTCAACATGGTGGATATGCTTGCAGATCTACAAATTGATGGGAAAGACATTAGACTTATAAAAAACATATATTGGAAACAACAAGCTGCCATAAGGATTGATAATGAAGTGGGACAATATCAACCTATTAAGAGAGGTGTCAGGCAGGGATGTGTAATGTCTCTAGATCTTTTTTCCCTATACAGTGAAAATATTTTCAGAAATGTAGGAGACATAAATGGAATCAGCATTGGAGGACGAAACATAAATAACATTAGATATGCAGATGATCCAGTATTGATTGCAGACAATGCACAGGATCTGCAACAATTAGTAGATGCGGTTGTTATCCACAGTGAGCAGCTAGGGTTGGAATTAAATTGAAAGAAGACACAGGTTATGGTCGTCACTAGGAAGAACGAAGTACCACAATGTAATATACAAGTAAATGGGGATATTCTTCAACAAGTGAATCGGTACAATTATCTCGGAACAGTCATAACATCTGATGGGAGATGCCTTGAAGAGATTAGAACAAGAACCGTCATGGCGAAGGTAGCCTTTAGCAAGATAAAAAATATTCTGACCAATAAAAAGATGTCAATTGAAACGAGAAAGAGAGTGTTGAGGGGATACATAGAGCCTGTTCTTTTGTATGGATGTGAAACTTGGACAATGTGCTGTCAAGCTGAAAAACATCTGATGGCTGCAGAAATGTGGTTTCTGAGGAAAATGCAAAGAATACCATGGACAGATAGAAAAACCAATGACCAAGTACTACAGGAGACAAATGAAAATCGTAGATTGATTAGAGAAATTAGATGTAGACAGTCAACATTTTTTGGACATGTTATGAGAAGAAATGGACTGGAGAACTTAGTGACAACTGGCAAGATCGAGGGGAACAGACCAAGAGGAAGAACGAGAGGAAAATACCTGGATGGCTTGGCCACATGGCATGGACAAGACGGGAACACTGAGCTGATCCACGACTCTGGTGATCAAGTGAAATGGCGAGTCATGACCGCCCACGCTTTCCGGCATGGCACATAAACTCATAAAGTTTCACTGAAAGATTGTTAACCTATTGAACTCAGATCATCCACTGCTTAAGCAAACATAACTAGTATGAGTGAATCCGAGTATATGTGTGCCAGGATCCTTACTGATGTGGCTGAGTTTATGCACTATGTCGAGCACTAATATATATTTTCACCGTAAAATGAAGATATATGGCCTATTTTGCACCTTATGTTATTATTTCATGTACATAATGGTCATGCATTTTGTAGGTTGTTAATAATGAAGAAAAAGACATCAAGAATTTCCTAGTAAATTGCGATGACAAATGCTATTCAGTTGGTAGGGTGTCTGAAGATTAAAGTTTTACATACTTGTCAAGGTCATTTGAGCCTAAAATAACTCCAATTTTTAAAAAATAAGGATTGGATTAAGACTATTATGTGTGGCTATCTTTTTAATTGTGGATTTTATAAACAAATAACTTTTTCACACATATGGAGTTAATGGAATGTTCAATAAAAGCTAGACATTTTCAGATGCATATACATAAAACATGTGCCAACACCCATCAAACCATGCAACTAAACACATACCAAAAAGGCATGATGGTATGATGATTATTAATAAGTAATGTTTTAAATTCCAGAATGGCTGTTCAAGTGAATTCTTCTGTATTTAATGAAAATGGAGATAGACAAGTTGGTGGATTTTGCCCTAAAATTTTCAGCTCTGGCTTTGATACCAAGTTTATTTGTAAACATTGCCATTGCATTCTTCGAGATCCTGTTCAGAGCCAGTGTGGTCATAGGTTTTGCTACAGCTGCAGAGATGAGATCCTTGTGTATGTATATTTTCAGAATTTTTCATTCTTTCACAGAAGAGGGTTGTAACTAACACGCAGTCAGCTCCTTATTATGATAGGAAAGAAAAGATTACTCTTTCAAGAAGTTAATACAGTAGATTCTGGTTAATTGGTGTCGTGGTTAATTAGGAAAGCTGTATACTGCGAGCAAAATATGATGAATGGAAAATATTTTTAGCCTGAATTTATTCCACTTATTTTGACCAACTTACCACTTAATTGGGACAGTAAAGGTTGTAAGGTAGACTAAGATAGATGAGCTCTTTCTGTTCATTTGTTACTTTAATTTGTATCTATCCCGAACAGTTGTTAGAGTGATGCATGTCTAGATATTTTTTTTAAAAAATGTTGCATATCCCTTTCAGGATGTTGCAGTCAACACCAGCATTTTTCAGCTGCTGTTGATGTACTAGGCAAGATTATGCTCAATAGTTTGCCATTGCTTTCTGAGCGACCGGCTCACATACCCCCATAAGTTACCAGTGTGGATGAACCGCTGCCGATTCTCGTGCAGCTGCATTACTCACGAGAATATACAGGATTACGGAGATGTCTAGATGTGAAGGATGTAAAATAATGACACTATGGAACGCAATATTTGATACTGTAGATATACCTCCTGAATTATGTAATTCTATATTTATTGCAATCCTGAAGAAATCAGGAGCCCTGGAATGTGATCAACATTGAACAGTTGAGCCACATCACGAAGATTTTGCTAAGAATTATCATGCAAGGAGTTAGTAAGAAAATACAACCCGAAATAGGAGAAGAACAATGTGAGTTTGTAGAAGGCAAGGGTGCAATAAATGCTGTATATATGCTGAGAACATTAATTGTGTTCAGTAGTAATATACAAATAAATGGGAATATACTTAAATAAAGACCTACATCTTCGCTTTATTGACTACACAAATGCTTTTGATAGAGTAAGACATGTTAACATGATAAACCCCTCTTCCGTGTCTCCACATTTCCGTGGTAGAGGGACTTGTGTGTTCCAATGACCCCAAGAGCTATGACGGTAGCACAGCTACTGGTAGGGTCTCCCATGTTGGACAGGTCAAGGGAGAGGAACCAGACCAAGAGAGACACACACCTGCTGCCTTGTAGGTCAACTGGGGACAGTCAAAGGCTAGGGAGAGCACACCAGGAAAATGCTTGTAAAAATCAGATGTACTGAGCCACAGGCTTGACAAAGCAGTGTAATGTAACTTAATCCATGATGTCGCAGATTAAAATGAATCAGTATGGTGCTAATCCCATGAAGTCCCATTGCTACTGGTGGTCACCTTCCCCTGTGCTGTGGAGTCAAGGCACAGAGGAGTAGGTTAAGAGCTATTGACCAAACACCCCAGACACTCAACATACTACAGTGGAATGCCGAAGGAGTTTATAACAAGAAAGTTCCCCTAACAAATTGTCTTCATAAAGATAGAATAGATTTGGCATGCACTCAAGAGACACACCTCAACGCGCATCACAGATTCTCAGTCAGAGGATATCAGGCCACACGTTTCAACTGCGAAGGAGACAAAGGAGGAGTTCTAATACTTACACAAAATACAATACAGTGAAGTATCTGTGATCTCTGACAATCAAATGTTCTAATACTTACACAAAATACAATACAATGAAGCATCTGTGATCTCTGACAATCAAATGTTCTAATACTTACACAAAATACAATACAATGAAGTATCTGTGATCTCTGACAATCAAACGGAAATTATTATAGGTGTCGATATAATGATAAAGGACGTGAAAATAAGAATTTACAATCTGTATAGCCCAGCAGATAAGGACCTTACACTTTCAAACATGAAAATAATTGACACAAACTGCATTATTGTCGGAGACTTTAATAGCCGTTCAGAAAGATAGGGATACCCAGATACTGGCAACAAAGGAGATGAAGTGGAGGACTGGGAAATAGACTCAAATCTCCATCTACTCAACAAATCGGATGACACTCTGAGCTTCTACTCTAGAAGATGGTTTACCACTTCTACTCCAGACATAGCTTTCTGCACAGGAGACATCCTCCACAAAATCGATCGCTGTGTTATTGACCAATTAGCAAGTAGTGACCAGAGACCAATCAAGCTTGTAATGAATATGGAGTATGTTCCACAGGAGCAAAAGCCTTTGCCTCGCTGGAATTACAAATGAGCTGATTGGGACAGATTTGCCATACTAACAGACAAATATTGTGAAAACATAAATACACGACATGGCAAAACTGTTATGGAGTCCCCCAAGGTGGAGCTCTGTCCCCCACAATTGTCCTTAGCTACATGAATGTCCTTGTTGCTGAACTACCACTTGGAATTAAAGTGGCAATGTATGCTGATGGCCTGGTTCATATCTTCATCATCCATTGTCTTGCCGGTTGGTGTGTCCGATCATGCTTCTCCACAAACTGTTATCTCAGACGGCATGGATTAATTCATGTGTTGACTATCTTCCATGCCATGCCACAAGACTGTAAAGAATTTTCTCACACTGTCTTCCTCTATTTCTCTTTCCACAAATCTTTCTAATTGTCATAACATGTTCCAGTTTTCAGCTGCATAGGGATCTTAAACATCTGCAGCATGCACCCAAGACTTCCTATCTTTTCACTCTCATCTGAGCTAGGCATCCAGTCCTTCAGGTTTTTTGTTTTGCAAAATATAAAAAAAATAAAGCCTACCCACATATAATTTTTATAGCATACACACCTTTTATATTGGTGTGAAAGATAAGGAAAACCTATACATATAATTTCCCAAGAAAAGTTTATGGGCAGTAACAAGCTAGATTGAAGATGGAGTGACACATTAAAAAACTGATCAGTTTTCAGACAGAATAAATGGAAATTCTGGAAAATACGCCCATTAATTCTTTGATTTACTCCTTTTTTTTCCACAGTAACACCAGACAGGTGAATTGCCCAGCATGTTTAGAAGAGCAGGTGGATGTTCAAGAGATTGGGCAGTTGTCAATGAATCTGGTAGGGTTATGATGTTGCTAACAGTCTTTTGTTTCTCAGCTGATTTATTGAATTACTACTCTTCTTTGACAGCTAGCGAAGAGAGAATAAAGAGAAGAAGATTAGGGAATGAAGAGAGAAGGTGTTAGAGGAATAGGTGAACAGGACCAGGAGAGAGGTAAAATGGAGCACACAGGACTCAAATATGTCAGTGTGGGCTTGTTGTAGCACCTGGCAGAGGGGAGCTGTACTGGAAAGGTTAATTTATGACTTTGATGTCATCATGCTGCAGCAACTGAACATGGAAAACTATCAGTGTTCTGGATATGTTGATAAATTAACCCTATTGGACAGAAGGGCAAGATTTGTTGGTGAAGCAGGTAGTGAGACATATGATGCTGGACATGAGCAAGTGGAATCATAATGCAAGAGAGGTTCAGGGGATACAGATGGAGATAAATGTGTATATTGCAGTAAATTCTGGTGTCACCGAGGAGCACTGGGGCTGGCTCAATGAGTTGGAGGAAATTCCTATGTAGTCATAACAGTGTTCCGTTAACTGGAGTACAAACAGCATACACATGTCGTGAATTAACGGACTCACAGAGGATACTTTTAAAGGTGAAGACAGACATGCTTTGTGTAGAATGGCATGCTTCAATTTACAAATAAAAGAAAGGGAGCATCTGTTTGGATCTTTTTCCCAGGACATGCTGGTGTGGAGGGAAATGAGCAGGTGGACGGATTGGCTGGGTCAGCACAGTTGGGCGGTGTAATGGTGCATGATAAGGCAGATAATGTGGTCAGGGCACTTTGGGTTCATGTGTATAGTGTGGATGAACAGATAAATCATCATAGCCTCGAGAGAATGGAGTGGCAGAGAATGACCAGAAGATCAAGCCAACAAACTACTCCAAGGAAAGGGCAGACAGATGCATAATCAGACTACAACTGGTACCATTAGTATTGGGAATCTTTGCTGGCTGTTGAAGATATATGGGAATGTCCCGAGTGCTGTGATGTTGGCTCTTAACTCTACTCAACTCATTACTCAATTGCCTATAACATTATTTATACTTTGCCAGTGTCTTCTGTTGTGTCGGTTGACTACAGTGACATTTCTACTTTTCATTGGGCACATATCCATTCTGCATTTTGCTACGGGATATTAATTTTTACTGTGTATGACCTTAAACAGCCAGGTCATTTGACAGAAGCACATAATTTGTTTGATGTACTGAACAGCAATAGGAATAAGAATCAACAAGAAAGGCAGGAGTTGATTTGTTCTACACGTTGAATATATATGTGCACACGGGACGCAGAGGTGTTTCCAAGGCACCAGGGCTGGGTTCTATACTGGCCAAGACCTATTGATGTGTCCTCGCCGAGCGTCCTGGGCAACAGGTCCCTTCGGGGTCCTGGCTAAAGTCAGCGAACATAAGCAAGCAAGCATATGTGCACACATATACATGTGTGTATACATGTGTAGTGACATGCTTGTGTGCACAGAGAGAGAGACAGAGAGAAAGAGAGAGAGGATAGTAAGCAGTGTGAAAAAAAATGTCGGTGACTTATCTCAGGGGCTCTGAATATGAAACAGGGTGAATCCTACCGGAAGTCAGCTGTTATACACACACACACGCGCACGCATGCACGCACGCACGCACGCACACACACACACACACACACACACACACAGAGACAGAGAGAGACAGAGAGAGAGAGGGGACAGGCATGGCATGGCATGACATGGCTTGACAGACATGGCATGACATGACAGACAGGACAGACATGACAGACAGACAAGTAAGTGCCCTGCCAGCTGGTGTAGGTGTTCATGACTCTCCACAGATTTTGGTCTTCTGGATCAACTCTGCTGATGGTATTCCTTCATGTCACTGTCTCAATCCAAGCAGCATCATTTCTCTTGGTCTGCCTCTGCCTCTCTTCCCCTCGATCTTTTCAGTTGTCACGATGTTCTCCAATGCCTCTCTTCTCATCACATGACCGAAGAAAGCTGTTTTCTCTTTCTTATTATATATATATATATATATAAATAACAGGCAGTACAAGGATTCACGATTGTGTAGGGGAGATATGTATGTATGTGTGGTGCATACAATTTCATCCCAATGCATTTATGTAACTAGATGTGTGCTTTTCAAAAACTTAGCTCATGTAGCAGTGTGCTCTTAACCGCATCATGATCAAACAATACTGGTACAAACTCACATTGTAGACCTTGTTAGTCACATCCACTAGGATACTCCTCATTAGGTGCATACTTGGTCCATCACTGTATCTTAATGGTCTCGGGTTTTTCCCACCTTCCCAGCATCTTCATGCACTATTCCCCCCACCCCACCCACTTGAATGCATTTCTCATGTGTTTTCTGGACCACTCCCAGTTATCACAGAGTTCCCCAATTTATTTCTTCTCATAACGTGACCAAAAAATTGTGACTGTCTTTCTGTGTCTGTGATCCTTAATTAGGAGCACTTATAAAAAGAAAAATCCTAAATTATTAGAAAATAACCATGTTCCATCTTCTGCAAATGCTTGCAGTCAACTGAAGCAAAGAAATAGTTCAAATGAAAAGATAATGGGTACTATCTGTATTTAATATGTGGGAATTTTAAATTAGGTGTCTGTGCCCTATTCATACTTCAGATTCTACCAACAGCGGAGAAAGAAGATCAAGTTAATAAGCTACACATAATTGCTAAAGATTAAGTGTTGACAGTCAACAAGAAATTAGTGATAGTTCTTGAGAGAATAGGTAGGAAAAATAAGGTGGAGAAGAAATATCAACTATCAATATCACTTCCCTGTTGAGCTTGACTCTAGTCCGACTTTGTGAAGACACATGAAGGGTGTAGCATAGGTGGGAGCGCAAGCGCAAGCGCAATTGAAATACCGCTACTTTTATCGTTTCTTTACTTATTCAGTGAGTCGGAGATTTGCCCGCAACAGACGAGCGATACCTCCGGCAGGCCTATTCTCGCTGGTCGTGAGATCCGCACAGTGGAAGGATGGGAGATTTGCTCGCAACAGACGAGCAATATCTCCGGCGATATCTCTGGCGGGCCTATTCCCGGTGGTTGTGGGATCCGCAAAAGTCAGACGGGGAGTCTGACGGTAGTACACGCTTTACACAGGTCCGGACACTTGTGATTGACAGATGTATGCGTCCTATGGTCCAGGTGTGTATGAAGCCCTCACCTGTGGGACTTGGCTGAACGCCTCTAAGTCGGGAACCTTGGGTGCCAGGGTCTGGCCACCACTTGCCACCTGCTCGTGGAGGCAAGGTCTCGGAGGTTTGACGCTGAGCCGCCAGCGTCTGCAGCCTACCCTGTCCCAGACGTATTGGTTACCCATTCCTCTGGACCAGACAGGGCAAGGCCGAGAGAGGGAACATGACGTTTGGGCACCACATGTTCTCTGAAGCTCTGCCCAGACATTGTGATGGAATTTTGGCCAAATTCCAACTCACATACTTTGGTCTGTCAAGACTGTAAGGTGCCACACTTATTAACTTGATGCAGTTTAAACCTGTTAAGGAGTTAGTCTGAGTATATCCAGAGGGTTTACAACCTGTAATTGATGTAGTGTATATTCACAATGATAGGACAAGTGGTAGTGATCTCATTCTGTGACATCATGTATACTTTTGAGTGGATCGGAATGCTGGACACAATCTGATGATACAGAACATAATATCCAGACTTGTGAATACAAATATTATAGAAGAATTCTGCACATCTCTTAAGTATAAAGAACATAAAACCAGAGAGAAAAATAATCACATAAGCAATCCAACAAGAAAGCTTGCCTAGGTGTGGGCATGTTAAAATAATCTCTCAGAGAATTTGTAATGGTAAGTGTAGAAAAAGAAGGCAAATAAAAAATACTGGAGTGAGAATATCAAAGAATGGACAGGTCACTGATTTCCTGTGCTTACACGCATTCAATAGTGGAGCAGCTCCATGACACAACACTGGAAGTTATGGGCTGATTTGACCTGGTCTTATTTGTTAGTTTTTTACATTACATATTTAACAGTTTTATGTGTTTTTTTTTTTTAAAACCTAGATGTTTCCAGACAATGCTGTCAAAAGAGAAATGTCAGTTATGGCCACTTCTTGTGTCTTTCCTGGATGCAGCTGGCGAGGAAGATTTAAAGAGTATGAAGTATGTCTCACATAATTAGATGTTACAAATAGTTTGTTATTCTAGAACAAAATATAAATTTGAGAAATGTTTGTAAACATTTCATTGTCTTCATGCACCATACCAATAAGTGTGGGCAGCCATGGTTCACCACGTCACATGATCACCAGTCTTGGATCAGGTTTTTATTCTTCACCTCATTATGCCTTGTGGTCAAGCCATCCAGATATTTATCCCTTTCAAACATTTGGAAATATGATTTCTAAAGACATCACAACTTCCTACTTATCATCAGGGGTTACAGATCTGAAAGGTGACTGATGACACACCTGCAATCTTTGCCTGTCTTTCTGTGATAAACACTGGTCTTTTCAACCACAAACATGGGTCGTAGCAGCCTTGGGAACATGGTAAAACCCTGGGAACAGCAATTTAGAATATTATGGCAGGGAAAAACACAGGAAAATGAATAAAGGGAAAAAACAAATTGTATAAAAAGTGAGAATGTGAAAGTCTATTTATGACTGTCACAAGCCATGCAAATGTAACAAATAATGATATCAATAGTTCCTGCCATTTATGGTAAAGTGTGAGCATGCGTTCGAATGGTCGGCTAAGGCTTATGACTTCTATAAGAGACTTTGAGACAATACTTGGTTGCCGATGTCAAAATCAGCAGGACAAAATACATAAGTGTAGACACTGAATATCATTGGAAAAGTAAAAATGTTACAAATTACAACATACTTATAGAGCATGATAGGAAATGTGCCGCAATCGCCTGCAAGGACACATTCTCTTTTTAAAAAATACTGATGGACTCTTTGATTCTATTTTTAGTGCTGCTCATATACTGACGGTAGCCTTATGAAATAGCATATTGCTAGTTTCCCGATGACGGAAACACTGCAAAGTTATTTGTCCTTACTGCTGAGGACAAGTTTTCTCAGTCAAAGGACAGTTTATTATAATTTGTCTAACTGAGCTGAAATACTATGGCGGTGTGCAAAAATAGACAGTAGTGGGTGTGTGCAGGGTGGGGTAGAGAGTGGATCCCTTCCATGTGAAGAATACAGTGAATAACTTTTGATAATGAAACTAAGCATCTCATTCATTTGTAGACAATGATCATGCAGAATTAGGGACAAAAATTTACACAAGAAATAGGCATAATTCACCACCATACTGTGCTGTAGCTGCCCTATTTGTTCTTATTTTAATTGATAAAACTTAGCTATAACTATGTTAGACAGATATTTTAGCCAGGTAACACTCCCCTTCCTTATTATTTTGTAGGTGCCAAAAATTCAGAGTATTGTACATAAAGTCTCTGTCTCTTTTGACCGTCTACGTCTAATTTATCTAATCATTTTAGTTTTCATCTTTTTCTTGTAGTACTTGCTCTTTGGTTTTTCTGTCTGTCCATGATATTCTTTGCATTTTCCTCAGAAACCACATTTCCATTGCCATTAAATGTTTTTCAGCTTGTCTGCTCATTGTTCATGTTTCACCATATTAAAGTACAGGTTATATGTATCACTTCAACACTCATTGCAATTGACATCTTTGTATTGGTTAATATGTTTTCCATCTTGCAAAAGGCTACCTTTGCCAAATCAATTCTTGTTCTAATCTCTTCAAGCCCGCGGCCGCCCCCCCCCCCCCCCCCCCCATTCAGATGTTATGACTGTTCCGAGATAGTTGTACTGATTCAGTTGTTTATAAATATTCTCATTTACCCGTGTATAGATAGTGGTAATTCTTCCTTCCTAGTGAGGACCACTAACGTTGTAATGCTACTGCTATAGCTACCACTACTACTAGTTCTATTAATTAAAACTACTGCTGCTGCTGCTGCGGCTGCTCCTCCTCCTCCTCCTACTACTACTACTACTACTACTACTACTACTACTACTACTACTACTACTACTTGTAATCACTACTGCTACTTCAAACCACTACAACCCCCGGGAAGGTTAACCCGGTCAACAAATGCCCGCAGAAGTCGGATGTGTCGGCCTAACTGCGCAAGAACGCAGCTCTGCTGTAAACAGGCACAACGCAATCACGTCCGAAAAAAAACTCCGGATGAACGAAGAAGAAGAAGAAGAAACCACTACAACTACTTGTAACAACTACTACTGCTGCGACTATAA
Source organism: Cepaea hortensis (assembly GCA_963921405.1). Classification (NCBI taxonomy): domain Eukaryota; kingdom Metazoa; phylum Mollusca; class Gastropoda; order Stylommatophora; family Helicidae; genus Cepaea; species Cepaea hortensis. The sequence continues at coordinate 82,360,133 of OY992884.1, read as the reverse complement.
TGCGTTCACAAATGTTTTACCCCATATAAAAATCCATAACTCAGCAACCAACTGAGGGAAAATGATGAGATTTAGCATATAACTATATCATTATGTACACCCAACAAAAAAATACTTGTTCTGGAGATTGTAAAGCAGATCTCAATGTTTGTTTATGTGCAGTTTATATGAGGGGAAGTCAATAAGTAAGTCGTAAATAGCTGTAGAAATATAACTAAATATGATAACTTGAAACCAGTTTATTTTTATAATACCATCCATCTATCCATCATGTGCCATGCCGATAAGCGTGGGCGGTCATGTACTGCCATCTCATTCGATCACCATAGTCATGGATCAGCTCTGTGTTTCTGTCTCGACCATGACATACATTGCCCCTTTATTTCTCAACATAATTTCCACCAACATTGATGCACGTATCCCATCGTTTTATCAGTCCTCCCAAACCGGCTGCATAGAACTGTGTGCTCTGTTTTCTAAACCACATTTTCACTTCACATTTAACTTCGGCGTCATTCGCAAAATGTCTCCCACAAAGGTGGGTTTTCAGTGGACCAAAAGATGGAAATCGCTAGGGGCTAAACCGGGGCTGTAAGGAGGATGTTCCAGAACTTTCCACCTTAGTTGGTTAATTTTCTTCTGAGTTAATCGAGCCGTATGTGGTCTGGCATTGTCATGAAGAAGCAACACTTCTCTAGTCAGCAGTCCTGGAAATTTCAATCAATCATGCATTATGCTGTATGCTGAACCATGTGAGCACCCTATTGCAGATGCTACAGTCTATCATTACTTGCCTGTCACCTCTAATCATCTCCTCCACCCGCTGCATGGATGCTTTTGTTGCAATCTCAACAGGACGACCAGATCGGATTTCGTCAACAATTTTAGAGCGTCCTTGAGAAAATTTTTCTACCCAACTATGCACCGCTTTACGGGACAAACATTTGTCAGCATAAACAGGAAGCATTTCCTTATGAATGTCCTTTGCAGGCAGTCCTTTTGCCCACAAAACACGCACAACAGCACGTTGCTCTTTGGTTGTACACTCCGTAAGTACAGTTGCCATTTTATTTATGTGCTGCGCATGAGCATGAAACACGTAGCGCCACCTGACGAACGGGAATATAAAGTTCGATGTTACTGTCACCTAATGACACCTGTAGAAAACACCAACTACATTTACCTGCCATCCCACAGAACTGTGTGACTTACTTATTGACTCGCCCTCGTAATTTACAGGTCAGAGAGAAAGTGCATATTATGAAATGTATTACATCTTCACGTGGAAACATCAGTGTTCAATAATAAATATTCTCTGTGGTGCACTCGAATTTCCTTATGAGAAGCACGTCACATAATGGAACAGAAGAGTGCATTCATGAAACGTTTTTATTTTATATCTTACCATTTATCGCTAACATCTGAATGTGTGAATATTGTTGAATTTGATTAAATGTGAAATTTTGTACACTTAAAGCAACACTATGAAGTTGTACACAATTTTTGTCAAGAAGCTGATCGCAGGACACTTTCATACTATTACAAATCCAGAGAAAAGAACAGTGCATGCATTGGGTTTGAATAAATGGTCATTTCGTTGATGGGTACAAGAATCTAGAATGAAACCACCATGCAATAAGCAAACCACAGTTCGAAAGGTAATTGTAGACAGCTTTGACAAGGTCATAAAGCGAACCATTATAAAAATTAGCTTCCAATTAAATGGCGATGGCGTAACAGCCTTTCTTCAGAGGACGCTGTTATTGTGTATTTCTATCAGTCACACTCGCTACCGCCATAGTTAAAAGTTATTATGCCTTTTTAAAGCACAAACTATCGTCTGTCAAGACGGCAAGGTGCCAATGTGTTGTTATTTCAAGTTCATTTTCGGAAGTTCACAAGAAATCACAGAAGACATGTGGTGGATTAAATTTTGAGGGCAGCGAACAGATAGTTGTTGATTATGGTCTCAAGTATCGGGACGGTAGGCAGACAATCTCTTTTATGAAACAATGGCTACAGTCACAGGCCAGTATGGTCACTGCCAGGAAGGAAAGCAACAGCAAACTACCTTCTTTAAAGTTGCTAGTTTATCATGATTCGCCTAATTACAGATCAATACAAGAAAAGGAGAGGGACACTGAATGTTCGAATATTAAACTACGACAGAAAATGGATAACATCAAACAAGTAATGGAAAGACGGAAGATTAATATATTAGGAATGTGCGAGACAAGATGGAAAGGGGCAGGGATTATGACAGGAGAAGATTGTAAAATTATTTATGCTGGGGGAGAAGAATGGCAAAGGTGTAACAATTATCTTGGATAACATCAAAATCTGTTAAGGGATATTAGTCTGTGTCAGACTGGGGACGTTCATTTGAAACCCATTCCAATGGTTTTATTACAAAAGCATGAAAGAAACATTAACAGGTGTGGTAGAATTAAACAAAGCATTCATTTTGAATTAATTATGCACCATGGGTTGGTCAGAAGAAGTCGCTGTAGGCATTCAGGCAAGCATCCCATTGCTTAGGTAGGCGGCGAATGTCGTCCGCAAAAAAGGATTGTGGTTGCTCACTGAACCAAGTGTTTACCACGTTCATTACATCTGCATCTGTGTGAAATTGTTGTCCCTTGAGAGTTTTTTTTTAGAGGTCCGAACAAATTACAATCACATGGTGACAAATCAGGACTATAGGCTGGATGTTGCAGAATTTCCCACTTCTTCCTTGCTAATGCTTCCTGCACAATCTTTGTGACATGCGGATGAGCATTATCATGCAACAAAATCACACTGCGAGAAAGCATGCCGGGTCGTTTATTCTTGATGGCTTTTTGCAGCTTGTCTAGTGTTTGAAAGCAGTGGGTAGAATTGATGTTGACACCAGGTTCTTTAAAGTTGGCCAACAATAGCCCTTCATGGTAAAAAAATGCACTCAGCATAACCTTACCAGTGGAAACCTGTAACTTGAATTTTTTGGCTTTTGGTGATCCAGCATGCTTCCATTGCATGCTCTGTCTTTTGCTGCTCGGCTCAAAGTAGTGACACCATGATTCATCGCCTGCCACTATGCGGAAGAGAAATTGCATCACCCTCCACTCTGTAACACAGTAAGTGGTTCAAACACCATCCCATGCGTTCTTCTTGGTGGTCGGTCAACATCCATGGTACCCACTGTGAACACACCTTCCGATATTGTAGTTTCTTATGAACGACCTTTAGAATTGTCCCAAATGACACACCAAATTCTATCGCTAGCGAACATATGCTTCGACAATGGTTCATCTGTACTGCTGCATCAATTTTGGTGATGGTTTTTTTCTATTGCAACAATATGCGCTTGACCTGGCCGTCGAAGATCTGTCATGAACTGACGTCCTTTCCGAAACATTTGTGCCCAGTCTGTCACTTTTGTCTTCGACACACATTTGTTACTATACGCTGCCTGCATTCTATGATGAATGTCCACTGGTCAACATCCTTGAAATGAAAGAAACTGAATCACCGCTCTTTGAGCTTCTTTGGACAGATTTTGGATCAACCCGGCCATTTTCTCAATGGTCAGAAACAGAACCTATGCATCATGGAACGATAAGCACTTGCTCTTTTATTCATTGGTCAGTACTAATCACATGACTATTACATGATCATTTTCAATGTACGCAATGACACACGGTGCGGCACGGACGGATTTCAAATGAACGCCCCTTATAATATACAAGTAAATGGGAATATTCTTCTACAAGTGAATCGGTACAATTATCTCGGAACAGTCATAATATCTGATGGGAGATGTCTTGAAGAAATTAGAACAAGAATTGTAATGTCAAAAGTAGCCTTTTGCAAGATGAAAAACATACTGACCAATAAAAAGACGTCAATTGCAACGAGAAAAATAGTGCTGAGGTGTTACATATAACCTGTACTTTGTATGGATGTGAAGCTTGGACAATGAGCAAACAAGCTGAAAAACATCTGATGGCTGTGAAATTGTGTTTTCTGAGGAGAATGCAAAGAATACCATGGACAGACAGTAAAACCAATGACCAAGTCCTACAAGAAACAAATGAAAATCGTACACTGATTAGAGAAATTAGACGCAGACAGTCAACATTTTTTGGACATGTCATGAAAAAAAAAATTGGAGAACTTGGTGACAGCTGGCAAGATCGAGGGGAAGAGAAGAAGAGGAAGACAGAGAAGTAAATACCTGGATGGCTTGGCCATGTAGCATGGCCGAGATAGGATCACTGAGCTGATCCATGACTGTGGTGATCGAGTGACATTGCGAATCATGACCTCCCACGCTTACAGGCATGATACATGATGGATGGACATCGCTAAAGCCTTGATATCAGTTACAAATGAAAAGAAATCTGGACCAGTAGAATGTGAAAAACAGAACAATTAGTCTTGGGTCATGTAAAAAAATACTATTATTAATTGTCATGAAAACAATATGTAACAAAATAAGACCTGAAATAGGGGAAACGCAAACAATGCTATATATATTCTAAGAACATCAGTTGAAATGACTACTGGATTACAGACACATCTTTATATTTGCTTTACAGATTACTCCAAAGCATTTGATACAGTACATTGTATAGAAATAATCAAAATGCTGGAAGCCAAAGACATAGATGAAAGTCATTTAAGGGTTATAAAAATACATATGTTCAGCAGACAGTATCTATATGTATTGTATCTATATGTATGACAGGATGTCAGGTTGGGTTATGTTCTCTTTCAAATATGCATTATGCACAGTGTACCTGTGTGGGCTGTTTGATTGCTGAGACTCCTGTCTGTTCCACTTTTCACATTGGATAGTGAGGAGCATTTTGTGTGATATTCACTGGCACAGGAACGGAGCATAATGGCGACGACCATGACGTTGGAACCTCGACTAACTAACTAACTCAAATATGTTATCTTTGTACACTGAGACCTATAAGACATAAAGCGGTTTGAAAGTTGTCAACAATCTTTGTTATGCTAATGTCATAGTGCTTATTGCAAGAAATGAAAATAAATTGCAAGAATTTGAAAAGAAAGGACTACAGCTAGACAACATAAAACAAAAGGTATGGCCATGTGTATGAGAAATTGGTGGGAAACATATGCAGGTGTGTATAATTTGGCATCATGGACAGAATGGAGGAACTTTGCATAATAATTTCCTTCAGGACAGATCTATGAAACTTATTCATAATGAAATTTTTGTGGGTCATAAGGATGCCGTGAAGAGATTAGAACAAGAATCGCCATGGTGAAAGTAGCCTTTAGCAAGATGAAAAACATTCTGACCAATAAAAAGATGTCAATTGAAACGAGAAAAAGAGTGTTGAGGGGGTACATAGAGCCTGTTCGTTTGTATGGATGTGAAACTTGGACAATGTGCAGTCAAGCTGAAAAACATTTGATAGCTACAGAAATGTGGTTTCTGAGGAAAATGCAAAGAGTACCATGAACAGATAGAAAAACCAATCACCAAGTACTACAGGAGACAAATGAAAATCGTAGACTGATTAGAGAAATTAGACGAAGACAGTCACAATATTTTGGACATGTTATGAGAAGAAATGGATTGGAGAACTTATTGACAACTGGCAAGATTGAGGGGAACAGACCAATAGGAAGACCGAGAGGAAAATACCTGGATGGCTTGGCCACGTGGCATGGACGAGACAGGAACACTGAGCTGATCCATGACTCTGGTGATCGAGTGAAATGGCGAGTCATGACCGCCCACGCTTTCCGGCATGGCACATGATTGATTGATTGAAGGATGTCTGCCCTTTGTATGACACTGTGAAGTGTTGGAAAATTAACTTTAAAATTAACACAACAGAGTTCAAAATGAACTGGAGATGTTCTGGGTATCAGAATGGTGAAGAAGAGTTGGGATAAGTGTGTCACCTTGATGCATAAATTTGTAGAGAATGACTTAGTTAATGCCAGTTTCTAAATATGAGCCTTGACTCCATGCCAAAGTGAACAACTTTTTGACTGCTCCACGTATATAACACTTTAACATTATTTTCTCACTGCATTTGGCAGCTTTTTATTGGTGAGCATGTATTTGAAAACTATATCATCATCATCATTTTCCACTTTTGCCATTAAGCGTTGTGGGGAGGAATAATTGGCGCTCCAGCGCCCCATGGGTGGCATTGGTTAGTGTCATTCCATGTAATTGTACGGTGTCTTTGATGTCATTAATCCATTTTCTTCTTGGGCGTCCTCTTGGTCTCGTCGCAGATGATCTTTGATGTAGAGCCAGTGATGGTAGTTGATGGTGTTGCATTCTAATGAGATGGCCAAACCAGTTGATTTTCTGTCTTTCAATAAATGTGGCACACAGTGTTGATCCCACTGTCTGTCTGATAACAACATTTGTGACTTTGTCTCAGATTGTTAAGTTAGCAGCTCTCCTCAGGCATCTCATCTCACAGATGTTGATTTTGCGAAGGTGTGATTTGGATAAAGCATATGTTTGAGATTGGTAGCAGGTGTGAATAGGGTAGTAGGGTTGGTGTGAATATGATGTTTATTATCTGTTGTGTTGCCATGATAATACTATTATATGTGCATATTTAATATATGTATTTTTAGGCTCATGAAAAGTGCTGTGAATTTAGACAGATAGCTTGTGGACTGTGCGCTCAGCCTGTTACTAATGGTCACATTGAAGAACACAAGCTTACAGATTGCCCTCAGAGACAGGTTGTCTGTGATTTCTGTCAAACAGAAACAGTATTTGCCAGATTACAGGTAGCTATTATTGTCTTATTAACAAGTTGGGATATCATTTTACAAGGGGGCTTCAAATGAAAACCTTCAAAGTGTGATAGAAATTACAGTAACCTGTCAATATTGTTGTTAAGGGTGTAAAGAGTGTTAAGCACATGACATCACGGTGCAGATGAACTTTGTGATGTCATAAGGACAGTTTAAAGATGACCCACCCCTCCTTGATATGCACCAAAGAGGAGCAGCGTTCTGTTATAAGTTTTTTTAAAATCTCTGAAGGGGTGAAACCTAAAGAAATTCATTGATGAATGAAAGTCCAGTATGGTGATACATGCCTGTCAGTCCAGCAAGTGTATGAGTGGTGTAGGATGTTTTAAAATGATGTGACTTCTGTGACAGACTGTTCACAACCAGGTCAGGCACACTGAGTAGTGACCTTAGAGTGGTTACACATGCGACTAAGATACGTTTTTTCTACAGGAATCCAAACACTTTATAGGCACTGGAGGACTTGCATTGAACGCAGTGGCGACTACATTGAAAAATTATACAGAATATATTCACACACCAAAAAAAAAACATTTATGGTTTTCATTTGAAGCCCCCTCGTAGAAATATAATTATATTTAGATTTGCATGTGATACAGTTCTGAAAACATAATGTTGTCATAAGAAAGATTCCATTTTGGCAAATAATAGTAACTATAAGAAACAGATTACTGTATAGAAAATGTCAGCATATAAACTAGTGTTAGACAACCATGTGTACTTTGATCAGAAGATCTAGGCGAATAAAACAACACTGATGTTTAAAAAATCGGTGACTAGCATTTGAGAGAGATATTTCAAGGTGTTCGAAAATTTAGGCCACTAACTTTTGTAAAACTCATCTCGTCATTTCATCTGTTCAAAAAATATCAACTAATTAAACGGGAGGAGAAGAAAGCTTACAAATCTGTCACGCATTATGTAAAAAGATATGGAAATGTGGTATATGGCCAAAAGATTGGAAGAGAACTATCTTCATTCCAATATCAAAGAAAGGCAACTTGAGATTATGCACCAGCTATAGAACTCTTGCCCTGATCGGTCATGCAAGTAAATTTATGCTAAACATCATAATGGGAAGACTTCGTAAGAAAATGGAAGAAGAGATTAATGTTTTTCAAGCTGGATTTAGGCAAGGATAAGGAACAAGAGGTCACATTCTCAACATGCCTTTAATAATAGAGAAGTGTAGAGAATTTAACCGGTCTCCATGGGAAATCGTTACAGACGCGATTTGTAATCCCGTATACCTGGGTTCGAAACATAGCGGTGTTGGTTGTTTGGAAAAAGGTATAGGTACCGGTCGTTCAGAAAGCAATGGCAAACTGCTGAACGTAAAACTTGCCCAGGAATCACGAACAGCCAAAATGCTGGGGTTGACTGCTACATCCTGTGAAGGACATGCAACTAAATTAAATTTTTTAAAGAGAATTTAATGTAAACCTATTCTCATGTTTTGTGGATTATTCAAAGGCATTTGACTGTGTAAAACATCAGAAACTTTAGAAAATCATGAGGAAAACGGGCTTTCCATCACATGTAGTACAACTCATTAAAATGCTCTATCTAGACCAGTGGTTCTCAACCTTTTTTGGCCCGTGCCCCCCTTCACCATATTTTCAGAACGTCATTCCCCCCCCCTTTCCTGTCAAAAATTTGGCCCGTGGCTCCCCCCCCCTTTCATCGTATTTTCAGAACGTCATTCCCCCCCCCCCTTTTCATATTTCCTATCTAAACATCCCCCACCCCTATACAGTATACGTAAAAATGTAAGGTAAATTTAATAGCACATACTAAAACAAGTCTAGACATCCACATAAAACATGATTTGTGGGTCTACTGACTTTATAAAATGATTTTTAGAAGGATGAGACGTACTTAACTGTAAAGTATGAAGGGAAAAACAATATCAAGTAATGGATTCTTGTATTAACGCGATCTTGAAATGGTCTTCATCCCCCCCCCCCCCCCCAACCCTAAAATTCCCCCCTGGGGGGGGGAATTCCCCACCGGTTGAGAACCACTGATCTAGACCAACAAGCAGCGGTTAGAATAGATGGTGAGACATCAGATTGGTTTGACATCAGGCAAGGAGTCTGCCATGGCAGTGTGCTGTCCCCCTGTTTGTTTAACCTGTACACTAAAAATATTATGAGAAATGTCAGAGATGATATAACCAAGGTTATGATGGTCATGAAATACCGGAGATTCGATATGCTGATGATACAGTATTACTATCCACATCATAGAATCGTATAGAAAAACTAATAACCTAAACCCAAAAGAATAGTGAAAATCTCAACTTATATCTTAACATAGCAAAAACAATGAAAATGCACACAGATAAACTAATATGAAGAAAGAAATATTTGTTAATGAGGAAATATTGGAGGTGGTGGAACATTTTGAATATCTTGGGTCATTAATTACCAACAATGGTGACACAATGAAAGAAATTAAAAGACAAATATCTATTGCTCTTCAAAAATTAAAACAACTGAATAAATTGTGGCGTGGGACTGACAGACCTACAAAAATTAGATATTTTAGAGCATGCATCTTTCCCATTGCGCATACACCTGTGAGACCTGGACACTTACTAAACAAGCTGAACAGCGCATACATACCTTTGAATATAAATGTTATAGATGGATTCTATGATTATCTTGGATACAGAAAAGAGCAAAAGCATCTATACAACAAGATCTGAATATTGAATAAGGTTGGCTACTAAAAACGATAAAACATATTAAATTGAAATATTTTGGTCACTTGAAACGTAATGATAGTTTGGAGAGAAAAATAATGGAGGGAAGAGAGAAAGAGGAAGGCCAAAGAGAAGATGAGTGCAGGATGTGGCAGATGATCTCCATATGGGTGTATCGGATGTGGGACATCTTGCTTATTGCTGAGAAGTTTTCCAGAAAATTGTTATGGGAATGAGGTTCTGCAAAGGACATGCTACTGAATGAAGATCAATTTTTCAAAACAGCTGGGTAATACTATCTTTTAATCTTCAACATTAGATGAATACTAGTAAGAAAGAGAAAAATAGTGATTAAGCTTGAATGATTGATACATTTGTGATAACAAGAATTTCAGTTCAGTTCACTTTGAATTATCATCATTGCACACTGGACAAGCATGTAGGTGCTACCATCTCCTTTGTATAAATCCATTAGCAGAAAGTGACTAACAGAGAAAGTTATATGTTGATTGACAAGCTTTGTTATGCATTTAGTATGCTGCTCTTTTCTGGCTACCTTGATCTTTAGTCTGAATGTTTGTATTTTAAATGTCAGTGCTGATTAATTCAGTTGAGAGTTCTAATTTTGTTTTAACCTACCAAGGATGTCTATAATGTCGGCTCGATCCATTGGTTTGACTGTCTGCTACAAGTGGTACTGCCAGCCAGCATATCAATGCTTGCATTGTCCACATTTCCCCCATCTCCTGGTATGAACATAACTTGATAAATGGTGAACCTCTGCAGGGATTCAATTAAATATTTGTCTTCAGAACATGCTTTACCTTCATCTCATCTCATCATGTTCCTCTTGTACCTTGCGGTGTCGAGGTGAAGTATAAACATCATGAGAGTGCCCAATTATGGGCTTCATGTATCGATATTCCCATGGACTCTGCTATTCCTTCCGTTCAATGTTTACTTGGTCGGCCTCTTCCTCTGTTTCCGTCTGGTCTGTACATCATTGCTTGTTGTGGTATGCTGTTGAATGGTAACCTACTTGCATGGTCAAACCATTTGACTTGCTGCTTTCTAATAAAATCTAGTGCTGCTATAACCCCAACTTTAGTCCTGATTTCTTCCTTTCTGATCTTATCTCTTCTTGATACGTTGAGTATTCTCCTCAAGAATCTCATTTCTGTTGTTGTGATTTTTCTTTTCTTTTTTCTGTCATTGTCCAGGTTTGGCATTGGTAGCATAGAGTTGGTAGGAAGATTGTGTTGTAAAGTGCTTTCTTAGTAGTTATTGATACATGTTTGTTCTTTTGTATTAGTGCCATTTGTCTAATGAGTTGGTTTGCTTTATTGCATCTATTTTCAATCTCTTTTTCTTATCTGCCATTTGATGATATTATACTTCCCAGATACTTGAAACTCTTCACTTGTTTCAAGGGATGTTCATTAGGTGAATTGTTGTTTTTTCTTCTTTAGTGATAGTCATTACCTCTGTTTTGCTTGTGCTCATTTTCATGTTATGTTCCCTACATATTTCGTTTAGACTATTCATGTGGTCTTGTAATTCAGTTTCTGATTTTGCTATTAGTGCCTGGTCGTCCGCAAACAGGAGTTTACTAATGGTTAGGTTTGCAGGTGGTTCTTCTATGTTCTCGTCATGCGGTATTCTTGCGGTCTCTGTTTGGCTGGTTTCTTTACATATGTTGTCTATATAGGTTATAAACAAGAGAGGGGACAGGACACAACCTTGTCGTACTCCAGGTCTTATCGTGAAGGGTTCTGAGTGTCCTCCAGTTGCTCTCACTATGCATTCACTGTTGTTGTTTAAACTTCTACATAGGTTTGTTAGATGTGTACTCACTCCATATTGTTTAAGAATTTCCCACAGCTTGTTTCTATCTACTCTATCAAATTCCTTTTCTTGGTTGACAAAGGCTAACTAAGTAGAGTGTTTCATTGAATTCGATTGATTTTTCTGTAAGTTGTCTAAGAGCAAAAGTGGTATTTGTGCATCTTTTGTTTTTCCATCCAAGCTGTGTTTCGCTTGGCTGGAAACATGATGATAGTTCATATGATAGTTCATAATCTTTTCTCAAGAATTTTGCAAAATATTTTCCCAGTATGACTCAACGGTGAAATGCGTCTGTATTGTGTGCAGTCTCTTTTGCAGCCTTTGTTTTTCCAAATTGGGATAATTATGGTGTTTCCCTAGTCTCATGGTGTCTGTTGTTCTACCCAAACATGGTCGAATAGTCTATGTAGCCATGCTGTTCCTACTTCTCTTGCTGCTTTAATTAGCTCATTTGGTATGTCATCTTGTCCTGGTGATTTGTTCAATGGGGCTAATCTGATGACTTCTATAATTTCTTCTTTCAGTATGTCTGGTTCTAGTTCTTCGGTGGCATCTGTGTCGGTTTCTTGAATTCTTGTGACATCTGATGGGATGTTGAGAAGTTGTTCGAAGTACTGTTTCCATCTTATTAGGATTTGTTTTTGTTCACTTATTGGTTCTCCATTTTCGCTGTTAATTATTTCAGTTGGGTCAAAGGGTTCTCCTCTGGTTCTCATTGCACTTATCTTTTTATGGAAGTTTCTAGTTGCCGCCTTGTAGTTTTTATTTAGAGTTTCTCCCAGTCTTTTTGTTTTTCTCTCTTTACTATTCTATTCACATGTCTTCTCGCTATTCTATGTAATCAGATTCCTGTTTGCTCTTCGACCACTTTTTATGGTTATACTCAGTGGGGGATAAAAGGTGAAAAAAGAAATGGAAAAAGTAACAGCAAGAGGCAGACCCTGCAAGCAGTAGATTTCCAAATAGCAGAAACAGTTAACACCTTCTGGTATGCAGTCACACGAAGGCTCTGTCTACAAAGCTCTTTACGAATGGCATAACAGGAAAAATTAAAGAATAAGATTACATTGAATTACAAACTAGAAATGGAGTGATGGTTGTTTAGTGACTAGATGCTCATCTGTCCTTCCATCGGGCGAATTTGAATTTTTAAATTGACCTGGGCTCCCAGGTCGACCCAGCCTAAAATGGTTACCAAAAGGTGTCTTCAGAAGTAAAGGCGGCTAGCATGATAATGGCCACATCACTCACTGAATACCAGTTGGTCTATTCACCATATGCTCAATGTGACTTGAGGCCTGTAAAAGGGTCCTTTATTTTACTTGTTTGCATACTAGATACTTCTTAGCAGTTGGTGAGATTTTTAAAATTAAAACTAAAGAATGCAAATGTGTCATTTCATTCATTCGTGTCATTCTGTACTAAGATCAAATCATTTAGTAATTTAATGTACTTTCTGTAACTACTATATTTGAATATTTTTTCAGTCTCATCATGACATTTGTGAGAAATTTCCTGTCACATGTGACCATTGCAACAAGCCAAATATTGTCAGGGAGTCGGTAAGTTGTTTGTTAAACCATTTTTTTTTATAGATCATCACATTAAGCAACTCGGTAATATGGCCATTCGGTAGCCAGTAAAAGGCAGTAGGCAGTAACAGACCCTTTTCCATGGGGCATATTGGGTTTGTAGTGCTAGCCCCATAATTTTATAGACCAGTTGACACTATTTTTATAGACCAGTTGACACTATAGGTGACGTGGTCAATATCATGCCATCTACCTTTACTTGCCATTTTAGGCTGATTAACCTGGGAGTACAGGTAAGAATTTAAAAAGAATTCCGGCCTCGATGGGGATTCAAAAACATGACCACTGGGCTGGCAGGCGTCATGCTAACCATATCACTACTGTGGCTCCCAAAAGACAGGGACTTAAATTACAGCTTAAAGTACTCTTGTATGGCAGAAGACTGGCTGCATAGCTACCTTAAACCCATTTTTAAATGAAAGACACAACTGACTTGAGTAACTGTTGGATAATATGCAATATATATGGCAAACTGCTGGGTACAGTAGTAGCAAATGGACTCCACCCACTTAGAAAAATGCATTTCCTTATCATGGATGACGACATGGGGAAATGGAATGACTTTTGCATGCAAAGTATATCAATGGTTTAAGTGAAAGCGAAAAGGTAGCTGTCACGTTAGATCTTGAACATGCTTGTAATTGACTGGAGTGTGAGACCCTAATATCATGTCTGAGAAGATATGGTACGAATATATGTTTAACAAACTTAATAGTTGCAGCCTTAATAGAGAAAGTGGTTGCCTCTTGATTGGGAGGTTTGCCATCACAGCCTCTGTTAATATTCCCAGATCTACCCCAGGGATTGCCACTCTTACCTGTGCTATTCAATATTTATACGATAGCAGTGGCACACATACAACTAAGTGGCCTAGGAAGGGCACAAGCGACCATATTTTGTTGTATAGAATATATATAAAAGACAATGTTTGTTTGTTTGTTTGTCCTTTATGCTTTCCCGAACGGTCCATCCGATTGAGATGAAATTTTGTACAGATGTACTGACCAACTGACATAGTTTGCGAGCTTAAAATCAACAATTTTTCCTCAAGCATGAAAGAAAAAGGCATTACGAGCTTCAGAAACAGGCCCGCCTGTGGCCCGCCATCTTGCTCCAAGGGAACTCACTCTCTGATTAAACCAGAAATTAGTTATGAACAGTAATGTTTCTTTGTGTGTGTGTCCTTTATGCGTTCCCGAATGGTCCATCCGATTGAGATGAAGCTTTATACTGATGTTGTTCTCACTCCCGTGGATCCAACTGAAATAGACTTTTTTCAGACGTGATTGCGTTGTGCCTATTTACAGCTCAAACTTACACACCCCGCTCATCTCTGAAGTAGTACACCAACTTACACACCGAGCTGCGTTCTTGCGCCGTTAGGCTGACACATCTGACTTCTGCTGGCAAATGTTGACCGGGTTAACCTTCCCGGGTTTTTGATTTCTATTTCACTTCTGCCATCATCTGTTGTTATATGTCCAAGATAGGAGAAACTTGTTACTTGTTCTAGTATTTCCCTGTTTACTGTGATTGATGCTTTCCTTTCCACTGCTAATTATCATAGTTTTCGTTATTTCGATGTTAATATCTAAGCCACATTCTGCACTATGCTTTTTTACTTGTTCCATTAGGTTTTGTAACTCTAGTACACTTTCTGCTAGTAACACGGTATTGTCACCATACCTTAATACCTAAGATTGTTTATGATTCTTCCATTGATGTTAAGCGTAGGCAGTTCGACTTATTTAAAAATTCTTTCTATGTATAGGTTGGGCTTGGGAACAACGCACATCCCTGCTGTACTCCTCTTTTTATCTATATAAACGACAAATAGTTATTCCCGCATCTGATAGACGCACTTGTTCCCAGTACAAGTTACTAATAAGTCTGATGTCTTTTCCGTCTACTCATATATCTTGAAGGCATGTAATTAATTGTTCATGATTTACTCCATCAAAAGCTTTCTTGTAGTCTATAAAACAAACATATATATTTTTCTAAACTTCTATGCCTTGATGTTACTTCATTAACAATTTAATATAGAAATTAACATCGATCGCAGTAAACTCGTCAACAGAGAAAATGTAAAAATTAACTCTCACCTTGAATTCATGAAATGAATGCAGAAACAGATTTACGCAATCCGGTGAATGATATCACACGTTTAATAGTGTGCCGAATAATAACAATAGGCAATCGTCTCCTATACTATTAACACGCCCTTTATACAGGGTCGAAGTTTAACTTAGTATCTATGAAACTTCCCTAATATTATCCAGTTTCACCTTGACATACAATCTTCTAATCCGCTGTTTCCAAATTCAGGATTGGTCTAGGTTCGGTCCTTTCATTGATCATATCCTTCAATAGATTTTTCCTCCTGTTATCTATTCGTCAAGCCTCGCAATCATCGCATCCCTCTCTTCACCAAACACGGGCTCCACGAAAACGCTTCCACTCCGCAGAAGAATCTCACGTCTGTTTACTTGTTGTCCTCTGACGTCGAAGGTTTCTCTTGGTTTTCGTGCCAATGGTTTAGTTTGGTATGTTCTTTTGGAAATCCCGTTTCTCTCCCTATGTATCTTCTTCTTGGTGTGTGCCCGTCATGACATTCTATATATTTTTCAATTAACATCTTCAAACAGATTGTTGCTTCTCTGGTGCCGCTGTTTTTGTGGAACCCAAATTGTTCTTCAGCTACTTCCTCATCTGTTTTATTTTGAATTCTTTCTTGTTTGACCTTGGAGAGATAGAACGGCTTATATGGCTACAAAAACCAACTGTTGGTTTAAACTTCAAACCTCCATCGTAGAACGAGGTCATGGCAGTGATCAAGAAAGCATGTTGGAAGTCAGCACTTGGTCCCAATGGTGCCCCATATGCAGTATACAAAAGATGTCTGAATGACCTGAAAAGACTTCACCAGATACAGAGATCCGTGGAAGCACAAGCACAAAAGTTTGGGGTGGAAAAAGACAATGGAATCTACATTCTCAAAGAGCAGAATTCATCAGACTTTACCCATTCAAGGCCGATCTCTCTTCTGAAAGTTGAGGGATTTTTGGATTTCTTTCTTCCTTTCTTGATCCTGACGTTCACAACCAGAGAAGTTGAACTAAACTCTATGTAAATAAAGTTTGTTGCATATCCTTTACAGGATGTTGCAGTCAGTACCAGCATTTTTTGCTGTTGTGATCTATTGGCAAGTTTATGCTCAGTAGTTTGCCATTGCTTTCTGAATGACTGGCACCCATACCATTTTATAAAAAAATCAACTCAATGCGGTCTGCTGCCAAATTGGGCGCAGCTGTGTTTCAAATGCGGGTATGCAGGATCACAAACTGCGTCCGTAATCCCTTCGTTGCGGAGCCCTATGTAAATAAGCATAGTGTAATTTTAGTATTTCATATAATGTTATCACATTGCATAATAAACTGCAAGTCTTTTTTAAAAACAATTTAGATGAAAGTTCACTTGGAACAGCAGTGTCCAAAACGGATCATCGCATGTCCAATGGGCTGTGCTCAACAGGTAACTGTCGATTTAATTTTTGTGGCAGAAAATTTGCAGTTACTAGTAAGATATAATCTTATTGATTTTACTATGCAAATGTTTAAGGTTTAGGAATTTTTGTATCAGACAGAAGAAATATATTAATCACAGCATTCTTTAGTTGTAAAATGTCATAGCAATAGAAATGTATTACTAATAAATAGGATAGATTACATACTTTAAAAAGTTAGTTGCATATCCTTTACAGGACGTCATAGTCAACCCCAGCATTTTTTAGCTGTTTGTGAATTCTTAGCAAGTTTATGTTCAGTAGTTTGTCATTGCTTTCTGAACAGCCGGCACTCATACCATTTTATAAAACACCCAACACAAGGCGGTCTGCTTCCATATCGGCATGCAAGATTACGAATTGCGTCCATAACCCCTTCACCACAGAGCCGACAGATTACATACTACTTTACTTAATTGTTAATTCATGTTGGCATTCTGGCGGCGGCATTATACCTGTACCTGTGCGGGCTGTTGGCTTACTTTTCCACTTTTCACATTGGGCAGTGAGGAGCATTTTGTGTGATATTCACTGGCACAGGAAAGGAGCATAATGGGGACGACCCGTTGCCGTGAAGTTGGAACCGCGACTAACTAACTGTTGTTAATTTTCTAAATCAATCTTTTTTTTTTCTATTTCATTTCTTGTAATGGACATGAATTATATTGTTCAGCAATAATGCAATAAAAATACATACTATGTATGTTAGCACACCTTGGCTGTTAATATAAATATATCTGCATACATTGAAGGCATTCCATTTATTTATATTGATTTCTAGTACACTAGCTTGGTTCAGTTGATTCAACTTGAGTATTTCTTTTTTCCATATACAGGGAAAATATTAGAAATTTAGAAGATAGAGGAATCACCATTGGGGGACATAACATTAATAATATTAGATATGCAGATGATATCGTATTGATTGCAGACAACGAACAGGATCATAACAAAGATATGAAATCCTCTGAAGTCAGAGTGGGCTCACATGATGGCGATGGACGCTGGTAATAGGGAAAGCTCCACACAAAAAAAATAAGCCCAGTGCACTAAAAGTAGTAGCACGTGTATGGACTACACTTGAGTTCAAAGTGGGTGTATGCCACACACACACACAAAAATAAAGATATGATGCTATCAGATCTATTTAAAGAATTAGTTTTACATCGTTTGTAAACTAATGCTTATGCAAAATGTTTATGTAATGTGGTGTCATGTTATTAATATTTGTCAAAAGTATACTTTCTTTCCTTTGGTGTCTAGGCAAAATGACAGGAAAATGTTTATCTTGTTTTTTTTTCTCATTCTGGGGAGTTTTAAAACATGTTACTTGATTCCATTTCACTCTTCAGTTCTCTTTAACATAAGAGAATCACAGATAGGACAGATAAGTATATAGTAATAAACATAAAATCACTGTAACAAACAAGAAATATAATAACCGTAATGCACAATTCATTCATTGTCCTTTATTCAGATGTCCTATTCAAGAAAATCCTCCTCTTTCTCACAGACCTGAATAACAACATTTTAAGACTCAAATTAAATAAACTTAATCAAATGGGGAAATTGCTTGCCAAAATTCTTAAACCAGTGCTACAATAATTCGACCCCTTTACTCATAGATTAATTTGAACTGATTCATTTGAACTGGTCAAACTACTGGACACTATCCATCTTAAACAAAAGTACTGGACATCAGTGGACATTGCCTCTATTTTCACAGATGTTCCCCTGGAAGAAACTGTGTGATATGTGATACATAAAAAGAATATACTGAAGTTTGGCCTACTGACTTGAGAAACTACTAATACTGTGCATATCTAATATTAAATTTAATTTTCTTTGTGTGTGTGTGTGTGTGAGAGAGAGAGAGAGAGAGAGAGAGAGAGAGAGAGAGAGAGAGAGAGAGAGAGAGAGAGCATCACTATTTTTACTTCACACACTGTTTATGTACACATTTTTCTCCATGTTTAACATTTTTATGAGACTGCTCACGACAATTGGCAGTGTATGTGTGTGAGTAAAGTGTGGGAGTTTGTTCATACTAGTTTCAATGCTCACGTGAGGCATTTTGTATGTGTCTAGATGTGAGGATGTGTGAGAGTGTGTGGAGGATGTGTGTGAGTGGGGATATGTGTTGGTGGGGATATGTGTTGGTGGGGGATTGTGGGTGGGGTATGCATTTGGATTGGTTTGGGTGTGTGTGTGTGTGTGTGTGTTGGTGGGTAGTGATATTTGTGGGTGTTGGTGGGATGTGTGGATGGATGTGTGGGGGTGAAAGTATGGGTGTGGGGGATGTGTGTATGGGTGGAGGATATGTGTGTGGGACGGGTGCGGGGGATGTATGTGTGGGTTGGTGGAGAGTGTGGATGGTTTGGGGAAGTATGTATGGGTGGCGGGGTTGTGTGGGTAGGGGATTGTGTGGGTGGATTGGGGATGTAATGGCAGGTGGGGAGAAGTGTATGGTGTGTGGGTTTGGGATATGTGTACGGTGTGTTGATGGGGGATGTGTGCATGGTGTGTCGATGGGAGGTATGTTTGTGGTGGTATGGGTGAGGATGTGTGTGTGGATGGGGGAAACTGTGTGTGGTGTGGGGGATGTGTGTAATGGGTGCGGGGAATGTGTATATGGGTGGGGGATATGTGTGGGTGAGTAGGGGGTGTGTGGTGGTTGGGAGAAGTATGTGTGGGTGGTGGGGGTGTGGAGTGGGAGATGTGTGCATGGATAGAGAATGTGTGGGTGGGGTTGTGTGAGTGGCTTAGGGATGTGTAGGTGGGTGAGGGATGTGTATGTGTCCGGGTAGGATGCGTGAGTGGGTGGAGGATGTGTGTGAGTAGGGGTATTGTGATCGAGAGATGTTTGGTTGGGGGTGGGTGGGGGTGTGTGGGTGCGTAGTGGAGGATGTGTGCGTGAGTGAGTGTGTGTTGGTGGATGGGTGGGAAATGCATGTGTGGGTGGGGAGAGGTGCGTGGTGTGTTGGTTGGGGATATTGTGTGGGTGGGGTATGTGTGTGTGGGTGGGAGTATGTGGGGTGGATGGGTCAGGGTATCTGTGTGAGTGTGGGTGGGAATATTGTGTGGTATGTGGGTGGGGGATATATGTGTGGTGTGTAGGTGGGGATGCATGGTGGTATGTGGGTGTGGGATGTGTTGGTGAGGGATATGTGTGCAGTGTGTGGGTTGGGAATATTGCGTGGTAGAGGATGTATGTGATGTGCGTGTGGGGGGGGGGTGTGGTGGGGGATTGGGTTAGGTCATGTGTGGGTGGGTGGAGGATGTACGTGTGGGTGGTGGGGTGTGTGTGAGTGGATTGGGGATGTATAGGTGGTTAGGGAGATGTGTGTGTGTGTGTGTCGAGGTAGGGAGATGTCAGTTGGTGGGAATGTGTGAGTATGGTTTGGGGATGTGTGAGTGGATGTGCGATGTGTGGGTTGGTGGGGGATGTGTGTGCGTGGGTGGGGAATATGTGGCCGATGGAGATGTGGCTGGGGGATGGGTGGTTGGAGGTGTGGGTGGGGGAGAGGATGTGTGGGTTAGGATGTGTATGTGGGTGGGTGTGGGTTGGTGGGGGATGTTTGTGGGTGGCGAATGTGTTATGGTTTGGGGAACAGGTGAGGGCAGTGTGTGAGGGTGGGGGATGTGTGGGAGGGGGATGGGTGGGAGGGGGATGGGTTGCTTGGTGGGGTATGTATGTGTCCCTGGGTGTGTGTGTGTGTGGGGTGATGTATGGGTAGATTGAATATGGGCCTCATAACATGGTAATTTGTCTTGATTATGTTTACAATATTCATTTCACAATGTTTATCTTTCTTCCTATGTAAATGTATAATGCTCTTGATGAACGAAAGATGAGTGATTGGAAGGGCCGAATGTAAGATGGGCCTGCGTGCCCAATTTGTTACCCTTTGAAAATAAAGTTGATTTGATTTGATTTGATTTGATTTTGCTGCCAAATTGTTGACCATCAGGAGTCCCATCCTAGTGGCATCTTTATAGTGCACTTAGAAGAACAAAGAACATAGAAGATGAAAGGCCTATATCTATACTAAGCCATCGATACCTAAACCTCAAGTACTTCTGCAGCTGACCTTTTGAGGAGACGATATAATGAAATGAATACATGATTGAATTAAAACAGCATTAAACCAAACATTCTTTGCTACTGAGCCAATGATCAGACATAAAACCACCCTGACGCCTATTCCATCTGTGAAAGAACTATTGTCTCTGTGCACCAAATTACCCTGTGTTATCAATTCCAATATGAGTACCAAGCAACTTATATATGCATGGAGTGGAATAACAATTAGCAAACTGAATAACCGAACATAGACCAGTATTGGTGGAAAAGAGAGTTAATCAGTCTTCAGAAATTTCTGTGCTGTCAACAGGCTTTAAAACTCTAAGCTCTGCCATCTCTCAACAGCTGCTAAATTGCGGCCATAAAATATATAAAGAAAAGATGTTTTGTGTATTATATTCGATGAACAATAAACAATTGCTAAAATATGAGGCTTTAGCAATTTACCAGTTCCAACCAGTTTTGTGCAGACAGACAGATTTTTTGGGGCTAAATTTGCGAATACTGTGGGGATAAAAAATGCTCCACATTTAAACAATATCAATGACTATGTGTTTTAAATATTTCAACCAAAGTATAATTCATTTATTCGTTTATTATGATATATAACTCTGCAGGAGGCATCTAATGAGATGCCACAAAATATGCCAGGTAATAAATCGTGCAACTTTTCTTTGTGGTTTCTGTGTTGAAATTCACTAAGGGAATACATTGTTTCGAATATTGATTAAATGTATAGAAACAAATTATCTTCTCAGCTGTGAAATACTTGGCGGAGAATATATACATGTAAATGACAGAGGATTGAGGTGGGTGGGTTGGAGCTGTTCTGTTATAGTCTGTCCGGAAATTTATGCCGTCATTCAAGATCAATTATTTTGAAAACTATCTGTTGCATCGTTATGAAATTTTTCCAGCCGTCTTATATTTACCCCCACCCAAGGAATATGTCTTTGATAGGTCCCAAAACAACTTAAATCATTAAAAGCGGCATCATTCCTTTGATGTTTTGCTTAACAACTAGTGATTTCTTGTTAAAAATGTTATGTTTACGGTAATGAGGACCTGCAAATTCAGATGACAAACAAAGGCGTATCTGGATTCGTATGGGAGTGGGTGCAATCAAAGAAGTAGCTTACAGTCGACAGAATCGGCTGCTGCATTGCACAGGGTTTTTATCCCATATGGCTCAGTTTCTTTCCGCAGCGCGGAAAGCGTCGCACAAAGCACGAACTCCGTAGCTCCAGCGACGACCCTCGGCAGTCTCCGAATAAAATGAATGATGCGGCCCGGACAGACAGACAGAAAGGTAGGTAGGTAGGCAGAAAGATAGGTGGGTGGATGGATGGCTGGCTGGCTGGCTGGCTGAGTGGGTGGATCGGTCGGTCGGTGGGTCGGTCGGTCGGTGGGTGGGTGGGTGGGTCGGCAGGCAGGCAGGCAGGCAGACAGACAGATAGATTAGATAGATAGGTAGATAGATAGATAGATAGATAGATAGATAGACAGATAGACAGATAGATAGATAGATAGATAGATAGATAGATATCTGTCGGTCGGTCGGTCGGTATGTGGGTGGGTGGGCCGGCAGGCAGGCAGGCAGACAGGCAGACAGACAGACAGACAGATAGATAGATAGATATATTAGATAGATAGATAGATAGATAGATAGATAGATAGATATCTGTCGGTCGGTCGGTCGGTCGGTATGTGGGTGGGTGCGCCGGCAGGCAGGCAGGCAGACAGGCAGACAGACAGACAGACAGATAGATAGATAGATATATTAGATAGATAGATAGATAGATAGATAGATAGATATCTGTCGGTCGGTCGGTCGGTCGGTATGTGGGTGGGTGCGCCGGCAGGCAGGCAGACAGACAGACATATAGATTAGATAGATTAGATAGATAGATATATAGATAGATAGATAGATAGATAGATAGATATCGGTACGTCGGTCGATCGGTCGGTGGGTGGGTGGGTGGGCCGGCAGGCAGACAGGCAGACAGACAGACAGACAGACAGATAGATAGATAGATAGATAGATAGATAGATAGATATCGGTAGGTCGGTCGGTCTGTCGGTGGGTGGGTGGTCGGGCTGGCAGGCAGGCAGATAGATAGATAGATAGATAGATAGATAGATAGATAGATAGATAGATAGATAGATAGATAGATAGATAGAATAGATAGATAGATAGATAGATATCGGTAGGTCGGTGGGTCGGTGTGTAGGTGGATGGGTCAGCCGACCGGCAGACATTCAGACAGACAGACATTCAGACAGACATTCAGACAGACAGACAGACAGACAGACAGACAGACAGACAGACAGATAGATAGATTGATTGATTGATTGATTGATTGATTTCCACCAGAAACCGGGCCTTGTCAGCTAGTTTATTTATATAATCACGTTTCATGAAAGAACCCACATTTGGAGACGCCTCTGAATCTTCGCGCTGTTTGTTTGAAAACGAAAGTCACGTGAAAATTTTGAATAATTTGGGTCGAATCTTGGGGAAGCTGTAAAACTGTTAAAATCATGGTCGTAATCTTTAAGTCATAATTAATATACCGTATATAAGCTAACTTTAAAATCTGCTGTAAAATCTCCAGAACAAAAATTGTTTTGTTGGGTGGACATAATGATAACGTTATATACTAAATCTCATCATTTTATCTCAGCCCGTTACTGAGATATTGAATTTTATATTGAGGCAACCAAAATAAAACACACTATATCACATTACTTCTTGCATAATTTTAAAATAATGTTTTCATGTTATTCAATATTTTCAGTTTCAACAAGATCAATTTCCTGAGCACCTGCACATGTTCGTTGAATCTCATCTGGCTTGGACTGTGGAGAAGCTCATGATTTTGGAACATAAGATTGAAGACACAATAGGCAGCATTGGAATGACTCCAGCAAGTTTCTGTCAAGTTATGGGAGATATGAAAAACATTGAAAAAAAGGTTAGCTGTCTGTAAATGAATGTTTATAAAAGGAATTTAATATCATGTTATTCAGTTCAAGGACTAGTATCTAACTTTGCTTTATGAAACATATGATATGTGGAATAATAACACCACAGGGGCAAAACTATCTTCTTCTCCTCTTCCTCCTTTTCTTCTTCCTTCATCTCTCAGTGAAGCATAGACCCTCAGTCAACTTACAACATGCATGGTTGGTTACAGTATTACTATTCTTTGCTTCCTTTATGGGCCCTAAGGACACGTAGATATAGACAAAACAGTACCTGGTGCATAACACTGTTCACAGTGTTTTTGTGCCTGGTTATATCATACATTTAATTGACTGCAAGATTCCCGCTCTTATGGCTACCAAAATTAAATCAATATAGCGACACTGGCTGCACCAAGATCAGTAAAATCAATTACATCATCACAATAGCATCAACAAAGTCAGCCATGGTATCTATTTTAAACTATCAGTAGTAACTGCCTACCTTTGTTTGGTGAGTCGTTTTGAGTTATACTTGTATAGTTACATATCCTTGACACTTGACAGGCTATTACAACAGCGCTAGAAACTACAGTCTACAATATTCTTTGTCATCACTATCTTTCTCTAAAGAACACAGGATTGAAGTCGAAAGCAAACTCGCATATTTGATACTTTGAGAAAAAATGTCACATTTACATTTACTGGCATTGTCTTCACCCACTGAACACACCTTTAGTGTAATGTATTCATTAGGTTTTGGTATCCACCTCTGACTCAGAAATTAAACTCTTTGCTCCAGCACAGGGCTGGGAATGTTTGCAAAAATCAAGGGTTTCTTATTGGTGTCATAATTGCTTAATCTCATGAATAGTAAGATCAGATACTTAGCCTAGATAGATGAGATTTAAAAAATGGACAATGATATGTGTCATGAATGTGACATGGAACCTTTAATCTAGGTATCCTTTATTCACCAAAATGCAGAACTTTCATAAAGATCTTCATATTCTTCAAATGCCTTGCTGACTGGCAAGGGCGATCATGCTTCTCATCATCATCATGTATCATGCCAGTAAGCGTGGGCGGTCTTGTTTTGCCATCTCTTGTTTTGCCCTTCGATCTTGCCAGTTGTCACTAAGTTCTCCAATCCATTTCTTCTCATAACATGCCCAAAAAATTTTGACTGTCTACATCTAATTTCTCTAATCAATTTACGAGTTTCATTTGTCTCCTGTAGTACTTGGTCATTGGTTTTTCTGTCTGTCCATGGTATTCTTTGCATTTTCCTCAGAAACCACATTTCCACAGCCATCAGATGCTTATTAGCTTGTCTGCTTATTGTCCACACTTCACATCCATACAAAAGCACAGATTCTATGTAGCACCTCAACACTCTTTTTCTCGTTGCAAATGACATCTTTTTATTGGTCAGTATGTTTTTCATCTTTCAAAAGGCTGCCTTCGCCATGGCGATTCTTGTTCTAATCTCTTCAAGGCATCATCTCTCATCAGATGTTATTACTGTTCCGAGATAATTGCACTGATTCACTTGTTTGAGCATATTCCCATTTACTTGTATATTACATTGTGGTATTTCCTTCTTATTAGTGACGATCATAATCTGTGTCTTCTTACAATTTAATTCTAATTCAAGTTGTTCACTGTGTGCAACAATCACATCTACTAAATGTTGCTGATCCTGCTCATTGTCTGCTATCAATACTGTGTCATCTGCATATCTAATGTTTTTGATGTTATGTCCCCCAATGATGATTCCTTTCATATCGTCAACATTTCTGAAAATACTTTCACTGTACAGGGAAAAAAGATCTGGAGACATTACACATCCCTGTCTCACACCTCTCTTAATAGGCTGATATTGAACTACTTCTTTATCAATCTTTATGGCAGCTTGTTGTTTCCAATATCTGTTTTTAATGAGTCTATGATCTTTCCCATCAATTTGTAGATCAGCAAACATGTCCATCATGTTGACATGTCTTACTTTATCGAAAGTCTTTGTGTAGTCAATAAAGCAAAGATGTAAGTCTTTGTTTACCTCTATAGAACATTCAATCCCCGGGAAGGTTAACCCAGTCAACAAATGCCCGCAGAAGTTGGATGTGTCGGCCTATCGGCGCAAGAACGCAGCTCTGCTGTAAACAGGCACAAACGCAATCACATCCAAAAAAAAACAAAAAACTGGATGAACGAAGAAGAAGAAGAACATTCAATCAATGTTCCCAACATATGCACAGCATTTACTGTACCCTTGCCTTCTACAAACCCATATTGGTCTTCTCCTATTTCATGTTGTATTTTCTTCCTAATGCATGATAATTCTTAGCAAAGTCTTTGTGATGTGGCTCATTATACTAATTGTCCTTCCAAGGCTCCTGATTTTTTCGGGATTTCCCTAAAATCCTGAATTACATAATTCAGGAGGTATATCTCCAGTATCATATACTGTGTTCAGCAGTCTGGTAACTTGATCTATTCCATATTCTTCTAAGGCAGTGATAATTTCTGTTGAAATGTTGTCTGGATCTGGAGTCTTGCCAGATTTCATATGGTTAAGAGACCCGGGAAGGCTAACTCGGTCAACAAACACCCGCCAGAGTCATGTGTGTCTGTCTAAGGGTGCATAACCGGCACAACGCTTTTATGTCTGAAAAAATACTCCAGATGAATGCAGAAGAAGAATATGGTTAAGAGCATTCTGAACTTCTATCTTCAGAGTTAAATTCCCCCCCCCCCCCCCCCCCCCCCCCCCATGTTTACATCCTGTTTCAGGATATTGCGGTCAACGCCAGCATCTTTCAGCTGTATGTTGATTCCTAGGCTAGATTATGCTCATCAGCTTGCCACGACTTTCTGAGCGACCGGCTCCATACTCTCATAAGTCACTGGCGCGACTCGAACCACTTCTAATTCTCATGCGCTCACGTCAACCACGAGAGTACTCGGGGTTAATGGAGAAAGCTGCTAACCCCTCAGCCAGGGAGCCGGCTTCAGAGTTAATGGTTCTTTATTATTACTCCGAATATATTGTTCGTTCCTTGTATCATCATAAAGATTTCTCACATAATCTGACTATGTATGTAAAATCTCATGTTTTTCTATTATGATTTTTCCATCTTTTGTTTTCATGCAGTCTGTTGATGTAGGTGTTCTTTTATTAGTAAGCTGCTGAATTCTTTTGTGCATTAATTTGGTATTTTTACGGCTGTGTTGTTTTTTAATTTCTATGTAATTATTTTAAAGCCATGCTTCTTTGTCTTCTTTATATAATATTCTGACTTTCCTGTGAATCTCTTTATGCTTCTCCACATCTTGCAATTTCCAATGGCATGTATCATCTCATGTTTTGACAGCCTTCATTGCCTTGGTACAAGACTCAAGAATTTTCTCTCTGTCCCTCATTCCATAAATCTTTCAGTTATCACAATATGTTCTAGTTTTTGTCTTTTTATGTGGCCAAAAATGATTGTTGCCTCTTTCTGATGTTTATGATGTTGACTTCAATTCTTAGTCTCTTTAAAAATGTTTAGATTACTTATTTTAGCTGACGAAGGAATTTTCTGCTTGTCCAGGATTTGCAGCTATATGTTAGAACTGGTACTAACATACAAGAATTCTTTTTTGAACTTCCAATGACAAGAATTTATTTGCATAATGTGTTCTTCATTTGATAAAATGCAGTTTTTTGCCTGTCCTATCCTGCTCTTTATCTCTGTGATGCATCTTCAATCTGATGTTATCCATGTGGCCAGATATTTGAATAATATAATTTTATTTCAGTGTACATTTGGGCACAATCTTTTTTCTTTGATATCACTGTCTTCCCGTTATTAATAAAGTTTAGGCGCATTTTTTCACTCTCTACAATCACAGCATCTATCATTTCCTGTAGTTCTTTCCCAGGCATATTTTCTGTATATCTCACTACATGCACACTGTACAATGAAAACAAATCAGGAGACATTACACATGGTATAATGCCCTTCTTTATGCTGTGAAATATATCTAAAAGGTTGTTATTTCTTATGGCTGCTGTTTGCTGCCAGTATATGTTCTTTATTATTTGCAGATCCTTGCCTTCAATGCTTAGATGTTCTAATAATTTAATTATTTCCTCATGTTTGACTTTGCCAAATGCTTTTGTGTTGTCTATGAAGCATAGGTACAGATATGTTTTTACTTCTATAGCTCTCTCTAATAATGTCCTGAGAATATATATAGCATCGTCACATTATTGTGCATTAATCACTTCATCTTCAATCTTAAAAAGTGTATGTATTATTTTAAACAGTTTTGTTATTTGTTATATGATATAGATACAGAATTTTGAGAGACATATTCAGAAATGTGTGCAGGACAGACCGTCTACACATGTGGACATATCAGCTACTGATACACACAGATCTGATGGACCCGTAAGTTATTAACATGAGTGTATTGACCTTCTATGGCTAATTTTTACTCAAAGAAATTATTCTATTTTGTAAAGAAATTTTTTGTTTCCTTCTAAAATCCCCTGTCAACACCAACAATGATATGCATGTCATAACTAGGCGTTTTTACATTTAAAAAATTACAGGGCGTGTTTTATTTTACAACACATTCTCTTTTTTTAAAATAAGTATCCAGCTATTGATATTTTAATTTGTTTTCATTAAAAAAATTGTAATTGTAATGAAGACACAAACAGTATATTGCACAATTATCACCTGACATTTTGCTGTTTCTCGTTGGGTGATTACTGAAAAATAATTCAATGTATATTAAAGCAACATAATGAATATTTTTAGCTGAAATATACAAAAGCAACTGTCATATGTTTCACTGTTGCCACAGTAGTTTTAAAGTAACTAAGTCTTTTTATTTACATAATTGTGGTTTAGCCACATGTATAGCAGATGTCTCTAAAAATGTCAGCAACATTTGGTTATGTTTGGTGAACAGCACACTGAAGGCCTCTTTGTCTGGTTTTTTTTTTTTTTTTTTTTGGCATATCCTTTACAGGACATCGCTGTCAACAGCAGCATCTTTCAGCTGTCTGTTGATTTCTTGGCAAGATTACGCTCAGTAGTTTGCCATTGCTTTCTGAGCGGCCGGCTCAGTTATCCCGCAAGTCACCAGCGGGGGTCGAACCGCTCCCAGTTCTCTCCCGCTACGAGACTCTGCGTGATAAACGGGATTACGGAGAAAGTGTTGTAACCCCTCAGCCAGAGAGACCGGCTTTTGTCTGGTACATACCTGAATTCTAATAAGTATGTGCTGTAGAAGATGTCGGTTCTCTCCATTTGGTAGCTTTAGTTGAGTTGCCAGAATTTTCTATTGTTTGTTTCCATGTAGGAATATGTTCTGCTATTCTATTTTCTAACTATCGTTCTGTTCTGCCTGTGTAAATAGACTGGCATTTACAGTGAAATTGATATATGCAATTAGTTTTGGTGTACGTACGTACAGTTTCTTTTACTGAAGAACTGGTTAGTTAGTTAGTTAGTTAGTCACAGTTCCAACTTCACAGCAACGGGTCGTCCCCATTATGCTCCGTTCCTGTGCCAGTGAATATCACACAAAACGCTCCCCACTGCCCAATATGAAAAGTGGAAAAGAACTGGTATGAGAGTGGTTCTGAATCTCAAAACTGGAACTGCAGCAGTACATTTGACAAACTGCTGTTTTGAGTCAGTCCTGAATATGTTGCTTCACAGGTTTTCTTTTTGTTGTAGTCTCATTGCTATCAATAGTCAGTAAGAATAATAAAAGGCACCCTTGTATCACTCCTGTCCTTATTTCAAATGTATCCCTCATGAAAATTTTTTAATTTAATGTCATTGTATGTTGCCTTAAAACATGATGAGCTGATTAAAATGTTGGAAGATATCAACATTGATGGGAAAGATTTAAGAATCTTCTTCTTTGCGTTCATCCGGAGTGTTTTTTTTCAGATGTGATTGCGGTGTGTCTAGTTAGGCACCCTTGGATCGAAACCCTCAGGCCAACACATCCAACTTTTAGCATGCTGTTTTGACCAGGTTAGCATTCCTGGGAGACTCTCACTTTTGTGGTACCATCCACACGCCAGCTGGTCAAGTTGGAACAGTCGAAGACTTTGATCATACCCTCAAGGGAATGCAAGGACAGTCCATAGCATTTTCCGCCATCCAGGGTGGCTTCCATAATTGCAGGGCCGACACATAGCGCCCTGGTGCTGGGCTCACCGAGGGAATAGTCACGTCATGCTCATGGCTGCTTTAAATCCTCCCTTCAATATATTGGGCTTTCGTTCGCCCCGGGCCGTTCCCACACAAACCAGACCGGTCTGCAGACAGTATCCACTCAGCGAGTTTTAGTTTCGGACATGTGCTTTGTTGTTGTGCCCATCAGAGCTGTTCCAGGCACGACGGACATTAGGAAAACTACCTAGTCAGAGCTGTTCCGAACAAGAGCGGCATTCGGAAACTAGGTAGCTGTTCATAGCACGAGGGAAGACTAGTTATAGCTTTTCCGGTCACGAAAGACATTTCACTCGGACGTAATTGCGTAGTGCCATTTTTATTTTGCCGCCCATAGGCTGGCACTTCCGTCTTCAGCGGGCATTTTTAATGAGGTTAGCCTTCCTCGGGTTTCGAGACAAGTTAGACTCTTATTTCGACTTCCACACAGTAAGCTTTTGCTTCAGGCTGACACGTAATTGATTCGCAAACCAAGCGTTCCATTTAGTGTCAACGAGACAATTTTTCACCTTTGACTACACTCACTCCATGAGTAAGGTTACAGATTTTCATCGGAACGTGCGACTAAGGTGTTTTTCCACCTTGAGTACTCGCTCACGAGGTAGGCTACATGTGCTGCTGGTTCAGCACCTTACCTCCGTGCGTCTGTGGGCAAGAAACGGCCAGGCCCTCTCATCCGGGGATCCCTCATATCCCCCAGCTAAGAGCCATCGAACGAGTATCTGCACCAAGCATGTAGCGTGCTCAGCACCTCACCTCAATTTTGATGTAGGTATGTATCCACCAGGCTCTCATATCCGAGGGTTTATGGCTTAGAGACATTCAGCCATACCCCTAGACTGAGAGCCTTAGAGGTTGTGTCCGTACTGTGATTATTGGCATCGTTCGCCTGATTTAGACTGCTTTCCTCAGTCTACCTGCAGAGCAGCAGGTTGTGTCTCTCTTAGTCTGGTCCCTATCCCAAGAGCTGTCCAATATGTAGTTAATATCCATCGGCACAGCCCTTGAGGTCAGTGGGACACTCAAGCTCCCCCACCACGGCAAGGTGGAGACACATCGGGGGAGAGATTTAAGAATAATAAAGAATATATACTGGAACCAAGTAGCAGCAATTAAAATGGGAAATAAAGAGCTTAGTTACGAACAGATAAAGCTAGGAGTATGACAGGGGTGTGTCTTGTCACCCGAACTCTTCTCCCTATATAGGGGAGACCAAAATGTGACATAGAAATAGAAGGGGAAATTCTCAACCAAGTGGATAATTTTAAATACCTAGGGGCACTTATGGCCGGTCTCTCTGGCTGAAGGGTTACACCACTTTCTCCGTAATACCGTTTATCCACGCAGGGTCTCGCAGCAAGGCGAGAATTGGAAGTGGTTCGACCCGCGCTCGTGACTTGCAGGATAATGAGCCGCCCGCTCAGAAAGCAATGGCAAACTACTGAGCGTAATCTTGCCAAGAAATCAACATACAGCTGAAAGATGCTGAAGTTGACAGCGATGTCCTGTAAAGGATATGCAACAAAAACAAAGAGGGGGGGGGGGGGACTTATAACATCAGATGGAAGATGTACATCAGAGATTAAGAGCAGAATAGGGCAGGCAAAAGCAGCATTTCAGTAAATGAAGAGTATTTTATGCAATAAGTCGCTATCAATGAATGTAAGAAAGAGAGTGCTAAAATGCTATATAGAACCAGATTTGCTGTATGGCAGCGAATCTTGGAATGTAATTGAACAAATTAGGAAGAACTTAGAAGCAACAGAGATGTGGTTTTTAAGATGAATGTTGTGAATTCCTTGGACTACTAGAGTAAGTAACAACGATTGCCTGAAAGAGGCTGATGAAACAAGAACACTATATACAACAATAAGAAAGAGACAAACAGCTTTCTTTGGTCATGTGATGAGAAGAGAGGCATTGGAGAACATCGTGATGGCTGGAAAGATTGAAGGGAAGAGAGGCAGAGGCATACCAAGAGAAAAGATGCTGGACGGACTGAGACGGTGGCATGGAGGAATATCATCAGCAGAGTTGATCCAGAACACCAAAGACCGAGATCTGTGGAAAGCCATGAATGCCTACGCCAGCCGGCAGGCCACTTGATGATGATGATGTTGCCTTTATTAAGCTCATGATTTTCTGTGGGACCCCATGGTGCTTAAACAATTTCTAAAGGGATTAACCATCAATGCTGTCAAAGGCCTTTTCATAGTCCACAAAAACCACTACAAAGTAGTTACGTCATTTGAATGCTTTAATCTTTTATAATATGTAATGTAGCTGTCCGGTTAATGCAGGATCTGTTTGGTTGGAAGCCTAACTGTTCATTCCTTAGTTGTTTTTCAGTAGCATCTCTTAATCATCTCCAGAAAGCTTAATATTTTCCCTGGAACTGACAGTAATGTATCTATGGTTTTCACACTCTTGCAAATTCCATTTCTTTGGCAGCTTCACCAAGTATCCTTCTCTCCAACCTGCTGGTATTCCTTCAGTGTCGTAAACACTGCAAAATAATTTGTGAAGTAGTAAATTGTGGTGTTTATATTGGCTTTAACAGCTTTTGCTGGGATACTGTCTGGACCAGTCATTTTCCATTCTTCAGAAATTTAATAGCTTTTATAATTTATTCTTTAGTTTCTCATAGTTGATATCCAGCTCCACATCTGCAGCATGAATAAATAAAATATCATGGGAGTGTCATTTGTGGCTGGTCTATTCAAGGTTCCTTAAAGTATTCAACCCATCTGTTTATTTGACCCTTAATGTGAGAATTTTTCCATTATGTTTGGTAAGTCCACTTGGTTGATTATATTTTCCTACTAATTTAATTGAAATGTTATAATGTGTTTTCCTTTCACTACTGCTTCTTCTGCCTGTTATGCAAGGCTATCAACTTTCAAACTTCTTTATATGCTTCTGTGTATTTTTCCTTTGCTCTGCCTTTAGCAGCACTTGTTTTGCTATTATTGAAATCTGCCTTTTCCCAGGGACTCCCTTATCTTTAGACTTGTTCATCATTGGTTGGATTTTGCAGCTTGAGTTTTCTACAGGATGGGGTATGAGTTGAGTTGAGTCAAGAACTGACATCACAGCAATTGGGACATTCCCCAATACTCTCTTTCCTTATCTTCAACAATCAGTGAAGAGCTCCAATACAAATGGTATCAGTTGAAGTTTTATTATGTGTCAAAGCGTCGGCTAGGTCCTCTTTTCGCTCCTTGCCACATTGTTCTCTCCAGGCAATGATGATTTATCTGTTCTTAAACACTAAACACATGATCTCAAAGGGCCCTTATCATGCAGCATGATAGTCACATCATACGACATGTATGCTAGGTTACAGGGCTGCTATTCTTTGCGTTCCCTTTGGGCCCCAGTCACAAATGGGGTATTTTAAACAATTGTGGCTAATAATCGTTAGCATTTCTGTGACATGTACAGTGAATATGTAAGGAATTAGGAAAATATCAGGAATTGGTGCAAAGAAAATGTCTAGAAACAAAAACCACACATTAATCAAACATTACTACAAAAATGAAGACATTTAAAATGGCACAAACATTGAAAATATTGGCTCCATAATTAACAACATTGGGGACTTGAGAAGAAGTCAGAAGGAAACTGGCTCTAGCAATCCAGAGAGTAAACAACATTAAGAGCATCTGGCACAATACCAGCAAACACAAGTTAACATTTTAAGAACATCCATCTTTGCTGTGGTAACATAATGTTAATCATGGATGATTTTACAATCGCTAAAGAAGCTTTTGCACTTACATGTTACAGAAAAATTCTTAGAGATTAATTAAGTTTAGTTAAGAACCAACATCATTGCACTCAAGGCATTCCCATAAGCACTCAATCCTCATCTTCAACAACCAGCGAAGAGTTCCAATACTAATCATTTTCTTGAATGCACTAAATCAGAGCTCTGTAACTAAGTTAATACAAATCAACATAGTATCTCCCACACATTCTAGGAATATTCAGCCTACACTCTATGAGGTAGAATAAACAGATTCTTGCACAGTTATGTTTAGTCTACCAAGTAAGTTAATTACTTAATCCTGTTGTTGAGGGCATCCTCACATTCCATTTATGCACTGTTATTACAATCATTCCTTCTTGCGCAAAAGTAACTCTGCCAGCAGGATTAAAACAATAGATCTCCAGGCTTTTCCACAAATAAACAGTGATCATCCCTTAATTATCCAATTAGTTAACTCTCAGTGCAGTGTTTACTCTGCGTTCCTGTTTTTACAACTATCGCATTGTAACAGACTCAACAGGTGTTGTGCATTGTCTGGATACACATAATATTGGTGTCTGAGAATGTGTGCATTAACTCTCAAGTTGTAATTTGAAAATTCGCCTTGGTGGTGAAAATGCAAAATGTTACAAGGCTCCCCACTAAGACAGTTCCTTCTAGGGAGAACTGGACTATCACGAAACTGTAATTTTCAAAATCCTCAGATCTAATAATTCTCTTCCTCATTGATTCCTTTTGCCTCTGGTTCTGTTAAAATATCAGGAACAGGATGTCGACTGAGGAAGTCTGCTCCAACATTCATTTTCCTAGGTACATATTCAGTCTGGAAAGAATATGGTTGTAGAAGCAGAGACCATCTCATCAGTCTTGCATTCAAGTTATTTAAAGCTGCCAGGAACATTAATGGTTGATGATCGCACTGTAAAGTAAAATGCTTTCCGTACAGGTATGCTTGAAATTTCTCAGCCCAAACTAATGCTAATCATTCCCTTTCTATGGAGAATATTTTCTCTCCATAGAGTTCAATTTTTTACTAGCATATGCAACAGGAAATAGCACTGAGTGCTCATCTTCTTTCCTCTGAAGTAATGTTGCACCAATTCCTATGTTGCTTGCATCTGTACAAAGAATGAATGGACGTTTAAGACCTGGAAGATGAAGTACTAGTTTTGCAGTTAATGCCTTCTGGAGTTCTGAATATGCATTTTCAGAATCGACAGATCATATGACTTTCTCTAGTTCCCCTTTTCTTGTAAAGTTAGTTAAAGGAGCTGTGAGGGAATCAAAGTTCTTGATGTATTTCTGATAAAATCGACGTAATGAAACAAAAGATCTGACACCTTGTTTAGTTTCTAGACACAGTGCTCATTGTAGCTTCTTAATGTTTCGTTCATGGGGAGTTATGTATTCGTGAGATACTGTATGTCCTTGACAATCAAGTTGTTGGAATCCTATCTGAAACTTCTTTGGTCGTGCTGTCAAGCCAGTTTCCTTAAGTCGTTTGAAAAGAAGGTGGATAGCCTTAATATGTTCCTCAAACATCTCAGTAGCAATTAGAATATCATCCATGAAATTGCTTATAGCAGGATGTTGAAGTGGGTTGAGTAATTTCCTCATCATGCTTGTAAGGACATTAGGAGCATTACTAAATCCAAATGGAAGAACAAACTCATAGTGACCATCAGGCGTACTGAAGGCCAGCCATAGTTGAATCTCTGGTTTCACTGAAATCTGATAATATCCCTTGCTGAGATCAATCCTTGTAAAGTACTTTGCTCTGTTGAGACTAGTGAAGAGCTGATTCTGGTCGGGCAAAGGTTTGGCCTGAAATTCCGTTATAGCATTGAGCTGTCAATAATCAATGCACAATCTATGTTCTCCACTGGGTTTTTTCAATAAAACCACACTTGCAGCATTTGTTGGATCTCTTCTCTTAAAGTGTTCACTTTGGCATTAGGAATTGGGTATGTTTTTACTCACACAGGTGTAGGGTCAATCAATTTCATGTCAAACTCCACTAAATCTGTGAGCCCTGGCTGGTCATTAAGTACTTCCGCTTAGGTAGCTAAGAGGCCTTGAATCTGATGTTGTTGATCCTTGGTTAATGTAGGACTGATGTCCACATTACGATCAGTTTCTTTTGATTGCAGAGGGTACTCTACACCCTTAGTGTTTCCATGGTCTACTTTTGTAGCCATTGCCAAATGAGCTGTCTCGTTGGGAAGCCTTTCATTGTATTTCCTCAAGAGATTTATGTGAAAAATCTTCTGTTTGCATCTGGTGGAAATCTTATAATGACGCCAGAGATTTTCTCAATCACTTCATATGGTCCTTTCCAACTGATCTGAAATTTGTTTTGACTTGTTGGGAGAAGTAACAGCACTTTCTCTCCCACTTCTAATTATATGTCCTTTGCTTTCTTGTTGTAATATCGAGCAATCCTGCAGATATTCTGAAGCTAATTTCCAACAATGTTGTAAACACTGTATTAAATCAGCCACATAGGTGGACTCAGTTACAACTGTCTCATCTACTTGATCATCAGTCCAAGTGCGAAGTAAAGACTCAAATGTTCCCATGATCAGTCAACCAAACTGTGGATATAGTAGGATTGCTGGTGCAATTCCAGTTGAGTAATGGGGTACTTCCTTATAAGCAAATAATGCTGCTGGTACATAAGTATCCCATGTCTCTGGTTTTTCCTGAGCCAAGTTTCTCATCTCATCATGTTCCTCTTGCTCCTTGTGGTGTCGAGGTGAAGTATAAACAGCGGAAGAGTGCCCACTTATGGGCTTCGGCTCAGTCCATTTATACTTCTTACTTTTTTCTATGAGCTGTATGAAGATCCCCTGCTGGCTTGCTAGGCCAGTCACAGGTTTAGGACAAAAATCTGACCACAGGGAGTCCATCCCCTATGGCGAGCCCATGACCATGTGGTCATGGTTTCCCAGTCTACACCACGTGGAGGTGGGGTTGACTTGTGTAGTCTGCAGGTCATCGGCTGGCTACTAATTTTCACTTTTCACCCCTCCTGGGAGTGGCTAGCCAATCCCAACCCTACTGGCTGCAGGGCCAGGCAGAGTCTACACCTTGCCAACCATGCCAGTTTTCTCAGTATGGTGATTAGGGTACTGCTAATCGTTCAACTGTCCCTTTTGAATCCGGATGATCTGGTGAATCTGTTGAGACTGGAAAAGTCTAAATACTTCCATCGTTACCTTTCTTTTGAATTGTGATCCATTGCCAGTTAGAATTCTGAGCAGAAATCCTAACCTTGTAATTATGCCAAGTAGAGCTTCAGCTACATGTTTTGAATCTCTCAATGGCATTGGTACTGCTTTGGCCCACATCGAGCAAGTGTCTACGAGTGTACATATATAGCAGTTTCTTCTCTTCATTCTGTTAAGAGGTCCTACTATATCCACAGCCACTTTTTCAAATGGTGTGCCAGTGATGAGCGGTAGCTGGTACTGTCCAGTGCTTTGGGGCTATTCTCTGACACTGGGGACATGATTTGACATATCTGACTGTATGCATTCATTCCAGGCCAGTAGTGTGTGAACTCCTCTGCATGGTTAGCATTGATTCCCATGTGTCCACTGAATGGTAGACTATGGCCCATATCTAGAATTTGAGTTCTGTAAGATGAATGAACAACAAGTTGTGCATACTCCTGTCCTTCTTTTCCTGCCCTTCTGTGAAGAAGTTCATTCTTCATGTACAATTCACCTTTATGTGGAGACGAATGTACTTTAGGTAGTTTATTAAAACATGCTGCTAAGGTGCTGTCTGCTGCCTGGGCTTGTTTTAACCCCTCTGGTTGAAGATTTGTTGGAGTTGTTGACGCCGGAGCTTTCCTAGCTTGCAGTCTAGTTGTCATGGCAGTGACTGTCACAGGCTGTATTAGATCTCCCAAAAATATGTATCGAAATCCCAACATCACAGGGTAAATGAGGTCATGTAAGACAGCTGCTTCTATTTTGCCAGTCACATAATGTGAAATTATGTTTACCTTTGCCACTTGTAATGACATAGGGACTGAGCATTTTAAAAGCCCTGGATTTCAATTGTTTCCCCAGTGACTTGATCAGGGTTCATTAATGAGGTTGCAACAATTGCATCAAATTGTAGACCAGTGTTGTGTAGACAGATGGTGGAGAATCTACAGGAAGTTTTGTAATAGTGACTTTATGCTGATTCTTATCTGGATGGTCATCAGTGCTCACCCTCTTTGCTTCCTTTTTGCCATGCATACAGCAGTACGAGGAGGGGTTTTACGCCGGCAATCTTTAGTGAGGTGTTCCGTAATTCTGCACTTGAGGCAATACAGTTTCCCTTCTCTCAATGCATGCTGGTTTGTTTTGGGTCGTGGTCTTTGCCTTTTTATTTTGCTTTCTGTAATTGTTGCTATTATTTTCCTTTGGCTTCTGAGAATTGTCATGTGAGGGAGTAATTGGCATCTGATGATTACCTCTTGGTTCCTTCTGTGAATTTTCGAACCTCTCGGCCATAGTGATAATAGCTTCCAGTTTTTAAGCCCCATGCTGAGTAAGGACTCCTTTCATGTCAGCTAACATTTTATCTTTCAGCTGATCAATGATAATCATTTTCTGCAAACCTTCATATGTTTCCTAAAATTTGCCTAATGTGCCCCTCTTGTGTAAACATACCTTTAATCTGTATATGTATTGTACGAAGGTTTCTCCTGGCTCCTTCTGAGCAGTTTTAAACTTCTTTTTATAGCTTTCAGAATCAACTTCAAATCTTGCGAGTAGTGCTTTTTTGAGCACATATAATTGTCATGTTCTTCTGGACGCAGTATTGAGAACACCTCATAAGCAATGCATCGCAATCCTTGAGATAACTTTATACTCCATTTACTCTCTTCTAATCTATATATAGAACACATCATCTTGAAGCGATGAAGAAAATTGTCCATCGTGTCATTATGTTCAGAAAATGGTTCTAGTGGAAAAGCCATGGCACCTGTTTGAAGAGAAGATTCTTCTGTAGTTGCTTCTGCTATTGGGCTGGAGTTGGAAGTTTAAGCTGTTGGATTGATTCTTGATTCTGTTAAGCTCAAGTTTATTTTCCAACTTCTTCAGTTCGATAGCATACTGCCGATTTTTCTCGTTGTTGTCTGTTTCAGCCTGTAGCTTTTTCTCTGACAATTCTTTATTCATTTTAAATTTTTCATGTCTTTCAAATTCATCTGACATATACTTTGCTAGCTCTAAGTTTAGCTGCCTCTGCCATTCTCTGTTTGTGTCCTTTGGTAACAGTAGGTGAGGTCTGCTTATAGGTAAACCCAAAGATAGATACTTTAGAGACTGAGTATAGCAGTAAAGATGGGGTTGGTTGCCTTACTGTTACAGTTGATCATTAGGATAGAATCTGATAAAGACCTGGATGGATGCTCTGCTGACCCCACAGTTTCCTGAGTTAGGGATCCTCACAATCTCTTCTTCTTATTAATATCTACAGGTAATTAACGTTCTATAGAATACAATTGCAGAAATATAATCTTTCAGACAACAGTAGAGGACATTTAGATAAAAATAACAGGAATAGATATATAGAAACCTATCTGCCAGATTCCACCAGTCTAGCGTTCATATTAGGTTGACTGGAGCCAAGGTATCATCATTGAATAGCCGGTATGTACACCAGTAGTCCAGAGTACTTCATTTATTTCCACAGGCATCTTCCTCCAGCTGTAGACTTGACTGTAGACATTATTCATTAGGACTGGCCAGAATATTCTTTTGACATGATCACCTTCTTCATTGAAGTAATATTCTGGTCCCTGGGGTGACCCACTAACCGCAAAGTATGGAACGAAAAACAATAGCAAGTAATCGGTTCTTGTATTAACGCGATCTTGAAATAATCTTAATTTCTACGTGTTAGTTGGTTGATGGTGCCCTCAACAACATAACTTGCATATCTAATCTTATTAATGTTATGTTCCCCAATCGTGATTCCTCTATCTTCTAAATTTCTAAATATATATTCACTGTATAGGGAAAAAGACCTGGAGACATTATACATCCCTTTCGCACACCTCTCTTAATAGGCTGATATTGATCTAGTTTAGTTTAGTTTAGTTTAGTCGTTGGATCAACTTCACGGCATACAGGTTTAACCCATAAGCACTCCATTTTCCTCCTAACTCAAACCTGAGTCTGGAGAAACTCAGCTCAATGCACGAACTCCGTAGCATTGGCGGGGATCCTGAAATATTTTGGGTATATTTTTAACTCGAAATTTTGCCCGGGCAGCGCCGTTAGGCTACTCTTTTTCGATTTCCAACTGCCAAGGGAGTTTTTACGTGTGCAACAATACACACGGGCGTCCAGTCTCACTCTCCAGAGACCGGGGGAAATTTTATTACTGGAAGTCCACGTGGATTTTTTAAATAAATCCCGGTCCTCACCGGGGCCTGAACCCGGGACCTCCAGCACTCGAGGCGGACACCATACCTCGAGACCACTCAGCCCCTCTAATATTGATCTACGTGTTACAGATCAGATCAGATCAGATCTACGTGATCAGATCAGATCATGATACTGATCTACTTCATTATCAATCTTTCTGGAAGCTTGTTATTTCCAATATATATTTTTTACAAGTCTAAGGTCTTTCCATCAATTTGTAGATGGTTAAGCATCTTCATCATGTTGACATGTCTTACTTATCAGAAACCTCTGCCCGGGAAGGTTAACCCGGTCAACAAATGCCAGCAGAAGTCGGATGTGTCGGCCTAACGCCGCAAGAACGCAGCTCTGCTGTAAACAGGCACAACGCAATCACGTCCGAAAAAAACTCCGGATGAACGCAGAAGAAGAAGAAACCTCTGTGTAGTTAATGAAGCAAAGATGCATATCTTTGTTTAAAGTTGCATAAAAGTCGACATGGATGACTTCATTGCACTGGGTTTTATCCCATATGGCTAAATCTCTTGCCACTGCATGGAAAGCATCACACAAAGCATGAACTCCATAGCTCCAACTCATGAACCGAAGGACGTGTCCCAGAATCGAACCCACAACCTTTGGAGCCCAAGGCAGATGGCTTGACCACTTCACCACAGAGACTCCCTCACATGTCTTTGTTTATCTCTATCAAACACTTGATTAATGTTCTCAGCAAGTACACAGCATGTACTGTGCCCTTGCATTCTATGAACCCACATTGTTCTTCCCCTATTTCAGATTGTATTTTCTTTCTAACTCTGCATGATTCTTAGCATATGTGTGGATCCAGTGTGTGGATACTACCCAGTTGACATAGATTTATAACATAGCTTCACTTGTTACTCCTTATGATATTGATAAATTTATCGACGTAGCTCCATTTCTCAACTCTCATGTCATCTCATCATGTTCCTCTTGTACCTTGCGGTGTCGAGGTGAAGTATAAACAGCGGGAGAATGTCCACTTATGGG
This sequence comes from Cepaea hortensis, assembly GCA_963921405.1. NCBI lineage: Eukaryota > Metazoa > Mollusca > Gastropoda > Stylommatophora > Helicidae > Cepaea > Cepaea hortensis. The sequence continues at coordinate 82,319,098 of OY992884.1, read as the reverse complement.
CTTCATGTATCAATATTCCCCCCGTCCATCATTTACATGGTCAGCCTTTTCCTCTGCTTCCATTTCATCTGTACATCATTGCTGTTTGTGGTATACTGTTAGTTGGTAACCAACTTGCATGGCCAAACCATTTTGCTTGCAGCCTTCTAATAAAATCTAGCTCTGCTGTAATCCCGACGTTAGTCCTGATTTCTTCACTTCTGATCTTCTCTCTTCTTGATACCTTGAGTATTCTTCTCAGGAATCTCATTTCAGTTGTTGTGATGTTTCTTTTATCTTTTTCTGTCATTGTCCAGGTTTGGTATTGGTAGCATAGAGTTGATAGGAAAATTGTGTTGTAAAGTGCTTTCTTAGTGATTATTGATACATGTTTGTTCTTTAGTATTGGTGCCATTTGTCCAATGAGTTGGTTTGCCTTATTGCATCTATTTTCGATCTTGTCTTGAAACTCTTTATATGTTTCAGGGTACGTTCGTTTGGATGAATAATTGTTGTTTTTTTCTTCTTTAATTATAGTCATTACCTCTGTTTTACTTGTGCTAATTTTCATGTTATGTTCTCTACACATTTCATTTAGACTATTCATATGGTCTTGTAATTTAGCTTCTGATTTTGCTATTAGTGCTTGGTCATCCGCAAACAGAAGTTCTCAGATGGTGTAATTTGCAGATTGTTCTTCTTCTATGTTCTCGTCATGCGGTGTTCTTGCAGTCTCTGTTTAGCTGGTTTCTTTACATATGTTGTCTATATAGGTTATGAACAAGAGAGGGTACAGGACACAACCTTGTCGTACTCCGGATCTTATGGTGAAGGGTTCTGAGTATTGCCCAGTTGCTCTCACTATGCATTCACTGTATAAGCTTCTACATAGGATTGTTGGATGTGTACTCACTCCATATTTTTTTAAGGATTTCCCACAGTTTGTTTCTATCTACTCTATCAAATGCCTTTTATTGGTCGACAAAAGCTAAGTATCTCCATTCGTTACTCTTTATTTCGGTATGCTTATATATATATATATATATATATATATATATATATATATATATATATATATATATATATATATATATATATATATATATATCACACACAGACAGACAGACCGAGAGAGAGATTTGATAGTGTATCTGTATCACAGCAAGGAACACATTTTGAAGAACCTATCAGTTTGGCATAGAATGCCATCTTCCCGTATCTGTAAGTCACTAGACAACAACAGATCATCATTTACTGTTTACACAATAAATCACACTGCATTTATCATAAAAAGAACGTGACATATGCACATTTAGCTGTAAAGTGTAGACAATATCCACACTTCATTTTATTTTGTCTCATGACAGATATCGGCTGAAGTTGCAGCTAAAGCAAGCTTGAAGTTAGTTGAACCTATCCTGGGAGTCATACATCATGAACTTGATAGAGCATTGCACTCATTGCAAGTACTAGAGGGTCACTATAGACAGCAACAAGCTCAGGTGAAATTAATACTATTTAAAAGTAACATTCAACAATAGAAAACTGCTTTTCACATTTAAACAGCTAAGTTGAAAATTACAGTTAATAGTTATCAGGTATTGTACTTACTCTTAATTATTGAATGAACACTGTGAGGATGAAATTTATGTTTTTGAAATGTGGTTATGTAGACAAATAAAATGTAATATCTTAATGGCAAGAATATTCAACTTATTACAAACTTACATTGGGACCATCTGGCAAATATCAAATATAAATAACTTTCAGTCATGTGGGTTGTGACTATAGTCACAGGTATGGGCGTAAAGTTAAGGCTTTCTTCTGCATATAAAGGGATATCCTGTGCCACAACATGGGTGCCACAGATTCTGTGATGATTTTACAAAACCCCATACAAGATTTCTGCCATACATACTCATTGAAAACCATGGTTATATAGCCATTATAGCAATGACCCAAACTGACAGAGGTTCTCAGAGATAGTGCACCCCCAGGGTTGCAGTGACCATAAACAAGAAGTATAAAAACAGCTGGCACCTTCAGTGATGTCCAAGAAAATATGTCCCACTAAATGACAAAACAATTCAAATGTCTTTCTAGTGTTGTCCCTACTAAATCATTTGAAATGTTAATAAAAATATACAAAATGGGGTTATTACAAGTTTTTTGAAAATGGAAGAAAGATCTTGAATACACTAAATGGCCTGAACCACTGTTCACTCTGCTTTTATGGAGGCCTCCTTATATTATTGGGAGTGCCCATAAACTGCCCCTGTCTTTCCTTAGTTTAGTTTAGTCAGTTTAGTTTAGTTTAGTCAATGGATCAACATCACGGCACACGGGTGTAACCCATAAGTGCTCCGCTCATCTCCTAACTCAAACCTGAGTTTGGAGAAACTCAGCTCAGTGCACAAACTCCGTAGCACGGCGAGGATCCTGAAATACTTTGGGTAGATTTTTAACTCGAAATTTTGCCCGGACAGCGCCGTTAGGCTACTCTTTTTTGATTTCCAACTGCCAAGGGATTTTTTACGTGCGCAACAATACACACAGATGTCCGATCTCACTACCCAGAGACCAGGGGAAATTTTATTACTAGAAGTCCACGTGAAAAAATTCCGGTCCACACCGGGGCATGAACCCGGGACCTCCAGCACTCGAGGCGGACACCATACCTCGAGACCACGCAGCCCCCCTTTTCATGCATATAGCTTTTCAGGGTGTTCAGATGCACCACCTGTAGATGGAGTGGTGAAGATGACATTGAAACTCAGCCGAATTACCTGTGAAATTACCCATGTAGGCTGACCACATTAATAGTCTCTGCTGTGATAAAACTTGCTGAAGACCATATATGCTTGAAGTCTGAAATTGAGTCACAAAAAATCTTCGTGATGAAGGTAGACAGACCACCAAAATCATGCTCTTGCGTTCAAGACTGAACTAAGTGTGCTGCTTACATACCGGGATGAAAACAACATCATCACAACTTCCTATATTCCTTGCGTAGTGGTGGTGAAAGTAAACAAATAAACAATGTACAGTCGTCAATGATACACACAAGATGATGGGTCAGGCAGGGGTGTGGAAGCCTCCAGGTCTGTTGTACATTCACATAAACAGCATTTTAAGAGTTATTGAAGCTATACTCGAGTTAAAGTGGGCATGCTTGTACTGATATTGGCATGAGTTTCGGTCAGACAAGGGCTCAGTGCCAGCTATGGTCATTCACTATGGGGAGGGAAAGACTGGCCACCTATTCTAAAAGTAACAATTGACAACCTGCAACAGGTTCCTGTTATGGGGCTTGTTTTGTGTGTGGTTGAAACATTAACAATCTCAGATATACAGATGACATATAATTAGCAGTGGACACACAACAGCTACAGAATCTGCTGGATATAGTAAACAGTCAACGCCATCATTACACTTTTGAAATTGGCATGAAAAGGCAAAAGTAAAGTTTTACCAAAAGGAAAGTCAGCAGCTGAAATACTTATAAATAATGAAAGTTTGGAACAGTTATCATTCTGCATCAAGCTTGGCAAAACAATGACAAAAAATAGCACAAGTGACAGAAATTACAAAATGAATTAAAATGGCGCATTCAGCAATATGAAACATGTACCTCTGTCCAAACAAATACTCAGAAACTAAAAACACTCAACAAATGCTATGTGTATTCAACACTACTGTATGGAGTGGAAACATGAACCTTGACTTAAAATATGGAGCATAACATTGAGGCTTTTTAAATGTGTATCTTCAGAAGACTTTGGCTAGAATGGTGAAACAGACAAGGATGTTTTTGAACAATTGAAGATAAACAGGGCGTTGCTGGAAGAAATAAACAGGAGAAGGACAAGGTACTTTGGTCACTTCAAACAGCATTACAAACTTTTGAAAACCATAATGAGGGCAAAAGAGAAAAGGTCCAAGATATAAATGACAGACAACATCAAGATATTGTCAGGATACAGCCTAACAAAATGTATAATGAAGGCTGAGGACATAAATTGCTGGAGATCTATTACTGCCAACCTTTGCTGATGAGACAGCACTGGATAATGATGATTAGAGATGAATAGGAATAATATGACAAGAGCTGGGGAAAAAACCCCAGAGAAGTATTGCAATAATTGGGATTTAAGAAAACATGACTGAATGTGATCCACGTGAGACAATTAGGGCACATTGGCCATAAAAGAGACACAGTTCCTTGTTAAATAATGTGCCAGAGGACAACTGTGCAAGAGTAAGATACATTACATATATGTGGACAACATAAAGACATGCAGTGGAAGAAGCCACCATGGGTGCATCATGGTAAGCAGAACAGGGTGTGTTGGAGATTGAATGCTGCCGACCTTCAATGCAGAGGTGGTATATTATAATAATGTTTTTAACATTACGTCTCTTTTGTGTTAGACCTTCATTCACAGTAATACTATCATTTTGCTGGAAACAGATTCTAAGTACTTTAAATACTTTAGTTGCTTTAAATAGATTGTAGTTGAGCCAGATCATAGTAATTTGTATTCTAAGACTCCTATTGTACTGTCAGTGTTTTATATAAGTTCCTGTCCTGCATGATTTTTAAATAACGTAATTCATTAAAATCATGAATATTAATTTCTTTATGAGAGTCTGTTCTGTAGAATGCATATGGTTTTGTAAACTTTTTCTTCAGCTGGATGAGATAGAAAACCAATTCCGCCTACAGCAGCAACAGTTGCAGCTGAAAGATGCTGCATTAGCTGATCTTGAAATGAGACTTGCTGCTCAGGAATTGGCACGTTATGATGGAACTATTTTATGGAAGGTGTCAGGATTTGAAGGAAAAAAACGAGAGGCCATAAGTGGACAAACAACAAGTTTATACTCCCCAGCATTTTATTCTGGGCCAGTGAGTATTTTTGCTAAATCTCACTTGTTTTCTCTGGCTCTATCTCTGTCTCTCTCTTAACCGTTCTCTAACTTGCTCTCTCTAATTCTTTGTGTGTGTGTGTGTATGCGTGCGTGCGTGCATTCGTTCGTTCTTATCAAAGAGATATATTCTATGGCCAGTATGACTGCCTAGGTTTTTTGGTCATGCTTTAATGTCTTTAATTTGTGTTAAAAAAGCTTACAGAAATAGCTTTGAATAGTAATCAAAATACTAACATGGGCGGGGGGGGGGGGGGGGGGGGGGGGGGGGTACATAGTAGGTGTAATTCCTAGAAAGATTGGGGAACAAAGAAATTCTTTGATGAGGTGCCTCAAATTTAAAAGTCTGGTATTGAATTTGTTTATCAAAATCCGACTTCAGGTCCCTAAAATGGCGGATAGGCATTTGAACCGTTAAGGTCTCTGGAGTGTTTATGCTTGTGGCTACGGTTTGAATTCGCATTTCCCTCATGTTGGACTGGTAGGGCATGGTTCTGTCGCCCTGCTACTGAGTGAGTGTGTGGTGTGACACTGAGCTGTGAATTTAATGTGGAATGCTTTTACATCTGTCCGCGGTTGCTTGTAGTGTGAACTGCATGTTCGGAACGATGGCGGCCGGCTGTTGCTGAATTGACTGGTTTGCCTTTTCGGTTCACGAGTGCATTTTTTTCAGGACACTTCTGGGAGTCATCGCTGGAGCTACGAAGTTTGTGCTTTGTGCATTGCTTTCAGCAGGTCGCTTTGCGAAAAGAGACCGAGTCATGTGGGATAAAACCCGAGTCAGTTAATTCTTTCTGGTGGTTTCCAATTCCATCACATCGACAGCAGCTGAAAAATGCTGATGTTGACTGTAAAGGATATGCAAAAAACAAAAATTAAGAAGGCAGCATGTGTAAAGTAAGTTTTCTGTTGAATTTGTTGACCTGCAAGATAACAATCTGTCTGCCTATGTTGAGCATATATTGCATTTGTTTAGAGATTTGGAAGAACAATTCAATGACTTAACGGAGATCAGTATTATAGATTTTATTGTGTATTTATTTGGCATAAATTCAGTTAAAGTTGTTAGTACAATTACATATAACTAAAGCTTGCAAGTGGATGTGTTTTTGCTTATTTTCTAATATACATTTTAATAGTCTCATTTATGTATGCTCCAAATTAACATTATTTTGGATATTTATTGTGTGTTTTACTTTACCTTAGAATTTAAGAGAACTTAATTCATTCCAATACCCAAAAGGGCAACCTGAAATTATGCACCAACTATAGAACTGTTGCCCTGATCAGTCATGCAAATAAAATTCTACTAAAAATCATAATGGGAAGACTTTGTAAGAAAATGGAAGATGAAATTAACGCGGTTCAAGATGGATTTAGACAAGGAAGAGGAACAAGAGATCACATTCTCAACATGCGTTTAATAATAGAGAAGTGCAGAGAATTTATTGTAAACCTATTTGTGTGGATTATTCAAAGGCATTTGACTGTGTACAACATCAGAAACTTTGGAAAATCATGAGGAATATGTGCTTTCCATCACATGTAATACAACTCATAAGAATGCTCTATCTAGACCAACAAGCAGCGGTTAGAATAGATGGTGAGTCATCCGATTGGTTTGACATCAAGCAAGGAGTCCGTCAGCGATGTGTTCTGTCTCCCTATTTGTTTAACCTGTACGCCTAAAATATAATGAGAAATGTAAGAGATGATATAAACAGGGAGCTATATGATGCCCTAAATATTGGTGGTCATGACATACCAGAGATTCGGTATGCTGATGATACAGTATTGCCTTCCTCAAGTTCCCATCAATGATACGCTTGATGACCTGCCAACCGTAGTGGAAGTAAACAAAGCCATCCAGCAACTCTCCAGCGGCAAGGCACCTGGTCCGGACTCCATCCCGGCAGAGATATACAAGGCAGGTGGGCCGGTCCTAACAGAGCAGCTTCACCAAGTCTTTACAAACATATGGGTGAACGAGACCATGCCACCTGTCAATAGTCCACCTTTACAAACAAAAAGGAAACCGCCAATCCTGTGACAACCACCGAGGCATCTCATTGCTTTCAATTGCAGGGAAGATACTCGGCAAAATTCTTCTCAATTGCCTCACAGCCCATCTTGATCAAGGTCTTCTTCCTGAGAGTCAGTGTGGCTTCAGAAAAGAACGTGGAACTGTTTACATGATTTTTGCTGCATGGCAGCTGCAAGAGAAATATCAGGAACAGAACTGCAAAATGTTCTCCACTTTCATTGACCTTACCAAGGCTTTTGATACAGTCAGCAGAGAAGGACTGTGGAAGATTATGGCAAAATATGGCTGTCCACGAAAGTTTGTCCAAATAGTGCGGCTATTTCATGATGGCATGCAGGCAAGAGTACAGGAAAATGGTGAACTGTCTAAGCCCTTTCCTGTCACCAGTGGAGTGAAGCAAGGATGTGTCCTGGCACCTATACTGTTCAGCCTAATGTTTTCAGCTATATTGATGAATGCCTTCGAGAACAACGAAATTGGAATAGACATCAACTACCGCATGGATAGAAAGTTATTCTTCTTCTGCTGCGTTCATCCAGAGTTTTTTTCGGACGTGATTGCGTTGTGCCTGTTTACAGCAGAGCTGCATTCTTGCACCGTTAGGCCGACACATCCAACTTTTTCTGGCATTTGTTGACCGGGTTAACCTTCCCGAAGGTTTCTTAGGACATTTGACTCTCACTGTTGTGGTGTTATCACCCATCCCAGCTGGTCCATATAGAACAGCCAAAGACATCCTGGTCAGCCCTCAAGGGAAGGCAGGGGCAGACCATGGGCATTCCCCGCTATCCAAGTAGGCTTCCATACTTGCAGAGCCGACACATCCTGCACATGGCTGCTTAGCCTCACTTCTGTATACTGGGCTTTCCGTTCACCATAGGCTGTTCTTCCGGAAACCAGAAGAATGCAGTGTGCAGATGACATCCACACAGTGAGCTTTCGATTTGGGCTTTCCATGTAATGGATTTGCTATCCAAGTAATATTCCATTTCGTGCCACAAGAACACTTTTTCCACCTTTTATGAAGCCCACACAGTGAGCTTTTGGATCGGACTTTCCACGTAATGGATTTGCTATCCAAGCAATATTCCATTTCATGCCTTTTGGATGCTTTTGTAACCGACATACCTGTGGTATGAAGTGCGGCAGTCTAAATGCTTCTTCATGCACCGTTAAATGTCAACCTGAATGTAGTTAAAGTAAGCTGCCGTCAACTTGAGCTTGTTGATATCTCCATAGAGCTTGTCCTCAAATGAAGCAGGTGTGGGCCAAAATATTTTTCTCTGTTTTGCATATATTGGGCACTCCTGCAGCAAATGTTTAGCTGTCATTTTACCAGTTCCACAATTACATTCATCAGTATCTCCTATCTTTAGTTTATTGAACAAGTGGTATTTCAGCCTGTTATGTCCTGTGTGGAGTCTGAAGATTGCTACTTGTTCACTTCGGTCGAGTTTGTAATATGCGTCATCCTTCTGGTGGCCTGGATGCTCTGATTCCCATTTGATTTTATAAGTGCTTTTTATAAACCTCTTTGCCTCATTATCTTTGTCTATGTCAGGCTGTGGTAGTTGTCCACCCTCTTTTGCTAGTGTGTCAGCTCTTCATTTCCAGGTATACTGCAATCTGATGGGATCCACTGCATTACAACTTTTTTGGATTTCTGGCATAGACCATGGAGTGCTGCTCTTAGGTCAGCTAGTTCTGTGCTGTTTTTGCTCTTCAGTATTGAGACAGCTGATTTTGCATCTGTGAAGATAGCTATTTGCTTCTCTTTATTTTCCTCCATCAAGAGCATTTCTGCTGCAGTTTTCAAAACTTCTACCTCTGCTTTGAAGTTACTTGAAAATTTTCCAGTTGCCGCTGACTGTATTTTTTTTCACTCCATTTTTTAAATTTAGGAGAATTCCTCCTCCTCCATTTTCTATTGAATTTTTGGCTGATCCATCTGTATATGCATGGGTCCAATTGTTGCTTGGGTAATGTTCTTTTATGTAGTTTAGGGTTATTTTTCTTCTTTCGGTTTCATTCTGACTGTTCTTTTTTTCAATACCAGGAATGTTTTCTATCATCTCAGGCAGTTGCTGTTGTCTCCAAGCTGGAAACTTGTGTCCATTGTAAATGGGTTTGACTGTTGATATGTTAAGTATGGGATCTGCCCTAATCTTTCGTTTTGCAGTTTCTACAAAGTTGCCATGCTTCAGTCTTCCCTTTCCAAAACCATTAAACCTTTTATTCATAGGGAGGTCTGTCAATCTTCTGAATTTTTCTGTTTGTTGCTGGGCTCTGCTATCTCTTCTATCCTCCATTGGTTGTAAACAAGTGATCTTTTCTAGTTCATTAATAGGCGTTGTCTCCAGGCTTCCAGTTATGATTCGCATTCCTTGATTATGGACTCTACTTATTTTGTTAAAGTTTGACTTAGCTGTTGTTGCCCAAGCTGCAATGCCATATTCCAGTACTGGCCTCACCCGTCTAGTATACAACTTCTTGAGAACTTTCTCATCTTCTCCCCACGTTGTACCAGCAAGCTTTTTCATGATTACCATTCTTTGCCTTGCTCTTGTTTGATTTGTCTCAACCTGTGTCTTCCATGCCAGGCGACGATCAAAGGAGACTCCTAGATAGTTTTAATTATCTTCATGGCGCAATATTTTTCCATTCAATACCAGCTTAGGTTGCTGAGTTTTATTTGAGAGGGAGAACACTGTGCATGTTGTTTTCTCCTCACTTATCTTCACTAGCCATGATTTTGACCAGTCCTTAAGCGCTAATAAGGCTTGCTGTATTCTGCTGTTAGCTGTACTAATATATTCTTCAGATGTCCATATGGTTAGGTCATCTGCAAAGGAGGATGTGTGTACTCTGGCTGGAAAATTTTCTGTGGTGTCATTTATATATGCTAGGAATAATGTTAGTGAAAGAACTCCTCCTTGGGGGACACCTTGCTCCAAGAGCATCATTTTGCTGGTTTGTCCTTGTACTTTTGTCCTGGCAGTTCTGTTCTCAAGGTAGTGGCTGATCCATTTATACATTTTCCCACAAACATGAATTTTTTGCAGTTTTACTTTCAGTCGTTCCTTCCATACTTTATCAAATGCTTTTTCTAAATCTATCCAAACCGCTAGTGTGTGTTTTTTCTCTTGGAAGGCATCCTCTGTTTCCTGAGCTATATAGGTTATTTGATCTTCAGTGGATCTGTACTTTCTGAATCCTGCTTGTGTAGTGTTAAGAGTTTGTTTTCTTCCAGATGCCATGTTAGCCTGCCATTGATAATGCATTCCATTAATTTTCCTACACAGCTAAGTAGACTGATATGTCGATATCCATTTGGTTCTTCCAGGTCTTTTCCTTTCTTTGGGACTGGTATTAGTATAGCTTCCTTTCATGCCTGTGGGACTATTCCTCTCTTCCAGCTGTAATTTAGGACTGCTAGTAGTTTCTTTTTTGACTTAGTGCCTAGTCCTATTAGCATTTCATTTGTGATTCCATCCTTTCCTGGTGATTTCTTCTTTTTTAGGGTATTCATTGCCTGTTCCATTTCTTCCATTGTTAGATGTGCCATCATATATTCTGCTGCTGTTTCTGTATTACTATGATGTATCTGTTTGTCTTTGATTGCTTTCTCCTGTTCGGTTGTAATATCAATGTGGTTTGCACTGGCATAGTGTTCCATTAGTGCATTTGCAGCCTTTTTTCCTGTAAACAAGGCATTTTCTTGTTTAATTGTTATTTGTTTGTTTCTAGGTCCTTCAATGTTCATGGCTTTCACTAGTTTCCATAGTTTGTTTCCATCCCTATCAAAATTCAGGTTTTCTGTTTTTTTCCTCCAGCAGTCTCTTGTTGTTTGATTTAATGTTCTTTTACATTTTGCTGAGATGGCTTTGAGAGAGATGTTCGCTTCAGTTGTTTGTTCTCTCTCTGCTGTCTTCCTGGCATCTTCACCTTTGTCCTCCAAAATTTGTAGTTCTTCAGTCCAGTATGGTTTGTAATTTTTCCTCGCTCCTTTTGGAATAGACTCAGTGGCCGCCTGTATTATTGCTCTATTTAGACTTTCCACCATTTGCGTCATGTTGCCATATCGTGTATTTATGTTTTCACAATATTTGTCTGTTAGTGTGGCAAATCTGTCCCAATCTGCTCATTTGTAATTTCAACGGGGCAAAGGCTTTTGCTCCTGTGGAACATACTCCATATTCATTACAAGCTTGATTGGTCTGTGGTCACTACCTGCTAATTGGTCAAGCACATGGCGATCGATTTTGTGAAGGATGTCTCCTGTGCAGAAAGCTAGGTCTGGAGTAGAAGTTCGGTGTGTCATCCACTTTGTTGAGTAGATGGAGATTTGAGTCTATTTCCCAGTCCTCCACTTCATCTCCTCTTTTGTCAGTATCTGGGTATCCCCATCTTTCTGAACGGCTATTAAAGTCTCCGACAATAATGCAGTTTGTGTCAGTTATTTTCATGTTTGAGAGTGTAAGGTCCTTATCTGCTGGGCTATACAGATTGTAAATTCTTATTTTTCACGTCCTTTATCATTATATCAACACCTATAATTTCCGTTTGGTTGTCAGAGATCACAGATACTTCGCTGCGAGGTATTGCATTTCGTGTAAGTATTAGAACTCCTCCTTTGTGTCCTATGCGATTGAAACATGTAGCCTGATATCCTCTGACTGAGAATTTGTAATTGGTGTTGAGGTGTGTCTCTTGAATGCATGCCACATCTATTCTATCTTTATGAAGACGATTTGTTAGGGAGACTTTCTTGTTATAAACTCCTTCGGCATTCCACTGTAGTATGTTGAGTGTCCGGGGTGTTTGGTCAATAGCTCTTAACCTACTCCTCTGTGCCTTGACTCCACAGCACAGAAGAAGGTGACCACCAGTAGTCATGGGTGGACCCCCTAGAGACAGGGGGCCCGGCACTATCACCGCCTGATGGGACTTCGTGGGATTAGCACCATAACGATTAATTTTAATTTGTGACATCATGAATTAAGTTACGCTGCACTGCTTTGTCAAGCCTGTGGCTCAGTACATCCGATTTCGACAAGTATTTTTTCGGGGTGCTTGCCCTAGCCTTTGACTGCCTCCAGTCTACCTACAAGGCAGCAGGTTTGTGTCTCTTCGTCTAGTCCCTCTCCCTTGACCTGTCCGACATGGGTGACCCTACCAGTAGCTGTGCTACAGTCGGGATAACTCTAGGGGTCATTGGAACGCGCAAGCCCCTCTACCTCGTCACGGTGGACACACGGCAGAGGGGGAAAGTTATTCAATCTTAGAAGGCTGAAAGCTAAAACCAAAATTAACAGCGACACCGTCAGAGAGCTCGTGTTTGCTGCTGATTGCGCTCTATATGCCAACTCAGAGGCGGACATGCAACGTAATGTTTAAGCTTTCTCACATGCCTGTGCCAACTTTGGGCTCAATATCAATTTGGGGAAGACTGTAGTTATGTACCAGCCAGCTCCAGGGAATAATCACACTGTGCCGAAAATCAAAGTGAATGGTCATAGTCTAAGTGTTGTGGACAAACTCACCTATCTTGGCAGCACTGTGTCACAAGCTGCCACAATTGATGATGAAGTGAATGCAAGAATCTCCAAGGCCAGCGCGGCCTGTGGCAGACTGTACAAGAATGTATGGGACAGAAATGGAATAAGCCTGCAAACAAAGCTGAAAGTCTACAAAGCAGTTGTATTATCCACACTGCTATATGCTTGTATCGGTCTCTGTGGCTAAGGGCTTGCGAACGCTGTTTGTGAGGCCGTATACCCGGGTTCGAAACTCAGCGGTGCTGATTTTTTCGAAAAAGGTATAGGAGCCGGCCGTTCAGAAAGCAATGGCAAACTACTGAACGTAAAATCTGCCCAGGAATCACGAACAGCGAAAATGCTGGGGTTGACTAACTTAATTTTTTTTTTTTATATGCTTGTGAAACCTGGACTGTTTATCAGTGACAAGCTAGGAAATTAAACCACTTCCACACAGTCTGCCTTAGGAAGTTACTGAAGATTAAATGGCAAGACAAGATCCCAGACACTGAAGTTCTAGAAAGAGCGTCCATGCCCAGTATCCACACTCTACTAATGAAGAATCAGATTCGCAGGGCTGGTCACTTGACTTGCATGCTAGATCACAGGCTCCCTAAACGAATTTTTTACGGCGAGTTGCGTTGTGGTAAACGCTCCCAAGGCGGCCAGAGGAAACGCTTTAAAGATACTCTGAAAATCTCACTGAATGCTTTTGGAATTCATCATGACACCTGGGAGACTGCAGGCAGAGACCGAAATTCGTGGCGTGCATCATATGCAAGGGTGCAGTCACTTGTGAGGCAACCAGGACTGCAAGAGCTGTGAAGAAAAGACAGAACAGAGAAACCGCTGAAATCCTCCTCCAGAAACGTCAAGCATTCTTTGTCCACATTGTCAAAGAACATTTCGAGCCAAAATAGGCCTTATCAGCCATCTTAGAACTCACGGCTCCATACTTTCAACCCCACTGGATGAAATGAATGTCATCATCATTCTTGATGGACAAACAACATTGCTATCCACAACACAGAATAGTATAGAAAACCTAAAAGCCTCAATCCAATTGAACAGTGAAAATCACAACTTATATCTTAACATAGCAAAAACAAAGATGGTGCATACAGATAAATTTACTATGGAGAAAGAAAAATATGTTAATGAGGATAAATTGGAGGTGGTGGAAAATTTTGAATATCTTGGGTCATTGATTACCAACAATGGTGACATTATGAAATAAATTAAAAGACGACTATCAATTGCTCTTCAAAGACTAAAACAACTGAATAAATTATGGAGTGGGACAGACAGAACTACAAAAATTTGATTTTTAAGAGCATGCATCTTTCCCATTGCAATAAACGCCTGTGAGACCTGGACACTTACTAAACAATCTGAACAGCGCATAAATGCCTTTGAATATAAATGTTATAGACGAGTTCTAAGAATATCTTGGGTAAAGAAAAGAACAAATGCATTCATACTTCAAGAGCTGAATATTGAAGAAGGTTGGCTATTAAAGACGATAAAACACAGAAAATTGAAATATTTTGGTCACTTAAAACGTCATGAAAGTTTGGAGAGAACAATAATGGAGGGGTATATGCTTGGGAAGAGAGGAAGAGGAAGGCCAAAGAGAAGATGGGTGCAGGATGTGCGGATGATCTCCAGATGCGTGTATCGGATGCGGAACATCTTGCTTATGCTCGAGAGGTTTTCCGGAAGGTTGTTATGGGAGCGAGGTTCTGCAAAGGACATGCTACTGAATGAATGAATGAATTACCTTACTACATTGTTTATTATTCCTGAGATAATGATAATAAAATCCATTATCATGGATGGCTCAGGCGGAGGATACGATCAGACAGGTGTGCATCTTGGAGAACATTAGGCGAGGAGAGGAGTGGGTCAGAGTGCCAGCGGAGCAGTTAGACTTGTGCAGAGTTATAATCACATTGTGCAGGGAGTGGCCAGCAGGGGCCACTGAACAGACAGAAATACAAAAATTAGATTTTTAAGAGCATTTAGAAAAAGATGTAATTTTATTATTCCTGAGATATAATCACATTGAGCTTGGAGTGCAGGGAGTGGCCAGCAGGGGCCACGGAAGTGGAAATCCAGCAACTAATTCAGGATAATGCTCGCCCGGGTGATGTGATTATCTACACAGATGGTTCGGTGTTGAGAAGTAGTAGAAGTGTCTGGGGGTTCTTGGCAAAGGCTAATGGTCGACGTTTGGTGCAGGAGAGCCTGGCATATGATACCACAACATCTAGCTTAAGAATGGAGGTGGAGACAGTCAGTGCAGCCTGCTGGATGGAGAATACAATACACACACACATCGTGATTGTAACTGACTCAGAAAGCATGCTGAGTAGGGTGAGGACAGGCAAGCTTCATGCCTGGTTTGCTTCGCTTCGAAGTCACGGGTGGCAAGCATCGTCTGGATCTTTTCTCAGGGGCATGCTGGTGTGCTGGGGAATGAACAGGCAGACAGATTGGCTGGCTCTGCAAAAGTTGGTGGAGTATTGATGCACGATAAGGCAAACGTGGTTGCGGCCTTGTGGCAGCACATGTACATCTCGGAGGAGCAAATGGATCACCAGGGTCTGGCAAGAATGCGACAGCGAGGAGTGACGAGGGGATCTGGCCGATGCACGACGCTTAGAGGAAAGGCGAGACGCACATATAATCAGATTGCTACTGGTACTATTGGTGTTGGAACTCTTCGCTGGCTGCTGAGGATGGGGACGGAGTGCTTATGGGAATGCCCCGAATGCTGTGATGTCAGTTCCTAAATCAATCAATCAATCAATCAATCATTATTCCTGAGATGGATTCTTCATTAAGTATTTCTGTAACAGTGAATTAATGTTTACTATCTTTAGTTTACCAGATAACGAGGGGGGGGGGGGGGAATAATTATTATAACTGCTTCAGTCATAATCTGACTATGGGTTGATGCGCCCTATGACCACTGATTTCAAGATGTTTCCTTAACAGTGCTTTTCTACAAAAATTAAGGTCAGAAGCCACTTCCTGCCAGAATGTTGTATGGGCCCAAAATTTTTTCATATCTTGAATGCCCATATCTTTGAATCATAGTTTGGATTTTCAGTTTTTCAATTACCATTTGCCCATAAAAAATGTCCGTTGGAATCAGACATGCAGTATGAGAACACTCCAGTATTTGTTACTATGACCTTCCAAGAAATGCAGAGTATAGAAAGAAAGAAATGTTTGCATATCCTTTTTGTTGGACATCGCTGTCAACATCAGCATCTTTCAGCTGATTGTTGATTTCTTGGCAAGATTACGCTCAGTAGTTTGCCATTGCTTTCTGAGCGGCCGGCTCACATACCCCATAAGTTACCGACGTGATTTGAACCACTGCTGATTCTCACCGTCACATTACTTACGAGAGTAAACGAGATTACGGAGAAAAGTCGCTAACCTCTAGGCCAGGAAGCCAGCACAGAGTATAGAACACGACATAATTAGTGGAGGTCTTTTCTCTTGCTGGACACAGAATTGTCTTAAGTTGCTACTGTATATTTTATGTCTTTCATAAGTTTTTTGTTTTGTGAAGTCATTTACGTTTTAAGATTTTACATTGCTGTTATAAATTTTATGTCCTGTTTAGAATTAATAATTTATTTTATCTTCTGCTTTAATTTTATATAATGCATTTCATAGTTATAAATAATGAAGTATCTTTCTTGCTGACAGCTAATGAATGTGTGTGGAGGCTGGGAGGAGGGGTGGGTGAATAGTACAGATGTAAATGAGACTGATGATTAACAAAAACAAAAATGCATGGAGATCAGTGTGTTGGACAATAATTATTCTATAGCTACTTACAACTTGGGGTACTAGACAGATGCTTTATTTTGTTATTCAACAGTGTGGTTATAAAATGTGTGCAAGAATCTACCCAAATGGGGATGGCATTGGCAAAGGATCACACATTTCATTATTCTTTGTGATTATGAGAGGTCACTATGATGCTTTATTACCATGGCCATTTTCCCAGAAGGTGAGGTGAAGAAAACATGTAAACATTCTAACTTTTACATTTGTTTGTATTGATCTCTAAAATCAGTGATGATAATGATGTTTACAAAAAAAAAAAATGAATTATTCATGTTCATGTTTTAGCTTTTGGCTTGGGATTGTTAGAATTGAATTTGTGGGATATATAAGTTTGAACTGTTTAAATTTAAACTGGGTCAGATTCAGGAAAGGGGTGGGGGGGGGGGGGGTGGGGGGGGGACGAAAGACAACCTTCCTAATTTGTGCCTATAGCAATTGACATGATTTAATGTTTTTATTGTTTAAAGACTTCCAATATGGAAAAAGAAAGGCAATGTGAGCGAGTTCGAAACATTCAGGGGTAAATTACTCATGAGTCACATAGGGGAAAATGTACGCAAAAGCATTGGAACAAAGATCTAGACCCATAGTCGAACAACAGTTAAGCAAAGTATAACTTGGTTTCTGGAAAGGTAAAAGTTGCACTGATTGGTAATACACATTAAGACAAATATGTGGAACAATCATTGAATACAGTGACCATGTAGTGTGTGCCACTCAAGCCAATGTGCAGTAAGAACACAAGAAGGTATATCAAATCTGTTCACAGTCTACAGGTGTGAGAAAGAGGTGTGTGCTATCACCAACCCCTCTCCCCTGCTATTTAATATTTACATAGACAGAATATTCAAAGAAGCAAGCCTTGACAGTACCGATTCAGAAAATTTTGAAGTCTTTATTTTAGATGAAACAACAGATCCACCTGCAATAAATGATTTTATTTGCAGATGGTCAGTGCTGTTTCCCAGCAATGAGGGCAGACTGCAAAATCATAAAATATTAATAAACTGAGTTCAAAATGCATCAGATACATTGTGAATATAAATACAATAAAAACAAGTAAATCATGTTAGCAGATCTCCTGCTCCACTAAATGTACTGATAAGTAGTATACCTCTGAAACTTGTTAAAGAATTTAAATATTTAGGTAGTATAATCACAGAAAATTGTAGAATGGAAGAGAAATCAAAACCAGATGTCAAAAAGCAAATATGATTATATATCACTTATCACCCATATTAAAACATCAAAAAATAACGTCTACTAAATGACAAGTAATATAAATGACATTCACACCAATCCTGCACTACCAATGTGAAACTTGGACATTATCCAAATCACACTTACACAAACTCAAGACCTGCGAGATGATTTGCTTGAGAAGAGCTGCTAATTGACAGAGTAAAAAATTATGTTATCAGTCAGACAGTGGGATCAACACCTTGTACCACATATATTGAAGGCAGAAGATCAAATGGTTCAGCCATCATTAGAATGCAACACTATCAACTCACAGCACTCCGCTACATCAAAGAAGATTTGATACTCGAATAAGAGGATGCCCGAGAAGAACAAGTCCAATGCCACCCATAAGGCGCAGGATCATTATTCTTCCCCACGACACTTGATAGCAAAAGTGGTAGATAATGATGATGAAAGACTTCCACAAAGCGCTGATTTCAGATTTCACAGACTAGCAAACGAGTAAGTGGAATGCATTGAATAATTGTACTTCAACATTCTGCCCTGGATTTTGGATTCATGTATCACTCTTGTAACAAAGAATATACTATTGATCTTTTGCCTTGAAAATGAATCTTTAGTTGAATATTTGGATGTCAGTTGGGAGATGTACCACAAAGATAAACAACAAAATAGGACAATCAAAAACTGTGTTTAATAAAATGAAGAACATTATATGCAATAAATCCCTGTCACTGAAGGTTAGAAAAAGAATTCTTCCTTATTACATAGAACCAATATGTTAACATATGGCTGTGAATCCTAGACAATTAATAAACAAACAAAACATCCACTGATGCCTGAGAGATGTGATTTTTACCGAAGAATACTGACAATTCCATCAACATCTAAAATGGGTAATCTAAATGTTTTGAAAGAGGCCAAGACACAAAGACAACTTATCACAGTTCTTTTTGTGTGTGCCCATTATGTGAAGAGAAAAATAGGAAAATGTGACAACTAGAAAAATGTATGGGACGAGAGATAGTGGAATACAGCAAGAGAAGATTCTTGACAGTCTGTAATCATGGTATACGAATTTATATATACTGCTGGATATCGCAAGATGTGGATCACTCATGCTAGTTGGCAAGATACTTCATGATGTAATAGTCACAACTGGTTCATTATTGTGTTTAAATTGTTATCTCTTGTTTGTAATATTCTGCTCATTTTACCATCATTACTGAACATACTTCCATACTTCAGTCGATGTTTCACACTGTTAACAAAAGTATACTATTGATCTTATGTCTATAAAAGAAATCTTTAGTGGGATGTCAAATTAACTGCAAAATTAGTCTGTGAACATCCTTCAAGGATGAAAGATGGTTTAAAAAACTACACTAACATTATTTGCCATTATTTCCTTTGCTGTTATTTTAACCTTTTCTTTTAAAATTGCTAATGAAATGGAAGGTATCAATAAATTTTGGCTAAATCCTCTATTTTAAAATTCAATGTTGACATAATCCTCTATTTTAAAATTCAATGTTGACATAATCCTCTATTTTAAAAGTCAGTGTTGGCTTATTATAGGGAATTGAATTAACGTTTTAAAATAATACACTATGTTAGTCTTCTTCTCCTCCTCCTCTCTCCTCTTCTTATGCTCCTACCCCATTGTTTCGTCTGCTGGTGCTTCTGCTTCTTCTTTGAAGGAAAGTTCATCACACCTAGTTATTCATCTCTCTAACCCAAAGGTCAGTGTTTCTGACTTCAGCGTGCATTTTGGTTTACTTGCTCTTGACAGATTCTATCCAAGATAATTGGCTTTTTCTGCTCAATTGGTAGGTCTTTATCTCATGTTTTCCTAGGGCAATAACCTTATGACCTATTATTTGTAATTTTCTACTGCTTTTGGAAATTTTAGTATTTTCAGTTTGCAGAGAAAACCTTCTGTTTGCCATTATCTAGCAAAGCGCTATATCCAATCTCAGGGAAAATGTACTTAATGAAAATTACTAGTCTACAGAACCTAAAACAGGATAGAAACTGGTGGCTTTTGTAACATTTCCCAGTCCTGTTCTGAAAGTGAACCTGATAACTTCTGGGTCAGAGGTGGACACTGAAACCTCCCAGACATACCAATTGATAAAATAACTGACCTAGATTTGGTTACCAGTTGGATTATGATTAAAATATATTTGAAAATAGCTTTTGTTGTGGTAGGGTAGAGTGTTTTTAGAGTGATAGAATTATATTAGTGTTTGGTTTTAATCTATTACAGATTAAAGATAGGTAACTTTGGTAGAGGAATGGGGCCATTTGTAACCTTTCTGCAGTTTCCTAAATATTGCGTACAAAATGTTGTAGAATATTAGAGTGAATTTGTAAAATATTAGAATGAATAAAAGTACTGAGTGACCAGACTGCAAGAGCAAGCCAAAAAGGGTGAAGCTAGATAAATGCAGGGGCCAACAAAAAAAGTCAACCCAGAACTGATGTGTAAAGGGAGATACTGAGACATGGATCCAAATGTTTATGCACTGAATGGTTTGATGTGCAATTAGGATAATCTGATGATTAACTGAATGAAGATTAAAGTTGTAAGTAGAATGGGTGTTTTTTTTTATATCACACTATCATGCATTTAGCAGGAATACTAATAAGCTGTTTTCAATAACAATTTATGTAGGTTACTCTTATGATGATAGATCAGAATCATAAAGAACACATAGTGGATGCATTCAAGCCTGATCCTACCAGTTCTTCATTTAAGGTATGATATTTGTGTGTGGTGTTTGCAGTTTAAACAAAATGAATACATTAATTAAGTATAATACCAGATTTTATAGAAATAACAAAACCTGCTGGCACACTGGTCATGTGTTTGAATCCTCATCAAAGATGGTGAAAGGCCTGGCTCCTTGAAGAAAAGTCAGGGTCTACCAGCACAAGATGGACATTGGACATTGATAACACATTGGGTATGAAAATGCATGAGACAGGAGAACTGGTAAAGAATCGAGAATCTGTTTGGTGAGCTGTGATGAGAGTGACGTTTTGTGAAGGACCTGCTGATGATGATGATGATGATATATGAGGTGTGTCTGATTAGTTTCAGTGAAATTATTTGTTGTATGTTTTACAAAAATACATTATGTTACCAAAAATCTGTTTACTGACTGTTATAGCTTTGCTTACATTTACAACATTTTTTAAACGCGCGCGCACACACACACACACTCTCTCTCTCTCTCTCTCTCTCTCTCTCTCTCTCTCTCTCTCTCTCTCTCTCTCTCTCTCTCTCTCTCTCTCTCTCTCTCTCTCTCTCTCTCTCTCTCTCTCTCTCTCTCAAAACTCACAACTCACAACTCACAACTCACAACTCAACTCCCAGAATAAGATAGATAACTTTTCAGATATTTAAAATGGTCTACAGTAGATTTGAAATTAGTAAAAGCATGTAGGAAAAATTACAAACATTTCTTACTTATGGAGGAAGATGTACAAAGGTCGACTTTATCAAGGTTTATGATATGATGTGGTTTTCCTACAAGAACTTTAAAGTAAGGGGTCAGCAAGATAAGCAGCAGAGGATGAAAGTGGAGAATTTTACAGTAGTTTGTTAAATGTGCAAATAAGAGATACTGTGATTATCATGGGGCATTTTAACGCTTGTATTGGGCTTGAAAGACAATTTCCAAGACACACGGACATCACTGGATTAATTTTTAACACAACAAAGAAAACAGGTTTGAGACCCGTTCGTTATCGGACATAGAAATGAGTGAGGAGAGAAAGTAACTTTCAGTCACAAATGTCTTATTTAGATAACATCCAAGAATACTGTGTATGGGTCTCACCTAATGGTAACTATAGGAACCAGATTGATTACATCTTAACACAGCAAAGAATTGATTACATCTTAACATAGCAAAGATTGAAAACATATATAATGTCCACAAAGATTCTGCCAGTAGCAGGCAGTGGCACAGATCACGCAATATTTGTGGCATACGTCAAGATAAAACTGAAGAAAATGATAAAAGGATTGTGACCAAAATGTTTCATTCAATACTATATACCATCTTCTTCTTCTTATAGTCTATACTGTGTGTCATTGGTCATCATATTTGTCCTGAGCCTTCAGTCTCATGTATTGCCAGTTATTTTTCTGTTGCAGATAATCTTGCATACCATGATGTCAGACTGCTCAGCATCTTCTCTCTTAGTCTTCCAAGCCTCTAATACCCTTCATATTTGCCAATGTCACCATATTCCTAGCATGATTTGTATTTATAACATTATATATGATATACCACCGGCTCCGTGGCCGAGGGGTTAGCAGCTTTCTCCGCTAACTCCGAATACTCTCGTCACGTGACGCGACGAGAATTAGCAGTGGTTCGAATCGCAAAAGTGACTTATGAGAGTATGGAGCCGGTCGCTCAGAAAGTCGTGGCGTGCTGATGAGCGTAATCTAGCCTAGGAATCAACATACAGCTGAAAGATGCTGGTGTTGACCGCAATATCCTGAAACAGGATGGAAACGCGGGAAAAAAAAAAAAAAAAAAAAAAAAAATATATGATATACCACCTGAATATAACATTGAAATAAAATAAAACAAACAAATTAGAAATGTTGCTGAATAGAGTCCACTGAAAAGTGGAATCATTTTGTCTCCCAAATGAGGAAAGACGGGATGAAGAGGTCCCTCAAGTTTCCTAGCTAAAAAAGAAAAAGATTTAGACTGAAAAACAAAGAAAATACTGCTGTCAGAAGACTTCCTAACTAAGTAGTAGGGACTTCCTAACCAAGTAGTAGGGACTTCCTAACCAGGCAGTATAACCAAGGAATCACAATCGGTAAAACTCCACCAAAAAGACAGCAGCTTAGTACCTGTCTGATACAAGCATTGCCCAGAATGGACCTTGTTTAGTGGAGCTAGGAAGATTTGCTCCAGTGACACACTAGCAGAAGAATTGGGCACTCTTAACAGGTTTTACAATGTAATGAGTATCCAACTGGCTTCATTTAGCATCATTTCCAGCCATACAAACAAACTTTGAAGAAACATTGGTCCAGGTGTTTTTTCAGCTAAACTTTCCTGTAAACGATGTAATGAAACATAGACATGATCGACTCAAAACAGTTGTAAACCGAACATTGTTTGCTGCTGAAACAATCATCAGATAAAAAACCAAACTAATACCTGCTTCATCTATGATAGAACCATTGTAACTACACTAAATCAAATTTTATTTACCAATTCCAGTGCAAGTACCAAGCAACTTACAAAGGTAGAACA
Source organism: Cepaea hortensis (assembly GCA_963921405.1). Taxonomy (NCBI): domain Eukaryota; kingdom Metazoa; phylum Mollusca; class Gastropoda; order Stylommatophora; family Helicidae; genus Cepaea; species Cepaea hortensis. Next base: position 82,296,242 of record OY992884.1, on the reverse strand, counting down.
AAAAAAAAAGAATAAGCAAATTGAGTAACAGAACACATACTGTATGGGTGGAAAAAAACGTTAAGCAATTTTCTTGAAACATCAAACTGGTATGCAGTGCAAAAGGGAGTAAGAGAGGGAGAACATTTGGTGAGGAGAGGAGAGGGTTGCACTCTCTCGCCATATCTGTTCAACATCTATGAAGAACATGTATTGAGAAATACCAAGAATGATTAAATCTCTGACAATTTTTATCAAATTAACAGGTGATGGAAATCTAATTCTAAAGCTCAGATATGCGATGATTGAGCCCTCCTTTCAAACAGAGCCAAGAGATTAGAACAGTGAATCCTGTCTGTCAAAAGATACAATAAAGATCAAAATCTTTTTATTAAAATTAAAAACATAATGTTCACTAACAAAATTCCACATTAACCAAAAATTGCAATCAACAATGAAGAAATGGAAACACGTCACAGACTTTAAATATCTTGGCACCATAATTAATAGCAGTGGGGACTGTTGACAAGAAGTCAGAAGGATAGTGGCCAAAGAAATGCAGAGGTTAAACAGCATTAATAGCCAATGGCACAACACCAGCAAACAAATAAAAGTAGCATTTTGAGAATATTCAGCTTTCCTGTGGCCGTATATGTGAATCATGGACTATTTCAAAATCACTCAATAAGAAAATGAAGTCTTTTGAACTTAAATGTTACAGAACAATTCTTAGAATATTGTGGATCAAGAGGACACCCGGGCATGATAGTGCATGAAGCAGAGGTGCTGGTTTGTCTGGTGGGACATGATGAGATTGGCCATTTGTAAATTTGCTACAGTGATGATGGGCAACAGAGATGTATGTCTCCAGACCTTTTCCCATAAACAGTTAAAATATTATGGGAAATCTAACAGACATGAAAGGAATTGATATTGGTGGACATAATAGTAACAATTCTAAGAATCCTATGGACAACTAAGAGGACCAACAATATTCAAGTGTGGGGGGGGGGGGGGCAGTTCACAAAGACATTTGATTAACCTTATCAGGACAAGACAGTCATAATTTTATTTTACATAATGAAATGAGTCAGGTGGAGGGATAGTAGTTTCCTCTATCAAAGGAGAAGTAAGGTGCCTCTTTCCCTCAGCTAGCTTACAGGATTCCCTTGGTCAAGGTGGAGTATCCGTTTATTCCCCCATTCAGTGTCATGAGAAGTCATGGCAGCTGGTGGTGGATGAAGCCGGGGAGCAGCCAACAGATAGTTGTTGGTTGTGGTTTCAAGTTTCACATTGATAGGCTGAGGATCTCTTAAGGAGACAATAGCTATGGTCACTACCAAGAAGGAAAGCAAAAACAAACTACCTTCTTTAGAGTTGCCTCGCATATCATGTCTGTACACAGTATATTAAGTATCAATGGCGTTAAGGGGAGTTCAAGAACTACCTTCTCCGGTAGGGAACCTGTACTACAGGTGCTATCCAACCATCATCCAGTGGATTTTTTTTTTTTGCAAGTCAAGAAGTAATGCTTTTGTCATAGATGCATGGAAATTGAGAACACACATGCAAGTTGGTATGCTGAAAAACATTAAGCAAGGAATGAAAAGAATGAATGTTAATATTTTGGGATATGTAAGACAAGCTATAAAGGAGGTGGAGAAATGTACTAAGACAAATGTAGAATAATTTACTCGAAGGGTATGAAAAGAGGTATGAGTATAATCTTGGGTGAAAGAGTGAAGACAGTAAACGGATATATGTCTATATCAGATCGAGATCTGTTAGATTAAGGGGAAATAGTAGATATTAATATATGAGGGGGCTTCAAATGAAAACCTTCAAAGTGTGATAGAAATTACAGTAACCATACCATTGTCTTGTAACCTGTGAATATTATTGTTAAGGATATCAAAATTGTTAAGCATGTGACATCACTGTGCAGATGAACACTGTGATGTCATAAGGACAGTTTAAAGATGGCCACCCTATTTTTGACATGCACCAAGAGGAGCAGCTTTCTCTTATCCATTTTTTGATCAGTGAAAGGGTGAAACCTATAGAAATTCATCGGCAAATGAAGGTCCAGTGTGGCGATGCATGCCTGCCAGTCCAGGAAGTTTCAAAATAGCTTGACTTCTGTGACAGACCCTTCATGACCGGGTCAGGCACACCAAGTAGGACCCCAGAGTGGTTACACCAAGAGAATTTTTTTCTAAAGGAATCCAAGCACTTTATCGGCACTGGAGGACTTGCATTGAGCATAGTGGTAACTCCATCGAAAAATGATACATTTGTTGTTTACTTTTGTCAGAATATATTCACCAAAAGAAATTATGGTCTTAATTTTGATCCCCCTCGTACAAGTTTATGCACCAGCTGCACACAGCACAGAAGAAAAAAGTGATAACTTTTATGAACAACTTAACATGGCTATAGCACAATGTAAAAATTGTGAAACAACTATATTACATTGTGATTTCAATGAAAAAGTTGGAAAAGAAAGAGATGAAGATGTTACTGGTAATCAATCTTATTATGAAAATTATTTCCTGGACTTTTTCATGTCCAAACGCGTCAGGGATGTTGCTGAAAGATGGTGTTTCTGATTATCATATTATGTTCTTTTGCCCATGAGGAACGGCTAGCCAAATGACTAGAACGCCGGATTCTCCTTCGGGAGACTCAGGTTCAAATCCTCGGTAAGGTGTGGGATTTTTTTATGTCGGGGGGCAAAAAGAAAATCCTAACCTGCACAGTTTGCGGCAACTGCACTAGCCAGGTGGCCTTAATTCCTCTGCCTCAAAAATCCCCCTGCCATACACCGCTAGGTACTATATTGGCACTAAATGACAGTTTGACAGACAGTGCTTTTGCCCAATCAACCAGTTTTTTTTCCCCTTATCTCATTTCTCTCTCCAAGAAAGTCAAAACAAAGGACTTAATCTGAATAACTGAAAAACAGAAATAATGATTACAAAGAAAAAGTCTATACCCAAAAGCAACATCAAGGTGAATAAAACCAATCTGAAACAAGTTAATGTATTTAAGTATTTAGCTGCTTTAATCACGGCAGATGGAATATATATTAAGGAAGTTAATATGTAATATAATAATAATATGCTGCAATGGACACAGAGCAGAGAATGCTTTTCACACTATACCAGCACTTGATCCTCTCAGTGATTGATTATGGACTAGGACTGCTCACTGTCTCAAAGAGTCAGCTGGTGAAATTAGAGCGCATACAGAACGAAGCTATGCAAGTCATTCTGGGATGCACCAGAGACACCCCAGTAGTGTGTATGCGTTACATCCTTGGTCTGCCGACTGTTGCTGGTAGGCTCAAGGTAATGCAGGCGAAGGCATACCTCAGAATAGCCGCAGACACAGATCACCCATTGCATGAGGCACTGGATGCTGTTAAGGGTCAGCGACTGATAAGAGGGAAATCATGGATGGCTCAGGCGGAGGATATGATCAGACAGGTATGCCCCTTGGAGAACATTTGGCGAGGAGAGGAGTGGGTCAGAGTGCCAGCGGAGCAGTCAGACTTGTGCAGAGTTATAAGGACATTCATAAGGAAATGCTTCCTGTTTATGCTGACTACCAACCCGAATCGAAGCGTGCTTCAGTGCAATGGAAACATCCTTCTCCACCTTGTGTCCCAAAAAATCAAGGTTACGCCATCAGCGGGGAAGGTTATGCTGACAGTGTTTTGGGATTGTCAAGGAGTGCTTTTAACCAATTTCAAGAAGAAAGGTGACAATGTGAATTCTTAATCATACTGTGAAGTTCTATCGATGCTTCATGATGCAATTCGAAGACAGCAACCAGGACTGCTGACTAGAGGAGTGTTGCTTCTTAATGACAATGCCAGACCACATACGGCTCGATTAACTCATGAGAAAATTAACCAACTAAGGTGGGAAGTTTTGGAACTTACAGCCCCGACTTAGCCCCTAGCGATTTCCACCTTTTTTGGTCCACTGAAAACCCACCTTGGTGGGAGACATTTCGCGAATGACACCGAAGTTGAATGTGAAGTGAAAATGTGGTTTAGAAAATGGAGCACGCGGTTCTATGCAGCGGGTTTGGAAGGACTGATAAAACGATAGGATAAGTGCATCAATGTTGGTTGAAATTATGTTGAGATATGAAGTGACAATGTATGTTTAAAAATAAACTGGTTTCAAGTCATTATCATATTTAATTATTTTTCTACAGCCATTTGTGACTTACTTATTGACTTACCCTCGAATATCTGGATAGCTTTGGCTGCAAGGCATAATCGAAACAAGAACACTGACTTGATCTAAGACTGCGATCTTATGAGATGGCAAACCATGACCGCCCAGTTTATCAATGTGACATATGATGGTGATGATTAACGTTCTAAACCATTTATGGAAATCTTTGTATAAGAAACTATCAATGTATTATTCTAAATTTGCCAGCAATCTTATTTGCTATTTGATTTCTTGTTTGTCAATAATGTGTAACTAATGAATTTTTCACTATCTGATTAGCGACCAACAACAGAAATGAATATAGCAAGTGGATGTCCGTTGTTCCTACCTTTGGATAAGCTGCACAGTCGACAGTATGGCTACCTGCGAGATGATACCATCTTTGTTAAGATTATAGTTGACACAGAAGGTCTTGATAGATATACAGAGATGAATCCTGGCAGATTTAGCACTGGTTATCCATAGTATCAAATTGTTCACCTTGACTTTGAATTGCTTTATGTATGTGAACAATTTTAATTAACACTAAGTTTAGATATTTGATGGGCCACTGTGTTGTTGTGGTTGGATGTGCACATATCACTGCTTTCTTATTTTTAACAAACAGTAATACTTTTTACAAACCGAATACATTTTATTGTTTACTATTTCAAAAGAATGGGTCTATTATCGCAGTTTCTTACGAAAACTAAACTGGATAGTAATAATCTTAAATGCCAACACTAAATATCAGCCACTTCATAATTTAATTGTATGATTCCATCTAGTTTTTTTCTGTTATCACTTTCTGTCATACACTGCAGAACAGTATACAATTCCTATTAATAATTAATTTAACTGATGCATTTTAGTTGATCTTATTCTGTTCTCATATATATATATATATCAGTCAATCAATCATGTGCCATGCCGGAAAGCGTGGGCAGTCATGACTCGCCATTTCACTCGATCACCAGAGTCGTGGATCAGCTCAGTGTTCCTGTCTCATCCATGTGGCCAAGCCATCCAGGTATTTTCCTCTCGGTCTTCCTCTTGGTCTGTTCCCTTCGATCTTGCCAGTTGTCACTAAGTTCTCTAATCCATTTCTTCTCATAACATGTCCAAAAATTTTTGACTGTCTACGTCTAATTTCTCTAATCAATTTACGATTGTCATTTGTCTCCTGTAGTACTTGGTCATTGGTTTTTCTGTCTGTCCATGGTATTCTTTGCATTTTCCTCAGAAACCACATTTCTGCAGCCATCCAATGTTTTTCAGCTTGACTGCCCAATGTCCAAGTTTCACATCCATACAAAAGAACCAGCTCTATGTATCCCCTCAACACTCTTTTTCTCGTTTCAATTGACATCTTTTTATTCGTCAAAATGCTTTTCATCTTGCTAAAGGCTACTTTCGCCATGGCGATTCTTGTTCTAATCTCTTCAAGGCATCTCCCATCAGATGTTATGACTGTTCCGAGATAATTGTACCGATTCACTTGTTGAAGAATAGTCCCATTTACTTGTATATTACATTGTGGTATTTCGTTCTTCCTAGTTACTACCATAACCTGTGTCTGCGTCTAATTTCTCTAATGAGTTTGCAATGTTCATTTGTCTCCTGTAGTACTTGGTCATTGGTTTTTCTGTCTGTCCATGGTATTCTTTGCATTTTCCTCAGAAACCACATTTCTGCAGCCATCAGATGCTTTTCAGCTTGACTGCTCATTGTCCAAGTTTCACATCCATACAAAAGAACAGGCTCTATGTATCCCCTCAACACTCTTCTCTTTTTCTCGTTTCAATTGACATCTTTTTATTGGTCAGAATGTTTTTCATCTTGCTAAAGGCTACTTTCGCCATGGCGATTCTTGTTCTAATCTCTTCAAGGCATCTCCCATCAGATGTTATGACTGTTCCAAGATAATTGTACCGATTCACTTGTTGAAGAATATTTCAATTTACTTGTATATTACATTGTGGCACTTCTTCCTTCCTAGTGAGGACCATAACCTGAGTCTTTTTACAATTTAATTCTAACCCCAGTTGCTCACTGTGTACAACAACCACATCTACTAATTGTTGCAGATCCTGTGCATTGTCTGCAATCAATACTGTATCATCTGCATATCTAATGTTATTGATGTTTCGTCCTCCAATGATGATTCCATTTATATCTCCTACATTTCTGAAAATATTTTTACTGTATAGGGGGAAAAGATCTGGAGACATTACACATCCCTGCCTAACACCTCTCTTAATGAGCTGATTGTCCCACTTCATTATCAATCTTTATGGCAGCTTGTTGTTTCCACTATATGTTTTTTATAAGTCTAATGTCTTTCCCATTAATTTGTAGATCTGCAAGCATACCCACCATGTTGACATGTCTAACTCTATCAAAAGCCTTTGTGTAGTCAATAAAGCAAAGATGAATATCCTTGTTTACTTCTATAGCACATTCAATAACTGTTCGCAGCATAAACACAGCATTTACTGTACCCTTTCCTTCTACAAACCCACATTGTTCTTCCCCTATTTCATGTTATATTTTCTTCCTCACTCTTTGCATGATAATTCGTAGCAAAATCTTTGTGATGTGACTCATTATACTAATTGTTCTATGTTGATCACATTCCAAGGCTCCTGATTTCTTTGGGATTGCAATAAATACAGAGTTACATAATTCAGAGGGTATATCTCCAGTATCATATAATGTGTTCAGCAGTCTGGTGACATGATCTATTCCATATTCTTCTAAAGCTTTAATCATTTCCGTTGTGATGTTATCTGCACCGGGGGTCTTACCAGCTTTCATATGCTTAAGAACATTTTGAACCTTCATCTTCAAAATTGGCAGTCCTTCATTATTAAATCTAATATACTGTTCCTCTCTGTTATCATCATAGAGGTTTTTCACATAATCTGTCCATACCTGTAGAATCTGATCTTTTTCTATTATGATTTTTGCCATCTTTAGTTTTTAGACAGCCTGCTGATGTACTTGTTCTTTTATTAGTAATTTCCTGAATTCTTTTGTGCACTAATTTGGTATTTTGACGGTTGTGTTGTTTTTAAATTTCTAAGCACTTTTCCTCAAGCCATGCTTCTTTTGCCTCCTTACATAATATTCTGACTTGTCTGTGAATTTCTTCATATGTGGCAGAATTATTTTTGTTGAGTCTTCTTGTTTCCATTAGGTACACAAATCATATTTAGTGTTTCCTGTTAAATTCTTGACTTTCTTCAACTTTATCCTCAATGCTCCTGTAAGTAATCTGTGGTCACTATAACAATCAGCACTAGGAACTGTTTTTGCTATTCTTAACGCATTTCTAAATTTTCTGCTAATCAGAATGTAGTCAATCTGGTTTCTAATCCTGCTATCAGGACTCCTCCATGTCCATAATCTTCTAGGGTGTTGCTTAAACCAGGTGTTTCCTATGATCATTTCCTGTTCTTTTGCCCACTCTACAAGTCTGTATCCTCTTTCTCTCTCCTAAACCATAGTTTCCTACTGTGTATCTATCACCTTGATTTCCTACTTTTGCATTGAAGTACCTATTATGATGTTTATTTCTGAATTTTTACATTTCTTTAAGGCAGACTCTATGTCATTATAAAATTCCTCTACACTATCTTCATTGGATTCTCCTGTTGGGGCATATACTTGAATAACATTTATGTTAAAAGGTCTGCCACTTAATTTAACTAGTAGAACTCTGTCCGACATGGCCCAATATCCTTGAACAGATTTTGATGTTTTCCGGTCCAAAATAATTTTCACTTCCCTTTGTCGATCTTCACCTCCAGAATAAATAATCTTTTAATCTTCATCTATCTTGATGCCTGCTCCTGTCCATCTCGTTTCGCACATCCCTAAACACTACCCTAAAATATTAATTTTTTTTCTCTTTCCATTTCTTGTTTTATCTAATTTTTCGTCGTCGTTTAGCGTGCTAACATATATATAAACAACATTTGCTGCTGGCATATTTAAACATTGTAGACACATTAACCTACTGATCATATTAGTGAATCATGTATGGCATTAAGATACTTAAGAAAAATATACTATTAATTGTTAGCAAAATGTTAACATTACACTGTTGTGGCAAAGCAACACAGTTTTTTCTTCGTGATGAGACTTTATACTTGTGTTTAAAGTAGCAGAGAAAGCAAAACTGCACTATCACATTTGTAACATACAGAATACAATTCAAGAATACAATATAACTTAAACAATGTGTTTAATAAGTTACATAAACATGTCACTGCATTAGAAACACTTACAACTTCAAATGTGCTGTTTAGGATTTGGTTTTTGTTTAATGTGGACATTTTTAAAAAAACGAAATCTAAAATATAGAATTGTGAAGATGTAAATATTGATATGTCACAGAAAAATATAAATTAGCAAAATTTTTTTTTTTTAAAATATTTAAATATGTATTGTTCTGTGTGCATGGATGTGTGTGTGTGTGTCTCCCTCCACCCTTTTATTCTTTTTCCCTCACCACCACCAGTGGAGGCATCATTGATGCACTTGAGGATTCTTGCACTTTTAGCTAGAGATTATGTGGTGACATTTCCCATTCTTGTGCTAGTTGTGTAGCAATTAATATTGCAAGATGATATTTCTGTATTGTCTGTTTAGCACTCACCATCCAGGGTATTATAAACGTGTGATACAGACAGATACAAATCCATTGTATAAAATAAATTTCTGATCTAACTACAGAGCAAGATTCAAAAATAGAGAAATTCTATGAAGATCTAGATAAAGCTATGAGACAACTAAAGTCATTGTGACATAAAGACAGTAATGTGGAATTTCAATCCAAAAGTTAGTCAAGGAAGACTTGAAAACATTGTTGGTCCATTTGGAATAAGATAATTAAATAAACATGGGAAAAAAACAATTAGAAACATAATTGTTTTAAACAAAAAACTCAAGCATGTACTTCCAGAATCATCTGTAGAGTTTATAGACCTGGATAGGTCCAGGTGACAGAACCAGAAATCAGATTGATCATATACTGATACAACTGTGATGATAAAATGCTGTGAAATCATCAATATCAGTATCAGGGGCAGACTGGTAGTAATTATTTCCTGTTGTGTGCATGCAGTCTGAGAGTGAAACTGAAAAAACAGTAACAATAAAAAATACCCCCTAAGTCTATTGAGAACTGATGAGAACATTAGAGAAAAGTTCACTGTATCTGCAAGAAACAAATTCAGTTTAAGAGAGTTGACAATAATTCAATAAGTGTGGTAAAAATTGCAAGAAATTATCTCCAAATGAGAAAAAAACACATTAAAATATGTTTCACACAAGACATTTTAGATTACTGGCAAGAACGATGGCTGAAAATATAAAAAATTAAATTGGGAAAATCAAGAAGATATGTATTGCAACTAAAGAGCAGTGGCTGAGTGAGGAATGCAGGAAAATTGATTGAAAACAAGAATAATGATAACCTTGCACCAGAAAAAAAAAAAAAAGAGACACCAGGAAAGCAGTTTCATACAATCGTGGTGTCAGTGTAAAGAAATATTCTAATGGGAAAAATGTATGTCTTATGTAGATAGTTAGAATAAACTGAAGAATTATTTGATTATGACGAGTAATAAACCAAATATAAAAAAAACAATTTTGAAGGCCTATATATACTGAAAGATGAAGCAGAAAATGCTATTAATAAAATGAGACATGGTAAAGCTGCAGTACCAGACAATATGATGTACTGGAAGAACCTGCGCAGAGGAAACAAAGAAGATTCTGAATAAGATATGTAACACAGGAGAGACCACCTAAAACATCTGGAGGTCAGTTGTCATCACATAACCTTAAAGAAAAAAAACCTGAACAATGAAATGCTTAATTGCATTGAATAATCAGTTTAATAGTGACATCAAAATATTTAGCATTATAATGAAAAGGATAAGAAAATAAATACAAACAGAAATTTCAGAAACTCTGTATGAGTTTGTTACAAATAAGGTAACATGACATGCAATGTTTGCTTTATCGAACCTCATAGAAACATGTAAGTACAGTTGTAAGTAATGTAAGGACTTCATTTTCACACCATAGGGCATTTTGGGTATATGTTGCTAGTCTAATATTTTTAGACCAGTTGGCACTCAGTGGGTGATGTGGTCAATACTATCCCAGCTGACTTGGACATCTTGTACCCATCTGAGGCTGGGTTGACTTGGGAGGCTTGATCAATGAAACAAATCTGACACAATGCACGTTTGAACACATGACCTGGCATCCAAGCTACAGCTGCTCTAAAATATATATGTGTGTGTGCGTGCACACTTCTGCTGTCATGGTGTTTTGTTGTCTTGGTTTGAAAGGGAGTTCTACTTGAATGACAAAATGTGTGATTCCTTATTTTTAGTGTAACATTGGGCAAATATACTGTTCCTGCTCATACCAACAAAATTAGGAATGTCTTTGAAATATTTTCCTTGTTTTCTTTATCTTATTAAAATTTAAAGTGGTATTTTGGGGTTAACACGTGTAACAGAAAGAAAAAAATCCTCATATTAAACCAGCAAAGTTATTACATTGTTAACGTCCTAAATTGTTTTTTGTTGTATGAAAATAGCAATGAATTTATATCAGGTGAAAAGTTTAAAATCAGATATAATAAACACTGTCTCTTGGTTAAATTGTTTAAAACACAATAATAAATGTCAGAAACTCAAAATTCTGTATATTGTAATATCACTATGTTCATTTTCTTGTTTATCCAATTTAGCTTGTTGACTATTTGCCAGAATAATGCGGTAACTTTCCTGAATAATGTGGCACTTTCTGAAAAACATCATGAAATGTGACAAATTTGGTGTTAAGGTTTGTAGTGATTCTATGTCTCCATGACTTCCCTATCATGGAACAAAGAATAAAAAGGGCTAGGGCATGTGCATCTCTCAAAATAAGTGCTAAATGAAACACCCAGCACAAGAAAAATAAACAGATTAAAGATGGGTCAATCAGTGTCACAGGGGCCCAAAAAGGAAGCAAAGAATTTTGTCTACCATGCATGTCATGACAGGTGACTAAGGAAAATTTTAGTTGCAAAATCCAACCATCCATGAACAAGTTTAAAGGAAATGAAAGAAAAATGACTCAGCAATCCAAGATGAAAGGGAGACTTTTCTCCTGGAAGACATGATGTGATGAGGAGAAAGTTGTAGTATTCTGGATCACTGAAGTCTCCAGAAATTACACCTGGAATGTTAGAACAATGCATGAATTGAGAAAGAAAGAAAAGATGGTAGTGGAAATGAAACATAAAATAATCATTTTGGGATTACACGTTTATCATTTAAAATTATTCAATACAAGGAATGGAGAAGGCAGAATCTTCTAAATGCAGGTGACACAATGCTGTCCTCAGACCAAACAGAGGAAAGTGTGCCCTACGGAGGAGTAGTAGTCCTAATACTATCTAAAAAGGCTAAGGAAGTACTAATAGAGTGGGTGTCCAGAGATTCATAACATCCTATTCACATGGAAATAAATACAATGTATGCTATCTCAGAAATCAAGAAACTATTTAACAATTTATGGTCACAGTCACCATGTCCTGCAATACCTAGTAGACAAGCATAGAAAACGGCTGACAGCAGATTAACAACATTTGGAACAAATCATATATAAAATTCATTGAAAAAAGGGAACAAATACTTAAAGCAAAAATAATGCCCAAAACCCTTACGTAAATAGAACAAAGGCAAAATAAAAGAGCGGATTTAAACAACAGCAAAAAACAAAGCTACTAAAGTCAGAACCAATGAAAAATAAATAGAAAGCTAATAAAGAAGTTAGGAGGCGTATAAGGGTGAATAAAAGACTAGGTGACCAAGCAGGAGAGGCAGATATCATGGCAGTGAAAGGAAACCTCAGAGATCTCTACAGCATCTCAATGAAAATAGCAGGAAAAAATATAAACATAAAATCAATAAAGTGAACTGATCAAAAATAGTAGTAGGAAAGTTTTCACCAACATTAAAGATCAAAAGATGGTTTTAATACTTTGAACAACTTCTGAATAGACTAGTCCCCAAAGACTTCGTGAAAAACTATGCAAGGAGCAAAATTCCTTAGTAATGGATAGAAAGGGTATAAAAGTCGAGAGGATCGACTTCATTGCACCGGGTTTTTATTTCCATATTCCTCTGTCTCTTTCCGCATAATGTCCTGCTGAAAGCGTCACACAAAGCTGAATGATGACGTTCTAAAATAAACACAAGGTCTTCAGAGTACATAGCGGGCAGCTTAATTACCACAGGGAAAACCTCTGACTGCTCACCTTGCAAAATAAAATACAAAAAAATGGACACTCCAAGAATGATCAAACGGCTAATCGAACAAAGTTCTAAAGTGAACATTTGCAAAGAAATCAATAGGCGAATAACTTTAGAGTCAGCTGTCCAAAAAAAAACTCATCTACTGTCTATAGTACCTTGCAGTGTGGGGGGGGGGGGGGGGGGGTGCTCTTGAGCCTGAGGAATTTAGGCTGCCTGGCTAGTGCAGTCGCCATGAACTGTGCAGGTTAGGATTTTCTTTTTTCCCTCAGAAAAAAATCCCACACCTTACCGAGGATTGGAACCTGGGTCTCCCAAAGGAGAACCCGGCATTCTTATACTCTTTTGTGCCAATGGATTATGTGTTGGGCATTTAAGTTACAAAGTTCTTCAAGCTTTTATGTCATTGATAATTGTGGTTGTTTGGTTGATGGGTTGGTTGTTATGAATCCTCTTGAAGACCGAGTCCTCTAGCATTCTTTAAGTACAATGCATTGACATTCAGCAAAGTTCCTAAACAAAAAAGTTAGTTGCATATCTTTTACAGGACGTTGAAGTCAACCACAGCATTGTTTGGCTGTTCATGATCCCTGGGCACGTTTACGTTCAATAGTTTGCCATTGCTTTCTGAACAACCGGCACCCATATATATATATATATATATATATATATATATATATATATATATATATATATATATATATATATAAGCGTGGTAAGACACAGTTTGCTGGCCTAGGGGTTAACATCTTTCTCCGTAATCCCGTATATTCTCGTGAGTAACGCAGGTGCGCGAGAATCGGCAGCGGTTTGCGCCACGCTGGTAACTTACAGGGGTATGTGAGCCAGTCGCTCAGAAAGCATTGGCAAACTACTGAGCGTAATCTTGCCTAGTACATCAACAGCAGCTGAAAAATGATGGTGTTGACTGCAACGTCCTGTAAGGGATATACAACATTTAATTTTGTTTTAAAAGACAGTTTATTTATCCTTTGATGGCCTATGTTACTTAAGTGCACATGCTTTCACTTGATCTTTTATGCCTGTCCTCTTTGGTAAATTGTATGTATGTAACCTTTGACAAGGTTTGCTGCTGCTTTTTATACATTGTACATTGTGGTGACTATGAAGCAGAGTTTCAGGTTTCATCTTGCAGAAGTTGTTTCACATCTAGAATCTTTATAATGCTCTTCTCATAGTGTTCCTTGGCTTTGTTGTGATTGCCGCACTCCTTTCTGCAGCTTCTTATCAGATTCTGATTCACGGATCTCTTTGGCCACAGTATCAGCACAATTTTACATACTGAATTTAAGAATTGACGTCAGTGCACTCAGAATATTCCCACACTCTCTCTATCCGCATCTTCAAAAGTCACCAAAGAGTTCCCATGCTAATTATTCCAGTAGCAATTTAATTAAAATTTAGCCCAGCTTTCTTCTTTTCTTTGAGTATTGTCTGTCTAGAGCAGTAGTTCTCAACCTTTTTTGGCCCATGCCCCCCTTTACCATATGTTCAGAACGTCATTCCCCTCCTTTCGAATTTCCTCCCCATAAATCCCCCCACCCTTACACAGTATACATAAAAATGGAAGCTAAATTTAATAACACATACTAGAACAAGTCTAGACGTCTACATAAAATGTGATTTTCGGGTCTACTTACATTATAAAACGAATTTCATTAGGGCGAGAAGTACAGAACTGTAAAATTTAGAGGGAAAAACAATATCAAGTAACTGGTTCATGTATTAATGCGATCTTGAAATAATCTTAATTTCTCTCCCCCACCCCCTACCCCTGGAAACCCTAAAATCCTCCCCCACCCCCACCCCTGGGGGGGGGGGGGGATTCCCCACCGGTTGAGAACCACTGGTCTAGACCCTCTACTAACTCCTGTCTCAGCCAGTCTTTCCAGGTATGGATACTCCATCAGTTCAGCTGCACTCTTAACCTGATCCCAGCGAACCTTCGTCACATCACCTTTATCACAAAGTAGCCTCCTCCCAGAGAGTCAACAACAAGATTTCTATCAGCCTGCTCATTGCCTCACACACCTGCATGCCCTGAGCAGAAAATCCTTAATGTGCTTGAGATCTCCATCCTGTCGAGTAATGCTAGGCACTCCATCCAGAACGTGCCAGATTGCACTTTCTGATGCATACTCTGTGAGTCTGTTACAAACCCAACATATCTGGCTGTGCTGCTTTCCAACCATTGGAAGGTTGCCACCTTGTCATTATCATCAACTTCTATTCTCTTGCTGGTTGTAGTTGCATTTGCCAAACTTTCCATTTTCAAAGTGTCCTGATGTCTTTACAATAAAACCCCACCAACTATTTTTGCCTTTTACCACAGACCCATCAGTGTTTATAATTACATTGCCAGGGTGTGAGTTGCCATCTGTCAGCTGTTGCAGGGACAGTTCTTTAACATAGGCTTCCTATTCTCAGTACCCCATCTCAAGGTAACTAACTGTGCAATGCCTTTATTGTTAAGGGGCACCGTGACCCATGTGCTATGTACTATCCTGCCATTGCAGACACCTGACTTATGTCTTCAAACATTTTACATTCCAGTGTGATGCCAACTTCCAGGTCGATCCATCTAGTTGTAATCCTTGTAGTAAACCCATGTCTAGTGTACTCACCTCAAAATCCAGTATAAATATCCCCTCAGGTAGGAATTTTGTATCACCTAAAAGGCTCTGGGATTGACTAAGCAGCTTTATACAAGGTGGTACCAACACATTTTCTATTATGATGATACCCACATCACCCAATATATGCTGCCTGACCATGAAAATACTGGCCTATCACCAATACTTCATTCCTTCTCTACTTTACTGCCAATCATAATTGATTTCTTATGTTGTTAATTTATTGCTCATGCTTTTTCAGTGACAATTGGAATAAGTTATTTTGGCATGTGTATGTGTTGCCATGCCACATTACATTTGAACTGTCATTTGTGTATTTTTAAAAAATTGAATATACCCTCCTCCTCCTTTTCTCTTCTTCTTCAGACATCAGTAAGAATAAATTCAAAGAAAGCAGCTTCTTTCTTCATATATTGGACACTTCTGAAAAAGTTGAATGTGTTCAGAATATTAATATGGTTTTCTCTATGTGGTTGCTTTAATTAATGTTCAGTTTTCCACGCATGTTTTAACTCACCTTATGGTATATTCATATTCACATCACAGCTAGTAAATAAAATTATGTATTTTGTGTAAACTATCTAAAAATATCTAACATGTTTTTCAAATCACAAATACAGATTGTGTATTGATATTTTGTTTAATGTGGAATATTTATGTTATATTTATCACTTGTACTTCACATAAGCACAAATAAAAATAAAACTGTTTTGTTTGAATTCTTTAAGTTTTATGTTGTCTAGTGCGTCCTATAATTCCACTACTTCTGTGAGCGCCAAACAATACATGAGTATTTATTTATGAACTGTCTTAGTGGACTCAAAGGGTTCCTCAAGTGATATTTATATGTAATACGTGAATCCGAATCACTAATCTGAATGTGAAGATATTCATACAATTAGGCTAACCACATAAATTATGTCACTAAGCTTCTACTCAAAATTATAATGAGAAGAACAAGAAAGAAAATAAAAATGGAAATTGGTGAAGAACAGTATGGATTTGTGGAATGAAAGGGTACAAACAATGCAATATATACATTGCATACACTAATAGAAAGATCAGTAGAGACACAGAAAGACATATTTGTGCTTCTTAGATTATACTAAGGCATTTGATAAAGTAAAACATGATGAACTGATTAAAATGTTGGAAAATATTAACATTGATGGGAAAGATCTCAGAATAATTACTGGAACCAAGTGGCAGCAATTCAAATGGGAAATTAATAGGGCATTTATGAACAAATACAGCTAGGAATACGGCAGTGATGAGTTTTGTCAATGGATCTATTCTCCCTCTATAACAAAGTAATATTGAGAGCGATCAATGAGAAGCCGCGAATACTAATCAGAGGTTATAATATAGACCAGTGGTTCTCAACCTTTTTTGGCCCATGTCCCTCCCCCCCCCCCCCCCCCCCGGTCACCTTATGTTGAGAATGTCATGCCTCCCCTTTTGTATTTCCTCCCTATAAATTCCTCCCACCCCCACTCTGCCCCTACACAGTATACGTAAAAATGGAGGCTAACTTTAATAACACATACTAGAACAAGTTTAGACGTCTACATAAAACGTGATTTGTGGGTCTACTTACGTTATAAGACGAATATCAGAAGGACAAAACAATATCAAGAAATCGGTTCTTGTATTAATGCGATCTTGAAATAATCTTCATTCTTCTTTCCCCCCCCCCCCAGGGGGGAATTTCCCCACCGGTTGAGAACCATTGATATAGCCAATATACGCTATGCAGATGACACAGTATTGGTGGCAGATAATGCAAAAGATCCACATCAATTGTTGGACATTGTAGTAGTAACAGCGAGTGCCAAGAAAGGACTGTCAAGCTCGACTTTCCTTGAATATCATAAAACAGTGACAATGGTGATATCAAAGAAAAAGGTGACACCAAAATGTGACATGGAAATAGAAGGGACAATTCTTAACCAAGTGGATACTTTTAAATACCTAGGGCCATTTATAACATCAGATGGAAGATGCACAACAGAGATTAAGAGCAGTATAGGGCAAGCAACAGTTGCATTTCAAAAATGAAGAGTATCTTATGCAATAAGTCACTATCATTGAATATAAGAAACAGAGTGCTGAAATGCTATCATCATCATTATCATCATCATCATCCAGTGCCTTGCCGACTGGCGTGGGCGATCATACCTCTCCACAAATTACGATCTTTGATGTCATGGATCAATTCGTGTGTTGATTCCCTTCCGTGCCATGACACAAGACTGTCAAGAATCTTCTCACGCTATCTTCCTCGATCTCTGTTTCCGCATATCTTTCCGGTTACCACAACATGTTCTAGATTTTGTCCTCTCATTATGTGGCCAAAAAATGATGACTGCCTCTTTTCTGATGTTTGTGATAAGTTGTCTTTGCGACGCAGCTTCCCCTAAAACGTCCTGGTTGCTCATTTTGGCTGTCCAATTAATTTTCAGCATTCTTCTATAAAAACCACATCTCCAAGCTTCCATGGATTGTTTCGCCTGTTTATTGTCCAGAATTCGCAGCCGTATGTTAAAACTGGTTCTATGTAACATGCAAGAACTCTTTTTCCTGACTTTCAAGAACAGTGACTTATTACACAAAATGTTCTTCATTTGATAGAATGCAGTTTTTCTGCTCTTTATCTCAGTGATGCATCTTCCATCTGATGTTATCCACGTGCCTAAATATCTGAATTTCTACACTTGTCCCAATTTCACATGTAAGGCACAACCTGTTTCTTTGATATCACCATGACTTCTGTCTTTCTATTATTCAAACTAAGGCCCATTTTTTTTTTCACTTTCTACAACTGTATCTATCATTTCCTGTAGATCGTTTTGACTTGTTGCTATCAAGACGGCGTCATCAGCATAACCATTTTATTTATATTATTCAAAACAATGTTTTCCCGTAGTGAATTTGAATAACGAAGACACAAACAATAGATTGCACGATCTATTGCCTGGCATATTTCGCTGCATCTCGTCAGGTACATACTGCAGAAATCACACAACTTACGTGAATTAACTAGATAAATCCTTCAAGTTGAAATATACACATATTCGCACAGTAATGTCAATTATCTACCACGGTAATTTTAAGCTGACTAACATGTCTTTCTGTTTGCACAATTCTGGCTTGCGTTGATTGATCATAATTGCTTCTGCAAACTTTAACAAGCGAGTATTTTGTGTGTTAAACAACACGCGAAAGGCAGTATCTCTGTCCACCATATGGCCGTTTTAGACAATGTGCCTACCAATTGAAGACGCCGGGAGCTTCCGGGTGTCGGCCACACGAGGCTAGCATTTCCTGTGTGTTGTATCTTGTTGACCCATTGAGGTATGTGTTCTGACACTCGTTTGTTAAGCTGTCTCTCTGTTCTACCAATGTAGAAGGCCTGGCATCTACATGTGAATTGGTAAAGTAAATACAATTGTTTGTGGTGTACAGAGGAACAGGCTCTTTGACTGCTGGTGTAGGAATCGGTACGGTTTTATATCTAACTAGCTGACCCTGCCCGGCTTCGCCCAGACCCTGGTGGGAAGCATCTCATTTAATTCATATAAGTAGTCATATAAGTTCCCGTTCCCGTTACCGACTATCTGTCTGTCTGTCTGTCTGTCTGTCTGTCTGTCTGTCTGTCTGTCTGACCCGGCCCGGCATTGCCCAGCTCCTGGTGTGAAGCATCTCATTTAATTTATATAAGTAGTCATATAAGTTCCTGTTCCCGACTGTCTATCTGTCTGTCTGTCTGTCTATCTGTCTGCCTGACCCTGTCCGGCTTCGTTAAATTCATACAACAAAAAAAGTAACTTAAAAGAACGTTCTTCCACACACCATCCATTATTTTTAATGAAAACTCTTTCTAATCACCTGCATGACTACAGTAACTTCTTAAGCAAAAAAAGATGAGTTACAATGTTATGCATTGTGCATCATTTTTATGAAAACTTTGAAAATGCCTTACAGATTGTATCATTATTTATTATAACTCATATGCCGGTACATAACTATGGACAAAGAGTTTATAAATCTTTGAAAACGATGCCACAATATGACTATAAGTTATACAGAAAAGTTATGCCCCTTGAAATAACTTTTACGAGTTAGATCCCCTGAAATATATGAAATTATGATGAAAAATGAAAAATGAAATAATACTGAGTAAGCAGGCGATTTCACACTAACAAAATATCACAGTTGACAGCTCTGGAATGAAAGGAAGGCGTGTAGAAAATTTCATCTCAATCGGATGGGCCGTTCGCGAGCGAATAAAGGACATACGGAGATACATAAATAGATACACACATCCTAATTTATATATAAGATGACTGGAGTTGCAGCACAGAATGTTCGGCCTACTGCTGTAGTAAGTCGGTCTTGTAGACGTTGCATTATGTCATACCGCCAAATTGACGGAGTGGCCATGGGGAGTCCTCTTGGTCTTATTCTAGCGGACATCTTCATGGCACATTTAGAAGAAAAGAGATCATCGGACATCAACAACTTGTGCTTTTACCGTCGTTATGTGGACGATATACTAATTATCACCACAGACGAGCTACAAGCAACATCGTTTCAGGTCACAATGAACAAGATGCATAAAAATATCTCTCTATCTATGGAACACGAACACAACGAAGCGATGCCGTTCCTAGATATTCTAATGAGACGTAGAGCAGACGACACAATTCAAAGATCGGTGTATCGCAAAGGAATATGGACTGGCCAATACCTAAATTTTCAGAGCTTCACACCTGTCCAGTATAAACGGGGCTTAGTACGAACCCTGTTTGACCGTGCTACAAAGATATGCACCCAGGACACACCTGACAGAGGAATTTGAAACTCTGAAGAATGTCTTAAATCTGAATGGGTACTCCACAGGATTTATAAAGCGCCACTGCTAACAGCCCAAACCAAAACCAGACGTAACTACAGTCCCTAAGCTCAAGGTATTCATCCAGCTAACCTTTCGAGGGGATGACATAATGCAACGTCTACAAGACCGACTTACTACAGCAGTTGGCCGAACATTCTGTGCTGCAACTCCAGTCATTAGATATAAAACCGTACCGATTCCTACACCAGCAGTCAAAGAGCCTGTTCCTCTGTACATCACAAACAATTGTATTTACCAATTCACATGTAGATGCCAGGCCTTCTACATTGGTAGAACAGAGAGACAGCTTAACAAACGAGTGTCAGAACACATACCTCAATGGGTCAACAAGATACAACACACAGGAAATGCTAGCCTCGTGGGGCCGACACACCGGAAGCTCCCGGCGTCTTCAATTGGTAGGCACATTGTCTAAAACGGCCATATGGTGGACAGAGATACTGCCTTTCGCGTGTTGTTTAACACACAAAATACTCGCTTGTTAAAGTTTGCAGAAGCAATTATGATCAATCAACGCAAGCCAGAATTGTGCAAACAGAAAGACATGTTAGCCAGCTTAAAATTACCGTGGTAGATAATTGACATTACTGTGCGAATATGTGTATATTTCAACTTGAAGGATTTATCTAGTTAATTCACGTAAGTTGTGTGATTTCTGCAGTATGTACCTGACGAGATGCAGCGAAATATGCCAGGCAATAAATCGTGCAATCTATTGTTTGTGTCTTCGTTATTTATATTATGTCCACCAACCAGGATCCCTTCCCTGGCATATTTTCTATAGATCTCATTATATATTCACTGTACAATGAGAACAAATCAGAGACAATACACAACCTTGTCTGACATCCTTCTTTACACACTGAAATGTTCCTACAAGGTTGTTGAATCTTATGGCTGCTGTTTGCTGTCAATATGTGTTTTATTACTCACAGATCTTTGCCATCAATGTTCAGTTGCTTTAGTAATTGTATTATTTTTTCATGCTTCACATTACCAAATGCTTTTGTGTAGTCTATGAAGCATAAGTACAGATATGTTTTTACTTTTATAGCTCTTTCTAATAGTGTCCTGAGAATATATATAGCGTTGTTTGTGCCTTTTCCCTCCACAAACCCACACTGTTCATCACCAATTTATGGTTTAATCTTGTTTCTTATTCTTGTCATAATTATTCTGAGTAACAGCTTTGCTATATGACTCATAAGACATTTTACGATGCTCTGCACATTCTAATGCGCCTGGTTTCTTTGGCAGAGCTATGAAGATGGAGTTTAATAGGCCAATAGGAATGTACCGGAAGTGCAGTATTGAACTTGTTTTGCTTAATGGCAGTGAATCTTGGAATGTCAAAACTCTAATTTACTGCCTACATAGTAGTACCTTGAGGTGTTTGGCAGGGATGTCTTGAGCCTGAGGAATTAAGGCGGCCTGGCTAGTGCAGTTGCCGCGAACTGTACAGATTAGGGTTTTATTGTTTCCCCCGACAGAAAAAAATCCACGCTTACCGAGGATCGAATCCGGGTCTCCCGAAGGAGAATCCGGTATTCTAGCCACTCGGCTAGTCGCTTCTCTTGGAATGTAAATGAACACATTAGGAAGAACTTGGGAGCAACAGAGATGTGGTTCCTAAGACGAATGTTGTGAATTCCTTGGATTGCTAATGTAACTAACAACGATTGCCTGAAAGAGGCTAGTGAAACTAGAACATTATATACAACAATAAGAAAGAGACAAACGGCTTTCTTTGGTCATGTGATGAGACGAGAGGTATTGTAGAACATCGTAACAACTGAAAGATCGAGGGGAAGAGAGGCAGGGCAGGCCAAGAGAAATGGTGCTGGATGGATTGAGACGTTGGCATGGAGGAATATCATCAGCAGAGTTGATCCAGAAAACCAAAGACCGAGATATGTGGAGAGTCATGAAAGCCTACGCCAGCTGGCATGGCACTTGATGATGATGCTGTTGATGTAATACGTGTACAACATTGGAACCGACCAATCATTTCTCTTGTTTAAATG
Organism: Cepaea hortensis; assembly: GCA_963921405.1. Lineage (NCBI taxonomy): Eukaryota > Metazoa > Mollusca > Gastropoda > Stylommatophora > Helicidae > Cepaea > Cepaea hortensis. The sequence continues at coordinate 82,274,111 of OY992884.1, read as the reverse complement.
TTCGTTAATATACTGGACACAGCATTACGTTCTGATGTGTTTGTGTGTCATTTGACCTATGCTGGTTTAATATAACATTCTGAGACCAATGGTGTTATTTCAATGGTTAAATTCGAATCCTTTCCATATTCCATAGTTGTGGGTTCATGTGGATGATAGACCTAGCTAATGAAGACACCTTTTTCTTAGGGGTTTCTACTTGGTCATGCTTCGAAGTACACTTGTTCCTAGAGTGAGGCACTGTCGTCATTTGATTGATTGATTGATTTAGGAACCGACGTCACAGCATTCGGGGCATTCCCATAAGCGCTCCGTCCAGATCCTCAGCAGCCAACGAAGAGTTCCAACACCAATAGTACCAGTAGCAATCTGATTATATGTCCGTCTCGCCTTTCCTCTGAGCGTCGAACGTCGGCCAGATCCCCTCGTCACTCCTCGCTGCCTCATTCTTGCCAGACCATGGTGATCCAATTGCTCCTCCGTGGTGTACACGTGCTCCCACAAGGCCGCAACCACGGCTGCCTTGTCATGCATCAATTCTCCACCAAGTTTTGCAGAGCCAGCCAATCTGCCCTTCTGTTCACTCCCCAGCACACCGGCATGCCCCGGAGAAAAGATCCAGGTGATGCTTGCCACCCGTGACCTCTGAAGCGAGGCAAGCCACTCTGCACGAAGCATGCCTGTCCTCAACCTTGCTCAGCATGCTTTCTGAGTCAGTTACAATCACGATGTGTGTGTGTGTGTGTGTGTGTGTGTGTGTGTGTGTGTGTGTGTGTGTCGTATTCTCCATCCAGCGGAAAGTTGCAATGACCGCCTCCACCTCCATTCTGAAGCTAGATGTTGTGGTATCATACGCCAGGCTCTCCTGCACAAACGTTGACTATTAGCGTTAGCAATGAACCCTCAGGTACTTCTCCTAACCCTCGACACCGAACCATCTGTGCAGATAATCACATCATTATCCTGAATTAGTTGCTGGATTTCCACTTCCGTGGCCCCTGCTGGCCACTCCCTGCACTCCCGGCTCAATGTGATGATAATTCTGCACAAGTCTAACTGCTCTGCTGGCACTCTGACCCACTCCTCTCCTCGCCTAATGTTCTCCAAGTTGCACACATGTCTGATCGTAACCTTCGCCTGAGCCATCCATGATTTCCCTCTTATCAGTCGTTGACCCTTAACTGCGTCCAGCGCCTCAGGCAAAGTGTGACCTGTGTCTGCAGCTACTTTGAGGTATGCCTTCGCCTGCAACACCTTGAGCCTACCAGCAACCGTTGGCAAATCAAGGATGTACCGCATACACACTACTGGGGTGTCTATGGTGCATCGTCATTTGGAGGGTCGATAACTATACTTTCAATTTGTATGTGCCTAGTGCGTCCTCTAATCTCTACTTCTATGAGCGCTAAACAATACATCACGATTCAACTACATTTAATCAATCTGTGCTATTTCTCGTTTAAAATGGTTGCTCAGTTTATCAATGAATCTGTGCTATTTCTCGTTTAAAATGGTTGCTCAGTTTATCAATGAAGCCATTGGGGATGTGAAATTGGGAAAATTCTGGAGGCTGCACCGGCAGATGAAGAGACAGGTGATGCCTGGTACACATGATGATAACAACCGACCTGTGACAACTGACAAGAACAAACGGGAGGCTCTTCTTGTGCGATTTTAAAACAGACGGATCAGCAAGATAGGGCTATTAGAGATAACGCAGAGAAGCCTTGTCACGGGTCACTAGGAAGGAGGACTGTGAGATTAAAGTGGAGGACATTAGACGGGTACTGAAGCGGGCTAAAGACACAGCGCCAGGTTCGGGTGGGGTGAGGTACTACCATATGAGGAACATAAATGATGGGGACTTGGAGGAGATGGCTCTTTGTTTCAACCTAAGCATCAATACGGCGGAAATACCCTATGATTGGCTGCATATCTACCTGGTCCCCCTCCCAAAGCCAGGTAAGGATCACTCCAGACTTAAGGATACCGAATCATAACCCTGCAAAACACGTATGGCAAAGTCTTCGAAAAAATAGTAGCACGTAGGCTCCAGCAACATTTCTAAAGATGGAATCTGCTTCCCCAAGGACTCGGGAGCTACCGGCCGGGAAAGGACACCTGGGCTAATGCTGCAACATTTGCGTTCCATGTCTATGAGGGTTTCCAGGATAAAAAGGAGACAGTGGCGGTAGCTCTTGACCTGGAGGATATGTATAACAGGGTTAGGTATGATCGGTTAATACACACACTGTTGGACATGGAGGTCTGCACTTGCCTTGTTAGATGGGTTGCGGCAGTCCTTTATGAGCATAAGGTTGCACTTCGCATGGGTTCCTGGACTTCTGACCCCCCTGTACTATTACACCTGGGTTGCCGCAGGGATCTGCCTTGTCCCCAGTGCTCTTTAATATCTACACCAGCAAAATCGCAGCTATTGAGACACCAGGTGTGGGTAGAATCTTGACATTTGCAGATGATGTGCTGGTGTACAGACAGGGCAGAGACAGGGCCAGTTTGGCGAAAGACTTACGGGTGGCGGTAAACAGGGTGGCGGAGTGGTACAGGAACGCAGGGGCCATTATAAACCCAGACAAGGCATCGGTTGTGTGGTACTCCTTGGATAACCGGATCGCCAAGGCAGACGTCCCAGGTATTATGTTGAATGGATGTCCTCTTAGTCGAGAGAGTAAATTGGGCTAGTGGGCGAGTCTTGAAAAATGAGAGTCTGGCATATAGACTACGACCTCCAGTATGAGAATGGAGGTGGAGGCAGTAACAGCGGCATTCCGGTGGCTAGAGGAGACTACTGCAACACACGTTGTATTCATTACGGATTCAAAGAATATGCTTAGCAAGGTGAGAAAGGAATGTTTCGCGTGGAATAGCTCTCGTCGCTTCAGAGGTCACAGATCGTGAGAATTGTATGGACATTTTACCCTGGCCATGCGGGTGTACGAGGGAATGAACAGACTGATAGGCTGGCAGGGAAGGCACCTCTTGGTGGAATTTTGCCTATGGACAGGGGGAAGGTGGTCGTGCACTTGTGGGACCAGGTGGAGAAGGCGGGGGAACAGATTGAGAACCCATATGTGGAAAGAATGAGATTGCGGGGGATCGGCAGGGGTTCTGGAAGAATCTCAAAACTGAGAGGGAAGACCAGGAGAACTTTTAATCAGATTGATTGATTGATTGATTTAGGAACCGACATCACAGCATTCGGGGCATTCCCATAAGTGCTCCGTCCCCATCCTCAGCAGCCAGTGAAGAGTTCCAATGCCAGGGGGTATATGTAGATTATGTGGAATATAATATCAATTCGTAACTCTTCGTAATATTAATTCGTAAATCAGAATCACTGATCCCATGTTGATGGGAGGATCAGTGATGGGTGAATATGTAAACGCAAAATTGCTGCACATTTTATTTTTATATTAGATCAATCCACTACCATGATAATGTTCCACCGTCTAGCTTTATTATAACCTCCTTGCCCTTATCACCATAGCTACTTACAAAGCTCCTGTTGGTTGTCACTTTCTAACCTTGAGCCATCCCTTCGAATATTGATTGAATTACGCATGGCCACTCGTCAGTCCTGAGTTTAGAGTGTACTTTGATCATCTCTCTTTCAGAAGCTATGGTTCCCTTTCAGCGTTTCCATCTTTTAACTGATGTACATAAACAATTCGCCTCTGAGAACTTTATGCCGCCTTCCTTAATGTCAGCCCCAAGCCTAACTGGTTGGTTGCTATTCTATCAGACTGTGACGTTTTCTACATTGTCACGTTACTAGGCGACTTTTGCTATCTGTTGCTTCGAGATTACTCTTCATATTCTTTCTCTCTTATAATTCCGTCATTCATTCTGAAGTGCTACATGGCATCCAACACTAATAGTTCCAGTAGCAATCTGATTATATGTCCGTCTCGCCTTTCCTCTGAGCGTCGAACGTCGGCCAGATCCCCTCGTCACACCTCGCTGCCTCATTCTTACCAGACTATGGTGATCCATTTGTTCCTCTGAGGTGTACACTTGCTCCCACAAAACCGCAACAACGTCTGCCTTGTCATGCATCAATACTCCACCAAGCTTTGCAAATCCAGTCAATCTGTCCCCCTGTTCATCCCCGAGCACACTGGCATGCCCCGGAGAAAAGATCCAGGTGATGCTTGCTACCCGTGACCTCCGAAGCGAAGCTAGCTACTCTGCACGAAACATGCCTGTCTTCACCCTCATCAGCATGCTTTCTGAGTTAGTTACAATCACAATGTGTGTATGTATCGTGTTCTCCATCCAGCGGAAAGCTGCACTGACCGCCTCCACCTCCATTCTTAAGCTAGATGCTGTTTCATCATACGCCAGGCTCTCCTGCACCAAACGTCGACCATTAGATTTTGCTAAGAATGCCCAGGCACGTCTCCTACCTCTCAACACCGAACCATCCGTGTAGATAATCACATCACCCGGGCGAGCATTATCCTGAATTAGTTGCTGGATTTCCACTTCCGTGGCCCCTGCTGGCCATTCCCTGCACTCCCGGCTCAATGTGATTATAACTCTGCACAAGTCTGCCTGCTCCGCTGGCACTCTGACCCACTCCTCTCCTCGCCTGATGTTCTCCAAGGGGCACACCTGTCTGATCGTATCCTCCACTTGAGACATCCATGATTTTCCTCTTATCAGTCTCTGACCCTTAACTTCGTCCAGCGCCCCATGCAACGAGTGATCTGTGTCTGCAGCTACTCTGAGGTATACCCTCGCCTACATCACCTTGTGCCTACTAGCAACAGTCGGCAGACCAAGGATGTAGCGCATACACACTACTGGGGTGTCTCTGGTGCATCCCAGAATGACCCGCATAGCCTCGTTCTATATGCGCTCTAATTTCACCACCTGATTCTTTGAGACAGTGAGCAGTCCTAGTCCATAATCAGTTACTGAGAGGATCAAGTGCTGATATAGTGTGAAGAGCATTCTCTGCTCTGTGTCAATTGCAGTCATAGTTTTAAGTGCATTGAGTCCCGTTTGAAATCTTGTCACAACCGTCTCCACATGGTCCTTGAAGGACAGACTCCTGTCAAATGTGATTCCCAGATACTTCAGTTTGTTCTCTCTGTTGACGCTTCTCCCATCTATCGTGAGGCTTGGGGCATCATCTCTCACAATCCTATTGTCCAGAGAGCACCACAAAACAGCGGCCTTTTCCGGGTGAATGACAGCACTAATTTCAGTGCACCAGTCAATCACTTTGTCTGCTGTCACCTGTAGCTCCTGGGCTGTTTGATCCCTATCTCTCCCCTGCCTATATGCAAGAATATCATTTGCAAATGTTAGTATTCTTCCAACCCCTGGTGCTTCTAGGTTTGCAATCTTGCTCGTATACACATTAAAGAGCACCGGTGAGATTGCAGATCCCTGTGGCAGTCCCGGGGTTAAAATATGTGGCTCTGAGGTCCATGCACCCAGATGGAGAGCAACCCGACGAAAATGCAGGACGGCTGCTATCCAGTTCACCAACCAGGGATTGACCCCCTTCTCCATAAGTGCGGTCATCAAAATATCATAGCGAACTCTATTGTACGCATCCTCGAGATCAAGCGCTGCCGCCATCGTTTCCTGTCTATTCTAGAACCCCTCATATACGTCAAAGGCAAAAGTGGCTGCATTTGACCAGGTATCTTTTCCTGGCCTTTAGCTCCCAGGCCTCTTGGAAGAAGCTTCCCCTCTTCTAAAAAATCCTGCAGCTTAACAGCGGCTATCTTCTCTAAAACCTTCCCAAATGTATTTTGACGGGTGATGATCCTAAAGCGGCCAACCTTTGAATGATCCTTGCTCCCCCGATGTGTCTCCACCTTGCCGTGGTGGGGGAGCTTGCGTGTCCCATCGACCCCATGTGCTTGCCGATGGGTGAAAAACTACATATCGGACAGCATATGGGATAGGGACCAGACTAAGAGAGACACAACCTGCTGCTCTGCAGGTGACTGAGGATAGCAGTCAAAAGTTTAAAAGGTGCACGAAGGCAGACGCTTTTGGTCCGGACAAAACTCTTAAGGCTCCCTGTCGAGGGCTGTGGCTGAACGCCTCTAAGCCACAAACCCCTGGATCTGAGAGCCAGGCCGATACCCGCCTACCGAAAAATAGAAGCGTGATACTGAGCAAGCTACATGCTTAGTTCTTTTACATGTTCGAAGGCTCTCAGCTGGGGAATATGAGAGATTCCCGGATGAGAGGGCCAGGCCGTTTCTCGTCCACTGCTTCACGAAGGTAAGGTGCTGAGCCGGCAGCACATGTAGCCTACCCGGTGAGCGAGTACAAAAAGTCAGAAAAGTGCCCCAGTCGAAGTAAATGGTTACGAAAAATGTCTGTACCTACCCATAGAGAGTGTAGACAAAAGTGGAAGAACGTCTCAAAAATGCGAAATGGAACGCACGACGAGCGAACCTAATGCGTGGTCTGAAAGCAAAAGCTTACCGAGTGGATGTCGCTCGCAGTCTGACCGCTCCTGGTGTGTGCTTGGGAGCGATCAGTGGCAAGCGGGATGCCCAACACATGGAAGTGAGGAACTGAAGCAGCCATGAGCAGGACATGGCAACTCCTTGGGTGATCTAGTCTCAAAGCAATATGTGCCGGCTCTGCAATTATGGAAGCCCCCTTGGATAGCGAGGGAATGCCCATGGTCTGCCCCTGCCTTCCCTTGAGGGCCGACCGCGATGTCGTTGATTGTTCTATCTTGACCAGCTGAGATGTGGGTGACATCACAACAGTCTAACGTGTCTCGAAACCAGAGGAAGGCTAACCTCATTAAAAAATGCCCGCCGGAAGCCGGAAGTGTCGTCCTACGGGTGGCAAACTAAAAATTAACACTACGCAATTACGTCCGAGTGAAATGTCTCGTCCGAATGTCTCTCGTGCTAGGAACAGCTCTGACTACCTAGTTTTCGAATGCCGCTCTTGTTCGGAACAGCTCTGACTAGGTAGTTTTCCGAATGTCTGTCGTGCCTGGAACAGCTCTGACGGGCGCAACGACAAGCACATGTCCGAAAACTCGCTGAGTGAATACCGTCTGCAGACCTGTCTGGTTTGTGCGGGAACGGCACGGGGCAAACGAAATGCCCAATATATTGAAGTGAGGAATTAAAGCAGCCATGAGCAGGACGTGACGATTCCCTCTGTGTGCCCAGTACCAGGGCGCAATGTGCCGGCCCTGCAATTATGGAAGCCACCCAGGATGGCGGAAAATGCTATGGACTGTCCCTGCCTTCATTTGAGGGATGACCGTGCAGTATCCGACTGTTCCAACTTGACCAGCTGGGAGGTGGACAGTACCACAAAAGTGAGAGTCTCCCAGGAATGCTAACCTGGTCAAAAATGCACGCTAAAAGCCGGATGTGTTGGCCTAAGGGTTTCGATCCAAGGGTGCCTAACTAGACACACCGCAATCACATCTGAAAAAACACTCCGGATGAACGCAAAGAAGAAGAATGATCCTTGAATGGTTTTGGGAGAGGCGTGAGATAGCTATGTAACAAATCCTGCGGTACTGATGCTGTCCTAATGCTCTGATTAAAGCAGTCGGCCATCTCCTTCAGGTCTACATCGCTCAAAGCCTTCATGTGGCCATACCTGACACCATCAGGACCTGGTGCCGTGTCTTTTGCCTTTTTCAAAATATGTTTAACATCTTCAAACAGTATGATGTCTTCGTAAGGCATATTCTCTATTGAGCCAGATAATTCCTCTCTAACTGCATCCCTGGTGTCCGCATCATTATGATTGGTCTGCTCTAAAAATCTCTGGAGAAACGCCTCCCCTTTCTCTTTGTCTGTTGTCACGCGTACCCCATCCTCTTTATAAATTGTTCCAGTGTCATAGGCCGATCTTTTCTTTGCATTTGCCTGTGCAGTTTCCAGAATTTCCGCAGTGTTTTATCAACCCCAATCTCCTTCATAAAACATTCCCATTTTACGTTCTTGGCCTCTGCAGCACATCGCTTGAAAGCCTCCACCTTGTCTTTCTTGTCATTTTCCGCTGTGTCCACTTCCTCTCGTGAGCTTCGGAGTGTCTGTCGCACTTTCCTTAGCTGCTTCACTGCAGCTCTCTTTGCTTTCCAAGCATTGTCTACTTCCGGGGTAAACCATGGGGGATGCAAAAAAGGAGTTTTAACAGTCCTGTTGCATGCCACCTGTCTGAGGCGTCCAAGAAGGCTGTCGGTCCACTCATATCGGAAGGTCTTGCGCGCTCTCCCAGCCTAACTTTTCTGGACTTAGAGATCAGGACTGAGCATGGCATGAGATCACTACCACGGTCATTCCAAAGAGTCCACTTTACATCAAGGACTGATGACTGGGAGACAAATGCCAAATCAATAGCAGTGTCTGCATCGCCAGGCCTCATTGCCATTCTAGTCGGCCTACCATCATGGATGCAGACCACACCGGAGTCCACCATGGCATCCGCAAGGGCAATTCCCTGTCGGTTTTCTCCACTACTGTCCCAATCTCTATTCCTCACATTGAAGTCTCCACATATCATCCTATCACCTGGTAATTCCTCCAATTCCTTAAGCCAGTCCCATTGTTCCTTTCTGACAAAACAGTCTACTGGGGCATATACATTTATGATGTTCCAACTTAGGCAACCAATCTCCATTTGTATACCCTGGACCTCTCTTGCACTGTGGTTCCACTGGCTCAAGTCAAGTACCACATGCTTCACTTCTTTCTTCACCAGCAGACCTTGCCCATGTCTCTTCTGCCCAGTAGGGTTTATATAACTGGCGTACCCAGGGCAATGGTATTTGTCTGTATTTAACTCCTGGAGCATGAGGACATCAAAATAATATATTACCCTCTCCAATACAGGACTTTTCTGCCAATCACTACGACAATTCCAATATCCCACTCTTACATGGTTGAAATCTAGTCTCTCCACTTTTCGTCTTGTTCTCCTGGCGCCTGCCCTCCTATTTCTATGCCTTCTTCTCACACCGTTTCCTCGCCTTATCCTTCCCACTTTCTCTTCACTAGCCTCTGGAAGATGTGTCAAGCGCAGAGCACGTGCTCCGTAGCTCTGACGACGATTCCCGAGTTTAATAAATCCATAAGCTAAGTTTGGATATTGCAGGGGGAAAAAAGGTCACCCTAGCATTGCCTGCTTACTAGGGAAGGGGCAGGAGATGTCCCTCAGGAGTCCATACGCCTGGCGTCACCCCGCCCGCATACCAGACGTTCCACGTTCACGACCAACTCACCCGTGGCCATTCAGTCCTCGGTACGTCGGTCCACCTTAACCTTGGTGGTTTATAATCGGAGTTTTCCATCTCCTAGATTGGTCGCTGTAATAGCTAACGGGCCCAATCTACCTGGGGGAAAGAGGTTCCAGCGCCTCATTCCTGGCGAACACAGTATATACATGTATATAGGGAACAAAACCAATGTAATAAAAAAAATCTATCAAATAGTAAGTACACAGTTAAAGTCACTACACAATGGAAACATAACTCTCGCTGGTCGATAGTTGAGCACCAAACGAAGCAGCGACGACATCGGTAATCTGGTTAACTATATATGTTGAGCTCTGAAGTACGACATGTGACCAATTTACACACTGACACAACCAGGACAACACACATGACTTCTGCCTTTTGTCAATAGACCTGGTGGAGTTTTATGAATTAGCCTTGTGTTTTTGAAGCTAAATATTCTAGCTAAAGTGGATTTAGATTTTGTAACCGACAGCTTGGGTACATTGGAGGTTCGCTTGGAAGTTGTAACCAGAGTTTCATTCAGAATGTCCAGATGTTGTATCAATGACTTGTCATCGAACATGCTCGTCTCTCGGATGGCGCTCAGGACGTCCCCAAAGGAGTAGATTCTGAACATCGGCGGGATTTTTATATCCAGGCTCTTACATAGATCGGAATATCGCTGGCAGTCCACTGCCGCAAATTGATCGCTGTCTTGATGCCTTGACACCTTTTTGAAATTGGCTTTGGGTGCATCAGTTTGGGGGTCGAGCGGATCGTAGAACATAATCATTGCCAGATCCTTGTATGAAAGTTATCATCGTCCCGCCCAAACACTTTCTGATCGTCAAAGAAAACATCATAGGATAGGACCGGATCTTTATCTTCCAGAGTTGAGTAACCTAGAGTTGATTGTTGACTTGGGCGTAAATGTTCATCATAGACAAATTGTTCATCACCACTCTTGTCCAGAGCTTGGAGAAGTTGAAGGAGTGGCTATAGCAGTGTTTCCCAACGTGGGGCGTGGGCCCCACTGGGGGGAAATTCGATTGTCCAGGGGGGAAATTCGAAAATGGAAGAAATCGGCTGGATATAACAAAACGGGGAGATTTGAGACTGAAGTTAACTAAATTGGAACCTGAGACAAGATCTCTTTGCAGCAAGCATTAAGCGCGAGGATCTCACTAAATTTAAATAATAAATAATTACTAATAATTAAAATAATATAGAAAAATCTTTCATTAAAATTATGTATTTGAATTTCAGTTCTCCATTATATGTCTTGAAAATTTACTTACTGTGTTTGCTCAATAATTTCCTAGTGATTTCTTCATCAAACCTATCAATCAAGTTTCTTTAGTGAACGTTTCAATTTTTGAATATTAAAAATAATGTATATGTTGGGGGGGGGGGGGAACATAAGAATTTTAGAAAGGCTTAGGTGGGGGGAAAAAAGGTTGGGAAACACTAGGCTATAGCTTCGTATGCGTTTTCATCGGCCGGTACAGTGCCACTCAAGTTCCCATATATCAAGCTACTTTCTGGGGTGGAGTGTCTTAAGGGTGGTAAGTCCACATGTACGCTACCTCAAGGTTCTGGAGCCGAGGTCCGTGTGCCAGGCTAGTTCGAGTAAATGCTCTCGTCAGGGTCCAGCTTAGGGGGTCTTGGGGGAGGCATGTTGTGGGTATGCGCCTAGCGTCAGCTTGAGAGCTTCTGGTGGTTATTTAAGGGGGAAACTTCTCACAGATGTGGTGTTGTTGTAACTAAATTTCAGTATATAATTGTTCAACACGTAATTGAGGAGACCCAGGAGCTCGTGGGGAGTCCACCATATAGCGCGGAAAGCGTCGCACAAAGCACGAACTCCGTGTGTGGTGGCTTGAACTACTTGTTTCACGCAGGATGGCAATCGTCTGGCCGCAACTGACCGACCAAAGGAGTAGAAGGTGGGAGTTCTATGAAAACTCTGGAATTTTGGTGACGACTCTAAAGTCCCCTTGGAAAGAATCACATCTTCTTGGTTTATAGATCTTCTAGCACTTCATAAGGATTTGTCGGTGAGACTTGTGCAGCACCGTAAGCTTCAGTCCCCATGTATAATTGATCTACAGACGTCACACTTTGTGAATCAGTAAACTACTGGTGCGTAGATGATCTTTGTCTGTACAAAACAGTTGTTGATAGCGATTAATCACTGAAACCGATATGCGATTGTGACCATGGGAATGCTTGGCTTGAGAACTGTAGCTCGCGATAACTAGCTGGGAATCTCTCAGTTTTACTTACTAGGCAACATTACCTTTTGAGCTGAGCTCTGATACAGCACTCCGCGACAGAACTGGCACCACAACTTTGTAGACTGCCAGAGCTCATTCAATGGCATTCCACTGCCGGAACACAACAAACTAAATGAAAATACACATTTCGCCTAACGGGAGGAAAGAAAGAACACCATCTTGCACCATCTTGATGACGTCATGTGTCTTTTAACCAGATAGCGGTGGGAACGATTAGTAGTGTGACTCTTCACTGGCTGTTGAACGAGGGGACGGAGCACGTATGGGAATGTCCTGAGTGCAATGATGTCGGTTCTTAACTCAACTCAACTCAACTAAAATGGTTGCTATGGTATCTGGCCAAGATTTTGATATAAACAACTAGAGCTAGTTTTAGTTTAGTTTTAGTCGATGGATCAACATCACGGCACACGGGTGTAACCCATAAGTGCTCCGTTCTCCTCTTAACTCAAACCTGAGTCTGGAGAAACTCAGCTCAGTGCACGAACTCCGTAGCACCAGCAAGGTTCCTGAAATACTTTGGGTAGATTTTTAACTCGAAATTTAGCCCGGGCAGCGCCGTTAGGCTACTCTTTTTCGTTTTCCAACTGCCAAGTTGGATTTTTTACTTGCGCAACAATACACACGGGCGTCCGATCTCGAGGCGGACACCATACCTCGAGACCACGCATCCCCCTAGAGCCCCCCCCCCCCCCAACAACTAGAGTATTTTACAATGTTTAGAAAATGTTAAATTATGCTATAAATTACGAAAAATGTAGATATCTAAGTGCACAGTTAAAGACAGGCCCAGCAAGCCGTTGGAGGACTTTCAATCAATCAATCATGTGCCATGCCGGAAAGCGTGGGCGGTCATGACTCGCCATTTCACTCGATCACCAGTGTCGTGGATCAGCTCAGTGTTCCTGTCTCGTCCATGCCATGTGGCCAAGCCATCCAGGTATTTTCCTCTCTTCCTCTTGGTCTGTTCCCCTCGATCTTGCCAGTTGTCACTAAGTTCTCCATAACATGTCCAAAAAATTTTGACTGTCTACGTCTAATTTCTCTAATCAGTTTACGATGTTCATTTGTCTCCTGTAGTACTTGGTCATTGGTTTCTCTGTCTGTCCATGGTATTCTTTGCATTTTCCTCAGAAACCACATTTCTGCAGCCATCAGATGCTTTTCAGCTTGACTGCTCATTGTCCAAGTTTCACATCCATACAAAAGAACAGGCTCTATGTATCCCCTCAACACTCTTTTTCTCGTTTCAATTGACATCTTCTTATTGGTCAGAATGTTTTTCATCTTGCTAAAGGCTACTTTCGCCATGGCGATTCCTGTTCTAATCTCTTCAAGGCATCTCCCATCAGATGTTATAACTGTTCCAAGATAATTGTACCGATTCACTTGTTGAAGAATATTTCCATTTACTTGTATATTACATTGTGGCACTTCTTCCTTCCTACTGACGACCATAACCTGAGTCTTTTTACAATTTAATTTTAACCCCAGTTGCTCACTGTGTACAACAACCGCATCTACTAATTGTTGCAGGTCCTGCTCATTGTCTGCAATTAATACTGTATCATCTGCATATCTAATGTTATTGATGTTTCGTCCTCCAATGCTGATTCCATTTATATCCTCTACATTTCTGAAAATATTTTCACTGTACAGGGAAAAAAGATCTGGAGACATCACACATCCCTGCCTATCCATTGGCACCTTGCCGTCTTGACAGACGATAGTTTGTGCTTTAAAAAGGCATAATAACTTTTAACTATGGCGGTAGCGAGTGTGACTGATAAGGCTAATTTGCGCTGTAAATGTCCGTTCACAGTGGGTGCATCTGAACACGTGGTCATTTCCACCATCATGCACCATCTTACGTCTCAAACGCTTGGTGTGTGACTTTTCTGCAATAATTTTCTCCTTTGACTTTATTCCATTTCTGATATTTGCCCTCCATGCAACACGTTCAGCGGCGACTTGTTCCAATGTGCATTATCAATGCCTGTATCAATCATGTCCCGCTTACACACATCTTTGTATCGTAGTAGAGGCCGACCCTGAGATCTCTTACCCATCTTTAATTCACCAAAAAAGATATCCTTTGGTATTCTACCATCATCCATCCTCCTAAGATGTCCTATCCATCTAAGTCTACGAAGACTGAGCATGGAATAAACTGTCACACAACCTGATCTTTCCAATACTTCAGTATTTGTGATTTTGTCTTGCCACTTAATACCAAGAATTCTTCGCAGACACCGCATATGAAAGCTGTTTAAATTGTTCTCTTGGTGTGAGTAAGTTGTCCAGGTTTCACTGCCATAGAGAAGAGTACTAAGGACACAGGCTTGATAGACAATGACTTTTGTTTTGGCAGTAAGCTTCCTGTTCTCCCAGACTCTTTTTCTTAACCTGTTCATTGTTGTTGCTGCCTTACCAATCCGGATGTTGATTTCCTGATCTAGGGATAATTTGCTATTTACCACTGATCCTAGATATGTAAAATGGTCTACTATCTCTAGTTCGGCGTAGTCAATAAAGATTGATGGTACCCCATGTGCACCTTGTGACATAATCTGTGTCTTCTTTTTGCTAATTGTTAAACCAAATTCAGAACAAGCATTGGAGAATGCAGATAGTAGACATTGCAATTCTTCCTCAGAGTGGGTCGTAACTGCAGCATCATCTGCAAAAAGCAACTCTCTGATCAGTACCCTCCTAATTTTGGTCTTAGCCTTCAATCTCTGAGCATTGTAGAGGCCGCCATCTGAGCGTGAGTGAATGTATATACCACCATCCTGATCACGAAATGCATATTTCAGTAGAAGTGAAAAGTATATTCCAAAGAGGGTGGGAGCTAGTACACAACCTTGCTTAACTCCACTCTTGATTTCAAATTCTTCAGAAGTTGCACCATCAAACTTGATTATACCCTTCATGCCTGTGTGGAACGATTCCACAATGGACAGAAGAGTTGGTGGGCAGCCAATCTTCTTTAGTGCCTTGAACAGACCCTCACGACTGACCAAATCAAATGCCTTTGTGAGGTCGATGAAGGCAATAAACAGTGGTTGATTCTGTTCACGGCATTTTTCTTGCATTTGTCGCAATGAGAATATCATATCAGTGGTAGACCGGTTCTGTCGAAAGCCACACTGTGATTCGGGGTAGACTTGATCTCCTAGGACTTGAAGTCTGCGCAGAACAATTCTGGCAAATACTTTTCCAACAATACACAGAAGTGAGATACCCCTATAGTTGTTGCAGTCGCTCCGATCGCCCTTGTTCTTGTACAGTGTTATGATGCTTGAATCTTTGAAATCCTGTGGGACTTGTCCTTCACGCCAGCATAGCTCTATTAGCTGGTGGATCTGTATAGTGAGTGTGTCTTGCCCACATCCCTGCCTAACACCTCTCTTAATTGGCTGATACTGTCCCACTTCATTATCAATTCTTATTGCAGCCTGTTGTTTCCAATATATGTTTTTTATAAGTCTAATTAATGTCTTTCCCATCAATTTGTAGATCTACAAGCATATCCACCATGCTGATATGTCTAACGCTATCAAAAGCCTTTGTATAGTCAATAAAGCAAAGATGTATATCCTTGTTTACTTCTATAGCACGTTCAATAACTGTTCGCAGCATATACACAGCATTTACTGTACCCTTTCCTTCTACAAACCCGCATTGTCCTTCCCCTATTTCAGGTTGTATCTTCTTCCTCATTCTTTGTATGATAATTCTTAGCAAAATCTTTGTGATGTGACTCATTATGCTAATTGTTCTATGTTGATCACATTCCAAGGTTCCTGATTTCTTTGGGATTGCAATAAATATAGAGTTACATAATTCAGGAGGTATATCTCCAGTATCATATAATGTGTTAAGCAGTCTGGTGACTAGATCTAGTCCAAATTCTTCTAAAGCTGTAATCATTTCTGTTGTGATGTTATCTGCACCGGGGGCCTTGCCAGCTTTCATATGCTTAAGAACATTTCGAACCTCCATCTCCAAAATTGGCGGTCCTTCATTATTAAATCTAATATCATACTGTTCGTCTCTGTTATCATCATAAAGGTGTTTCACATAATCTGTCCATACCTGTAGAATCTGGTCTTTTTCTATTATGATTTTGCCATCTTCAGTTTTTAGACACCCGGTTGATGTACTTGTTCTTTTATTAGTAAGTTCCTGAATTCTTTTGTGCACTAATTTGGTATTTTGATTGTTGTGTTGGCTTTCAATTTCTAAGCACTTTTCCTCAAGCCATGCTTCTTTTGCCTCCTTACATAATGTTCTGACTTGTCTGTGAATTTCTTCATATCTCACAGAATTATTTTTGCTGAGTCTTCTTGTTTCCATGAGGTGTAAAATTCCTTCAGTCATCCATTTCTTACGACCCACCGTCTTTAATTTTGGAATAGTTGTTTCTGCAGCCACATTGATTGAATTCTTCAACGTTTCCCATTGATCATCCACATCCTGGAATAGGATCTCTAGATCAGACAAAATTTCAAATCTGTTCTGTACTTCTATGTTGAATTTGTTTTGTATTTCCTTGTCATTACTCAATGTGCACAAATCATATTTAGTGTTTCCTGTTATATACTTGACTTTCTTCAACTTTATCCTCAATGTTCCTGTGAGTAATCTGTGGTCACTATAACAATCAGCAATGGGAACTGTTTTTGCTATTGTTAATGCGGTTCTAAATCTTCTGCTAATCAGAATGTAGTCAATCTGATTTCTAATCCTGGTATCAGGACTCCTCCATGTCCATAATCTTCTAGGGTGTTGTTTGAACCAGGTGTTTCCTACAATCATTTCCTGTTCTTTTGCCCACTCTACGAGTCTGTATCCTCTTTCATTTCTCTCTCCTAAACCATAATTTCCTACTGTGTATCTATCTATTTGATTTCCTACTTTTGCATTGAAGTCCCCTATTATGATGTTTATTTCTGAATTTTTACATTTCTTTAAGGCAGACTCAATGTCATTATAAAATTCTTCTACACTATCTTCACTGGATTCTCCTGTTGGGGCATATACTTGAATAATATTTATGCTAAAAGGTCTGCCACTTAATTTAACTAGTAGAACTTTACTGTACAAATAAACATGCTCACGAAAGGAGGAGGAGAATAAATCAACAACGTGGAGTAACACATTGGGCAAATGATCCAGCCATGTATCGAAAGTAGCAATGCTAAACATCTGTGGTTTTGGGCAAAGGGAAGTAGAACTTGTGAACTTATGAAAACACACAACATAACAATACTTGAACTGTCAGACTACAGGAAAGAGGGACAGAATATGACAGAAATACATGAAAATTACGTTCTAGCATGGAGTGGAGGGAATACAAAACAACACAATACACACAGAGTCGAATTTCTGATTTACATGCTGCTCGCTAAAAACACTGACAATACAACTGAACTTACATATCACCTAGAATTATGACTGTAAGCATTAAAGATAACGTTAGAACAACAACGACTCTACAGATTTAAGCACTAAGTAATGATAATAATAGCAGTGATGAAGAACAAGAAGGCTTCTACAACGAGCCGTCAAGCACAATAGATAAACTTGGATGATTTAATCGTGATGGGAGATTTCAAGGTAGAGTAGGGGAAAGACGATTTCCTTGGAATACAGACATACAGTGACCAGGGCCGTGCGATAGATTTTCTCAGCGTGATGCAAGTCTTCGAAATGCCGCCCCGTAATGACGCAAATCTTTGAAATGCCGCCCCTCCATCGCTGCTTATGCCGCTCCGTACGGTACCACCTGATGCAACCCCCTCTGTATCACGGCACGACCCTGACAGGACACCACTAAAGAGTGTAATCAGAACAGGGAACACACATTAAATCTATGTGCCGAACACAGTCTGTTTATAACACAGTCTTTAAACATAGACATTCAAATTCAAAATGGTGTAAATAGAAGAAACTCAACCAATAATCGTAAATCGATTTTATACTATGAAAACTTGCCAATAAAAGCTTTGCAACAGACAGTAATATAGTTTTATTTCGTTCGCTAGCTTTGAACTCAAGCGTAGTCCATACACACTATTTATAGTAGTAATGGACTGAATTTTGCGTGTGAATTAGCTTTCTGTATTAATAGTGTCCCTCGCCATCAGGCGAACCCACTCCGACTTCAGAGGTACTTATAATTTACGACCGCAAGTCAACATTTTAGTCAGCTGTCCGGTGTAGGGGTTGAACCGCTAACCTCGGCATCAGCACACCGGATGTTTAAGAACACACGTTCTTATCTATTCGACCATACTGACCTGCAGACAGTAATATAATAACAAGCATAAGTATAGCTACAGATCATCGTCCAGTTGTGTTATACATGAGATATACAAATGGCCAAAAGGTATCTCGCAGAGCGACTACAGAAGTCATCAACACATCGAAAATAGAAGATGGAGAGACTGAAACAGCATTCAAGACAACTGGGATAATATTGAAGTAAGTTCGCATTATTAAAGAAAAAATTTGGGAGTCTCCGTGGCGAAGTGGTCAAGACGTTAGACTCGGGCTACGAAGGTTGTCGGTTCGACTCCGGGCCGCGTCCTTCGGTTCACGAGTGAAAATATTCGGAGACTACTGTGCGTCGTCGCTAGAGCTACGGAGTTCGTGCTTTGTGCGACGCTTTCCGCGCTATATGGTGGATTGAGCAAATAAAGGATGCAATAAAAGAGAAGAAGAACGAACAGACTTTATTGTCAAAGAGTTACGAATTGGGCGCGCAGGCCTATCTACCATTCTACCCTTCTATCACTCTATTTCCTACATTATTTGATCCACACATCATTCGAGGCTAGCTGAGAACAAAAACAATATAAATGATATGCATTATAAAGTCATGCAAGAAATGCAATAATCACCACTACATGACTCACTAAAATTAATTAATGATGTGTCAGTTGTTATTATCTACGGGGAACATATTGTCTTCCAAAAGGGGACTGAATGTTATACTTGGGTTTTATTATTGTTATTATTGTTATTATTATTATAACGAGGGTGTGTTAATAAGTAAGTCACAAATGGCTGTAGAAAAATAACTAACTATGATAACAACTTGAAACGAGTTTATTTTTATACATACATTGTCTCTTTATGTCTCAACATGATTTACACCAACATTGATGCACTTATCCCCATCGTTTTATCAGTCCCCCAAAACCGGCTGCATAGAACTGAGTGCTTTGTTTTCTGCATAGAACTGAGTGCTTTGTTTTCATTTACCGGCCATCCCACAGAATGATATATAGTTATTGAATGTTTATTATAATATACAGTCTACTTATGGCATTTTCTTTGTTATAGCTGTTGTGCTTAATCATTGGAATAATTACATAAACTTACCTACAGTGAACTAACAGCAAATATACAGTTTTTATAATTATTATTTACAACAAATTAGAGAATTTAATTTATTATTAATAACTGATAATATTATAGAAATTAGATATGTTAGTATTGTTAAAAATAAATATTATTTGATAAATTAATAATTTAGTGATAAATAATAGATAGTTATTAAGCTGAACATAGGACTCAATAGTTATTAGAAATTATTGGGTATTATATATAATATTATTAGTGCAGTTTAGATGATATCAAGAATTTAAGGAAATTATGTCATCAAGATAATTTATTTTGTTTGAGTTTTATTGTTGATATATTAACACTAATAAAGAACCTGGAGTGTTAGTATGAATTTTATTAATTGATTGATTTGTTGATTATTTAAACTTTACATTAATAGGTAAGTTTATTGTTTACGAATTTATGCATGATTTTTGCATGATAATAGTTAACATTTACGGCGTTTTATTGTAGTTGTGCATGAGAAAGACTAACATCTGATAAGGGACATTTTCGAGGCGGTGGTATCTCTGCGTTGCTATAGCGGTGTTGTATAAAACTTTAACATCTGTTCCTACTATTACATCACCGATGTGGCGGCGGATGGGAGAGCATCGAATCGAATGGGGATCGAGCATACTTAATTTTTGTTGGATGATAATTATTAAATTTTGGATTGATGTTAGCTGACACTCTGGATGGGGTTCGTTTTGGATCAGTGAATATCCTAGCGTTGCTTTAACGATGCAGTGCCTATTTGTAACATCTGATACCCCCACCTTTTCGGGCGTCGGTAAAGCTATCGCTACGGGAAAGCATTGGTTAGAGGGGAAGCCAGGCATGGTTTTGTCGAACGCTGGGGGGAGGGGGGGGGGAGGCTCTGTCGATGGGTAGAAATTATTACGTACGATGGGTAGAAATTATTACGTACCTCTATGTATCGACGGGGGCATCTTCTCGATGGGAAAACAGAAATAATATGGAAGTTGGATCAAGTGTTCAGTTGATTACCGATATGAATTATTTTGTTTTGATTTGAATGATGTGAATGGTTTGAATGGTACTCCATGGCGGTGAGCAATGGTCCAGGTGATAGTATAAAGCATTGATTTATATTGTTTGCTTTTATGAAATATTTTGATGTCAAACTAAGGTGTGGATAGGTAAAACCACAATAATACTGACGTCGGGTGGTGTTGTTGCTAACATATGGTGAGTTGGGCTCATTCTCGCTGTGTGATGGCAATCGCACGTGGCAGATTGTTTAATAGAAATGTTGGTTTAGTAATATGGAAACACTCAAGTATGGAGGCATTGTGAGTTAATATACAGTTATAATTCGCATATCCTTTTACAGGACATCGCTGTCAACAGCAGCATCTTTCAGCTGTCTGTTGATTTCTTGGCAAGATTACGCTCAGTAGTTTGCCATTGCTTTCTGAGCGGCCGGCTCAGTTATCCCGCAAATCACCAGCGGGGGACGAATCGCTCCCAGTTCTCGGCCGCTACGAGACTCTGCGTGATAAACGGGATTACGGAGAAAGTGGTGTAACCCCTCGGCCAGAGAGACCGGCAGTTATAATACTAACAAAGTTAATTAAGTTTGTTTATTTCATATGTTACTAACCCTTATTCATTATGCCATAAAGCCATACAGGAGTTACAGAATGGAAATTGTTCCGTGAAGAGAATAGATGATTTATTGGAAAAGTAGCGTTATTGCAAAATGACACGGTTATGTGATTATATACACATTAATTATTAATTCATTCATTAATCAAGGAAATTTATTTGAATTATTAGCAGTAGTTAATATTCTTATGATTACATGATTATTATTCTCATGGGTTATTTATGATTAATGCCCGATGAGGAAAACTGGGAATTATAGATAGAATAGAATAAATTTTGACAGATATTAGAAATTGACATAGGAATTGAAGAAATATATTGCATTTATTGATTTATAAATGTTGATTATTACTATTAGTTATATTTTATTGTTGATAGTTATTGGTAGGTATTTCTGAAGCATTAATTTTGAATATATTATATTAATTGGTATTTTATTTATTATTTATTTGTTATTAGAGTATTTTATTATATATATATATATATATATATATATATATATATATATATATATATATATATATATATATATATATATATATATATATATATATATTCTTCTTCTTCTTCTTCTTCTTCAGCGTTCCGAGCCATTGAGGTTCTTTGCTGCAAATACAATCCGTCTCCATTCGTCTCTCTGGTGGACCTTCTCTTGCCAGTCGTTTATTCCAAGCCTGTAGGTCTGTACATGTATTATCTCTCCACCGCCTTCTTGGTCTACCTCGGGGTCTACGGTCATTTATTTCCTGAGTGTAAGCGAGTTTTGTTTCCCTATTATCTTCCATTCTTTCTATATGCCCCAGCCATTGTAGTCTATTAGCCTTCATGATACCAGTGATTAGCGGGGACTTAAACAGATCATAAATGTCTTTGTTACTTCTTCTTTTCCACTCTCCACTTTGTGTATCCCTAATGGGTCCAAAGATGCGTCTTAAAATTTTGTTCTCAAAGGTTTGTAACAAGGCTTCGTCTCCTTTCGTTGTACTCCAGGTTTCAGAGCCATACAGCACAACTGGTCTGATCAGTGTTTTGTATATTGTGATTTTGGTGTTACGAGATAGCGCCTTTGATTTTAGTAGATGTTGTAGTGCATAGTATATCTTATTTACAGAGTTGATTCTAGTTTGTATTTCTTCCCTTATGATGTTGGAGCAGTTGAAGATCGTACCCAGGTATATTATTTTATATATATATATATATATATATATATATATATATATATATATATATATATATATATATATATATATATATATATATATATATATTAATTAGATATTATTTAATGATTATTTTATTATGTGATTAGATAGATACTACCTGCTACCTAGTACTACCTGCTTTCTGTTAGCGCCTAACGTTGGGCGGCGCTTACCAAACCGACACCCCACATTGTGCCAACAGCTTCGGGCGGAAGAGCGCAATTGGGAGGGTACAAGTCTTACCCTTGTGCGAGGAAATGCAACCTAAAGACAAAGTGTCATGGCAGGGCAGACCAGGCCCTAAGCCTTGGTTGGCGACTGGTCTAGGATCGAAGCTCCGACAGGGGGACAATTAGAGCATTGCTTTGCTGATCCGGCAGCTTCTACAGCTTGTCTTTTTCCAGATGTAGAGGTGTTACCTTTTCTCTGGAGTGAACTAGGCAGGCCGAGAGAGGGATCATGCTGCATGGGCAACACGTGATCTCTATATTTTAGCCCAGGCTTTGTGCTATGGAGAGGCAATAACTCCATCCCTTACAAACTATCGTTTGTCAAGACGGCAGTGTGCCAATGATAGATATAAATTAGATAGAATTGGGAAAGACAATACAGCTTCCAGATATTGGAGCATTATTGATCAACTCAAATCGGAAAAGCGGTTCAGAGATTTTTTTTAAAAAGTGTATCTAATTATGCCAACACCAACGATATGCAGAGTAAGCTGAGTCAATGATACTAGAAGAGAATGAAAACAGTGGTGAAGGATTAAGTAATAAGGCAAATTTTATATTACAATTCTCAAATGATTGTGATAGCAATACACTGCCAGAAAACACACGTACCTTGACCGAGTGCGTAATGGCACAGGCGGGGTCAAGAAGCCCATGTGAAACGAGACTGTAGAACGTGTATGAAGGATGTACTGGATAGATACCCATTGCACCCATAGCGATTCGAAACTCAATCCAAAATATGGTTGGGGAACGTGTATGGAGGATATCAAAATAAAAGTCTCTACAGATATCCATTGCACTCATAGCGGATTCGTAGCAGTCTAAAGCATGGTTGAGGGACTGCATGGGGACGCCCAGGGGACGTTTTGAAACTCATAGCAAGATTAGACCCCAGCCCTCCCAGGTTGAGGCTACACGTCACAGGGACTCAAAAGGACGTGCCCGATATAAATATTTGTTAGTTTAGTGGTGTATTTCTGAAATAGTTGATATGCTACAGATCATTGCGGACTATCCCTATGAGGACCATAGTTATAAAAGGTAATGCATAAAAGAGTCTTTGCAGACTTACGGCGACTTGTTTGGCAATGAAGGTTGAACAATGACATAGAAAGTAGAGAATGGTCAATTCAGTATGGCCATGTTGAACGCTGACAGCCGACAATATGCTGAAGTGATTCAGTGTAGCAATATATCATATGTGTGAAATAAATGGTTAATTTAAAAAAAGATTTTACATAAATTACTACACTGAAACCTAGTTAGTTGATTTCAATGTAATGGAGATAGAATAAGAATTAATACAAACTGAAGAAAGTTCTAATAAATAGAGATCTTGATAGATTAAGTTAAGATAATATGCATGTATTGGTTAGTTGATATAAAATATTCACAGATTTCCGATTTTTCAGATCCCAAGATGTACTTCCAGATACAGACAAGATATATTAAGTTAATTAAATATTAGTGATTTGATGTAAAATTGTTTGTGAACGGGAAAAATGCGCAGCGGGGAGAGTGCCATGGACCTGAGTCAGGTCATGGGCTATTGAGTACAGGTAGCCTAGAGTCCTGCACAGTCCAGTGACAAGACGTAAAGATTGAGAAAATTATGAATCACGCATTGCGTGAGGATAGCAAGGCGGATGTTCGAGCACGGGACCACGGGTCCTTGAGAGCTCATTCATGTCTGGACCGCGTTCGAGGTCGGACTAAAGATGGCAAAGGGCAGAATTCTATCTTTCTGCCACATTTGTGTATATGCAGTGTTTGTGAAGCATCGATTGAATGCCGACGTCATTTGAGAGATCGAGCGACAGAGTTTGATTGCAGAGGCAGAGTGCAAGTATTGTTATCTGCAGTTTTAGTGACACTGATTAGACATTGTTTTAGAGAAAGACAATAATACGCAGTTGAAACTTACGCGGCTGTTGTGTCATGAAGAATATATTGATGAAGTGGTGGTGATTGTTATTTGTATGTGAATATTCATAGATAGGATAAGTTGTGATACTACAACAAGTCAATTAAGAATCACTCCTGTAGAACACAGGACGCTCGCTGCTAGATGAAATGTAAATAATGTCCTAGCGTCAACTCCCTGGTAGCTACTATTTGCTTCTTTTCCCACACAAATGTTTGATGGCTGACAAGAGGAAATGTAACTGCGCGAGTATATGAGCTGAGAGACGAGCTCAAAGTATGTTTTAAAAAAAAAAATTTAAGTTCAAGGTAAGATGGAAATTTTGCCTGGCAGTATGATGAGGACTGGATCATGCGCTTTGCCTATTTAGTTTGTATTTTTTTTTTAGTAGATGAATAAACTCAATCTTCAGATGCACGGAAGGAATACACATATCATACAATTTGTGGATGCCTTGAAAGCTTTTATGAAAAAGATAGAAAATTGGAAAAGAAAGGTTAATATGGAAAATGTTGCAATGTTTGAGAAGCTGTCACCCGTTCTTGTTGTTGATGGTAAAAACCAAGTACTTCCACAATTTGAAAAAAAAAAAATAAAAAAATAATGAAAGTGCAGTTGACAGCACTAAAATTAATTTAAGCGATATTTTCCTGAACTTAGTGATGATGATTGGATTTGGTGCGACACCCATTCAAATTATCAATTAAAAGTTTCTGAAGATTGTCAAGATGAATTTCTGGAGCCGAAAACTGATTCGAGAGCAAGAGATGTGTTCGACAAGAAATCAATAACGGAATTTTGGCCTTAGATGTGCGATTCCTACCCAAAAGTGGCAGATAAATCATTGCTTCCATTTATGTTAGCATATCTTTGTAAGTCAGGTTGTTATGTACAAATACGAAAGAAAATAAGGATTTTTAATATTATAGGCACGTTATCTTGAATGCATCTTTTCAGGCTGACAAAACTGGAAAGGGAAAAATGACATTCTGACATATGGTGAAAGGGTGTGTGGACCAAAAATATCTTTGTAAGTCAGATTTTCAGCTATGTTGGAAATTAAAACGAAACAATGTGATAGATTAGATATTGAAAATGATCTTCGTTGTGCCCTTTCAAGCACTCCTCCGCGTATTTCAGAATTGCTGAGGGAAAAACAATCACAGTGTTCTCTTTGATAACAATCTTCATTTGAATGAAATCATTTATAAATCTACAATATCCTGATTTTCTATTGAGCGTTTTGTTTGATGAAGCACAATTTTCTGGCATTCTGGGGTCGTATATTAAGTACAGAGGACTTTGACGTCAGTGAATCCACATCGCTGTCTAGGATGAAAGACTTGGGAGTAAGAATCGGCACGCGAGAGGTACATCGGGAAAACAAGGCGCCTCGTCAACCAACACAGAACTGGCACTATTAGCCACCGAAAGCTGATGCATATGCTGGGGGGAGGATCTGAGCCCCTATGGACATGTCCGGAGTGCAATGAAGATACCCCAACTGATAACTGATAACTGATATTAAGGTACAATTCTTTGGCGTTTTAACTGTTTGTATATTGCAATATGATTAATTTGGTGGGTTAATAAAATATTGTGAATATATAAAATTCTTTTATTTATAGTTTTAATATCCATCATTTATTTGCCATTAAATGTATAAAGCTACACTATACAATTAATATATTAATGTAAAGGTTATATTCAAATTCATTCATTCATTCATTCAGTAGCATGTCCTTTACAGAACCTCGCTCCCATAACAACCTTCTGGAAAACCTCTCGGTCATAAGCAAGATGTCCCGCGTCCGATAAACCTATCTGAAGATCATCCTTCTTCAATATTCAGCTCTTGAAGTATGGATGCATGTGTTCTTTTCTTTACCCAAGATATTCTTAGAACTCGTCTATAAAATTTATATTCAAAGGAATGTATGCGCTGTTCAGTTTGTTTAGTAAGTGTCCAGGTCTCACAGGCGTATGTTGCAATGGGAAAGATGCATGCTCTTAAAAATCTAATTTTTGTAGTTCTGTCTGTCCCACTCCATAATTTATTCAGTTGTTTTAGTCTTTGAAGAGCAATTGATAATTTCTTTCACAATGTCACCGTTGTTGGTAATCAATGACCCAAGATATTCAAAATTGTCCACCACCTCCAATTTTTCCTCATTAAAATATATTTCTTCTCCCGTAGTGAATTTGAATAACGAAGACACAAACCATTTATAGCACGATTTATTGCCTGGCATATTTAGCTGCATCTCGTCAGGTACTTACTGCAGATGTCTCACAACGTAGAGTAAAATAATTAGATTCATCGTTCAAGCTGAAATATACACATGTTCGCTCAGTAATATCAGTTATTTACCTTGGTAATTTTAAACTGACTATCATGTCTTTCTGCTTGCACAAAATAGGCTTGTGCAGATGGATCATTATCGCTTCTGCAAACTTTAACAAACGACTATTTTGTGTATGAAACAACACGCGAAAAGCGCTGTCTCTATCAATAACATGACCGGTTCCAAGACATGAAGTGCAATGAAGACGCCGGAAGTTTATATAAGGGGCGTTCATTTGAAATCCGTTCGTGCCGCACTGCGCGTAATTGCTTACGTTGAACATGATCATGTCATAGTCATGTGATAAGTACTGAACAATGAATATAAGAACACGTGCTTATCGTTCCATGATGCATAGGTTCTGTTTCTGACCGTTGAGAAAATCGCCAGGTTGATCCAAAATCCGTCCAAAGAAACTCAAAGATGGTGATTCAGTTTCTTTCATTTGAAGGATGTCGACCAGTGGACATTCATCGAAGAATGCAGGCAGCGTACGGTAATAAATGTGTGTCGAAGACAACAGTGACAGACTGGGCAGGAATGTTTCGGAAAGGACTTCAGTTCACGACAGATCTTCGACGTCCGGGTCAAGCGCATATTGTTGCAACAGAAAAAACCATCGCCAAAATTGATACAACAGTACAGATGAACTGTTGTCGAAGCATACGTTGTTCGCTAGCGAAAGAATTTGATGTGTTATTTGGGACAATTCAAAAGGTCGTTCGTAAGAAATTGCAATATCGGAAGTGTGTTCACAGTGGGTACCACAAATGTTGACCTACCTCCAAAAAGAGGATCGCATGGGATGGTGTTTGAACCACTTGCTGCGTTACATATTGGAGGGTGATGTATTTCTCTTCCGCATAGTGGCAGGCGATGAATCATTGTGTCACCACTTTGAGCCGAGCAGCAAAAGAGAGAGCATGGAATGGAAGCATGCTGGATCACCAAAATTCAAAAAATTCAAGTTACAGGATTCCGCTTGTAAGGTTATGCTGAGCGCATATTTTGACCATGAAGGGCTATTGTTGGCCGACTTTAAAGAACCTGGTGTCAACATCAACTCTATCCACTACTTTCAAACACTAGACAAGCTGCAAAAAGCCATCAAGAATAAACGACCCGGCATTGCTTTCTCGCGGTGTGATTTTGTTGCACGATAATGCTCGTTCGCATGTAGCAAAGATTGTGCAGGAAGCATTAGCAAAGAAGAATTGGGAAATTCTGCAACATCCAGTCTATAGTCCTGATTTGTCACCATATGATTTTCATCTGTTCTGACCTCTTTTTAAAAAATATCTCAAGGGGCAACGATTTCACACAGATGCAGACGTAATGAACGCGGTAAACACTTGGTTCAGTGAGCAACCACAATCTTTTTTTGCATTCGCCGCCTATCTAAGCAATGGGATGCTTGCCTGAATGCCTACGGCGACTTCTTCAGACCAATCCATGGTGCATAATTCATTCAAAATGAATGCTTTGTCTAATTCTACATCTGTTAATGTTTCTTTCATGCTTTTGTAATAAAGCCATTGGAACGAGTTTCAAATGAACGTCCCTAATAATTGTGATGTGTCACACTTCCCATGATCCCATTGCTTGTGTGTAGTTTCTTGTCAACCCAATTTGGCATGTGTTCAACACTCCTGGTGTTTAACTGCCTCTCTGTTTGGCCAGTGTAGGTAGACTCACACCTCCATGCGAATTGGTAAATGCAATTAGATGTGGCGTACAGAGGGGTAGATTCTTTTATTTCTGGAGTGGGAATAGGTGTGGTTCTGTAACTAATAACTGGAGTTGCAGCACAGAATGTTCGGCCAACTGCTGTAACGAGCCGGTCCTGTAGACGTTGCATTACGTCATCCCCCCGAAAGGTTAGCTGTATAAATACCTTGAGCTTAGGGACCGTAGTTACGTCTGATTTTGGTTTCGGCTGTTGGCAGTGGCGCTTTATAAATCATGAGGGATACCCATTCAGATGTAAGACATTCATCAGAGTTTCAATTTCCTCCGCCCCCGGGAAGGTTAACCCGGTCAACAAATGCCCGCAGAAGTCGGATGTGTCGGCCTAACGGCGCAAGAACGCAGCTCTGCTGTAAACAGGCACAACGCAATCACGTCAAAAAACCCGGATGAACGCAGAAGAAGAAGAAGAAGAAGAAGAAGAAGAAGAAGAAGAAGAAGAAGAAGAAGAAGAATTTCCTCCGTCAGTGTGTCGTGCGTGCATATCTTCCTAGCACGGTCAAACAGGGTTCTCACTAAGCCCCGTTTGTACTGGACAGGCGCAAAGCTATAAAAATTTAAGTATTGGCCAGTCCATGTTTATTTGCGGTACACCGATCTTTGAATTGTGCCGTCAACTCTACGTCTCATTAGAATATCCAGGAACGGCAACGTTTCGTTGTGTTCGTGTTCCATAGATAAGGAGATGTTGTTATGCGCCATGTTCATTATGGCCACGGTGGCTTGTCTTCGATCGCGTTGCAAGACCTGTCCATACGTACTTCAAACCCAGAGTCTGACATTCCCTAAGACGACCTTCCACATCCGTGAGGGTTTCTCATGCATCAGTCGCAACGTCATCTATGCGATTACCTGCACACGTTGCGACATGAGATATGTCGGTGAGACAGGCTTACGTCTTGGGGACAGATTTAGACAACATCTTTCTGATATCACAGCGGCGCCCAGAAACCAGTATCCATGCATTTCAACAGTCCTGATCACCATGGCGTAGCCGACATACAGGTCACGGCCATCAAATCATGCGCATTCCACGAACGGGATCGGAAGACATTGGAACACAGTCTCATCTTCCAGTTTGGCACACTCTCCCCTCACGGCCTTAATGTCCAACACAGCTTCATTTAACTCCCTACCCCACCCCTCCCACCCTACAGTCCACCATCTAGGTACGTGCAGGTCCTTTATAGGACATCACAGTCAACTTTCTTGGCAGGTTTGCGTTCGGTGCTTTGCCATCGTTTTCTGAACGACCGCCACTCATGCCCCTCTGCGTGGACCAACACTATGTAATTTTTACGCAGCGGTGTTTCGAGCGCTTAACGAGAATTGCTAATTGTCAACTGCGTCCGCGACATCTTTGCCGGTCTTAATTTTCACTTTTCCGCACACATGGGCTCTTCTCCACCCCACTCCCCTCCCGCTTGACCCGTGTACCATACATCCGGTCTATTAATCCACTGGAGCCCTACGCGTGTCAGTCTTTCCAAGCAAGGACACAGAATCAGATGAGTACATTTAATTAGTTTAATAGTTTAATATTGTCATAGTGTGTTTCATGTAGGTTTGTGTTGGTTTGTATTTATTTGACCTGTGCTGACGCAGGCTTTGGCCTCAACGTCCAATTTGTCTCTTGTAGTCGTGTTTTAGTAAAGCTCACAATCTACTTCTGTTTTTTTTTTTTTGGGTGATTCATTCATTATGGCCTGGAACGATGTTGCTTGTAGCTCGTCTGTGGTGATAATAAATATGTCGTTCACATAGCGACGGTAGAAGACCTAGTGTTTTTTTTAACTCCAGATGAAACAACTGATCCACAGGAAATAAATGAACTTCTATTTGCAGACGATCAGTGCCTGTTTTACAGCGATGAGGGCAGACTCAATCAATCAATCAATCAATCATGTGCCATGCCGGAAAGCATGGTGCCATTTCACTCGATCACCAGAGTCTTGGATCAGCTCAGTGTTCCCGTCTCGTCCATGCCACGTGGCAAAGCCATCCGGATATTTTCCTCTCGGTCTTCCTCTTGGTATGTTCCCTTCGATCTTGCCAGTTGTCACTAAGTTCTCCAATCCATTTCTTCTCATAACATGTCCAAAAACTTTTGACTTTCTAATTTATCTAATCAATTTACGAGTTTCATTTGTCTCCTGTAGTACTTGGTCATTGGTTTTTCTATCTGTCCATGGTATTCTTTGCATTTTCATCAGAAACAACATTTCTGCAGCCATCAGATGTTTTTCAGCTTGACTGCTCATTGTCCAAGTTTCACATCCATACAAAAGAACAGGCTCTATGTATCCTCTCAATACTCTTTTTCTCGATTCAATTAACACCTTTTTATTGATCAGAATGTTTTTCATCTTGCTAAAGGCTACTTTCGCCATGGCGATTCTTGTTCTAATCTCTTTAAGGCATCTCCCATCAGATGTTATGACTGTTTCGAGATAATTGTATCGATTCACTTGTTGAAGAATATTCCCATTTACTTGTATATTACATTGTGGCACTTCGTTCTTCCTAGTGACGACCACAACCTGTGTCTTTTTACAATTTAATTCTAACCCCAGCTGCTCACTGTGTACAACAACCGCATCTACTAATTGTTGAAGATCCTGCGCATCGTCTGCAATCAATACTGTATCATCTGCATTTCTAATGTTATTGATGTTTCGTCCTCCACTGCTGATTCCATTTATATCTTCTACATTTCTGAAAATATTTTCACTGTACAGGAAAAAATATCTGGAGACATTACACATCCCGGCCAAACACCTCTCTTAATAGGCTGATATTGTCCCACTTCATTATCAATCCTTATGGCAGCTTGTTGTTTCCAATATATGTTTTTATGTCTAATGTCTTTCCCATCAATTTGTAGATCTGCAAGCATATCCACCATGTTGACATGTCTAACTGTATCAAAAGCTTTTGTGTAGTCAATAAAGCAAAGATGTATATCCGTGTTTACTTCCATAACACGTTCAATAACTGTGCGCAGCATATACACAGCATTTACTGTACCCTTTCCTTCTACAAACCCACATTGTTCTTCCCCTATTTCAGGTTGTAATTTCTTCCTCACTCTTTGCATGATAATTCGTAGCAAAATCTATATGATGTGATTCACTATACTAATTGTTCTATGGTGATCACATGGACAGACTACAACATCATATTAACAATCTGAGTTCAACCTGCAGCAGATACAATATGAGTATAAACACAGCCAAAACCAAGTTAGCAGATCGTCGGGCACATTAAGTATACAGATAAATAGCACAACTCTGAAACAAGTTAAAGAATTCAAATATCTTGGAAGTATGATCACAGAAGATGGCAGATTGGACAGAGAAATCGAAATCAGATGTCAAAAAGCTAGTGCACTTACATATCAACTATCACCCTTACTGAAACATCCAAATATACCCATGTCCGCAAAACGACAGATAATAAACAGCATATTCACACCAACCCTATGCTACCAATATCAAACCTGGACTTTATCCAAATCACACCTTCTCAAAATCAACACCTGCGAGATGAGATGCCTGAGAAGATCTGGCAACCTAACAATCCGAGACCGAGTAAGAAATGTTGTTATCAGACAGACTGTAGGATCAATACCTTGTGAGTAGTATACAATGTTGTAATCAGGTATGTTTTGGGTTTCAAACCCCCGATACATCCTTCTATACGGGGTTATCCCGCCATCTTGTTTTGTCATATTTTACGACCACAATTGACGTCAATATTTGAATTTGGCGGTTATTTTTTTTGGGTCACTTCCAGTCCCCGGGCGGGCAGGCGCAACCAGGTACCTCCGCCGGTAGCCTCGGCTTCCCCCGACCGCTTCCGAAACCATTCAAAGACGGCGAGGTAAGCCCTGGATATGTGGGATACTTATATAGATAAGTAGACCAAATAGTTGCCGGGCACTTAGGTTCGAGTCCCAGTGTGTGTGTGTGTGTGTGTGTGTGTGTGTGTGTGTGTGGTGTAATCGAACCCCAGTCATATAGATATCGAACCCCTTCGATAAGGAGATCGAAATCCAATATGACAGGAAATTGATTTATTCCATCTCTCGAGTTACCCTGAGTAGGTCAAGTAATGACCGCATGAATAAACTTTCCACCATGATAGTTAATTCGGCAGAAGTCCCGATCCATGTATCAACATTAAGCGCTTGGTGAAAATCTGGTTTAAAAATATACTACCCAGGCAAACATTATTATTAAAAATTAACCCTAAAACATAATTAAACGCCAACATTTCTTGTATGTTTAGCGGAGAATAGTTACGTCAATATAAAACTATTAATCTCCATTAATTTACGGTGTAACTTACAAAGATAATCATAAAAATATGTAATATTATTAAACCCCACAGTTATACCCCCTTAATTATAAAAAAGTAACCAGGGGGTGCCTAGTCATGGCTCTTGACTCAACCAGAAGTAATAAGCTCCCCTGACCGCTAGAATTTACCTGCGCGCACAGGTAAAAGATCACGTGCTGACCCCACCACCGACTCGAGTTGATCTTACCTGAGATAAACACACCCACTGAGGCGTTCTGATTGACCGTTAGCATAATTAGCACACAGTGGAACAGCCGGGACTGTGAAGGGAATATTTGGGTAGGAAAAATAAGCTATTCTCAAATATAGCTATACGAAGCCAATACACAAATGGTATGAAATATTAAATTTAAATAGATATGTATGTATTTATGTATTTATTTATTTATATATGTATGTAGTTCTATAATTGCATGTAGTTGTCCCAGTGGGTAACGTACTTGCCTTGATGACTTGGTCACGCGGGATATGTGTGCGTGTGTGTATGTACATGAGTGTGTGTGTGTGTGTGCTATCTATTACAGGATGTCGCAGTTAACCCCAACATTGTTTGGTTGCGCATGTGCCATCATGATATCCGTGTGTGTGTGTGTGTGTGTGTGTGTGTGTGTGTGTGCACATGTAGGCGTGTGTGCGTGCGGGGGTGTACTGCTGAGTGTGTGTGTGTGTGCTATCAATTACAGGACAGCGCAGTCAACCTCAACATTCTATGGAGCTTCATGTGTGCTGGGCAAGTTTCCAATTGTCATTTTGAATGAACACCAGTTAGGTCATGTGCGTGTGAAGAGGGTGTATCAACAACTAGTTGTCTATCTATTACAGGACGTCGCAGTCAGTCCCAACATTGTTTATGCAATGCATTTACAGGACGTTGCAGACAGCCCCAACATTGATTGGTTGCTCGTGTGCCATCATGACATCCGTGTGTGTGTATTGTGTGCGTGCGCGCGCGTGTGTGTGCTATCAATTACAGGACGTCACAGTCAACCTCAAACATCTATGGATTGTCAGCCATCCTGGGGCAAGTTTGCAATTATCATTTTGAGTGAACACCAGTCAGGTCATGTGCGTGTGAAGAGGGTGTATCAACAACTAATTGTCTATCTATTACAGGACGTCGCAGTCAGCCCCAACATTGTTTATGCAATGCATTTACAGGACGTTGCAGACAACCCCAACATTGATTGGTTGCCCGTGTGCCATCATGACATCCATGTGTGTGTATGTGTGTGCGTGCGGGCGCGCGTGTGTACTATCAATTACAGGACGTCACAGTCAACCTCAATATTCTATGGATTGTCAGCCATCCTGGGACAAGTTTGCAATTGTCATTTTGAGTGAACACCAGTCAGGTCATGTGCGTGTGAAGAGGGTGTATCAAAAACTAGTTGTCTATCTATTACACGACATCGCAGTCAGCCCCAACATTGTTTATGCAATGTATTTACAGGACGTTGCAGACAGCCCCAACATTGATTGGTGCACGTGTGCCATCATGACATCTGTGTATGTGTATGTGTGTTATGTGTGTGCGTGCGAGCGCATGTGTGTGTGCTATCAATTACAGGACTTTCCAGACACCCCCAACATTGTTTGGCTGCGCGTGTGCCATCGTGACATCCATGTGTGTATATGTGTACACGCATGTAGGCATGTGTACGTCCGTGGGTGTACTGCCGAGTGTATGAGTATGCGTGCGCGCGCGCGTGTGCGCTATCTATTACAGCACGTTGCAGTCACCCCTACCATTCCGCGGAGTGTCGTGTTTACTGGGTAAGATTGCTGTTGTCTTTTTGAACGGCTGAATTTCTTTTACAGATGACAGTCAAGCTTTAATGCATTGCCTTTACAGGACATCAGAGTCAACCCCAACATTCATGCTTCCTGGGCAAGGTTGTCGTTGTCTTTCTGAACGGCTGAATTTCTTTTACATATGGCAGTCAAGCTAGCGACTACATGCTAACTAGCTAAAACCGGTAAAAATGACGTCACAGCCGGATATAGCTTAATATTACAGCTAGAACACGTTGATAAGAAGGATACTACACTATGTCGTGGTGATAGACCACGCCCTTAGCATGTGAGTACATCAAGGTCGGACATGTCCAGACAATATTCAACTCAGTCAGGAGTCTTCACCAGCAGATAGCGTGTGTATAACACCCACCATTCGCCGTCTAGAAGTCCCGGTCTCAGTGAACACCGACCAGGTCACAATGTGCAAAGTCTCTAATGGTAAGATGGCATTTTTGATAAATCTTTCACATTTTCGTTGTGGTTCTTCAAGTAGGCATACAGTTAACCTAACAATACTAGTATAATAAAAAGATATATAGTGCTAATCACATATAACTGGAGTATGTGCTCTGCTGGCTGCGACACCAATCAACACGTGCACATGACTGATTCATCAAGCCTGCATACAGAAAGTAGTGTCCTTAGTACCGGCAATGTACAACAAGGAGCGCCCCGAGCATTGATTTTTGCATTTGCAAACAGCAACTAATGATACAATCGAGACATGAGTATAATGACCCAGTAGGTCAACAAACAGTTGTAATGGAAGAAACCAACGTGGAAACTAACCCACAAAATAGCCCAGAGAGGGAAAGAAATTCGTTCTGGTGCATGTGTGGTCGGCGAGTGCCGCGACTAGAGATTGTCTTCTTCTGTCAACTGGTCGTTATATACACAGTCATTGGCGTATCATTATTTAATCTGTCTCAAGCCAGCGTCGACGCGGTCGAGGGCAAGTTGTGGATCGCTCTTCTAAGCAGCTGTCTGGGTTACATGCTACCAAACCCTAACATACGAGCTTCTACCTGATATTACCGAGTAATACTTCGCCGAACATATTTCCCAAGAACTCACCAGGTCACTATTTCGCCAAGTTACCGCAGACTATAGAGGTGAGTCAATATTTTGAAGAGGGTCTGGCCGAAATTCAATTCCCCAACTACTACTACTGCAATGTGCTAGAGAATGAAGTATGGCTAAGATACATTCCACCCAATGGTAGAGTGATAAGAAAGGCGTGTCCCCCAGGCCTGTACAGCTCACCAGACGCGTTTATAGCTGCACTGAATCGCCTAATGAAAGATCGGAAGGTGGACGATCAACTCTGTGTTCTATTCCATTTTGACAATGCATCAAAAAAAGTTATCGTGAAAATACTCGAACCCGGGGCCACTATTACATTTAGTGAGAAGTTACAAGAGATACTAGATACAATTGAAGGTGAAGGGGCGATAGACATGAATAACGACCTGCAAAATGTCTACGTATACTGCGATATCATTGCGGCAAGACCAGTTGGAGACGTCATGGTCCCACTACTAAGGACGGTTCCTATCATGAATCAACGCTCAACCTCAGTGTTTCGCGCCTACGACAAACCTCACTACATACCACTGAGTCGTTACTCCTTCGACACGGTGGAAATACTTCTAACCACTGATACGGGCACAAAGGTAACATTCACTACCGGGACTTCAGTGCTGACGTTACATTTTCGAGTTCTGAAGAGAGCAGACCTAGAATAATGGTGAAATACGGGGCGTTACATTGAAACCCCAAGCTGGCCGAAGACATGTTGTGCCCGACACTCAGATGATTGATGCCTCGGTTATCTACAAGACTCAGATATCAGCCCACCAAGCAGGAGACCAGTTTTATGACTACATGATAAGTGACATGTACATACTCAGGCAATGGTGTGAAGAAATCCAGAAACAACATACAATGTCTATAGCT
Source organism: Cepaea hortensis (assembly GCA_963921405.1). NCBI lineage: Eukaryota > Metazoa > Mollusca > Gastropoda > Stylommatophora > Helicidae > Cepaea > Cepaea hortensis. The sequence goes on along the minus strand of OY992884.1, from coordinate 82,237,972 downwards.
CTGTATGTGAAAATAAAATGTTGTGATGATACTATGTATACCACCTCATATCACATCATCCACTTCATATAAGGACATTAGGCATTTTTATTCTTGAAAATGTAAATAAATACTGTAAAATGTACTGAAATACTGTAAAATAAACAGGCATATATTATAATTACGTCTTGGTTGTTGAATTTGTTTAGTGTTTACGGTGTATGTAGTTGTCATGTGATGAGAGAATGAACGGCAAAAATCTTGGTGAAATAATAACATTTGTTAGCCAAAGGGGAAAAACTGTGGCTACATTTCAACCAGACTTATAAAAAAGCTCACCCAAACTTATTAAAAGTAGGAAAATTACTTAATCAAAGAGAAAAATTGTGTTCACGTTGCAACCAAACTTATAAAAATCTCAGTCAAACTTATGAAAAGTAGGAACATTTGTTAACCAAATGTGAAAAGGGTAGCCGAATGTCAAATTAAAATTATAAACATCTCAGTCAAACACATGAAAAGTAGGAAAATTTGTTAACCAATCGTGAAAAGTTTGGTCAACTTTCACCTAAACTGATGAAAAGTGGGAAATTTTGTTGTCCAGCGGTGAAAAGTTTGATCAAATTTGACCCAAACTTATGAAAAGTAGGAAACTTTGTTAACCAAATGGCAAAAATCTTGGCCAAGTAAGAAAATTTGTTAGCCAGAGGGAAAAAATTTTGGCTACATTTCAATCAGACTTATAAAAAAAACTCACCCAATCTTATGAAAAGTAGGAAAATTTGATAATCAAATGTGAAAAGGTTAGCCGAATTTCAAACCAAACTTATAAAAATCTCAGTCAAACATATATGAAAAGTAGGAAAATTTGTTAACCAAACGTGAAAAGTTTGACCAACTGTCACCCAAATTTATTAAAAGTGGAAAATTTTGTTGTCCAGAGGTGAAAAGTTTGACCAAATTTCACCCAAACTTATGAAAAGTAGGAGCATTTGTTAACCAAATGTGAAAAGGTTAGCCAAAGTTTCAAACCAAACTTATAAAAAGCTCAGTCAAAAATATGAAAAAATAAAATTTCAACAATAAAATTGTACAAAAAATTTACAATTAAATTTCTCTTTATGTTTCCAACTTGAATGTTTCATGTAGAAATTTAATTGTTAATTTAAAAAATTAACAATTAAATTTCTCTTCATGTTTCCAACTTGAATGTTTCATGTAGAAATTTAATTGTTAATTTTTTGTACAATTTTATTGTTGAAATTTTATTTTTTATCCTTCAATTATACTGACTTATTACATAAGATACGTTTAATTTTCTGAAATACAACTGTTGCTTGCATAGGGAACAGGCGAATATCTTATAAGTTTCGATGAACTTTGGTCAAACTTTTCACATTTGGTTAACAAAGTTTCCTGTTTTTTTTTTTTATGAGTTTTGTTTGAAATTTGGTCAAACTTGTCCAAATATTTTCACATTTGGTTAACACATTTTCTTACTTGGCCAAGATTTTTACCTTTTGATTAACAAAGTTTCCTACATTTCATAAGTGTGGGTGAAATTTGGTCAAACTTTTCACATCTGGACAACAAAATTTCCCACTTTTCATAAGTTTGGGTGAAAGTCTCGCACCTCCACCGTGTTTCCTTGAATGGGGTGTTTAGTATTTATGGCAGTCTTTTTTCCTACTTTTCATATGATTGACTGAGATTTTTATAAGTTTGGTTTGAAATTTGGCTAACCTTTTCACATTTGGTTAACACATTTTCTTACTTGGCCAAGATTTTTGCCATTTTGTTAACAAAGTTTCCTACTTTTCATAAGTTCGGGTGAAATGTGGTCAAACTTTTCACATCTGGACAACAAAATTTCGCACTTTTCACAAGTTTCGGTGACATTTGGCCAAACTTTTCACGTTTTTTTCATAAGTTTGGGTGACAGTTGGTCAAACTTTTCACGTTTGCTTAAATTTTCCTATTTTTCATTTGTTTGACTGAGATTTTTATAAGTTTGGTTTGAAATTCGGCTAACCTTTTTACATTTGGTTAACGAATTTTCCTACTTTTCATAAGATTGGGTGAGCTTTTTTTTATAAGTCTGGTTGAAATGTAGCCAAACTTTTCACCCTCTGGTTAACAAATTTTATTACTTGGCCAAGATTTTTGCCATTTGGTTAACAAAGTTTCCTACTTTTTATGAGTCTGTTTGAACTTTGGCTAACCTTTTCACTTTCGTTAACAAATTTTGCTACTTGTTGATGCTTGTGGTTGAACTTTGACCAAACTTTTCCCCTTTGGCTAACAAATTTTATTACTTGACCAAGATTTTTGCCCGTTGGTTAACAAAGTTTCCTACTTTTCATAAGTTTGGGTGAAATTTGGTCAAACTTTTCACATCTGGACAACAAAATTTCCTACTTTTCATAAGTTTGGGCGAAATTTGGCCAAACTTTTCACGTTTGGTTAGCAAATTTTTTCCTACTTTTCATATTTTTGACTGAGCTTTTTATAAGTTTGGTTTGAAATTTGGCTAACCTTTTCACATGTGGTTAACAAATGCTCCTACTTTTCATAAGTTTGGGTGAAATTTGGTCAAACTTTTCACCTCTGGACAACAAAATTTCCCACTTTTCATAAGTTTGGGTGACAGTTGGTCAAAATTTTCACTTTTGGTTAACAAATTTTCCTACTTTTCATATGTTTGACTGAGATTTTTATAAGTTTGGTTTGAAATTCGGCTAACCTTTTCACATTTGGTTAACAAATTTTCCTACTTTTCATAAGATTGTGTGAGTTGCTTGCTTGCTTGTGTTCGTTGGCTCGAGCTCCAACGCGAAGTCCTGGATGTCGGATGAAGGCATCCTGTTGTCCAACATGAGTGTGATGTCATACAGGACTTGAGGTTTGCGTGAGTATCCGTTGTCCCATGTCTGGCTTATTGGTGTGCAGACTGGTGGTTCCTCGCCGTACAGGCAGACACTCTCCGACTTCGGAGGAATCGGCGATCCTACTGACTTTAGCCAGGACCCCGAAGGGACCTGTTGCCCAGGACGCTCGACGAGGACGCGTCAATAGGTCTTGGCCAGTATATAACCCAGCCCTGGTGCCTTGAAATCACATCTGCGTCCCATTGGGTGAGTTTTTTATAAGTCTGATTGAAATGTAGCCAAAATTTTTCCCTCTGGCTAAACAATTTTCTTACTTGGCCAAGAGTTTTGCCATTTGGTTAACAAAGTTTCCTACTTTTCATAAGTTTGGGTCAAATTTGATCAAACTTTTCACCGCTGGGCAATAAAATTTCCCACTTTTCATCAGTTTGGGTGAAAGTTGACCAAACTTTTCACGATTGGTTAACAAATTTTCCTACTTTTCATAAGTTTGACTGAGATTTTTAATAAGTTTGGTTGAAATGTGACCAAAATGTTTCACTTTGATTAACAAATTTTCCTACTTTTCATAAGTTTGGGTGAGCTTTTTTATAAGTCTGGTTGAAATGTAGCCACAGTTTTTCCCCTTTGGCTAACAATTGTTATTACTTGACCAAGATTTTTGCCGCTCATTCTCTCATCACATGACAACTATATACACCGTAAAACTAAACAAATTCAACAACCAAGACGTAATTATAATATATGCCTGTTTATTTTACAGTATTTCAGTACATTTTACAGTATTTAATTACATTTTCAAGAATAAAAATGCCTAATGTCCTTATACGAAGTGGATGATGTGATATGAGGTGGTATACATAGTATCATCACAACATTTTATTTTCACATACAGAGCTATAGACATTGTATGTTGTTTCTGGATTTCTTTACACCATTGCCTGAGTATGTCGATTTTCTTTTTTTCGGTTGGTAGCCTGGTATGTACATGTCACTTATCATGTAGTCATAAAACTGGTCTCCTGCTTGGTGGGCTGATATCTGAGTCTTGTAGATAACCGAGGCATCAATCATCTGAGTGTCGGGCACAACATGTCTTCGGCCAGTTTGGGGTTTCGATGTAACGCCCCGTATTTCACCATTATTCTAGGTCTGCTCTCTTCCGAACTCGACAATGTAACGTCAGCACTGACGTCCCGGTAGTGAATGTTACCTTTGTGCCCATATCAGTGGTTAGAAGTATTTCCACCGTGTCGAAGGAGTAACGACTCAGTGGTATGTAGTGAGGTTTGTTGTAGGCGCGAAACACTGAGGTCGAGCGTTGATTCATGATAGGAACCGTCCTTAGTAGTGGGTCCATGACGTCTCCAACTGGTCTTGCCGCAATGATATCGCAGTATACGTAGACATTTTGCAGGTCGTTATTCATGTCTATCGCCCCTTCACCTTCAATTGTATCTAGTATCTCTTGTAACTTCTCACTAAATGTAATAGTGGCCCCGGGTTCGAGTATTTTCACGATGAATTTGTTTGATACATTGTCGAAATGGAATAGAACACAGAGTTGATCGTCCACCTTCCAATCTTTCATTAGGCGATTCAGTGCAGCTATAAACGCGTCTGGTGAGCTGTACAGGCCTGGGGGACACGCCTTTCTTATCACTCTACCATTGGGTGGAATGTATCTTAGCCATACTTCATTCTCTAGCACATTGCAGTAGTAGTTGGGGAATTGAATTTCGGTCAGACCCTCTTCAAAATATTGACTCACCTCTATAGTCTGCGGTAACTTGACGAAATAGTGACCTGGTGAGTTCTTGGGAAATATGTTCGGCGAAGTATTACTCGGTAGAAGCTCATATGTTAGGGTTTGGTAGCATGTAACCCAGACAGCTGCTTAGAAGAGCGATCCACAACTTGCCCTCTACCGCGTCGACGCTGTCTTGAGACAGATTAAATAGTGATACGCCAATGACTGTGTATATAACGACCAGTTGACAGAAGAAGACAATCTTTAGTTGCGGCACTCGCCGACCACACATGCACCAGAACGAATTTCTTTCCCCCCTGGGCTATTTTGTGGGTTAGTTTCCACGATTGTTTCTTCAATTACCACTGTTTTTTTTTTTTACCTACTTGGTCATTATACTCGTGTCTCGGTTATATCTCTCTCTCTCTCTCTCTCATCATGTTCCTCTTGTACCTTGCGGTGTCGAGGTGAAGTATAAACTTCGTGAGAGTGCCCGGTTATGGGCTTCGTATATCGACATTCCCATGGATTCTGTTATTCCCTCCGTCCAGCGTTTACGTGGTCGGCCTCTTCCTCTGTTTCCATCTGGTCTGTACGTCATTGCCTGTTGTGGCATGCTGTTGACTGGTAGCCTACTTGCATGGCCAAACCATTTGACTTGCTGCTTTCTAATAAAATCTAGAGCAGCTTTAACCCCCACTTTAGTCCTGATTTCTTCATTTCTGATCTTATCTCTTCTTGATACGTTGAGTATTCTTCTCAGGAACCTCATTTCTGTTGTTGTGATTTTTCTTTTCTCTTTTTCTGTCATTGTCCAGGTTTGGCATTGGTAGCACAGAGTTGGTAGGAAGATTTTATCATTAGTTGCTATTGGCAAATGCAAAAAATCAATGCTCGAGGCGATCCTTGTTGGACATTGCCGGTACTAAGGACACTGCTTTTTGTAGGCAGGCTTGATGAATCAGTCATGTGCACGTGTTGATTGGTGTTGCAGCCAGCAGAGCACATACTCCAGTTATATGTGATTAGCACCATATATCTTTTTATTATACTAGTATTGTTAGGTTAACTGTATGCCTACTTGGAAAACCACAACGAAAATGTGAAAGATTTATCAAAAAAGCCATCTTACCATTAGAGACTTGGCACATTGTGACCTGATCGGTGTTCACTGAGACCGGGACTTCTAGACGGCGAATCGTGGGTGTTATATACACGCTATCTGCTGGTAAAGACTCTTGGCTGAGTTGAATATTTTCTGGACATGTCTGACCTTGATGTATTCACATGCTAAGGGCGTGGTCTATCACCACGACATAGTGTAGTATCCTTCTCATCAACGTGTTCTAGCTGTAACATTACAGCTATAACCGGCTGTGACGTCATTTTTACCGGTTTTAGCTAATTAGCATATAGTCGCTAGCTTGACTGCCATATGTAAAAGAAATTCAGCCGTTCAGAAAGACAACGACAACCTTGCCCAGGAAGAATGAATGTTGGGGTTGACTCTGATGTCCTGTAAAGGCAATGCATTAAAGCTTGACTGTCATCTGTAAAAGAAATTCAGCCGTTCAAAAAGACAACAGCAATCTTACCCAGTAAACACGACACTCCACGGAATGGTAGGGGTGACTGCAACGTGCTGTAATAGATAGCGCACACGCGCACGCATACACTCGGCAGTACACCCACGCACGTACACATGCCTACATGCGTGTACACATACACACACGGATGTCATGATGGCACACGTGCAGCCAAACAATGTTGGGGGTGTCTGCAACGTCCTGTAATTGATAGCACACACGCACGCGCGGGAACGCACACACATACACACACAGATGTCATGATGGTACACGTGCACCAATCAATGTTGGGGCTGTCTGCAACGTCCTGTAATTGCATTGCATAAACAATGTTGGGGCTGACTGCGATGTCGTGTAATAGATAGACAACTAGTTTTTGATACACCCTCGTCACACGCACATGACCTGTTATCTAAAAGTACTGGAGAGTTTTGGTCAGAGACCATAACTTTATGAAGGGAAAATCCCAACTGCACCTCCCCGTGGTAGAGGATGGAAACACACCACGGTGTGGCTAACACAGCTCTGGGGACCGAGTATCCACCGGAATAAGTGGACAACTCTGCACCTGAGCAGGGCAGGGCACTCAATTGTCCTTAAAGTCGGAAATGGCTGTCAAAGGCAGAGTTAAAAGACCACCGCGTGAATGTGGAAGGCAAGGGGAAACCACCACATTATCTTCCCAAGACTTCATGGCAAAACATAAATCAAAGTTAGTGAAGGACGTTAATGGCTGTCTTAGGGCATCCTCGTCCGGTAGGGACAGTCATGAGCCACAGGTGACACCAGACCGTCATCCAGCTACTGATGGCAAAATCATAACTAAAATAAATAAATTTAGAGTAGGAACATGGAATGTTAGGACATTAAATGAGCTAGGAAAGTTGACCAATGTTCTAAGAGAGATGGATAGCATGAAAATGAATATACTAGGCGTTAGTGAGATGAGATGGAAGGGATCGGGCAAAATTATAGCTGACAATCACACAATAATTTATTCTGGAGGGAAAACACATGAAAAAGGTGTAGGAATAATGTTAGACGAAAAAACAGCCAAGTCAATTAATGGATACTGGTGTATTTCAGATAGAGTTATTATGGTAAAAATCAAAGGCAAACCAATAGACATAAATATTATACAAGTATATGCACCAACAGCAAGCAGTAGTGATGAAGAAATACAACACTTTTACGACGAAATAGAAATGGCGATGGCTCAAATTGGATCACAAGAAATAAAAATAATACTTGGTGATTTTAATGCAAAAGTAGGAAAGGGAAAAATGGAGGATGTAATGGGGAATTATGGTTTAGGTACAAGAAATGAAAGAGGGGAAATGCTAATAGAATGGGCAAATATCAATGAGATGATAATTGGAAACACATGGTTTAAACACCATAAAAGACGACTGTACACATGGATAAGCCCTGATAAGAAAATACGCAACCAAATTGACTACATACTAATTAATAAAAGATTTAGAAATGCTTTAATTAATGTAAAGACAATGCCTGGTGCTGACTGTAATAGTGATCATGTACCACTATGTGGACAAATAAAAGTAAGATTAAAGAGAGGGGAAAAAATGGTTAAGAACATGAGACTTAATAAAGAGGTTCTGAAAATAGATAAAGAAATGCAAGAACAATACAGCAGTGACTGTGAAAAATAGGTACAATGCAATAACTAAAATACAGAGTATAGATGAACAATGGGAAATGTTAAGGGACTCCATTCATCAAACTAGCAAAGAAGTATTATCGGAGAGAGGCAAAATAGCTAAGAAAAAATGGATGAATGAAGATATCTTAAAACTGATGGACAAAAGAAAACAGAGTAAAAATGACAAACAAGAATACGCTAAGATAAATAAAGAAATAAAAGATAAATGTGGGAAGGCTAAAGAAAATTGGTTAAACGAGCAATGCAAAAAAATTGAATTAACTTCCATTAAAGATACAAAAAATATGCACAGAAAAATCAGTGAGCTTACAGGAAGAAAAATAAGAATAAATACAGGGTGTTTGAAATCAAAAACAGGAAAGATAATATTAGAGGAAGATGCTATAATGAAGAGGTGGAATGAGTATATAAGAGAATTATATGAAGGAGAAAGGGGAGAATTAACAGAAGATAGTAACTTAGAAGGTCCACCTATTCTGAAAGAAGAAGTCGCTGACGCTATGAAACGTATGAAGAAAGGAAAAACAGCTGGGCCAGATGAAATCACAATAGAAGAATTAGAAGTATTGGGAGAATTTGGAGTAGATATATTAACCAAAATGTTGAATGATATTTACAGCAGTGGATATTTACCCAGTGATATGCTGAAATCTTTATTTATAGCTATACCAAAAAGACCAGGAGCAATTGATTGTGAAGATTTTCGTACAATTAACCTTATAAACCATATCACTAAGCTTCTACTCAGAATCATAATGAGAAGAATCAAAAAGAAAATAAAAATGGAAATTAGTAAAGAACAGTATGGATTTGTGGAAGGAAAGGGCACAAACAATGCAATTTATACATTACGGACACTAATAGAAAGGTCAATAGAGAAACAGAGAGACATATATTTGTGCTTCATAGATTATACTAAGGCATTTGATAAAGTAAAACATGATGAACTGATTAAAATGTTGGAAGATATCAACATTGATGGAAAAGATTTAAGAATAATAAAGAATGTTTACTGGAACCAAGTAGCAGCAATTAAAATGGGAAATAAAGAGGGTAGTTACGAACGGATAAAGCTAGGAGTACGACAAGGGTGTGTCTTGTCACCAGATCTTTTCTCCCTGTATAGCGAAGTAATAATGAGAGAGATCAAAGAGATGCCAGGAATACTAGTTGGAGGTTATAATATAAATAATATACGCTATGCAGATGACACAGTATTGGTGGCGGATAATTCAACAGACCTACAACAATTATTAGACGTTGTAGTAACAGAGAGTGCAAGGAAAGGACTCTCCTTGAATATCAAGAAAACAGTAACAATGGTAATATCAAAGAAAATGGTGACACCAAAATGTGACATAGAAATAGAAGGGAAAATCCTTAACCAAGTTGATAATTTTAGATACCTAGGGGCATTTATAACATCAGATGGAAGATGTACAACAGAGATTAGGAGTAGAATAGGGCAGGCAAAAGCCGCTTTTCAGAAAATGAAGAGTATCTTATGCAATAAGTCACTATCACTGAATGTAAGAAAGAGAGTGCTGAAATGCTATGTAGAACCAGTTTTGCTGTATGGCAGTGAATCTTGGAACGTAAATGAACAAATTAAGAAGAAATTAGAAGCAACAGAGATGTGGTTCCTGAGACGAATGTTGCGAATTCCTTGGACTGCCAGAGTAACTAACGACGACTGCCTGAAACAGGCTAATGAAACTAGAACATTATATACAACAATAAGACAGAGACAAACATCTTTCTTCGGTCACGTGATGAGAAGAGAGGCATTGGAGAACATCGTAACAACTGGAAAGATCGAGGGGAAGAGAGGCAGAGGTAGACCAAGAGAAGTGATGCTGGATGGATTGAGACGGTGGCATGGAGGAATATCAGCACCAGAGTTGATCCAGAAAACCAAAGACCGAGATCTATGGAGAGCCATGAACGCCTACGCCAGCCGGCACGGCACTTGATGATGATGATGATAAGTCAGGACACAGAGCGGTCATAAGACAGGACATCTACAGGACTGTAGATAGAGTGGAGACAGGACTTAGGTGGGGACACAGACTTGTCATAAACAGGACACCGACGCGACAGGACAGAGTGATAGGAGGGGACATAAGTTCACGGGACACTGCCCTGAACGGACTAGACGTCAGTACACTGAATAACCTAACCTAACACCGACGGACTACAGTACTACGTGACTGCTAGGACAGCACGGGGGTCAGGAACGGCACGGGGTCCAAGGACCACGAGTCCAGTCGACCAGCTTGAGAACGTCAGACGGGACTCAGTTTCAGGGGAGGACGTTGTGTTTTTCTGAGCGAGTGAAATAGTGAAATAGCTTTTGCGAGAGTGCTAGGTTGAAGATAGCGAGTGGAGGACTTATGTAAATGGCTGTGTGCTATGAACGTATGTAAGGCGGCATTTGTATGTATATATATATTGAAGTTATCGCCTGTGTGCGAAATGCAACTGTGATCAGGTTTGTCTGAATAAATATCCAGTGTGGAACAAAGCATATGCACGACTGACGTTTTTCCTTGAGTGCGTATGAAGGAGTTAGAATACTTGTGTGCGTGTGAGACACTGACACCTGTCATAAAATAAGGACATATACATATAATGGTAATTATACAGAATTGATGTGCCAATTATAATGTGTATAATAACAGCTATATTTTTTTTTCAGTGGCATGTACTGCGAATCTTGTACTGGCATGGATGATCTGGAAAAAAAAGAACTGTCTACACTCAGGGTTCTCCACTTCCAGCTTTGGGAATCCCTCTGGGTATCAATTAATTTTAGTCTTAGTGTTCCAGGTCTGAGTAGAACATTATAAGTTGGCTCTTGGTTTTCTTCCCATTTCTGGCAGGTAAATGTTTAAATAAAGATTACCTCTCCTATAAGACAAATGGAATGTTTGCAGGTAGATAAGTTTCTGCACTACTCTATCAAGGGCATCACTCAACAAGGTGCTCACTCAACAGGTGCTGCATTCAATCTTCACCAAGTCAGGTCTGGATCTACATGAGTATGACCACTACCTTTCATGTAAAATGCATTTCTTCCACACTTCAGCGCCAGGATTAAGATTTTCCTAATGCGATGTCGTGGGCTGATGTTTGTCTTTATCTATCTAACTTATACTAAGTTATCTTTGGTAAGTTGATTTTGAAGAGACTATCACTCCCTCCGCTTATCGAATCTCTCCTGGTCCCTTGCTTGGGCTGGTATACAAACAGGCTGTTTTCCGGTTGTTCGTCCTTTTTACGCTAGTTTTTCCGAGTTCGGGTTTTACGCCAACAATCTTGGATCGTACAATTGTGGAACAAAATAACGTTCTTGCGGTGTCCCTTTTGAATCGCATTGGAAATATTTACCGCGATGTTACGCTTGTGCAAAATTTTATTACAAAAAGGACCTGGAACATTTAGTAGAAGCGGTTATTGCACACTGTGAACAACTAGGGTTAGAACTGAATTATAAGAAGACACAGATTATAGTCGTCACTGGGAAGAAGGAAATACCACAATGTAATATACAAGTAAATGGGCATATTCTTAAACAAGTAAATCGATATAGTTATATGGGCATATTCTTAAACAAGTAAATCGATATAGTTATCTCGGAACAATCAAAACATCTGATGGGAGACGCCTTGAAAAGATTAGAACAAGAATTGCCATTGCGACGGTAGCCTTTTGCAAGATGAAAAACATAATGACCAATAAAAAGATATCAACTGAAATGAGAAAAAGAGTGTTTAGTAGCTACATAGAACCTGTACTTTTATATAGATGTGAGGCGTGGACAATGAGCAGCCAAGCTTAAAACCATCTGGTGGCAGTGGAAATGTGGTTTCTGAGGATAATGCAAAGAATACTATGGATAGACAGAAAAACCAACGAACAAGTCCTTCAAGAAATAAATGAAGATCGTAAACTGATTAGAGGCATTAGACATGGACAGACGTAGACAAGCTTTTTGGGGCATGTTTTGCAAAGAAATGGATTGTAGAACTTAGTGACAACTGGCAAAATCGAAGGAAAGAGACCAAGGGGAAGACCGAGAAGTAAATACCTGGATGGCTTGGCCATGTGGCATGGTATAGACAAACACGGAGCTGATCCACGACTCTAAGTGATCGAGTGAGGTGGCAAAACATGACCGCTCAAGCTTATTGGCATGGCGCGTGATGGGTGGATGGACTGTTCCTCTCTTGTATCGTTATAAAGATCTTTTACGTAATCTGACCATGCATTTAAAATATAGTCTTTTTCTATTATGATTGTTTTTTTCATCTTTGATTTTTTAGACAACCCACTGATGTTTCTGTTCTTTTGTTAGGGATATTAATCATTTTGTGCATTAATTTCATATTCCGGGTGTAGTATAGTATGTTAAGTTGCACTGTTTTTTAGGATGTAGCGGTGGCAGCTGGCGGGCTGGCGTGCTGGCTGTCGTCGTGCCGCACCGGTAGTACCGGGAATTTTTATTTTTGCTGGTGGTCGGAGGTAGCGTGGACTGGCGGTCGGTGTGTACCGAAGGCAATTTTTTTCCACAACCGAGAAGTTATAAACATTTTTTTGATTTTATTAATCACCTGGTGAGAGAAGCGGTGTGTTAAAATATTTTGAACTGTTTGCACATTGTCTGTGAAATGAATGGGTGATTATCACATAGTCGTAGTAATTAATAGTAGCTGATTTTATATTTCCCTATTGTATTCAATCTTCTCGATGTTTTCATAACCCGTCTTGATGTTCTGTTGATTGTCGCTGGTGGTTGTTGCTTGGGGTTATGGCTTAGTGAAATTCGTTATTAAGTGCTGTGTAGTAGTTAATAGTGATCTGTAGATGGTCGTAGTGGCTTATTCACTAGCGTCATACGGGTTACAGATGAAAACTTTAAAATGTAAAGATGGTCGGTTGTAGTGGGTGTGGCTTAGTGTCATTCGGTGTTAAGGAATGGGTAGCAGGTATTAGTGATCAAGAGGTGGTAAAGAGGTGGTCAAGTGATCCCTTAAATTGTAGAGGAGGGTATGATAAACATTATGGTGGTGGATAAAATGATCGATGACGTGGTCAAGAGGTGGTCATGTGGTGGTCAAGTGACCACTTAAATTGTGTAGAGGCGGATGTGATTAACACTATGGTGGTGGTTTAAGTGATCGATGACGTGGTCAAGCGGTCGCGTGGCTACATAAATTGCAGAAGAGAGTACTGTAGTGAAATGGTGGTGGTGGTTGGTTGCTGGTGGTTGGTGGTCATGACTTGAAGTAGTGTCTTAAGTGACTGGTCTGAAGAGGGGATTCGATACTGTTACCATTACTAATACTTATACTACACCAACTAAGCTACTGGGACATAGGAATGTAGCGGGGTAGTGTGAATGTTCGACGTAGCATCAGCGGGGTTGGCGGGTGCTTGGAGATGCGATCACCGGGCGGTGTGTACACAAGGCAATTCAGTACTTTTTTCACAACCGAGAAGTTGTAAACAATCTTTTTTAATCAGCTGATGTGGTGATAGGAGTGATGACGTCACCAAATGACGTTTTCGATGTTTCTCTTCCCGCGTGTTCAGGGTTGTGTGAGAAAAAAAGGGTGAGGCGTTGTCTACTAAACGCCACGTCAGCCCGGTGGTACCGCGTGCAAAAATCACCTCAGCACATTTTTTATGCATGGCGTTGTCTACAAATCGTTTGTGTTACAACAAATATTTCACTGGATGTAAATAGGCGTTTCCTAGTGCTGACTTGGTGAACCGACAAACTCCATCACATAATTATCTGAGATACAGACTGGTGTGACAAAGAGTACTAACATAACAGTGCTCGCTTATCATTGTTCGGGTAGAACAAGTTCAATCTGTGATAACAAAGCATTCACAACTGTTCTAGGTGATGTCGGCATCCGAGCTGTGATAAAACAGTGAAACACATGTTTTTTTTTTTTTTTTTTTTTTTTTTAGACCAGTGCAAAAAACACCGCCAGAAACAGATTTGCGTCATTGGCATTCATTAATCGTAAAAAAAGTATTGCTCGTGCTTACACCAGAACTTCTGCGCTTTTACAAGCGAAAGTGTGGAACGTTCGTCATTGCTTGGTTCAAAGATTTGTAAAACTTGACAGTACAGAACAATACAGATGTGGATGTATTCAGAAATTGTGGTAATAATACCCCATGGACAACATTAGCAGCACATACTACTACGTTTTGTTCTGTCAACATGGCCGTACTAGCATATCTGCTTTCATGTGTCCTACATGTGACAATTCCTTCAGTGATAAGTATGATCTCACTCGCCACATTCAGACCATTCACAGCCATAAGGAGAAAGTACACTTATGTTATATCTGTAGACAGCTTTTCAAAAGAAAATACACTCTTCAAAGGCCCATACGAACATATCGCCAGACACATATGGATACCATTACACCATAATCAAATGCCACAACTGCATCTACGTCATCAACGGCGAAACCACCATCATCATCACGCCCGAGGAAAATGCCAACCGAAACCAACATAGCTAATAGTCAGACACAGCCAGACGAGAATATTCTTGACCAACTGAAGGACAAGGAAGCTGACATCTTAGCAGCAGGGAAATCAGAGACCTTACACGACCTTACAACCGATATTCAACAAACATATAGAGACAGTTGGCAAGCTATCAGGACACATCACAAAATTAGCGATGTTCGTTCGTCCGTCATGAATGACGAGGACCATTCATTCATTGCATCTGTTGATGAAGAACGAATGACTTTCGCTTTAGATTGGATTATAGTGAGGAAGTGGTCGCGCAACTCCTTCGCCCTCACTCCCTCGTCCGCGTCCATCTAGTTCCAGTGGCGAGCATGGCAAGAAGACTGGAGACGGACGCAGATGCAGTGGACGTTAGGCTGCCACAGGCCAGTTATCCCTGTATATATTGGCTCTCAAAAACAACTGGTAGCCTAGAGCCTCGAGCAAACGGCCCTTCCGTCAATTCCTTTGATTTTCAGTTTTAAGACAAGCGTAGAGAAAAGCGAATGAACGTATGATTACTGATAGGATCAACCAGATATCGAACGCTGACACGGACTGACCGCCAGAACAGACCACATACACATGCGAGCTAGAAACTGCCCACAGAAGATATTGCTCGTCTAAGTTGCGAACAAATCTCCCGATTTACGGTTGAGCCTCATCAGCTCGCAATGCATCTGGCCACTGACAGGACAGACGTTCACGCACACGCAAGCCAAGAGTAGCATCGCTAAAGCGCGCCCTCCCGGTACAAGGTAATACATGCAAAACCACTGGACGCCTACCGACGAGCTTTCAAGCTATGCCGGCAGGACTGACCGAAATAAAAAACCGTTTGCCTTTCGGAGCTTCAATAATAGGCCGTTGCCGATCAAGGCTGAGGGCCTGCTCTGCCCTGCCATGACATTTTGTCTTTAGGTTGCATTTCTCCGCACCAGGATTAGGCTTGTGCCTTCCCAATTGCGCTCCCCCAAACATTTAACGGCATACACATTCTAAATAGATACCACCACACCATAATCATATGCCACAACTGCATCCACGTCATCAACGGCGACGGCACCATCATCATCCTCACGCCCGAGGAAAGTGCCAACCGAAGCCAAAATTTGGATTTGTGGAGGAAAGGGCACAAACAATGCAATATATACATTACGGACACTAATAGAAAGGTCAATAGAGAAACAGAAAGACATATATTTATGCTTCATAGATTATACTAAGGCATTTGATAAAGTAAAACATGATGAACTGATTAAACCGTTGGAAGATATCAACATTGATGGGAAAGATTTAAGAATAATAAAGAATATTTACTGGAATAAAGGAGCAGCAATTAAAATTGGGAATAAAGAGGGTAGTTACGAACACATAAAGCTAGGAGTACGACAGGGATGTGTCTTGTCACCAGATCTCTTCTCCCTACATAGCGAAGTAATAATGAGAGAGTTCAAAGAGATGCCAGGAATACTAGTTGGACGTTATAAATAAATAATATACGCCATGCAAATGACACAGTATTGGTGGCAGATAAATCAACAGACCTACATCAATTGTTGGACACTGTAGTAACAGAGAGTGCAAGGGAAGAGCTCTCCGTGAATATCAAGAAAACAGTAACAATGGTGATATCAAAGAAAATTGTGACACCAAAATGTGACAGAAATAGAAGGAAAGATTCTTAAGCAAGTGGATAATTTTAGATACCTAGAGACATTTATAACATCAGATGGAAGATGTACAACAGAGATTAAGAGAAGAATAGGGCAAGCACAGGCCGCATTTCAGAAAATGAAGAGTATCTTGTGCAATAGGTCACTATCACTGAGTGTAAGAAAGAGAGTGCTGAAATGCTATGTAGAACCAGTTTTTCTGTATGGCAGTAAATCTTGGAATGTAAATGAACAAATTAAGAAGAAATTAGAAGCAATAGAGATGTGGTTCCTGCGACGAATGTTGCGAATTCCTTGGGCTACCAGAGTAACTAACAACGACTGCTTGAAACAGGTTAATGAATCCAGAACATTATATACAACAATAAGAAAGAGACAAACAGATTTCTTTGGTCATGTAATGAGAAGAGAGGCATAGGAGAACATCGTGACAACTGGAAAGATCGAGGGGAAGAGAGGCAGAGGATGACCAAGAGAAATGATGCTGGACGGATTGAGACGGCGGCATGGGGAAATATCAGCTGCAGAGTTGATCCAGAAAACCAAAGACCGAGATCTGTGAAGAGCCATGAACGCCTACGCTAGCTTTCAGGGCACTTGATGATGATATGACATTCTATATTAGTCCAAAGACACAACAGCCTATGGACTGGTCAGCTACATTGTATAAGATTTTCAAAGCTCAAATTCCAGATTCAAGCTCAACTTTAGCCATCATTTAGTTCTAAGACATAGTGAAACACATGACCTTAGATTCTTTCACGCTTCCTCTAACAATTTCTAGTGCTAATCAATAACAGACACGAGTTTGACGCCTTCATAAAAACAGTAAACGAACATGACATTCTTTCCTACTATGTATAACAACGTCCAGACACCAAGTACACAATAGACACAGTAGTTGCCATATGTTTTACCTCTTTCATATCCCCGAGTTCCCGATAGGTTAATGTCTAGGTGACATACCAAAATACATTACGCAAAACCAACCCATCAACACACTACATCATTATTTACACAACATAACTTACACAGAAAACTTTTGCTTATTTATTGTCGTTTTGGTCAAAGATGACTGAGTGTGGTCTATAATATGTTCTATTAAAATTATTATAATAGTTCAACAAGATGGTCATATGTGATGAACATTTGTATACTACATGTAATATCGACCATCTAGTGTTATCTTTGGATGTTAGTTTTTCACTAACCATTTATGTCATTGATTATGATTTGTAACTCACTGAGTGCTTTTTCATGAGTGTGATATATTGATGTCACTAAACTGTTTTGTTGAATATGTTGTGGACACTACTGACAAATTATCGCCACAGAGTTTTTGGTTATAAAATAAAATATTGAAACCAAGTTGTTTTTGTTTCTTGGTTTTTTAGTGGCTTGTTTTCATGACGCTGTCCTCTTCTTGTCTTTTTCTTGTCGGAGAGACATGAACAGTGACAAGTACACAAACACACATACAGACAAGTACACAGACATCACAAGAACAAAGACACAAACACACAAGTACAGAAATATAAACAAATGTCACATAGACACAAACACAATGGAACAGAGAGACAAAAACGAAAAACAAAAAAGTAACATTTTCAGATGACTGTTATTGGTAGGCAACATCAATTAAGTTACAACATCTATAGCACGTGAACGCTTATGCGCGAAATGGGAAGGTCGAGGTGCGACAATGGCAGAGTTTGTTAGATATGGATGAAAGACATATCATATACTGTGGGGAATTCAATGCCAGAGGCAGTCAATGGGGGAATAGCATCACCAATAGACAGGGAGAAGATCTGGAGGACACCCTGGCATCTGGTGCCCTAGTCTGTCTGCACAATGTAGGGGTATTCTAGACTTTCAAGGCACAGACTTTACATGGAAAAAGTCAGTTGCGGATAAACGTAAGGCCCATCTTGCACGCTACATAGAGCAGACTGACCAGAAAGGCGAGCCTGTCAGACAGAGGACCACAACAACACTCTCTCAGTTGTGCGGTGAGGTCGGGACAGACGAAGAATGCATAATCACAGCTGAGACAATACGTGCAATGCTGAAGAAATCACCTAACACCGCCCCAGACCCAGACGGCATCGGATATGGTGACCTACTGGTGATGTCAGATGATGACATGAGAGAACTGGAAAGATAATTCAACACCAGTATCCAGAGGGGTCAGATCAAAGAGGAATGGCTACACAGCTACTTGCTGCCGCTGCCAAATCCAAACAAAGACCATTCCAAGATAGCGGCTACCGAATCATTACGATGCAGAACACCGCTGGCAAGCTACCAAAAAAAATTGTAGCACAAAGACTTGCTTGTTACTTGGAACAACTCGACTGCTTCCCGCCCACACTTGGAGAATACAGACGTAACAAAGAGTCCTGGTTGAATGCGGCGGTCTTTACTCAAGAAGTTTACGAAGGATTTCAGGTCAGAGAAGAGATATGTGCGGCCGCCATAGACTTAGACGCAAACAATATAGTGTCCTTCCAGAACTTGATGCAAACCCTCCTCAGGCTGAAAGTGCACCCTCACCTTGTACGGTGGATAGCTGCAGTTCTGCTCCAGAGCAAGGTGATGCTAAGATGCGGGAGTTGGTCTTCTGAGCCGATAACGATATGTCCAGGATTGCCGCAGGGATCACCACTGTCACCAGTACTATTCAACGTGTATACGGTGCCGATCACTTAACAACAGTTCGACGGGAGGGGTAGGACTCTGTCATTTGCTGACGACATTCTCGTGTATCCACAGGGTCGAGATAAACAGGCGGTTGCCAATGATATGCAGGGCGAACTAGATCGAATTACCTCATGGTGTCCTGATGCCGTTGCCCTTGTCAACTCTGCAAAGGCATCGGTTACATGGTTCTCCGTAAACAACCATATTGTGAACACATACCTGCCAGCAGTAAGAATGGATGGGAGCATTTTGAGTAAAACCTAGTCAATGACATATCTTGGCGTGAGGCTTGATCGTAGCCTGAGAGTCACGGCGACTGCCAATATCGAGCAAAGACTGCTAATACTTCTGTTCCAAGGACTGGTACTTTCACCCATCGAGTATGCCATGGCCATCCTCACTGTCAGCCCTACACAGATTGGAAGACTTGAAAAGGTACAAAACGAAGCCATGCGCATCATTTTGGGCTGCACGAGAGACACCAGCTGCGTAGCAATGAGATACCTCCTTGACTTCCCGACAATCAACCACAGGATTAAGATCTGGAGAGTGCGTGCATACTTAAAAATAAGTGCAGATGAGCAGCACACTCTGCATGACCCAATATTCAGAGAAAAGGGCAACAGGCTAAATAGGGGCAAATCATGGATTGGTCGGCCCAAAGATTTCTTCAGACAGGTCTGCAGTCTTACCAGTATCAACCCCGGCAAGGAATGGGTGCCGTTGCCTCCAGCTTTTAAGTGCACTTTCTTTTGCATTGTCACACTCGACAGACGGTGCAGAGAGCAGAACCCTGCCGCTGTCAACGCAGAGGTCAACGCGCTCATCTATGAACACTCAGATAACCCCGAAGTGCTCATCTATATAGATGGATCTGTTGTAAAGCAGCAGAGAAGTGCATAGATATTTAAAGCCCTTTTAGCGGACCAAACCGTTCAAGAATCCAGTGGTGCCCACTCTATGACCATGGGCAGCATGACGATGGAGGTGATGGCAGTTAAACAGGCTTTCATATGGCTGGAATCACAGCATTATACCAACGTATGTGCAATAAGTGATTCAATGAGCATAATTCGGAAGGTCGAAGCTGGATATGTACGTCGCCAGTGGACTGAGTCGCTGCGGTGGTCTGTTGTCCGTAATGTCACCTTCATCTTCGTCCCGGGACATGTGGGAGTCGAGGGAATTGAACGAGCTGATAAACTGGCTGGCTCCGCACCCCCTGCAGATGGCCACCCCATGCATCGTGCCGATGTTATTAACGTCCTTAAAGATATGTCGAGAACAGAGGACTTTGACGTCAGTGAATCCACATCGCTATCCAGGATGAATGACTTGGGAGTAAGAATTGGCACGGCCAGATGCGAGAGGTACATCGGGAAAACGAGGTGCCTCGTCAACCAACACAGAACTGACACTATTAGCCACGGAACGCTGATGCATAGCTGTGGGGGTGGGGGTGATCTGAGCACCTATGGACCTGTCCGGAGTGCAATGAAGATACCCCAACTGATAACTAATAACTGATCTAAAGCTGGCTCCATTTGCGACCCAAATGAATCAGAGGGACTTGGCTATTGTAGATAGATGTCTGGTCTTTCAGAGGCATGTCTTGACTGTCGATACATGTAGCCTGATCTGACTTGTAGGTAGATTGGTCTTTACAAGACAGCTCGGGTGGTTGGTAACCATAAGTTAGTTTATCTAAATCAGCTAGAATGTCATCATTCATCGATAGGAAAGACTCAAACTCTGCTCTCGTGAGTGTAATCCCAACCATGAAAGGGTATTTCATCTCAAATTTACCAAAATATTGGTGTAAATGTAGTGTGGTCGTTCCTTTGTGTTGAGAAACTATCACCGCTTTCAAACTATTGGCAAGCTCTCTGGGCATATCGGCAGTTGTTGACATGAATATCCAGTTGGCTGTAGACATCTTGATCGTTGTAGGTACGAAACACAAGTTCGTCTCATTTTTTTAAGGTTGAGTTTATCGAGTGGTGTCTGGAACAATAATATCATCACATGGTTTATCGAGTGGTGTCTGGGAAGTATAATATCATCAAATGTCTTGACTTGTCTTTTTTTAACCACGGGGTAACGAATCGAAACACGAGACGGTCGTTCACGTGTTGTCTGTGTCCAAATGGTTGCAGGATACTAAGAAATACAAGGCGTACAGACCATGTCTTGTAACATACGGGTTTGCAGGTCACGCGCCTACCTCAGAGTTAACGCAAACACACAACATCCACTGCATAGTGAAATTAGGAAGGTGAAGGGCAGCAGGTTAAAAAGAGGACGGTCGTGGATGGGTCAAGCCGAAGACATTCTTCAACAGGTGTGTTCACTTGAGGACTTAGAACCTAGCGAGGAGTGGGTGCAAGTGCCAACAGACTTCTGCACATCCTTTTCAGTTTGCATCCAACTAGATAGGAAATGCAGACAAGAAAATCCGGCTGCTGTGGAGGCTGAAGTACAAGCGTTGATTTTCGAGAATTCGCTAGACTGTGACGCGGTCATCTACACAGATGGGTCGGTCATCTGACATGTGAGAAGCTCATGGGCCTTTACAGCTCGGGCCGGAGGGAGAATTGTGAAGGCGGACTCTGGTGCTTTCACTGAAACCACAAGTAGCCTGACCATGGAAGTCATGGCAGTAAGTAAAGCAATAACATGGCTCGAGACACAGACATTCACTAGGGCTTGTTTCCTTCCAGAGTAAGAACATGATCAAGAGGATAGAGGAGGGGTCGATCCGACGAGAATGGTTGCTGCCTCTGGAGCGGTCTCGGCTGGCAAAGATTAGTTTCATCTTCGTGCCAGGGCATGCGGGAGTACATGGAAATGAGCGGGCTGACAAGCTCGCAGGTGAGGGTGGATGCGCCATGGACCAGGCTGACATTCTGAATGCTCTACGAGAAGTAAGACTTTTGCGAGAACCAAGTGATGACTGTGAATCTACAACAATGGCCAGACTGCTAGAGCAGCAAATTAAAAGAGGGGTGGCCAAACAAGAACACTACGCAGGAAGCCAAAGAAGATTGATAAACCAACACAGAACTGGCGTCGTTAGCCGCTACACGCTGCGGGATTTGCTGAGGAGGGGATCCGAGCACTTATGGACTGAATGGTTCGATGTGCAATGAGGATGATCTGTCGACTAACTAACTAACTAACTAACATACGGGTGTTGTACACAGGTGGTTTGTCCGAGTTACGTCGTATAAAGCGGATAATGTCGGCTTGTAATGGTGGCAAGCCAAACGAATCGAAATATTTAAATTGACCAAGGCCATCGAAATAAAGGGTGATCCAATATGACCCAGAGTAAGAACTGGTGTCAGTATTGACGATCAAAGCGGCCGGTTGTGTTCTATCAATGTGTCTAGGCAACTGGCCCCAAGCGCATACGTTGACTAGCGGAAGGCGTCGAACAAACAGGTCAGACATGAGTAATTGCCTTAGCTGTTGGGTATCCATTATGCTACGTAATCTGTTAGCACTTTCTCGTCTTGAAATCTTCTAGGACCGAGTCGAGTTCCGCGTTTATGATGACTTGTAGAGGTCCATTATAACGGCAAACTTAAGTTCTAGCGACAGTGGGCCAATGCCAAACCTGGACAATGACAGAAAAAGAGGAAAGAAAAATCACAACAACAGAAATGAGATTCCTGAGAAGAATACTCGACGTATCAAGAAGAGATAAGATCAGAAATGAAGAAATCAGAACTAAAGTGGGGGTTATAGCAGCACGAGATTTTATTAGAAAACAGCAAGTCAAATTGTTTGGCCATGCATGTAGGTTTACCAGTCAACCGCATACCATAACAAGCAATGATGTACAGACCAGATGGAAACAGAGGAAGAGGCCGACCACGTAAATGTTGGACGAAGGGAATATCAGAGTCCATGGGATTATCGATACATGAAGCCCATAATCGGGCACTCTCACGATGTTTATACTTCACCTCGACACCGCAAGATACAAGAGGAACATGATGAGATGAGATGCGTTTGATTTTGATATCGACGCCATTCAACATTCTTGGTTGAAAATGTCGGAATGTAGGCCTCCCATCATATCCATCTCCACACTATAGCTGGCTAAAGATCTTCTTGTCGCTAGACCTTTATTGGTATCACCCTTCGTGTCTACCAGATGCATAGGAGTATCTTGGTAGTATAGAGCCGATGTCAGATGACTCTTTTTGGCCTCTTTGCCATAATTCAGAAAAGCTTCCAAGTAGGCCCGGCACGGATACGAATTTTCACTCTGAGTAATAAGAGTATCGTTCACAGACACGTCTACTTGAGAAATCAAACTAAGCAAATAATAATGTATAGGGCCGAATTGGGCTGTGGTTGGTAGGTGGTCACCATTGGGCAGTGTAACTTTGGCTCTACGTGGAGAAAAGTATTAAACAAATCTATGTAATCTCCTCGGACACCAGAGATAGAGAACTCAATGGGTGCCCCATAGGCTAACATGGCCAACGGATGAATCTCCACAAACTGTCCCCTCTTCCACGGCCGTCTTGGTGAGATGCACGCTAAACAGATCCAGACCAGAATGTAGTTTCTCGCACGACCCGGGATGAATTAACGCCATTTACAAGAAAATATCCAAATGTCCTGGTTGGTGTTGATGTTTATTATGCGTCGATAGCTTTCTGGCTACTAGTTTTATTCTTTTGCTGGGTTGACTTGGCGGGGCGGTTCGTTTTCGTTTCCAAACGCCGCTAGCCGATTGGCTGATGTGTTGAGAAGCGCCTTGGATCAACAATTGACCAGCGTCTATGGCGTGTTCTCTGAAGGACTCACCGACATTCCTACCAGCTAGAGCATCTTGAACGACTTGCAAACCCGTCTCCAGTCCTTCTCACAGTAGGGCTTTACCACCAGTCTTCAACCAAGGAAGAATTGTGTGACATAGACCAATAAAACAACTACCAATACCATGACCTCGCTGACTTCGACCACCCACAAATCAGGGAGACCACTTCCGGCTTGATTGCAGAAATATTCCTCGTACAATTTGGGGTTGCGTTGGATTGGGACGTGTCTAACCATAGCTAGCCCAGACCAAACCGTTTGGTTGTTCGAAAATGTAACGTCACTACCGAAGTTCCACCTATGAGTGGGATAGGTTTTCCCTGCTCATCGGTTATAAGATGTTCAATCGTGTCGAAGAATCGACTGAGTGGTAAGTAATGCGGTTTGTCGTACATCCTAAATACGAAGGTGGTGGATCTGTCTAGAACAGGTAGAGTCCGTAGTAATGGTACCATCAAATCCCCGACTACCCGCGAGGTAACAATGTCAAAACAGACGAAGACATTTTCGTGCCCTGGTCTAAATTTACTTCACCCACACCAGACAGACTGGGCTCAGTCTCGCTGACATGTGTTGGGGAAATTGCAAAATTTCTGTCAACTTGTCACTAAGTCTAACTTCAGATCCCTGCTCCTATAGTTGGAAATGGGCCTTTTTCGAGATATCGTTATAAGAGAACATCATTCGGTTATATTCTTGCAAGGCGTCGTCGAGACGCACCCATTGCAGGTCATTGATAAATCTTTCAGCCTCGATAAGCAATGTATTCATTTCACCGATGCATTTTCAGGTGATTTGTACAGACCAGGCGTCAGCATAATCTTCGTCGGTGGATCGTCTAGGTCTGGAGGTGGAGTGTACTTTAACCACACCTAGTCCTTCAACACATTAAAATAGGTGTTTGGAAACTTAATATCGACCAAACCGACTTCGTAATGGGAGGTTAGCGCAATAGTTTGCGGCAACTTGACCAAGAAATGTCCGGCGTTATTTTGCGGGTATATTTGCAACGAGGCATTACTGGGAAGTGTCATATAAAATCTCATCTTGTTTTTGTTTATTCGAACTGAATATTTCTTTGTTCGAAAATATAAAGTTAGCACTGAAGTCCCACCGCTGAATGGGAGCGTTTTCCCCGTATTGGTAGTTAAAAGTATTTCCATCATGTCGAAGGACTTAATGGTATGTAATGTGGTTTGTTATAGAGACAAAACACTGAAGGCGACAGCCTGTCCAATATAGGAACAGTCCTTAGTAGAGGAACCATGGCGTCTCCAACTGGTCTCGCTGCTACGCGATCGGAATAGACGTAGATATTTTAACCTCGCTATCATCTCTAATTCCACATTGCCGTATAATAAGACATTGTCGTCTGATAGAGTCGAGGTTGGGAACCCCAACATGTTTTCCAGTCTCTCACTAATTTTAACCTTGGCGCCCTTTTCAAATAGTTTCATCCCGACCTTTTCCCAAGGTGCACCTAAAAAGAATTTGATGTTCACTTTCTCATCTACTTGGGTTTCTACACACAACCTATTCAATTCCTCGATAAAATTTTCGGGTCCGCTGAACAGACCCGGTGGACATATGAGTGTTATAGGTTCTCTACCACTACCTTTAGGTAGAAAGTATTGAATCCAAATTTCCCCTGGCAAGCCATTAAAATACGCATTGGGAAATTGAATTTTGGCTAGGCCCACTTCATATTGTTTCGTTACATTAATGGTCTGCGGCAACTTAACAAAAAAGTGTCCTGGTTGGTTGTTCGGGAATACCTTTGGCGCAGCATTGCTCGACAACATCACGAAACACATCGTTTTTCTAGTTTAGGATTAGGTAGCATATAACCCAAACAACTACTCATTAGAGCTACTAACAACTTGCCTTCGGGTTCGTCTGCGCTGCCTTGAGTCAGATTGAACAGGGATACGGCGATCATGGAATATATAACCACCATTTGACAATTGAACACAATCTCTTGTAGCTGCACTCGTTGTCCAAAAAACGACCAGATCGAAGTTCTTTCCCTGTCTGTCGGGTGTGGACGCACCACAATAGTTTCCACATTGTCTTCGGTCATACCACTAGTCTCCATAACTGGCTAGTTGCGTGTCAGCTATCCAGCTATTAAATGACTTTGGATAACCAAACCACTTCACTAAATACTCTTTACCACCACCTCTCCTGGGTCTTTCTTGTAAGACTGTTTCGATACGATACACTTGCTTGTCTCCGACGGGTTGTATTTCTCCTCTGTAGAATGAACCTTGTAATTCCTGCCCCGAATCATCTTTTAGCGCATATGTCACCGGACTTGTCTGGTTTATGCGACTGACGGTAAACAATTCTTCAGTCCACAATGAAATGTACCCTTTTTTAAAAGGTTGTTTTTGGGTTGAGCCAGCCTGACTCGGTCCCCGGCTGTAAAATGCACTTTTCTTGACCTGTCTGTCTGCTTATACAAGTTATTCCACACCTCTTCTTGATTAGTATAATTGACTTGCACAGGTGCCATGCAAATACTTCTTTTTTTTTTTTTTTTTTTTTTTGTTCGCTCGCTTAAGACTCAAGCGTAGTCCTTACACACTATTTATAGTAGTAATGGACTGAATTTTGCGTATGGGTTAACTTTCTCTTTTACCAGTGTCCCTCGCCTTCAGGCGAACCCACTCCGACTTCAGAGGTTAATAGCAGATATACATTCATGCATTCATGATGGAAGGTCAGTGCATAGGGCCGATATAAATCCAAATGTTCAAGACAGTTTGCCAGTATTCATGACAAATAAACTCTTACCAAGCTTGTTTTTCTCTTCTGTTCCGGTTATAATTGTAAAATATTTCCTTTACAGTGAAATATATCACCATGAATGCTACTGTGGACAGAACTGACTCTTCAACTTCAGCCTTACATAAAAATTTATGTGAATACTTCTCTGATACAAATCATTGTAGTTGTGGGTCAATTTATCTATAATGTCAACGTAGCGCAGTGTATTGGTCTTGGTGAAACAGTGCCATATTTTTCTTTCAGAGTCCGGTTGAATCTTTCCATCTTTACTTTTCAAGGTTTTCGTTTGTAACCCATGTGATGATAGTGTTCGGAAGCACTCGTAACAAACCCGTCTTCCGTTCGAATACCAAACCCAACTCATAACCCACACCCGCCCTCACCGTCAGATTTTCCCACACTTCACCGATCCAAACAATTCTACAACTTCCCAGTACTACCGGTTCGATACGCCGACCGCCTGCCACCGCCGTTACGCGACGCCACTTAACATACAATACTACTTATGGGTGTTGTATTGGTTGTCACGTTCCTTGTAATTTTCATCAAACCGTGCTTCTTTTGCCTCCTTGCACAATTTCCTAATTTTCCCGCGAATCTCTTCATATTTTTCATAGTTATTTGTTATTACTTCGTATTTCCATTATTTTTTAAGATGTCTTCCGTCATTCCTTTCTTACGTCCCGTCATCTTCATTTTTAGGATAGTTGTTTCGTGCCGACCGGCTGTGTTCGTATATATTTCCCATTGGTCACTGACATCTTGAAATAATATTTCCAGATCGTACAACGCATAAAATCTTTTCTTTACCTCTACTTTGAATTTATCTCACATAGATCGAATTTTGTGTTTCTTGGTGTATATTTGACATATAAGCTAAGTCATAGGTGAAAACTAAGTGATACAGGTCTCCATTTACTATAGAGTATTGTGTGTTGCAGAAATTTGAACAATGAAAAGACCCCCCCCCCCCCCCCTTCCCCCCCCCCCCCCCCCCCCCCCCAAAAAAAAAATGAGAAGGAAAAATTGAAGCTTTCGAAATAGGGTCATATAGATGAGAAAAAGAGTGTTGAGGGAGGTGCTACACAGAATCTGCTCGTTTGTATGAATGTAAAGCGTGGACAATGAGCAGACAAGCTGAAAAACATCTGATGGCTGTGTGGATATGTGTTTTGAGGAAAATGCAAAGAATACAATAACCGGGCAGAAAAACCAAAGATGAAGTCCTACAAGAAACAAATTAAAATCGTAGACTGATTAGAGAAATTAGACGTAGACGTTCAACATTTTTGGTCACGTTATGAGAAGAAATAAATGGGAGAATTTGATGTCAACTGGCAAGACCGAGGGGAAGAGAACAAGGGGAGGGCAGACAAGTAAACACCCGGATGGCTTGGCCACGTGGTATGGTCGAGACAAGAGCACTGAGCTGATCCACGACTCTGGTGATCGAGTGAGATGAATCATTACCGCCCACGTTTATCGGCATCGCACATGATGAATGCAGATGAACATTAAGAAGGATATAGCATGAGAAGAAAACAATGTATAACATAACCTGGGATCGAAAGAAACTCCTGAATGCGATCACGGTCAGATTATTAAAACAATTCCACTATATAATATTTTATGAGATGGACCGGAAGAAGCTTGAATGAATGTACAATGGAGACACAGGACAAGAGGGTTTTGGAAACTCAAAACAGCCAACTTTCAATTAGTTCTGTCTGTTAAAAGATCACAATCGTTTACCGAATATTAAAAACAAAGATATTGCCAAGTGACAATTGCATGTCAACCACATACTATAAACAGATTTATTCTTCTGCTGCGTTCATCCGGAGTTTTTTTTTTTCCGGACGTGATTGCGTCGTGCCTGTTTACAGAAGTGCTGCATTCTTACGCCGTTAGGCCGACACATCCGACCTCTGTGGGCATTTGTTGACCGGGGTAACCTTCCCGGCTATAAACAGATATGAAAACTTTGATAGTGTCACAAACCAGGAATATATATTTACGAGGGTAAGTTAATAAGTAAGCCACTAATGGCTGCAGAAAATTAAATATGGTAACAACTTGAAACCAGTTTATTTTTATACATACATTGTCCCTTTATTTCTCAACATAATTTCTACCAACATTGATGCACTTATCCCATTGTTTTATCGGGCCTCCCAAACCCGTTCATAGAACTGCGTGCTTTGTTTTCATTTACCTGCCATCCCAGAGAACTGTGGGACTTACTTATTGACTCGCCCGCGTAACGTTTTTCCACTCAGCTATGCGCCGCTTTACGGGAAATCGCTAGGGTCTAAGTCCACTGAAAACCCACCTTGGCGGGAGACATTTCGCGAATGACGCCGAAGTTGAATGTGAAGTGAAAACGTGGTTTAGAAAACAGAGCACGCAGTTCTACGCAGCGGGTTTGGGAGGACTGATAAAACGATGGGATAAGTGCATCAATGTTGGTAAAATTATGTTGAGAAATAAAGGGACAATATAATAAAAATAAACTGGTTTCAAGTTGTTATATTTAGTTATTTTTCTACAGCCATTTGTGGCTTACTTATTGACTTCCCCGCTTATAATAACAATGGGGAATGTTCAAAAGAACTGAAGCAATGCGGAGAAAATTGTATGTTCCAGGAAGACGAGGACAAGGCCAACAACATGACGATAGACATGTTCTTAATGACATCCTGGGCATGAACATGCACGAGATGATGTGGGATGAGCTCTCCGTGATGAGCGATGGTTTGAAAACTATTTGGTACACGGTGATGGTGACAGAAGACAAACACGCTTTTCAGCGATATGTATTCTTGTTTATTCTTGATATTTAATACCATCGATAAATCTTGGCAAATTTTAGTTTGTGGATGCTGTATACGTGATTTCATCTGGCGTGCGTAAGAGAAGCAATTGCATGTTACAGCACATATTCATTATAGTTACGATAATGTTAACAAAAAATTGCTGTTCTATTATATTTTCCGTTTAAAAACCAAAATAGACAACATATACACCACATGTGTTCGAGACTCGTTACAGCGGATATTGAATGAAGAGATGGTACAGGTTGGACAGAGATTGTGTTGACTGGTTTTGTCACATAGAAGCATGCGATTAAAAATATAGGAAGACAGAGGAAAGAAGAGGGTGTCCAAAATAATACACCACCCAGATGTAGAAGAGCATGAATAAATATCCGCGTAGAGCAGAAACAAATTACCGAGAACATGGACACAGTAGTGATGAGATCTGACAACACGAGTCTTCAGACTGGACTGCGTTGATGCTAATGTTATGAGGACTATGACAATATTAATTCTATCTTCAAATGTAACATATATTATTATGAAGTACGTCATATCTTTTAAATAATTACAAAGATAAGGAAACTAAATTGAGTAAGTTAATACATATGCATATCTTATATGATTGGTCAAATAACTTGATTAGACTTTCTCGTAAAATGAATTTAATATAGCAAAATAAATTAATTAAATCACGTTATTCCTCAGCTGTTGTCTGAAGCATACGCTACTAAGTGCCAGTTAGTCTCTATCCCTATTTTGTATTTCAATTTCGGGTTAGAAGGAGGTATCTGGAGCCAAATTTTAGATGATCCATACATGATGGTTTTCACAGCCTCGGATATTCTATTAAATCCATCGTTTTCATTCGCGATAATCTGTTCCCGTTAGATGTTGGAGTTATATATGTCACCGTCCTGTGATATGTGATCTAAGCGTTGACTGGCTATTTTTAAGTGTAGTCTAACGTAAGTACATTCCCCACTTTTCTCATATCCTTTTTGAAATTATCTTCTCGTGTTAAATTTTTCAATTAGTCATAGGCATTTATTTTTGTCAAACACCCATTGTCAATACCCGTAAATTATAAGTTATTAAGGCTCAATATAAATGTACACAGGAGCATTATAAATGTATACTGTAGGTGTTTTTATACACACCGTCTCAAATAAAGCTTCTTTTGTTTTTACCAATTTTAGCTACCATTTTAATTAGGACTCCAGTTTTCAACAACAAACTCAAAGTTTTCTGTAATTGAGGCGGATGTTTCCGAGAAGAAACTTGCAGAAGGTTCCTCCCGCCATTAGCAACAAGCTGTAGATCACAAGATAATGTATCCACTTTTCCACTGTGCTGTTTATACTATGAATTAATAATAGATACACAGCTGCACAAAACATAAATAACACAAACATGGTGTTTAGTCCTGAAACAAACGTATTAAAAAAAAACGAATTACATTTTCTCGAAAAATCAAACAGTTGTTGTTCTGCTTACTTCTAGGGAAACCACTGTATGAAAACATTTATAGTAGTTATACTAAACCAAATTTTCATGCAGATAAATCATTCATTGTAGTACTTAGCCTGCATAATAATTTCCGTATATGTAATATGAGTAGCTGTACCTTGCAGAAATACAAACTATTTACTGACTGATAAACATTTTTAACTGATGTACTAACAGTATATACTTGTTGTATCCAGTAATAACATATCACGCGTTGCAAATGTATACTGATAATTAAATACAATGTACAAAATATATTTATTCTCTTCAAGGATGATTTTTTTCCCACAACTTGACGCTTTACGTCAAGTTTCCATGCACTTTTAATTAAACAAACTCGTCCTCTTCACACTCAGATGGCACTTACTGTTTCTATCTGGTCTTCACAAATATATGCCACTTTTTCTATATGGTTAGATGTTTTGATCATTTGCGATATATACGTGTAATGTTTTCTTACTATATTTGGAAAAAGGGTATCGGTCGATCGTAAGTTGGAAGGTGTGCATGTGTGTGTGTGTGTGTGTGTGCGCGTGCGTGTGTGCGTGTGTGTGTGTGTGTGTGTGTGTACACCTATGTATACACATATGTACACACACAATCATACATATGGAGCTGCCTTTAATTTTGTTGCAATTATTTTAATTAATGAACAAACTGAAGATCGCCAGGTTGCATTTATTAGTGAGATGAGAGAGAGAGAGAGAGAGAGAGAGAGAGAGAGAGAGAGAGAGAGAGAGAGAGAGAGAGAGAGAGAAAGAGAGAGAGAGAGAGAGAGAGAGAGAGAGAGAGAGAGAGAGAGCAAATTACGGTGTATTAACAATAAAATTAATCTGATGTTTGTATATATCATTATACTAGAGAACCAATACTCCTAATCATACATGATTTGATTCAATCACTGTTGTTGACAGTTGTCATGGTTCTGATCTTTTCGACAACTCTAAATCGTTACGATTTCTGACCTAATAAAGTTGAGTTGGTCATATACCACTATTAAAACGATAAAATATTAAAAGTTGTCTCTCAAAGATTCTTGAAAAAATATTCAATTTAGAAAATGACCGTTTTCATAAAAGGTTATAGGCAATACTTATCAAGATGGCATTTTATAAGTGTCCTAGTTACAGAGCATGCAGCCTGGCGCCTCTCCTCTTGTTATTGCTACTGAAACACTTCTTCTCGGGAAAGAAGATAAGACCAGAATGGTGCTCAATCTGACATAATGGGGTTAGAAAATTTTCGAGATTAATTTCTTCACCCTCCTCTGGAGATGAGTTAGGCATCATGTAGGACTCCAACTCTAGCTGACCATCGTTTGTTTCAATAACGATTACCTATGAAATATAATTCAGATACATTTATAGTCAATAAAAGGGTCTGTATTATATGTTTTGAGCATTTAAACGGGTTAACTATAAATTTACTGTCCGTATTTCTGTCTACCGTTTGCAACCATGACTGCTTATTGGATAATGCACTCTTACTCCTGTCTGCTCTTATCTGAGTTAAAATTTGTTTCGTGACCTCAGGAACGACGCAGTCTCCTAATATGGGTACACATGAGAGATCAGGTCTTCGTCGTCGTACTGAACACATTTGCCACCAAATAACATTTAGTCAAGAAGATATGGATCTTGTATTATGTTCCCACTGTCCGTCTATTCTTCCGTGCCTTCAGGCCTACAAAATATGATGGTCTAAACATCTCAAATACTCGCAGCATGTTCCTGCTACAGGACTGATCCGCAGCAAGGAACTCGCCCACCGACCCAGTAATAATGAGTTCGATCCATTTCGGGGCGCATTCGAAATTGTACAATGTGTCTGTCCTTCCAGCTCAACCCAAACTAAAATTAGTAGCATGTACTGTCTTGGGAAGTAACAGCAGCCGGCATGCTACTGACCACATCACTGACCAAGTGCGGATTGGTCTATAAAACTACGGGTCCAACATAAAAGGGTTCTGGACTAGGGGGGGGGGGGGAATAATTTCTTACCCGGGATTTTCTAGGCGACAGCCTTATTTACCCAACCGCATGCCTTACTCCAGATTAACGGAAAATACATGTTGTAATAGCAAATTGAAGCAGGAAATTGACTTTCTAGAACTGTGGATACCGAGATTAAGAACAGAATAGGACAAGCAAAAGCTGCATTTCAGAAAATAAAAGGATGCACTATCGTTGAATGTAAGAAAGAGTGCTGAAATGCTGTACAGAACTCGTTTTTATGTTTGGCAGTATATCTTGGAATGTAAATGAACAAATTAGGAAGAACTTAGAAGCAACAAAGATGTGGTTCTTGAGACTGAAATCCTCCGACCGCCAGAGTAACTAACAACGACTGTCTGAAAGAGGCGAATGTAACTAGAACATTATATTAAACAATCA
Organism: Cepaea hortensis; assembly: GCA_963921405.1. Classification (NCBI taxonomy): domain Eukaryota; kingdom Metazoa; phylum Mollusca; class Gastropoda; order Stylommatophora; family Helicidae; genus Cepaea; species Cepaea hortensis. Next base: position 82,204,819 of record OY992884.1, on the reverse strand, counting down.
GAATGAGACAAACAGCTTTCTTTGGACATGTGATGAGAAGAGAGGCATTAATGAACATCGTGTCGACTGGAAAGATCAAGGGGAACAGAAAGGCAGGGGCAGAGCAAGAGAAATTATGCTGGATGGACAGGCGGTGGCAAGGAGGAATGTCATCAGCAGAGTTTATCCAAAATACCAAAGACAGATCTGTGGAGAGACATGAACGCCTACGCCAGCTGGCATGGCACGTCATGACGATGATAAGTTTAGATATGCGTTTAAATTATCCAGGAACGAATGAGAAAGGATATGAATACATTGTCACAAAAGACATCTGCTATACTAAAAGTGTAGAGATTAGATTCCTCGTGACGTTGACGTATTAAATGACACCGAAGCTATTACAAACATTCTCTGAGTAACAACATGTTTATTAGGATCGCAAGCAAGATGTACAGCGTGGGAGCCGACAAGAAGAAGAGCGGAGATCTACCTGCGAGCTGCAGCAAACAACAAGAGCCTCAAGCAACCTCTAACGAAGCTACCGCGAGGAAGGACGACGACAATCCACCACAAACAAGAGCCAAACCTACTGAGAAGCAGAGGAAGGAAAAAGACACCAGAGTCGGAAACACTGACTCACGGACAAGCAAGTGGGTTGTCAAGCATATCCAAGTGGAGCTATCAGATGAAGAAATCCTGAAGCAGCTTCAACAAGAGACTCTCCACATCCGATTCTTGAAGGCGGAGCGGCCCCTCACTTACTCCAAGATTCCTACAACCTTGGCGGTGGTGACTACAGAGGGCAGCGAGATGCCTACCACAGTATCAGTCAACAAGAAAATACAATGCCAGAGAGATTCAACCCAAGAGTCAATCAAATGTTCCAGATGCCAGAGGGCCGGCCACAGCAGAGCAGCATGTCGCAGTAAGAAGGAAATCTGCCGGTACTGCGCCGATCACCACGTCTTCAAGGAGTGTCCGCTGGCCAAGCTGGACACGAACTTCCGAGCACCCAACAAGAAAAGAAAGTGCGCCAACTGCCTGGGCAAGCATGGAGCAAGAAACTTAGGCTGTCCCCACCTTCAAAGACACAGAGACGTCTTAAAGTTTGCCATCACCACAAAGACACAATATAAGGACGCAATGCGGAGGTGCGCGACAGCCACGGGTATATCACAAGCTGAAAGAGATCAACTGCAAAACCAGATAGACGAGTTGAAGAAACAAGTCAAGGCACTGCTGACGCCGACTCCATCCAGCGACAATGAGAATCTGCTGGCTGAAATAAAGGAGATCCAGCAAAACATCAAGCTAGAAGTGGAACGTACGGCACTGATAAAGAAGGAGAACGAAGAAATCCTACAAACAATTAAATCAGAGCGAGAACTGCATAAAGCTGAAATGGAACTTTTCCAAAACAAACCAACAGAAGCCATACAAGAAGTTAGTTAGTTTATGGATCAACATCACGGCACACGGGTGCAACCCATAAGTGCTCCGTTCTCCTCCTAACTCAAACCTGAGTCTGAAGTAACTCAGCTCACTGCACGAACTCCGTAGCACCGCCGAGGATCCTGAAATACTTTGGGTAGATTTTTAACTCGAAATTTTGCCCGGGCAGCGCCGTTAGGAGAGAAACCGCAAGATGAAAACCAAGAGACCGAGCCTGAATCGCAAGCTAAAGCCAGCAGCCCAACCACGACGCCCGAGGCATACAAGGGGAAACCAATATCGCGCCAGACATCCGAAGAAAACCGAGATGAGCACCCTGATGACGACACGGAGAGGCCCCGGGGACCCACCTTGGAGAAGCTACTAGAATCGGCAAGGATTGAGAAACTCAAGGAGACGGAGAGATGATTCCATGGCTGACCGCAGAGGAAGAAATCGAAAGGCAATAGAAACTCAAAATGGAGAGTGAAAACAGGCGCAAGGAGCAAAATAAAAACATTGAAAAGCTTCTACATGCAATACACAAAAAGGAGGCAAAAACACCAAATAAAAAGTCCTTATAAGGACTGAAACCACTCAAGCCAGACGACCCAGCAGCCTTCACTAACAAAAGCACTACCAGAGGAGACGGGGACAAAAGACAGCCGCCACCACCACCCACCCCCAGCTGACGTCACAGACCCAAAAGCAGACAAAACCAGTCCGGATCGGGACCAACTCGTAAGAGCGCACAAGACGCAAATCAGGGTGAATAAACTCACAAAAACCACGGACCTCAACAATAACCACAGCTAAAAGAAGCAGGTTGAACGAGGCCGAATTTGGAATTTTTGTTTTTAAATCAAGCAAGTAACATTGGTTGTCAGGCCTTATCGCCGGTACAGATCCATGGTGACTGGCCGGACGTAATAAAATGTTTTTGTACAGGCAGATGCTCTATGTAGATATTATAGGGGAAAATGAACAAAAGACATTGGAAATATTGACTCACTTAAAGGAAAAAGCCCAACAGATGGGGCTGGTTATCAACCAAGATAAGACAGAACATATGGTAATTTCAAGAGAAGGAATGGCTAAAAACTCTGGCCACATACAAATAGATAATATGACCATTAAAATAACGGAAACATACAAATACCTGGGTACAATCTTCAACTGCGCCAACATCATAAGGAAATAAATACAAACTAGATAGAATCAACTCAGGAAATAAGATATACTATGCACTACAACTTCTACTAAAATCAAATGCGCTATCTCGTAACACCAAAATCACAATATACAAAACACTGATCAGACCAATTGTGCTGTATGGCTCTGAAACCTGGAGTACAACGAAAGGAGACGAAGCCTTGTTACAAACCTTTGAGAACAAAGTTTTAAGACGCATCTTTGGACCCATTAGGGATACACAAAGTGGAGAGTGGAAAAGAAGAAGTAACAAAGACATTTATGATCTGTTTAAGTCCCCGCTATTCACTGGTATCATGAAGGCTAATAGACTACAATGGCTGGGGCATATAAAAAGAATGGAAGACAATAGGGAAACAAAACTCGCTTACACAGGAAATAAATGACCGTAGACCCCGAGGTCGACCAAGAAGACGGTGAAAAGATAATATATATATACAGACCTACAAGCACTTGGAATCAACGACTGGCAAGAGAAGGTCAACCAGAGAGACGAATGGAGACGGATTGTATCTGCAGCAAAGAACCTCAATGGCTCGGAACGCTGAAGAAGAAGAAGAAGAAGAAGAAGAAGAAGAAGAAGAAGAAGAGGAAGAAGAAGAAGAAGAAGAAGAAGAAGAAGAAGAAGAAGAAGAAGAAGAAGAAGAAGAAGAAGAAGAAGAAGAAGATGCTCTATGTCATTTTTGAGCTTATCGTCTCAAAATCAACGAACACAACCAATAACTACCCAAGACGATATCGGAAGCCCAGGGCAGCTATATATAAATATGGAAATGCCATAAACAATGAAGGTTTAATATACTATAGACTAGCTTAACCTGGTATGTGAGTGCCATACATTAAAATTTCAGGACACATACTAGAAGTAATGGTAAAGGTAGTCCAGTAGCAGATGCTGCCGACGGGGTGTGAACTGTTAGGCCTTCACATATTCTAGGCCACGACATATGAGGTGCTATTAACGTTACCTTCCTCGTCGCATTTCCAGCTCAGATAATTCCAACAAAATCATGAAAATTTTCTGGCACCGACATTTTTTGTAGGCTTGGTGAATCCCACAAACTTACTGGTCGGTAAAAATAATCCTGCCTCTATAAGGCCGATGATGTAGCTCAAAGAAATGTGTAGAATGCAAGAGGAGATAGCTACAATATAACATGCTGGCTCTTTGGCGAAGGGGTTACGAATGCAATTCGTAATCCCGCATACCGCATTCGTAGCACAGCTGCGGGTGAACTGGAAGCAGACCGCCTTGCGTTGGTTTCCGTACAGTGGTATGAGTACCGGTCGTTCAAAAAGCAATGGCAAACTATTAAACAAAAACTTGCCTGGAAATCACAAACAGCCAAACAATGCTGGAGTTGACTGCTACGCCCTTTAAAGGATATGCAACTAACGTAACATCATAACAGTCGAAAAAAGAAACAAAGATTTTATTGTGAGGCCACCAGGGCAGGTAGATTTCTGCCTTTACTTTATCTTAATGTTTCATGGTATTCATTTGAGGTTCGGTCGATCTTGAATACCATGTCAATTTAAAAAAATAAAGCACCGCCTCGATTGGAATTAAACGCATGACAAAGGCGGCTTTCAATGGATCATGGACTAGCAGAACGAACGAATGGGGTAGCCCAATAAACATATGCAAATCGTCGTTGATTAGAGAAAGACGTAGACGGTCTATTTTTGGGGCATGTTATGGAGAGACATAATTAGCGAAAGCTAGTGATAAACTAGATATATAATGGATAAATAAATATATAATGGAAAAAGGGAAGAATTAGCAGAAGAAAGTAACTTAGAAGGCCCACCTATTCTAAAAGAAGAAGTCGCTGACGCTATGAAACATATGAAGAAAGGAAAAACAGCTGGGCCAGATGAAATCACAGTAGAAGAATTAGAAGTATTGGGGGAATTTGGGGTAGATTTATTAACCAAAATGCTAAATGATATTTACAACAGTGGATATTTACCGAGCGATATGGTAAAATCTGTATTTATAGCAATACCAAAGAGACCAGAAGCAATTGAATGTGAAGATTTTCGTAAATTAACCTTATAAACCATGTCACTAAGCTTCTACTCAGAATTATAATGAGAAGAACAAGAAAGAAAATAAAAATGGAAATTAGTGAAGAACAGTACGGTTTTATGGAAGGAAAGGGTACAAACAATGCAATATATATATATATATATATTGCATTGCTGGAACGCAAATTATTCCTCCCCACGACGCTTGACGGCAGAAGTGGAAGATGATGATGATGATGATGATGATGATGATGATATATATATATATATATATATATATATATATATATATATATATATATATATATATATATATATATATATATATTGATTGATTGATTGATTTAGGAACCGACATCACATATTTATTTATTTTAATTCGCATATCCTTTACAGGACATCGCTGTCAGCAGCAGCATCTTTCAGCTGTCTGTTGATTTCTTGGCAAGATTACGCTCAGTAGTTTGCCATTGCTTTCTGAACGGCCGGCTCAGTTATCCCGCAAGTCACAAGCGGGGAGTCGAACCGCCTCCAACTCTCGCCCTCTACGAGACTCTGCGTGATAAACGGGATTACAGAGAAAGTGTTGTAACCCCTCGACCAGAGAGACCGGCCAATACATATTACGAACACTAATAGAAAGGTCAATAGAGAAACAGAGGGACATATATTTATGCTTCATAGATTATACTAAGGCATTTGATAAAGTAAAACATGATGAGCTGATTAAAATGTTGCAAGATATGAACATTGATGGGAAAGATTTAAGAATAGTAAAGTATATATACTGGAACTAAGTAGCAGCAATTAAAATGGGAAATAAAGAGGGTAGTTACAAACAGATAAAGCTAGGAGTACGACATGGGTGTGTCTTGTCACCCTATCTCTTCTCCCTATATAGCGAAGTAATAATGAGAGAGATCAAAGAGAAGCCAGGAATACAAATCGGAGGATATAATATAAACAATATACGCTATGCAGATGACACAGTATTGATGGCGTATAGTGCAAGATACCTACAATAATTCTTGGACTTTGTAGTATCAGAGAGTGCACAGAAAGGACTCTCCTTGAATATCAAGAAAACAGTAACAATGGTGATATCAAAGAAAATGGGGACACCAAAATGTGACATAGAAATAGAAAGGGAAATTCTCAACCAAGTGGATAATTTTAAATACCCAGGGGCACTTATAACGTCGGATGGAAGATGTACAACAGAGATTAAGAGCAGAATCCACCCATCCATCATGTGCCATGCCGGTAAGAGTGGGCGGTCATGTTTTGCCATCTCACTCGATCACCAGAGTCGTGGATCAGCACAGTGTTTCTGTCTCGACCATGCCACGAGGCCAAGCCATCCAGATATTTGCTTTTAGGTCTTCCTCTTAGTCTGTTCCCTTCGATCTTACCAGTTGTCACCAAGTTCTCCAATTCATTTCTTCTCATAACATGCCCACAATTTTTTGACTATCTGCGTCTAATATCTCTAATCAGTTTACGATCTTCATTTGTTTCTTGAAGGACTATTTCATTGGTCTTTCTGGCTGTCCATGGTATTCTTTGCATTTTCCTCAGAAACCACATTTCTGCAGCCATCAGATGTTTTTCAGCTTGACTGCTCATTGTCCAAGCTTCACATCCATACAAAAGTACAGGTTCTATGTAGCACCTCAACACTTTTTCTCGTTTCAATTGACATATTTTTTATTGGTCAGTATGTTTTTCATCTTGCTAAAGGTATCCATGGCCATGGCGATTCTTGTTCTAATATCTTCAAGGCATCTCCCATCAGATATTACTGTTCCGAGATAATTGTACCTATTCACTTGTTGAAGAATATTCCCATGTACTTGTATATTACAGAATAGGGCAGGCAAAAGCCGCATTTCAGAATAAGTCGCTATCAATGAATGTAAGAAAGAGAGTGCTAAAATGCTATATAGAACCAGTTTTGCTGTATGGCAGCGAATCTTGGAATGTAAATGAACAAATTAGGAAGAACTTAGAAGCAACAGAAATTTGGTTTTTAAGACGAATGTTGCTAATTCCTTGGACTGCCAGAGTAACTAACAACGATTGCCTGAAAGAGGCTAATGAAACTAGAACTCTATACACAACAATAAGAAAGAGACAAACATCTTTCTTTGATCATGTGATGAGAAGAGAGGCATTGGAGAACATCGTGACAACTGGAAAGATCGAGGGGAAGAGAGGCAGAGGCAGACCAAGAGAAATTATGCTGGACGGATTGAGACGGTGGCATGGAGGAATATCATCAGCAGAGTTGATCCAGAACACCAAAGGCTTGATCTGTGGAGAGCCATGAACGCCTACGCCAGCCGGCACGGCACTTGTTGATGTTGAGTGATAAACTAGATGAGTAAAAAAAAACTGGATAAAATAAAGAGATTAATACATGGACTGCTTGACAACTAGCAAGATCGAGGGAAAGAGTACAAGGGGAAGACAGATAAATAAATACATGGATGGCATGGCCACGTGGTATGGTCGAGAAAAGAACAATGAGCTGATCCACAACTCTGGTGATCGAGTGAAATGGCGAATCATGACCGCCCACGCTTATCGGAATGGCACATGATGAATGGATGCTTGTCTAAATGGTATAATCGGGACAAGACCACAGGATTGATAGGAGACTTTGGTGATATTGTGAGATTGCTAACCATGACAGCTCTTGCGATTTGGCAGTTCACGTGATATTTTGATGGCTGGCTACTGAATGACATTCAAAGTCTCTAGGTTTAACGATAGAAAAAGAAAAAGAAGGGACAAGGCCGCAAATAATTGTTTGAAAACTTCGTTACAGTTGACCTGATCAGCTACTCAATTATGACATGTATGAAACAATGTGTCCAAATTAGTAGTACCATAATACAAATATAGTACTGTATTCTATATATGAAAGGCTTTAGCTATAACACCGCTAACATTGTTTAAATACATCTACAGATGAGACAGGCTATTAGTCTGTATTCCCACTGAAATAAATATTGTATACTAATTGTATGGTCAATTGTTACATGTATATCCACCAGAAAAGGGGGGAAAACACTTTACCTTGAAGAAGTGAGTCGGCACAGAGACCTCGCCGTCGCCAAGAACATCATATTGCTTGATCGTCTTATCATCTTCAACTCTGAAATAAATTTGAATATTTTGAACTTACTTTACGTTATGATACCAATTAGACACTATATAGATTGAGCGAAATAAATTCACAGGTGGTGATCGTCACACACAGAATTGAGGAAAGAAATAAAGATTAGAGAACATACTATACAGGATAACAATTTAAAACGAACGTGTTGACCACGCCGGGATTCGAACCTGTTGCCAAATGACGACAGTACCTCTCTGATGGAGCAAATTTACTTCGATAGATACACCTGAAGAAAGATGTCTTCACTAACTGAGTTTATCCTTCACCTGCACCCACAACTACGGATAATGGATAGAATGCGTACCAAGCCATTTACATTTATCTTATAGTCCCTGTCATGGTGTTCATATTTGCCCACATCCTTCTGTCTCGTCTACCGCCTATCATTTCTAATAGCGATGTTCCTCCATGCAAGGATGTCAAGTTGTCCAGCATCATTTCTTTCGGGTTCCCTCTGCGTCTCCTACTCTTCAACTTTCCCGTTGTACTCCAGCTTTCCTTGTCTCGTGACATGCCCAAAAATGTGGGCTGTGTTAATCCGATGCCAGTAAGCAGTTCTGTTTGTGAGTTAACTTCTTCCAAGACGTCTTCATTTCTCTGTTATTCATCTACGCTGTTGTCATTCTTTTATAACATCACATCTGTGCAGCCCAAACGTTTAGTTTTTAACTAGCCTGCTAGTTGTTCGCGATTCGTTTTCGAAGATCAGGATTGCTAGATATAGTTCCTATGAATGTTTCTCACCTCGATTGACAAAGATATAATGCAGAGAATATTTTTTCATCTCGTGAAATACTGCTTTTACTTGGACTATTCTACGTTTATCTTCCTTAATGTATCTTCCATCTGCTTTATTCATCACATCTCATCTTCTTCCTCTTGTACCTTGCGGTATCGAGGTGAAACATTGAGTGCGGGCGAGTGCGAGTTTATGGGTTTCATGTATCGTGATTCCCATGGATTCTGTTACTCCCTCTGTCCATCATTTACATGGTGGGCCGCTTTTTCTAGTTCCGTTTTGGTCTGTATATCATTGCTTGTTGTGGTATACTGTTAGTTGGTAGCCTTGTTATATGGCCAAACAATGTAACTTTTTATTTTCTGATGAAATCTAGTGCAGCTATAAACCCCACTTTAGTCCTGATTTCTTCATTTCTGATTTTCTCTTGTCTTTATACGAGGGGAAGTCAATAAGTGAGTCACAAATGGCTGAAGAAAAGTAACTAAATATGATAACTTGAAACCAATTTATTTGTATACATACATTGTCCCTTTATTTCTCAACATAATTTCCACCAACATTGATGCAATTGTCCCATAGTTTTATCAGTCCTCCCAAACTGGCTTCATAGAACTGGGTGCTCTGTTTTCTAAACCACATTTTCACTTCACATTAAACTTCAGCGTCATTCGCGAAATGTCTCCCGCCAAGGTGGGTTTTCAGTGGACCAAAACGGTGGAAATCGCTAGGGGCTAAGTCGGGGCTGTAAGGTGGATGTTTCAGAACTTCCCACTTTAGTTGGTTAATTTTCTCCTGAGTTAATCGAGCCGTATGTGGTCTGGCATTGTCATGAAGAAGCAACACTCCTCTAGTCAGCAGTCCTGGGCGTTTTCTTCGAATTGCATCATGAACCATCGATATAACTTTACAGTACGATTCAGAATTCACATTGTCACCTTTCTTTTTGAAATTGGTTAAAAGCATTCATTGACAATCCCAGAACACTGTCAGCATAACCTTCATTGCTGATGGCGTAACCTTGAATTCTTGGATACAAGGCGAAGGATGTTTTCTACCCAGCTATGCACTGATTTACGGGACAAACATTTGTTAGCATAAACAGGAAGCATTTCCTTATGAATGTCCTTTGCAGGCAGTCCTTTTGCATACAAAAACCGCACAACAGCACGCTGCTCTTTGCTTGTACACTCCGTAAGTACAGTCGCCATTTTGTTTATGCGAAGCTGCGCATGCGTATGAGACACCTAGCGCCATCTGACGAACGGGAATATAAAGTTCCATGTTACTGTCACCAAATTACACCTGTAGAAAACACCAACTACATTTACCTGCCATTCTACAGAGCTGTGTGACTTATTGAATCGCCCTCGTACATTGAGTATGCTTCTCGGGAATCTCATTTCCGTTGTTGTAATTTTTCTTTTCTCTTTTTCTGACACTGTCCAGGTTTGGCATCGGCAGCATAGTATTGGTAGGAAGATGTGTTATAGAGTGCTGTTTAGTATCTATTGCTACGTGGCTGTTCTTTAGTACTCGTGCCATTTGTCCAATGAGTTGGTTTGCCATATTGCATCTTAGTTAGTTAATCGACAGATCATTCTCATTGCACATCGAACCATTCAGTCCATAAGTGCTCGGATCCCCTCCTCAGCAAATCCCGCAGCGTGTAGCAATATTTATTATTAGCAGCTAACTTATTAGTAGCAACTAACGACACCAGTTTATCAATCTTCTTTGGCTTTCTGCGCAGTGTTCTTGTTTGGCCACCCCTCTTTTAATTTGCTGTTCTCGCAGTCTGACCATGGTTGTAGATTCACAGTCATCACTTGGTTCTCGCAAAAGTCTTACTTCTCGTAGAGCATTCAGAAAGTTAGCCTGGTCCATGGCGCGTCCGCCCTCCACAGTAGCCTTACCTGCGAGCTTGTCAGCACGCTCATTTCCTTGTACTCCCGCATGCCCTGGCACGAAGATGAAACTAATCGTTGCCAGCCGAGACCGCTCCAAAGACAGCAAGCACTCACTTTCATTGCACTCTCTGTTACTACAATGTCCAAAAGTTGTTGTAGATCTTCATTTTCCACCATCAATACTGTGGCTTTTTCCTAGCGTAGGTTGTTTATATTGTTCTTCTACGTTCATCCGGACTTTCTTTTCGGACGTGATTGCGTTGTGCCTGTTTACAGCAGAGCTGCGTTCTTGCGCCGTTAGGCCGACACATCCGACTTCTGCGGGCATTTGTTGACCGGGTTAACCTTCCCTGAGTTTATATTATAACCTCCGATTAGTATTTCTGGCTGCTCTTTGATCTCTCTCATTATTACTTCGCTATAGAGAAAGAAGAGATCCTGTTACAAAACACATCCCTGTCGTACTCCTAGCTTTATTTGTTCATAATTGCCTATTTATTTCCCATTTTAATTGCCGCTGCATGATTCCAGTAAATATTCTTTATTATTCTTAGATCTTGCCCATCAATGTTATCTTCTAACATTTTAATCAGTTTATCTTGTATTACTTTATCAAATGCCTTAGTATAATTGATGAAGCACAAATATATGTCTTTCTGTGTCTATTGATCTTCCTATTAGTGTTCTTAATGTGTATATTGTATTGTTTGTACCTTTTCCTACCTCAAACCCATACTGTGATATTAATGGTGATATTAAAGAAAAAGTTTACCCAAAATGTGAAATGTAAATAGAGGGCAAAATTTTTAACCATGTGGATAATTTTAAATACTTAGGGGCAATTATAACATCAAATGGAAGATCTACAATGGAGATCACGAACAGAATAGGGCAAGCAAAAACCACATTTCAGAAAATGAAAAGTATCTTATGCAATAAGTCACTAGCACTGAATGTAAGAAAGCGAGTACTGAAATGCTTGGCACCGAATCTTGTAATGTGAACGAACAAATTAAACAGAACTTGGAAGCAACAGAAATGTAGTTCATGAGATGAGACGAATGTTGCGAATTCTTTGGACTGCCAGAGTAACTAACAACGATTGATTGTCTGAAACGGCTAATGAAACTAGAACATTATGTATGAAGGAGGGGGCATCAAATTAAAATCTGAAATTTCTGGGGGGGGGGGGGGGTGAATATATTTTGAAAAAGTAAAGAACAAATGTGTCATTTTTAGATGTCACCACTGAGTTCAATGCAGGTCCTCCAGTGCAGATAAAGTGCTTGGATTCCTGTAGAAACATCGACTCTGGGGTCACTACTCGATGTGCCTGACCTGGTCGTGAACCGTCTGTCACAGAAGTCACGCCATTTTGAAACTTCCTACTTCATTCATACACTTACTGGACTGACAGGCATGCATCACCATACTGAACCTTCATTAGCCGATTAATTTCTATAGGTTTCACCCCTTCACTGATAATAAAAAAAAATAACAACGGAATGATGCTCCTCCTTGGTGAATGTCAAAAGTGAGGCGGCCATCTTTAAACTGTTCTTATGACGTCACCGTGTTCGTCTGCACCGTGATGGCACGCACTTAACCCTCTTGACATTCTTAACAAGAATATTGACAGGTTACAAGACAATGGCATGATTATTGTAATTGCTATCACACGTTTAAGGTTTTCATCTGAAGCCCCTCCTATAACAATAAGAAAGAGACAAACAGCTTTCTTTGGTTATGTGATGAGAAGAGAGGCATTGGAGAACATCGTGACAACTGGAAAGTTCAAAGGGAAGAGTGGCAGAGGCAGACCATGAGGAATGATGCTGGATGGACAGACTGTGGCATGGCGGAATTTCATTAGCAGAGTTGATCCACAACACCAAAGTCAATCTATCCGTTAGTTATATTTGGGACCCTTAGGTGTTTTTTTTTTCTTTCTGTTTGTGGAAATAGAGCTGCGTGTTTCGCTTCCTAGTTTCTAATCTTTTCTACCTTGGTGTCGATTTAATCATTGTCACTGTACTCATATCTGGTGAGATCCGCACACTTGTAAGGCCTGATGTTGTTAGGTTCCCGCCCCGTTTCAGTGTTCTTTGTTCAATAAGTTGGTGACTCCGTCTATCTCTCCTGTGGCTTGCTCTGTCATTTTATCCTCGTCGTCTATCACTGAGTATTGGAATCTCAATCTTGATGGATTTTAGTTTCTTCTCCTGGCCACCGTGCGGTTTTGATCGCATTCGTTTTCACTTTGTTTCTTTCTCTTCTGTTACTTCCTCTTCTGTCTGGGTCTTGCTGTTGGTGTCGTCTTTTTGGACTAATTCATTTTTGGTCTTTTTGTAGAGTTTTTCCATCTGTGCTCTTTCTTCCCGAACTTATTTCAGTGTCTCCTCCGTGAAAGAGCTTCAGTTCCTCCAGGATGCGCTGTTATTTGCGTTTCTTGTCAATCGTCGCCTCTTTGCTCCAACTTTTGACTTTTAATGAGTTTGACATGGCTTTGGATCAATGCAACAAATTTGAAATACTCCGGGACTTCAGTACCAAAGTAGACAATGAAACGAAAAGGTTAGCGGCATGACTGGTGGCTATGGCCTAGGTGATAGAAATGAGAGGTGGCAGATTAATAACGTGGGCAGAATATCATGAAATGGTAATAGGTAACACCTGGCTCAAACACCATCCTCGACGATTATACACGTGGAAAAGCCATAGAGGTAATATTCGCAATCACATTGACTACATACTGATTCCAAAGAGATTCAGAAGCAATTTAGAGCTAATAAAAACAGGAGCAGGTGAACACGGCGTCCATTTGTCAATTAAGGAAATCTTAGGTTAAAACGTAGAACAAAAAAGAAGATCCCAAAGAACTCTAAGCTTGATCGAGTATTACGTAAAACCACCAACGAAATTAGAAAAAGGTACAATGTTACTTTCCACGATATAATGCCATGCAGGTAATACAGGCTATTGATGCAAAGTGGGACATGATGCGGGAATCATCCAACAGATATTTTTTAAAAACCATTCCATCTAAACATAGAATCGTAACTAAAAAATGGATGGCACATGAAATTCTGCAGATTATAGATGAAAGTAGAAAGAAAAAGCGAGATTAAGAATAATAATAGAATACATAAAGAAATAGTAAACAAATGCATAGACGCCAAAGAAGTCTGGCTGAATCAATATAGAAACGACATCTCGTGTAAATTTCATCTGTAACAGTGGTACATTTTTAGTGACCTATTACATTCCATCTTTATAGCTCGGCCAAAGAAACCAGGCGCTTTAGAATGCGAAGATCATCGCACAATAAGTCCTATGAGTCTCATAAAAAAGCTGTTGCTGGGAATAATGACGAGAAGAATAAGAAACAAGGTTAAACCAACAATTTGTCACAATGAACATTGTCACCAACAGATTCGAATCCTGGTCGGTAACTATAGCTTTCAAATGTTATGTTGTCTAGTGCGTCCTCTAGTCTCTACTTCCTTCTTCTCCTTCTGTGAGCGCCAAACAATACTAGGTGTGTTCATTTATGTAACTGTCTCTGAGGCCTCAATGGGCTTCCCAATTGATTTCCCATGTCTTATGTTGCATTTCCCGCACCAGGATAAGGCTTGTACCATCCCAGTTGCGATCCTCCGCCCGAAACTATTGGCACAATGTGGGGTGTCGGGTTTTGTGAGCGCCACCCAACATTCGGTGCTAATAGAAAGCAGGTAGTACCGTCTACTGTTATGCGGTAGCTCAGTCATATCTAAGACTTGACTCAACATATATATATATATATATATATATATATATATATATATATATATATATATATATATATATATATATATATATTCTCAAGACCATTAGAAACAACTGTAGAGGTAAACACAAATATGTACTTGTGCTTAATAGTATGCGGCAAGTAATGTGATGAATATTGTCTCTGGAGCATTAAGTAGGTATTTATTTAGTGAAAGGGTCGAAGCACTACTCTAATGGGACCCTTTTCCACGTCACGAGGCGTAATAGGTGTATGACACCATTCCCAAATGTTTATATATCAATCATCATTCGATAGATGATGTGTTCAGTATTACGCCCGTCGTCTTTACTTCCCAAAACAATTTTTAGAATCCATTTAGGCTGGATTGACCTGAATGTCCTATTCAATAATTTTTTTTTAAAGAACGCCTCTGTAGAGATTCAAGAACATGATTACCGAGCAGGCATGCAAATGTGCTAGGGACTGCGCTTAAAATTGGTAACATAATATTTAACATATACGTACATTGGAAGAAACAATGGTCCAGAACAGACGTAGACCCCTTTAGATGCACGGACAAGGTGCTCCCGTATATAACATTCTAAATCGAACCACGCTCCACAGTTAAATCCGGGTACCTGTTTGATGATATGTGTATAGTAATTTCAAATCAACGTTATATTTTAAAGTCAGATTATGTATTTTGTTTTTATCAGCAAAATATCCTTAATAAATAAAAATAAAACAAATCTATTCACAATAATCGTAGAAACCACATTAATTTATGTCAACTAAATATTGACGACCATGCATCGCTTTAAAAATTCCCATAATTACATCACCTTTTTACGTGCTATATATAAAAGGCAAGGTATAATTTACTAGAAATGCTGTCCTAATTAAAACGTGCAACCCACTATTATTAGAAAATGTTTAATACATATATTCATGTCTTCGTTTGCACGTATGTGCAATAAGATTGGCATCATCTCATATGTGAACTACATAGTTAACCTGTGTTTCAGATCGATGCCTGAAGCAGCATGTGAAATGATTAACATCTTAAAGTCGCTAGACAGGCAAAATAGAGCAACTAATGTGTTGATTTTCTGATCTAGGAATAGTTTATTATTTACCTCTGATCCTAGATATATGAAATGGTCTACTATCTCCCGCTCTGCGTCGTCAATAAAGATTGATAGTACCCCATTTGCACCTTGTGTCATAATATGTCTTCTTTTACTAATTGTTAAACCAAATTCATAATAAGCATTGGATACTGTAGATAATAGACGTTGTAATTGTTCCTTAGAGTGGGTTGAAATTGCAGTATCATCTGCAAAAAGCAACTCTCTGATCAGTAACTTCCTAATTTTGGTCTTGGCCTTCAATGTCTGAGCATTGTAGAGGCGCGAATGAATACCACAATCCTGAGCCCTTATTGTCAAGATAATAAGTTCACTTCCGATAGTATTACAGACATGTGTCTCAGGGACTATAAGCAACTATCATTATTAGCAATCCGTTCTTCAACACATAATTCAACATCCAAGGCCATCTCTTTTCCACGGTGTACCGTTTACATTAAATAATCAAAATTTGCTGTGATTCCTGTGGTGAAAACTATGAAACAGACTATTACTATAAGAATTGCCACGGAACTGATACATGAATAATTTAAAGCACTGAAACAAAAGTACTTTACAACACAATCTTCCTACCAACTCTATGCCAAACCTGGACAATGACAGAAAAAGAGAAAAAAAAAATCGCAACAACAGAAATGAGATTCATGAGAAGAATACTCAATGTATCAAGAAGAGATAAGATCAGAAATGAAGAAATCAGGACTAAAGTGGAGGTTATAGCTGCGCTAGAATTTATTAGAAGGCAGCAAGTCAAATGGTTTGGCCATGCAGGTATGTTAACGACTAACAGTATACCACAAAAAGCAATTATGTACAGGCCACATTGAAGCAGAGAAAGAGGCCGACCACGTAAACGATGGGAGTCCATGGGAATATCGATACATGAAGCCCATGGGCGGGCACTCTCCCGCTGTTTATATTTCACCTCGACACCGTAAGGCACAAGAGGAACATGAGATGAGATGAGAAACAAAAGCTATGGAATGTGGTTATTTTCAGTGACTAATTGTCTGTCCTGAGAGTTGAGTCATAAACTGTATCACAGCATTCGGAACATCCCAATATGTGATTCTTAAACAACCAGCAAAGAGTCCCAATATAATGGTGCCAGCTTTAATATGTTTATGTGTCCGTCTGGTTTTTCCTCGAAGAACCGATTGTCGATCTGATCCTCTGGTCACTACTTGCCACACCATTATCTCCAGGCAATGATGATGCATCTGTTCTTCGACATTATATACACGCTACTATACACACCTCAAAGGGCTCTGACCACATATGCCTTACAGTCTACCAGTATCTTACCCAGCGGTGCAGACCTTGCCGATGTATTCGCTTGCTCGCTTCCTAACACTCCGCCATGCGCAGGGAAAAGATTCAACCGATGCCCCCTATCTTTGATTTCTTAACAGATTCAGTGCCAAACAAAAAAGTAGGTTTATTGTTTTCGGAAAATTAGAAATAGGGGTGTGTCACTTAAAAGTTGTTAATATGGTAGCAGGAATTTTGTATTACATATCAAATCAAATGTGGTTTGATAAAGACGATTAATCATCCCATGGCAATTAATCAATCAGTTAATGGAAGACTTCCACTGCACGAATCATGTCTGCCTTCAACCTTCTCAGTATGCCGTGTGAATCCGTAACAATCACAACATATGCATACTGTCTGTCCTCCAGTCTCTGAACAGATTGAGTACAGATTGGGACTGCTAACGGTATTAAAGTGTCAGCTACTGCAACTAGAGTGCATACAGAATGAAACTATTCCGGTAATCGTAGAATACACCAGAGACATGCCAACAGTGTGTGTGAGAAAGAGGCTAGCTTTGCCTGTGTATGCAGACAGTCTCAGGATGCAGCAGGCTAGATCATATGTCTAAATGCCCGCATGTGTATATGCTGAGAACATTAATTGAACGTTCTATAGAAGTAAACAAAGACCTACTACACCTTTGCTTTATCGACTACACAAAGGCTTTCGATAAAGTAAGACATGTCAACAAATAGAAATGCTTGCAGATCTACAAACTGATGTGAAACACGTTAGACTTGTCACAAAAAAAAACAACAACAACATATTGGAAACAACAAGCTGCCATACGGATTGATAATAAAGTAGATCAATATCAGCCTATTAAGAGAAGTGAGACAAGGATAAAAGATAAATTCAACGTAGAGGTAAAGAACAGATTTGATGCATTGTCCGATATGGAAATATTATTTCAAGATGTCAACGACCAATGGGAAATATTAAAGAAATCGGTCAACCAAGCAGCAGAAACACCCATCCTAAATATAAAGATAATAGGACGCAAGAAATGGATGACGGAAGACATCTTAACACCCATGGAAATAAGAATACATAACAAAAATAACAAGGAAAAATATGAAGAGATTCACAGGAAAATTACGAAGCTATGCAAAGAGGCAAAAGAAACATGTCTTGAGGAAAATTGCAAGGACATTGAAAACCAACACAAAACACGGAATACCAAATTAATGCACAAAAGAATTAATGACGTCACTAACAAAAGACCACACACATCAACGGGTTGCCTAAAAGCCAAAGATGGCAAAATCATAATAGAAAATGATCAGATTTTACATGCGTTGTCAGATTATGTGAAAGACCTTTATGATGATACAAGAGAACAACAATATGGTCATCGGAATAATAATGAAGGACCACCAATTTTGAAGATGGAAGTTCAGAATGCTCTTAACCATATGAAAACTGGAAAGACCCTGGATACAGATAACATCACAATAGAAATTATCAATGTCTTAGAAGAATATGGAATAGACTAAGTCACCAGACTGCTCAGCGCAATATATGATCCTGGAGATATACCTCCTGAATTATGTAATTCTATATTTATTGCACTCCCAAAGAAATCGAGAGCCTTGGAATGTGATGAACATAGAACAATTAGTATAATGAGCCACATCATGAAGATTTTGCTGAGAATTATCATGCAAAGAGTTAGGAAGAAAATACAACCCGAAATAGGAGAAGAACAATGTGGGTTTGTAGAAGGCAAGGGTACAGTAAATGCTGTGTATATACTGAGAACAGTAATTGTACGTTCTGTAGAAGTAAACAAAGATATACATGTTTGCTTTACTGACCATACAAAGGCTTTGGATAAAGTGAAACATTTCGACATAAGGATGCTTGAAGATCTACAAATTGTGGACATGACCTTGACTTGTAAAAAACATATTCGAAACACCAAGCTCCCATCAGAATTGATAATGATGTAGGTCAATATCAGCCTATTAAAAGAGGTGTGAGACAGAGATCTTTTTTCCCTGTACAGTGAAAATATTTTCAGAAATATACAAGACCTACAAGCACTTGGAATCAACGACTGGCAAGAGAAGGTCAACTAGAGAGACGAATGGAGACGAATTGTATCTGCAGCAAAGAACCTCAATGGCTCGGAAGATACAAGATTTGGAAGGAATCAACATTGGGGGACGATACATCAATATCGTTAGATTTGCTGATACAGTCTTGATTGCAGACAATGAACAGGACCTGCACCATTTAGTAGACCGCGGTTGTTGCATACAGTGAGCAACTAGGGTTAGAATTGAATAGTAAGAAGACACAGATAATGGTCGTCACTGGGAAGAAAAAAAAATACCATAATGTAATATACGAGTAAATGGGCACATTCTTGAAGCTAGTTAATCGGTAGTTATCTCAGAACAGTCATAACATCTGATTGGAGATGCCTTGAAGAGATTAGAACAAGAATTGCCATTGCGAATGTAGCTTTTTGCGAGATGAAAAACTTACTGATCAATAAAAAGATATAAAGTGAAACGAGAAAAAGAGTGTTGAAGTGCTACATACAACCTGTCCTTTTGTATGGATGTGAAGTGTGGACAATGAGCAAACAGACTGATAGACATCTGGTGGCTGTGGAAATGTGATTTCTGAGGAAAATGCAAATAATCCCATGGACAGACAGAAAAACCATTGACCAAGTACTACAAGAAACAACTGAAAATCGTATACTGATTAGAGAAATTAGACGTAGACAGTCAAAATTTTTTTTGTTAACGCTATGAGAAGAAATAAATTGGAGAACTTGGTGACAACTCGCAAGATTGAGAGGAAAAGAACAAGAGAAAGGTAGAGAAGTAAATACCTGGGTGGCTTGACCACGTGGCATGGTCGAGACAAGAACACTGACCTGATCCATGATTCTGGTGATCGAGTGAGATGGCGAGACATGACCACCGACATTTACCGGCATGCACATGATGAAGAAATTCCCGCATAAAGGAACACCCTGCATGCAGCCCTGGGCACATAACGGCCACAGGCTAATAAAATCATGGATGGCTTAGCTGGAGGACACAATAAGAAAAGTATGTATGCCTGAAAAACTTGGGAGAGGAGAGGAGGAGGTTAGAATACCATTGACACTGAAAAACGCCCCACATGAAAGCAAAGATTGGTAGAAAGAGCAATCTTCAACTTGATAGATTTATGGTCACAGAGACTTCATGGCAAATGAGAAGGCCTATAGGCTTTATAAAATACCAGAGAAGACACTGAAAATCGCCGTATATTATCAGAAACTACACAAGAGAACACTGACTGAACAGAAAGGCAAACGAAACAACATGCTGGACTCATTGTAATGAAATGCCCTAACCAGTAGCAGCTAGAATATCCTTAATAGGAAAACCCATGGATATGGCAGCCCCATTAATCTGACTGGACAGGGGAGACATGGGCAGGGTCTGCTAATGAAGAAAGGATTACATCATAAGGTTCTAGGCTTAAGTCAGTGGAATAACAATGCAGAGGTGCAGGGTACAACGATAACGATTGGGGGTCTATGCTGGCACTTAATAAATGTATATGCCGAGGTAGATTCTTTTGTCACAAAGGAACGATGGAATTGGCTTAGGGAGCTGGAGGATATTCCAGGCAGTAGGTTTCTCATTTGTGGGGATTTTAATGGACGAAACGTAGAGGGGCAATACTTGGGGAAACCGACAGGGAAATGTCCTTGCAGAAGCCATGGTGGATTCAGAAGTAGTCTGCATAAATGATGGGAGGCCAACGAAAACGCGGATGCGGCCTGATAATGCAGACACGGCTATTGGCCTGGCATTTGTTACCCAGTCAGCTGTACTGGATGTAAAATGGACAGTCCTGGGTCAGCCCTTTAAATATGTGATGGAAAACACCATTCTGGGACGCCTCAGGCAGACGGCATGCAGTGTAACTAGCAAACTTATTTATGTGCAGCCTCTATCGTAGACCGCTGAGGTAGAACGGCATGGAAATCAAAGACAGCAGCCGTCAAACAGAAGGTGCGATGGACACCCTAAAGTTCACAAGAGGAAATTGAGAAAGCTTCGAAAGAAAACAAAGATAACGTGAAGGAATCCAAGTGCTGTGCAGCAGAGGCCAAAAGAGCGAGATGGGAACATTTTATAAATGTGATTGGGGGAGATAAGACACTGGGAAAGTTCTGGAAATTGCACAGGCAGATGCAAAGGAAAGGTCATCCTGTCACAATACGTACAATATACAAAGATAGCGGTTCGCCTTTTACAACAGACAGAGAGAAAGCGCAAGTTTTCCTGCTGAAATTTATAGCACAGAAAGATCAGAATGATGGGGACATAAGATATCCAGTTAGAGAAGATCTGTGAGGTACCATTAAAGATACAGCCAGAAGATGTCAAAAATGTATTGGAAAAAAGCCCAAGATGGGGTTAGATACGCCTACATGAGGGATATGAGTGATAGAAAACTTATGGAGATGGCTGCTTGCTTTATCCTGAGCATCAGGACGTCATCAGTACCCCAGGATTGGGTGCACGGCTATTTAACACCACTTCCTAAACCAGACAAATATAATCCAAAGTTAATGGGTTTAGGATTATCACCCTACAGAATACTTTTGGAGAGGGAAGGTGAAGATCGTTGCTGTTAAGCTGCATGGACATTTAGAACGGGAAAAGCTCCTCCCGAAAAGTTTGGGAAGTTACCGGCCAAGGATACTTGCCACTTTTGTCTATGATGTTTATGAAGGGTTCAGACAGGAGACGGCGGTGGCAGCACTCAATCTCGAGGACGCGTACCACAGAGTCAGATATGCTATTCTGATTTACGCTATTATGGAGAAGAGAGTCTGTCTTTGACTGGTGATTGCAGCTGTCTTGTATTCCCGTAGAGTGATTCTCCGGTTGGGTACATGGACCTCTGAGCCTGTCCTGTAGAGGTCATGTTTAAGTGGTAGTTACGAAGTTTCAGAAGGGGCACTGAAGAGTATGACAGCAAGGGACATGGCGCAGAAAATGCTATTCACACTTTTTTCAGCACTTGATCATTTGAGTGGTAGAGTATGGACAAAGAATTATGTCTAAAAGAGTCTGCTAGTGAAAAATATAGCGCATACAGAACGAAGCCATGAGGATGATCCTGGGATGTACAAGGGACATCATCCCAATAGTGAGTATGCGATACATCCTGGCGTTGCCGACCATTGCAGACTCAAGGTGTAGCAGGTAAGGTTATACCTCAAGATAGCTGTGGACAAGGACACCTCTTGCATGATTCTCTGGAGGAAGTCATGTGCCACAGGGTGTTAAGAGGAAGTTCATGAATGGCTCCGGCAGAAGATACCAGCAGAGAAGTGTGCACACTTGAGAAGACTAGCAGAGGCAAGGAGTAGGTCATAGTGCCGAATAGAAATTCAGACGTGTGAGGTTATAATTTTTTTTTTTAGCATATCCTTTACAATACTTAGCTGTCAACACCAGCATCTTTCGGCTGTATGTTGATCTCTTGGCAAGATTACGCTCAGTAGTTTGCCATTGCTTTCTGAGCGGCCGGCTCACATACCCCGTAAGTTACCGATGCGATTCGAACCACTGCTGATTTGAACCGTCATCACGTTACCTGACGAGAGTATACGAGATTACGGAGAAAAGTCATAACCTCTAAGCCACGAAGCCGGCTCATCTTCATACTGCTTGTAGAAAAACTAAGAGTATAAACGGACTGACCCTAATGGATATAGACCAGGCAATGCTAATGGACTACGAGATAGATCAGCGATTCAAAAAATAGGCACAATAAACGTCTGCGGTTTTAATGGTAAAGAACGTTTAGAAACAATGAAAGAGAGGAAAATTGGACTGATGGGAATAGCAGACACCAGAATAAAGGGGGAAGGATGCAAGGAGATCCACCACAGTTACACGTTTGTCTACTCTGTAGTAGAAAAGCAAGAAAGGACAAGACACGGTGTGGGAATAGTCACTGAACCACGGCTAGCAAGAGGAATACTAGAAATAAAATATATATCAGAAAGAATCATAACAGTGAGAATAAAAGAACAAACAATTACAACATATATACAAATATACGCACCATGTAATACAAACAATAATGAGCAAGAATGCGAGGTCTTCTACAAAGACATCCATGGCGTGCTAAATAAAATAGATAAGCGGGACAACATCATAATTATGGGAGACTTCAATGCAAGACCAGGACACAACAGAGCGGGCATAGAAAAACATCTTGGGGCATCTGGAGACCAACATAATGACAGAAATGATAACGGAAGAAGACATAGAGCTATACAGCCAACACGACCTCTATATAATTAATACATTCTATAAACACAAAGACTCACAAATATACACCTGGCATAAATGGAACGATCTAGATACTAAAAGCCAGATTGATTTTATATTAGCAAGAAATAACAGAAAGATAAATATATTAGATGCAAGGGCAGTGCCCAACTTATGTATAAACAGAGACCACAAAGCAGTCGTTGACACAATAAGAATCATCAGTAGAAGGAAGCAAATACCAGGAAAATAAATGCCATGCGAATCAGTAAACTTAAAACATCTCAAAGACGAGGCAGTGAGGGAAAATTATGAAAAAGAGCTAACTGAAATCTTTGTAAAATTACCTATAGAAAGAAAGACAGTGGAAGAAGAATGGGAGATGTTCAAATCAAGCATTTTAAATACTGCAAAGATAACACGTGGAACCACGAAAAAACGCAAAACACCGGATAAAGAAAATAAAAAGTTGGTGGAACGCAGAAGGTAAAGAAAGGTGTAAAAGACAAAACGGAGAAATATAAAAAGTGGTCGGAGAGCAAACAGGAATGCTGTTACATAGAATACAGAATAGCGAGAAGACATGTGAATAGAATAGTAAAGAGAGAAAAACAAAAAGACTGGGAGGAGTATGGAGAAACTCTAAATAAAAACTACAAGGAGGAAACTAGAAACTTCTATAAAAAGGCAACTGCAATGAGAACCAGAGGAGAACTCTTTGACCCAACTGAAATAATTAACAACGAAAATAGA
The DNA here is from genome assembly GCA_963921405.1 of Cepaea hortensis. Classification (NCBI taxonomy): domain Eukaryota; kingdom Metazoa; phylum Mollusca; class Gastropoda; order Stylommatophora; family Helicidae; genus Cepaea; species Cepaea hortensis. The sequence continues at coordinate 82,181,032 of OY992884.1, read as the reverse complement.
GAACCAATAAGTAAACAAAAACAAATCCTAGTAATATGGAAACAGTACTTCGAACAACTTCTCAACATCCCATCAGATATCACAGGAATTAAAAACACCGACACAGATGCCACCGAAGAACTAGAACCAGACATACTGAAAGAAGATTTGATAGTAGCCATCAGATTAGCCCCATTGAACAAATCACCGGGACAAGATGAAATATCAAATGAACTAATTAAAGCAGCAAGCACACAATACAGAGGCATTTCACTGTTGAGTCATATTGTACGTAGACAGTGGACTGAGTCGCTGCGGAAGTCTGTTGTCCGCAAAGTCACCTTCATCTTCGTCCCGGGACATGCGGGAGTCGAGGGAAATGAACTAGCTGATAAATTGGCTGGCTCTGCACCCCCTGTAGATGGCCAGCCCATGGATCGTGCCGATGTTATTAACGCCCTTAAAGATATGGCGAGAACAGAGGATTTTGATGCCAGTGATTCCACATCGCTTTCCAGGATGAAAGACCTGGGAGTAAGAATCGGCACAGCCAGACGCGAGAGGTACATCGGGAAAACAAAGCGCCTCGTCAACCAACACAGAACTGGCACTATTAGCCACTTGACGCTGATGCATATGCTGGGGGGGAGGATCTGAGCACCTATGGACATGTCCGGAGTGCAACGAAGATACCCCAACTGATAACTAACTAACTAACTAACTAACTGGGAAAATATTTAGCAAAATTCTTGAGAAAAGATTACGAACTATTATAGAACCCCAGCTAAGCAAAACACAACTTGGATTTAGGAAAAACAAAGGATGCATAGATGCCATTTTTACTCTTAGACTATTAGTGTTGGAACTCTTCGCTGGTTGCTGAGGATGGGGACGGAGCGCTTATGGGAATGTCCCGAATGCTGTGATGTCGGTTCCTAGATCAATCAATCAATCAATCAATTACTCTTAGACAACTTATAGAAAATTCAATCGAATTCAATGAAACACTCTACTTAGCCTTTTGGACAAAGAAAAGGCATAGAAACAAGCTGTGGGAAATCCTTAAACAATATGGAGAGTACACATCTAACAAACCTATGTAGAAGCTTATACAACAACAGTGTTTGCATAGTGAGAGCAACTGGAAGACACTCAGAACCCTTCACCATGAGATCCGGAGTACGGCAAGGTTGTGTCCTGTCCCCTCTCTTGTTTATAACGTATATTCATTCATTCAGTAGCATGTCCTTTGCAGAACCTCGCTGCCATAACAACCTTCCGGAAAACCTCTCGATCATAAGCAAGATGTCCCGCGTCTGATACACCCATCTGGAGATCATCCGCTACATCCTGCACCCATCGTCTCTTTGGCCTTCCTCTTCCTCTCTTCCCAGGCATATATCCTTCCATTATTGTTCTCTCCAAACTCTCGTGACGTTTCAAGTGACCAAAATATTTCAATTTTCTTTGTTTTATCGTCTTTAATAGCCAACCTTCTTCAATATTCAATTCCTGAAGTATGGATGCATTTGTTCTTTTCTTTACCCAAGATATTCTTAGAACTCGTCTATAACATTTATGTTCAAAGGCATTTATGCGCTGTTCAGCTTGTTTAGTAAGTGTCCATGTCTCACAGGCGTATGTTGCAATGGGAAAGATGCATGCTCTTAAAAATCTAATTTTTGTAGTTCTGTCTGTCCCACTCCATAATTTATTCAGTTGTTTTAGTCTTTGAAGAGCAATTGATAGTCGCCGTTTAATTTCTGTCGTTGTGTCACCATTGTTGGTAATCAGTGACCCAAGGTATTCAAAATTGTCCACCACCTCCAATTTCTCCCCATTAACGTATATTTCTTTCTCCATTGCAGTTTTGTCTGTATGCATTATCTTTGTTTTTGCTATGTTAAGATATAAGTTGTGATTTTCACTATTCAATTGGGTTGAGGCTATGAGGTTTTCTATGCGATTCTGTGTTGTGGATAGTAATACTGTATCATCAGCATATCGAATCTCTGGTATGTCATGACCACCGATATTTAGGGCTTCATATAGCTCCCTGTTTATATCATCTCTTACATTTCTCATATTTTCGGCGTACAGGTTAAACAAATAGGGTGACAGCACGGAGCCCTGACGGACTCCTTGTTTGATGTCAAACCAATCTGATGTCTCGCCATCTACTCTAACTGCTGCTTGTTGGTCTAGGTAGAGCATTTTTATGAGTTGTATTACATGTGATAGAAAGCCCATATTCCTCATGATTTCCGAAAGTTTCTTATGTTGTGCACAGTCAAATGCCTTTGAATAATCCACAAAATATGAGAATAGGTTTATATTAAATTCTCTGCACTTCTCTATTATTAATCGCATGTTGAATATGTGATCTCTTGTTCCTCTTCCTTGTCTAAATCCAGCTTGAACCACGTTAATCTCTTCTTCCATTTTCTTACGAACGTAACGTATATAGACAACATATATAAAGAAACCAGCCAAACAGAGACCACAAGAACATCGCATGACGAGAACACAGAAGAAGAACCATCTGCAAATCTAACCGTTAGAGAACTCCTGTTTGCGGACGACCAAGCACTAATAGCAAAATAAGAAACTGAATTACAAGACCGCATGAATAGTCTAAACGAAATGTGTAGGGGACATAACATGAAAATTAGCACAAGTAAAACAGAGGTATTGACTATAACTAAAGAAGAAAAGGCAACAACGATTCACCTACCTTCAAGTACCTAGGAAGTATAATATCATCAAATGACAAATCAGAAGAGGAGATCGAAAATACGTGCAATAAGGCAAACCAACTCATTGGACAAATGGCACCAATACTAAAGAACAAACATATATCAATAACTACTAAGAAAACACTTTACAATACAATCTTCCTACCAACTCGGACAATGACAGAAAAGAGAAAAGAAAAATCACAACAACATAAATGAGATTCCTGAGAATACTCAATGTATCAAGAAGAGATAAGATCAGAAATGAAGAAATCAGGACTAAAGTGGGGGTTATAGCTGCACTAGATTTTATTAGAAAGCAGCAAGTCAAATGGTTTGGCCATGCAAGTAGGTTACCAATTAACAGTATACCACAACAAGCAATGATGTACAGATCAGAGGGAAGCAGAGGAAGACGCCGACCACGTAAACGATGGACGCAGGGAATAGCAGAGTCTATGGTAATATCGATACATGAAGCCCATAAACGGGCACTCTCCCGATGTTTATACTTCATCTCGACACCGAAAGGTATAAGAGGAACATGATGAGAGATAAGATATATATCTTGAAAACTAGAGCCAATCAACATTTTATAATATTTTCAATATTCAGCACACCAACATTAGTTAAGATCAGATATTTTCATATCCGGTACATTGTGATTGTTGACTAGTGTAATCAGATTGCAACGGGCACCATTAGTATTAGAACTCATCGCTGGCTGTTGAAGATTATGACTGAGCGCTAGTGGGAGTGCCCCGAGTGCAGTCAAGTCGATTCTCGATTCAGCGCAACTCAATAGGAAAACCCAGAGTATAAATTTCCAATTTTGAACGGAACATGGTGGATGTAATAGCTATTCGGACCGTGTCAGTCCCCGACATGTAGTCATGTGCAGACATTGTTCTGAACCTTGTGAAATAAACGACAACTCTCTCTCTTTAAGTGTATGCGTTTTTTCAAACATAAGAGAAAAGCTACTGTAGCCGTCTCCAACAGTTGCTAACTCACGCAATGGGAGAAACAACTGTGAAGCACCTTCGCGTTTAGAAGAATGGTATTTGATTTCCAAGTGAAGAAAAGTAGCATTGAGTTCAACAGTAACAACAACAATAGTATTACAGCTATAATATCAAATCTGTAAAAGTAATGCAACTAAAAGTTCTTCTTTTTCTGCTTTCATCTGGAGTGTTGTTGTTGTTTTTTTCCCAGATGTAATTGCGGTGTGTCTGTGTCTAGTTAGTCACTCTTGGGCCGACCCCTTAAACCAGTGGTTCTCAACCGGGTTTCCAGGGGGGGGGGGGATGAAGACCATTTCAAGATCGCGTTAATACAAGAACCGATTACTTGATATTGTTTTTCCTTTCATACTTTACAGTTATGTACGTCTCATCCTTATAAAACTCATTTTATAAAGTAAGTAGACCCACAAATCATGTTTTATGTGGATGTCTAGACTTGTTTTAGTATATGCTATTACATTTACCTTCCATTTTTAAGTATACTGTGTAAGGGTGGGGGGATTTTTAGGTAGGAAATATGAAAGGGGGGGATGATGTTCTGAAAACATGGTGAAGGGGGGCACGGGCCAAATTTTTGATAGGAGGGGGGGGGGATGACGTTATGAAAATATGGTGAAGGGGGGCACGGGCCAAAAAAGGTTGAGAACCACCGCCTTAGGCCAACACATCCGACTTTAGCGTTCATTTTTGACCAGGTTGGCAATCCTGGGGGACACTCACTTTTGTGGTGCCGTACACATGCCAGCTGGTCAAGTTAGAACGGTAGAATGTTTCACGATCAACCCTCAAGGGAAGGCAGGGACAGTCTATGGCATTTTCCACCATCCAGGGCGGCTTCTATAGTTGCAGAGTCGACAAATAGCTCTCTGGTGCTGGGCTCACCGAGGGAATCGTCACGTCCTGCTCATGGCTGCTTCAATTCCTCACTTCAATGTATAGGGCCTCTCGTTCGCTACGTGTCGCTCCCCGCACAAACCAGGGACGGTCGGATTGCAGATGGTATCCACTCAGCGAGCTTTCGTTTCGGACATGTGCTTAGTCTCTGGGCCCGGAAAATAAAATAGAGCTGTTCCGGGCACAACGAACATTCGGAAAACTAGCTAGTCATTGCTGTTTCGGACACAAAGGTCATTCGGAAAGACTAGATAGTCAGAGCTGTTCTTAGCACGACGGACAATCGGAAAACTAGCTAGTCAAGAGTTGTTCCGCTCCATTCGGTAGACTAATTAGTAAGAGTTGTTCCGGGATCGATCGCCATTTCACTCGGACGTAATTGCGTTGTGCCAGTTTTATTTGCCACACTTAGGCCGGCATATCCGACTTCGGCGGGCATTTTTTTTTTTTTTTTTTTACTGAGGATAGCCTTCTTAGGGTTTCGAGGGACGTTAGACTCGTACTGTTGTGATATCGCCCACATCTCAGCTGGTCAAGGTAGAACGGTCAGAGACATCACGGTCAACCCTCAAGGGAAGGCAGGGACAGATCATGGGCATTCCCCGCTATCCAAGGAGGCTTCCATAATTGCAGAGCCGGCACATATTGCTCTGAGACTGGGCTCACCCGCGGAATTGCCACGCCCTGCTCATGGCTGCTTTAATTCCTCACTTCCATGTATTGGGCATTTCTTTTGCCACTGGTCGCTCAAGCACAAACCAGGGACGGACAGACTGCGGGTGACATCCACTCAGAAAGCTTTCACTTCGGACTTCCACGTGATGGGTTCGCTAACCGAGCGTTCCATGTCGTGTAAACCAGACTTCCACCCTTGTCTACGCTCACTCTATGTATACAGATACAGACTTTCATCTTAACCATTGCGTGCGACTGGGGCGCTTTTTCCACCTTAGTAACCGCTCACGAGGTAGGCTACACGTGCTGCCGGCTCAGCACCTTACATCTATGCATCAGTGAGCGAGTGACGGCCAGGCTCTCTCATCCGGGGATCCCTCCTATTCCCCCAGCTGAGAGCCTTCGAACAGGTATCTAAACTAAGCATGTAGCGTGCTCAGCATCTCACCTCCATTTTGTAGTAGGTGAGTATCGGCCGGGCTCTCACATACGAGGGCCTATAGCATAGAGGCGCTCAGCCATTGCCCTCAGCTGAGAGTTTTTGAGTGTGTGTCCAGACCAAGAATCTCTGCCTTCGTACGCCTGATTTGAACTTTTGACTGCTATCCTGTCTACCTGCAGAGCAGCAGGTTGTCTCTCTCATAGTCTGGCCCCTAACCCAAGTCCTGTCCGACACACAGTTGTGCTTCCGTCGGCTTAGCTCTTGGGGTCACTGTGACAAGCCAGCCCGCCCGCACCACCCCACCACGACAAGGTGGAGACACATCGGGGGGGGGGGGGAACTAAAGTTTCTGTTTAAAAGATAAATATAATAAGTAAACATTGACTATTATCTACTTTATTTTTAATATACAATCAAATTTGCTTAAAGAAGATTACAAAGGGCTGACATGTGGGGTAGAACATACCTGAGGGACAATATTTGTCATTGTGAAGCATTCGCAGAAGGATTCAGCATCGTAAGGATAATTTTCCGGCTGCGCCATCAAACCCATTTCATACTCAGTATCACAGTAATCTTTGGCGTCTGCTCGATGGTAACCATGGATACGACAATCGGGTGTAAACTTTGGCTTTTCCTTATCCTCGTTACTAGACGTAAGCATGGTAAGAATTATGCTTTAGACATATTGTATGGTTTCGTATTAACAGTTAAGATTCAAGTTAACAATGACAATAACAAATATGTTAAGGAAACATTTATAAAACGCGTTATCAGATTATTATAAATAGTGCAGATTAAATAGTTACTACTACAATGTTTGACCACTGAGAAGGGAAAAGCTGGAATATGTCGTCACAACGTAAAGGTTGGAGGATATATATATATATATCTTCTTCTTCAGCGTTCCGAGCCATTGAGGTTCTTTGCTGCAGATACAATCCGTCTCCATTCGTCTCTCTGGTGGACCTTCTCTTGCCAGTCGTTGATTCCAAGTGCTTGTAGGTCTGTATATGTATTATCTCTCCACCGCCTTCTTGGTCTACCTCGGGGTCTACATATATATATATGTGTGTGTGTGTGTATGTGTGTGTGTGTGTGCGCGCGAGCGCGTGCGTCCGTGCGTGTGTGTGTGTGTGTGTGTGTGAGAGAGAGAGAGAGAGAGAGAGATCTACTGGAAATGATAGATGCAGTGGTTGTAGAAAGTGAAATAATGTTTTTTAGTCTGAATAATAGAAAGGCAGAAGTCATGGCGATATCAAAGATACTTTTTTTTTTTGGTTCGCATATCCTTTACAGGATATCGCTGTCAACATCACTATCTTTCAGCTGATTGTTGATTTCTTGGCAAGATTATGCTCAATAGTTTGCCATTGCTTTCTGAGCGACCGGCTCACATACCCCTAAGTTACCGACGTGGAGAGAACCGCCACCGATTCTCACGCAACATCACTTTACTCACGAGAGTATACGGTTTTACGGAGAACGTCGTGTAACTCCTTGACTAGGGAGACCGGCATCAAAGATACTGAAGGTGCTTAAATGTGCAATTAAAGTAAATGACGTTACTTTGGGGCAAGTGCAGAAATTCAGATGCACATGTATAACATCAGATGGAAGGTGCATCACTGAGATAAAGAACAGAATAGGGCAAGCTGTCAGAGGTTGAGTTATCTCACACTGGCATTTAGTTATGGGTGTAGGGTCAGATCCCTTACACTCCAGATCCCAGAGAGAACAAATGTCTCTCGTGTGCCGATTGAAGAAACAGTACCCAACAAATCAGCCACGAAATGGCTCGTTGAAAAGATAATGTAGCTGCTCTTGGTAACCCTCGGGAGTGAGAAAGAGGAATTTAGATATGCAGAATAAGCTTTTTGCAATAGCGCTGCATAGTAAAAGTTACCTCCCTAGCTTTTCCCTTCCTGAAAACATATAATTTAGCCATCATTAACTGTAATTTAAAAGAGTTTGCAAGCACTTAAGCTAACAAGCATTAACATACAGTTAGAAATATTATGTAGAACCATGTGTTGATTTAAACCACCACTTTGTTTATTAAGGTTTCATAATCAGTCAAAAGAATGGATGATATGAATAAATCGAAAGTTTATATGATTATGATACTAGTTTATGATATGCCGTTGGAATGCGATGATGAATGATCAGATGGCAAGTACTCATGTAGAAAATTCTATGTAACTTATTGGCTCAACTGACGAAGACCCATAGGTCATGCTCCCCGGTGATTCCTCTTTGATCCTTGCACGAGGATCAGCCGCTCAATTATGTGAGTGGATTGCTGGCTGTCCGTGGCTCCCATGTCAGCTGAGTTTAATGCTAGGAATCCCGCCACTGGACTCTTTACTGAAGTAAAGCGATAATGTCTCGCCAGAAGGCTTCCCGGGTGTGATATACTCTGAGTCTCAGTGCTTGTTAGCAATACCCGTAGGTTAAATACTGTTTTCGTCCCTAAAGTGATTTCCACCTTCTCTCCTCGCCGTTTCACTTAGGATGTTATCTGGACGCCTCATGAACATCAATCATTAAGTTCCTCTACTGTTCTTTTTCTCTGCTGTAGTGGTGATCAGAACTGAGATTATTCAACCTTTGTAGAAGCCAGACTGTTCGCTTTGTGCAATGGTGGCTCTACTGGTGCGAAATTGCGTTATAGAGTTGTAAACACTGAGCTGTACGGTGAAGTGTTATTTTTCCACCTTTTAATTCCGTTTGAGTTTTTTTTAATATCCTTTGGGTATGAGAGATAAGTTCTGACATTGCCGAGGCGTTTCGCCACAGAGCTTCCCAATTTACGTAGACTCAACATGAAGCCCATGACAGAGCCCTCGGGAATATCCAAGAATGGTAACTCTCTCTAATGTTGTCAGTTCCACAATTGTTTGCAAGTCTAGGTTCCCAAATATTCCTTGTGGCAGTGGGTTGTCCTGTGAGTCCGTAGATAAATCACGTGTCCACCATCCCAGAATAAATCTTGGTTATCTTTGCTCCTAGTTTTGTGACGAATTTCTGGGCTATTGCTCGGTAATGTCCTGTTCTCGGGAGGTTTTTCTTTTTCCCAGCTGAGAAACTCCAAAATACATGGTAACGGGATTCTTCTGCGCCGCAGAGAGGCTGTTATTATCTACTCTATCACTGGACCTTGCCCTTTGAGCAAAGGGAATGCCACCAGTGTTTTCTTAAATGAATTGGCCACAGTAATAATGTTAGGAATGGTATACTCCTACTTTCCTTTTTCGCTGCTGTAGTGGTGGTCACGAATTGACACTATTCAACCTTTGCAGGAACCAGAATGTTCGCTTTGTGCAATAGCGGTTTACTGGCGCAAAATTTGCGTCATAGAGTTGTAAAAGCTATCTTTATTTTTCTAACTTTTAATTTCTATTGAGTGTTATTATTTTCTTGGGGAATGAGAGATAAGCTCTGATATTGTCGAGGCGTTTCAGCACACAAGCAAAAAGTGCATTCTATCGAATAACATTTTGTGCAATAAGTCATTGTCCTTGAAAGTTAGAAAAATAGTTCTTGCATATTACATAGAACTAATTTTAACGTACGGCTGCGAATACTGGACAATCAGTACACAGGCAAAGAAAATTCATGGGGGGCCTTGGAGATGTGGTTTATAGAAGAATGCAGACAATTAATTGGACAGCGAAAATGAGCAATCTGGACGTTTTGAGGGAAGCTTACTCGCAAAATACAACTTATCACAACCATCAGAAAGAAGCAGTCATCATTTTTGGCCACATTTTGAAAAGACAAAAACTGGACCATGTTGTAACAACCAGACATATTTACGGAAAAAGAGAAAGAGGAAGACAACGTGAGAAGATTCTTGACAGTCTTGTGTCATGGCACGGAAGGGAGTCAACACACGAATTGATCCATGCCGCCGGGGATCAGTTTGTGGAGAGGCTTGATCGTCCACGCCAGCCGGCAAGGCACTGGATGATGATTATGTGTGTGTGTGTGTGTGTGTGTGTGTGTGTGTATATATATATATATATATATATATATATATATATATATATATATATATATATATATATATATATATATATATAAGCTTCTGCAGCTTGTCTGCAGCCATTCACTGCACGATGGATTGTACAGCACATTTTTTGATGATATCGTGTACTTCATTTTTCAAATTTGGCCTACATACAAGGTGTAGCGAGACTTTGCAAACACCCTGTGTGTGTATGTGTGCGCGTGCGTGTGTGTGTGTGTGTGTGTGTGTGTGTGTGTGTGTGTGTGTGTGTGTGTGTAGCCGGTCTCCCTTGCGAAGAGTTTAACGACACTGCTCGTAATCCCTAATATCCACTGGGGGAAAACAGCAGCTGCGAGAATCGGCAGCGGTTCGGGCCGCTCTGGTAACTTACTGGGGTATGTGAGCCGGTCGTTCAGAAAGCAATGGCAAACTACTGAACGTAAAACTTGCCTAGTACATCTACAGCAGCTGAAAAATGCTGGTGTTGACTGCAACGTCCTGTAAGGGATATGCAACATTAATATTATATATATATATATATATATATATATATATATATATATATATATATATATATATATATATATACATAGGAAGGTCCCGCTATACGTTGCTTCGGTTTACATCGTTTCGCTATAACGTCGTTGTTACATAGGGGACATAACTTCACTTTACGTCACTACGTTCCGCCATAACGTCGTTTTGGAGTGAGTCAAGTTTGGCTTGAGCGCTTTAAGAAGCGTTCACACCTGCACAACATTCAGACAACAGGTGAAGCGGCGAGTGCTGATACTGCAGCTACAGAGCGTTTCCCTGCAGAGTTAAAGGCCATGATTGACGAGACAGGGCTTTATTGGAAAAGACTGCCACCAAGGACTTATATTTCGAATGATGATAATATTACGCCTGGCTTTAAAGCTGCCAAAGATAGGCATACTCTTCTTCTAGGTGGCAACGCTGAAGGAGATTTCAGGTTCAAGCCCTTACTGGTGTACCACTCAGAGACACTATGGGCTGTGAAGGGCTACTCAAAGGAACACTTGCGTGTTACATTGCGTGCCAACAAAAAGGATTGGATAACAGGAACGTTATTCCAGGAAGGGGTAACTGGGAATACTTGGCTAAAGAAAACCTAGCATTTAAGATATTGCTGTTATTGGATAACGCCCCTGATCATCCAATCAATCTGGACGACTTGTCCGAGAACGTAAGGTTCTTATTTATGCCACAAAACACGACTTCATTGATCCAGCCAACGGACCAAGGTGTAATTGCAACTTTCAAAAGTTATTATTTGCGTCGCACCTTCTCACAGCTCATCAAGGCGACGGGCAGTAAAGGTAAGCCTACTATTAAGGGATTCTGGATGGATTACGACATCTTCAAGGCCGTTGACAACATTGCAGATTCATGGAGTGAGATAATGTCAGCATGCATGAATGCCGTGTGTCGAAAACTGTGGCCAGAATGTGTGGACGACTTTTGTGAATTTGACGACGTACATTCGACGACAGATCGCTAACTTAGCCAATAAAGCTGGCTTTGAAGGGATAGAGAAAGCTGACATTGATGAGTTGCTTGCATCACATGGAGAAGAATTGTCTAATGAGGACCTAATGCAACTTGACGTGCAGAGAGCTCAGCTGGAAGAGGAGCACCCTGTTGCAACCCCAACACCTCGATGTTGACAGCTGTGAACTTTGTCACAATTCTTTCATTTCATTGATGTGGCAATCCATCCATCCATCATGTGCCATGCCGGTAAGCGTGGGCGGTCATGTGATGCCATCTCACTCGATCACCAGAGTCGTGGATCAGCTCCGTGTTTCTGTCTCGACCATGCCACAAGGCCAAGCCATCCAGATACTTGCTTCTAGGTCTTCCTATATATATATATATATATATATATATATATATATATATATATATATATATATATATGTGTGTGTGTGTGTGTGTGTGTGTATTTATATATATATAAGGGGCATTCATTTGAAATCCGTACGTGCAGCACCGCGCATAATTGCATACGTTGAACATGATCATGTCATAGTCATGTGAAAAGTACTGACCAATGAATAAAGGAGCATGTGCTTATCGTCCCATGATGCATAGGTTCTGTTTCTGACCGTTGAGAAAATGGCCGGGTTGATCCAAAATCCGTCCAAAGAAGCTCAAAGAGCGGTGATTCAGTTTCTTTCATTTGAAGTATGTCGACCAGTGGACATTCATCGAAGAATGCAGGCAGCATACGGTAACAAATATGTGTCGAAGACAACAGTGGCAGACTGGGTGGATACGAATGTTTCGGAAAGGACGTCAGTTCACGACAGATCTTCGACGGCCGGGTCAAGCTCATATAGTTGCAACAGAAAAAAAAACATCGCCAAAATTGATGCAGCAGTACGGATGAACCATTGTCGAAGCATACGTTCGCAAGCGAAAGAATTTGATGTGTCAATTGGGACAATCCAAAAGGTCGTGCGTAGGAAACTGCAATATCGGAGGTTGTGTTCACAGTGGACACCACTGATGTTTACCTACCACCAAAAAGAGAAACGCATAGGATGGTGTTTGAACCACTTGCTGCATTACAGAGTGGAAGGTGATGCATTTCTCTTCCGCATTGTGGCAGGCGATGAATCATGGTGTCACCACTTTGAGCCACGCAGCAAAAGAGAGAGCATGCAATGGAGGCATGCCCAACAGCCAAAAAATTCAAGTTACAGGTTTCCGCTGGTTAGGTTACGCTGAGAGCATTTTTTTTTTACAATGAAGGGCTACTGGTGGCCGACTTTAAAGAACCTGGTGTCAAGATCAACTCTACCCACTACTTGCAAACACTAGATAAGCTGCAAAAAGCCATCAAGAATAAACGACCCGGTTTCTCGTGGCGTGATTTTCTTGCACGATAATGCTCGTCCGCATGTCGCAAAGATTGTGCAGTAAGCATTAGCAAGGAAGAAGTGGGAAATTCTGCAACATCCAGCCTATAGTCCTGATTTGTCGCCATGTGATTTTCATTTGTTCGAACCTCTAAAAACAGCTCTCAAGGTGCAACGATTTCACACAGATGCAGACGTAATGAACGCGGTAAATACTTGGTTTAGTGAGCAACCACAATCCTTTTTTGCGGACGGCTTCCGCCCCTACCTAAGCAATGGGATGCTTGCCTGAATGCCTACGGCGACTTCTTCTGACCAACCCATGGTGCATAATTCATTCAAAATGGATGCTTTGTTTAATTCTACCACACCTGTTAAAATTTCTTTCATGCTTTTGTAATAAAGCCATTGAAACGGGTTTCAAATGAACGTCCCTAATATATACCCACCTGATATAAAGACAAAGGGATTTGAACGCAGTGAGTCTTAGTTTTGAAGCCTGTAAATTTTTGCGCTACATTTAGGCGCGAAGAAAAGAGTGCAACAAAGGCAACAAGAGTCCAAGGACACCTGGAATAAGGCGCTCAAACACGATGAAACGGTTTTCAAAGGCTGATGCTGCTAAGTTCTAACATGACCTAGTTAGTTGCCTTTTGTTAAGGAGATAAATATCTGGAAGTTTTTAAAATAAGCCACAAGGCCACCAGTAACATTATATATATATAGTTTATAAAATGAATTCTGTTTCATTCGTAACTGTGGAGAACTATCGAGAACAAGTCACCAAAACTATTCAAGAAACCTGATACGGGGGAGAAAATGGCGCATTGCAAGACCAACACCAAAAGACACCCGACATACAAGATGAGCAGCGTGGAAGCCGCCAAGACATTAATGATGACGAGAGGAGAGAACCTGCCTGCGAGCTGTAGCAAAGAACCATAACTTACAGTAACCTAAAATGAAGCTACCCGAGGAAGACCGACGACAACCCACCACAGACAAGAGCAAAGACAGCTGAGAAGAAGAGAGGAGAAAGACACCAGAGACAGAAACACCGACTCACAGACGATCGGATGGGTTGTCAAACGTATCCAAGTGGAGCTGACAGATGAACAGATCCTGAAGCAGCTACAACAGGAGAATCTCCATATCCGAATCTTGAAGGCGGAGCGGATGCTGACATACTCCAAGATCCCTACAACTTTAGCGGTGGTGACAACAGAGGTCAGCGAAATGCCAACCACAGTATATATGAACAAGACAGTTCAACAGCCGGAACGATTCATCCCGAGAATCACACAATGCTCAAAGTACAAGAGGGCCGGCCACAGCAGAACAACAATCCGCAGCAAGACAGAGATCTACCGATACTGCGCCGAATACCACGCCTTCAAGGAACATCCGCTTTCCAAACAGGACAAGGAATTCCGAGCGCCCAATGACAAGAGAAAGTGCGCCAACTGCCTTGACAAGCATGGAGCAAGATACCTGGGTTGTCCGTACCTCCAAAGACACAAAGGCGTCTTACAGATCGCCATAGCCACAAAAACACCATTCAAGGAAGCAATGCGGAGGTGCGAGACAGCCCCGGACATCTAACAAACAGAAAAGTCCCAGCTGCAAGAGCAGATTGATGAGCTGAAGAAGCAAGTCAAGGCACTGCTGACACCGACACCAGCCAGTGACAACGAAAAACTACTGACTGACATGAAGGAAATCCAGCACAGCATCAAGCAAGAGGTGGAACGCATGGTACTGTTAAAGAAGGTGAACGAAGAAATCCTACAAACCATCAAATCAGAGAGAATTGCTAAAAGCTGAAAGGGAACTAACCCAGAACAAACAAGCAGAGGAGCTGCAAGCTGGAGCTAAGTCAACAACCAGTGTGAAACCTCAATCCAGGGCCATCAGCCCACACACGAGATCCAAGAAATACAAGAATAAAGCAACTGACTACCAGTCGTCTGAAGAAAGCCAAGAGGAGGACCCCGAGAGTACCTCGAAAGATGAAGCAAACACTATGAACTCCGACGAAAAAAATAACGCAAAGAAGAGGAAAAAGCTGAGGAAATGTTTGCACAAGAAATGGATGAGAAACTCACACAGCCAGCAGAAGTCACGAGAAAAACCACAGAGGAGCCGCACGCTGGAACTAAGCCAAAGATCAGTGAAAAACCTCAAAGTGAAGCCAGCAACCCATTCTCACTGACGAATAAATTCAAGAGAAACCCGTCGTTAACCAGAAATATGACTCGAGCCGAGTCACATTAGAGTCCTTATAGGGACTCCAACATACCAAAAACGACGAGCCAGAAGCCAACACTGAACAAAGACAGCGCGAGAGAACACTAAGAGAACTCGCCGGCCAATCCCCCAGCTGACGTTTCAAGATCGATAAGCCAGCTAACATTGCCACAGAAACTAAACAAGCTTATTCCGCATCACGAACCACCACAAATATAACCAAAGCCACCGAGGCTGGTTGAACGGGTGGCAAGCTTTTTTTTCTACAACTGGAACTGGAATTCTGTTTCGAGACAGCGAGAATGCTCAGTTGTCTGCACATATATTGCGTAATATCTATTATTCTTCATATTTATAATTTGACTTGGTGATTACGTATAGGGATTGTTCAAGTAGGCACTTGCATTTAAGGAAATCTTGTTAGTTGTGGTTGATATATAGGAAAGGATGTGAAGACGTCAAGTACAGGGCTTTTAGACTACTAACTTCATACTGATATTTGTCGCTACCGTTTAACTGAACGCATAGATTAACAGACAGTAAAATAGTGGAAGCCAGTCGACTACTAGATTCGCTTGTTAAACGAACATGGTACAACATACATCTAAAAGCAATCCACTGATTGGAGTGGAAGATATACTTTCCCTGTTCTTGTTAGGTGGGGTGGGGGAGGGTGCGGTGAGAGGTTTCCGCTATCTCTGTTTTCTCTTTGGCCCGAACGCAGTCAGCCCAGCGCTTTCTACCTCACATCACCGCAAAGTATAATTTACTTTCCCACTCGGCTTCAAGCAGCGAGAATACAAGGAACGACGGTCAGTAAGGGTTTCACAGCATTGCAGAATCAAAAGGTGACCGAGAGTACTAATTGCAATCAATCCCCACAGCAGGTTCTGTTCAATTCGTTATCTCCTAGGGAACAAACCCTCAGGGTGAATTCAGTGCAGGTGGAAGATGGTGATAAGAGCCCCGGGGAAGGCAAATGGCAGTCTACCAAAAGAAGGAGAAGGAAAGAAAGACAACTGCAACCCTCAGAGAGCGATGAAGTCAAAAAGCTGCAGCAGCAGAAGCAGCAGCATAAAGACAACCAGAGTTGACGAATAACCATCGTTAAGAGCACGTAATGAACAGAGAACACAAACGTTTCTAAGTCAATCCCGCTACAGGTTAGAGAACGGTCATAGGTGAAATTACATTCAGTGCCAGATGATAGTGGAAATGATTGGTCGATGACAAGTATGTGGTGGCTCGGGTCCCAAACATGGCCGGGGGTGACACAGTGACAAGTGTGGGCCAATGGGGTCTTAGATGACTATCAGAATGCAATTTGAGAAGGAAAGGGGTGCTTTAGCAAGGGACTATGTATCCTGTGGACGATATAGTAGATTTTTCCAGGCCTGGGTGGTACACATTCCGCCCAGTCAAGAACCGAACATTCAAGTGGTCAGATGTGGTGTTTTGTTTTACTACACATTTTGTATAGATGGTGGAGGGTGTCTGAAGAAATACTCATGATACATGTCGACAAATTAGTAAAATATATGTTCCAATTTGGAGTACGAGGGACCTTGGGAAAAATAGCTTTCCCGAAGAGAGGTACGTGACCGATACGTCGGCTTATATATAGATATTTATCTTACGACAAATAGCCGAGAAAAATTGGTAATGCAAAAGAGATCTCCATAACATTTTTGTGGATTTTAAAAACGCTTATGATAGTGTCCATAGGAATAGTCTATGGAATGCTATGCAGGAATTTGGAATACCAAGGAAGTTAATCAACATGACCAGACTATGCATGGACGATACTTATAATAATAATACATATAAAGGCAGGAAATCAGACCCTTTCCAAATAACATCTGGCTTGAAACAGGGTGATGCACTATCGCCGCTACTCTTCTATCTGGATCTAGAGAAAGTTGTAAGGAAGGTAAAGGAGGAATGTGATATTGGAGGAACATCCAAGCTGCTTAGTTATGCAGATAATATAGATATTATAGGGGAAAATAAACAAAAGACATTGGAAATATTTACTCAAAGGAAAACGCCCAACAGATGGGGCTGGTTATCAACCAAGATATGACAGAATATATGGTAATTTCAAGAGAAGGAATGGCTAAAAACTCTGCCCACATACATATAGATAATATGACCATTAAAAGAACGGAAACATACAAATACCTGGGTACAATCTTCAACTGCTCCAACATCATATGGGAAGAAATACAAACTAGAATCAATTCTGGAAATAAGATATACTATGCACTACAACATCTACTAAAATCAAATGCGCTCTCGTAACACCAAAATCACAATATGCAAAACACTGATCAGACCAGTTGTGCTGTATGGCTCTGAAACCTGGAGTACAACGAAAGAAGACGAATCCTTGTTACAAACCTTTGAGAACAAAGTTTTAAGACGCATCTTTGGACCCATTAGGGGTACACAAAGTAAAGAGTGGAAAAGTAGAAGTAACAAAGACATTTATGATCTGTTTTTAAGTCCCCGCTAATCACTGGTATCATGAAGGCTAATAGGCTACAATGGCTGGGGCATATAGAAAGAATGGAAGGTAATAGGGAAACAAATCTCGCTTACACTCAGGAAATAAATGACCGTAGACCCCGAGGTAGACCAAGAAGACGGTGGAGAGAAATATATATACAGACCTACAAGCACTTGGAATCAACGACTGGCAAGAGATGGTTAACCAGAGAGACGAATGGAGACGGATTGTATCTGCAGCAAAGAACCTCAATGGCTCAGAACGCTGAAGAAGATATATATATATATATATATATCCTTAGTACTCTTCTTTATGGCGGTGAAACTTGGTCAACTTCTCACACCAAGAGAAATGTTTAAACAGCTTTCATATGCGGTGTCTGCGAAGAATACTTGATATTAAGTGGCAAGACAAAATCACAAATACTGAAGTATTGGAAAGATCAGGTTGTGTGACGGTATATTCCTTGCTCAGTGTTCATAGACTTAGATGAATAGGACACGACAGGAGGATGGATGATGGTAGAATAGCAAAAGACATCTTTTTTGGTGAATTGCAGATAGGTATGAGATCTCAGGGTCGACCTCTACTACGATACAAAGATGTGTGTATGCGGGACATGATCGATACAGGCATTGATAATGCACATTGGGAGTAAGTTACCGCTGAACGTGTTTTATGGAGGGCAACTATCGAAATGGAATAAAGACAAAGGAGAAAATGATTACAGATAAAGCACACACACAGCGTGAGAGATGTAAGATGGTGCATGATGATGGAAATGGCCATGTTTTAACATGCATCCACTGTGGTCGAATATTTACAGCGGGAATTGGCCTTATCAGCCACATTCGCCATCGCCATGGATTGTATTTATTATGCATTTTTGAAGCACAAACCAAACTATCGTCTGTCAAGTCGGCAAGGTGCCAATATATAAGACTCTCTACAGATCTCGGTCTTTAGTTTTCTGGATCAATTCTGCTGATGATATTCCTCCATGCTACAGTCTCAATCCATCCAGAATCACTTCTCTTGGTCTGGTTCTGCCTCTCTTCCCTCGATCTTTCCGGTTGTCACGATGTTTTCAAATGCCTTTCTTCTCATCGCGTGACCAAAGAAAGCGGGTTGTCTCTTTCTTTTTATAGTATATAAGTTTCTAGTTTCATTAGCCTCTTTCAGGTAGTCGTTGTTAGTTACTTTAGCAGTCCAAGGAATTTCCAACATTCGTTTCAGGAATCACATCTCTGTTGCTTCCTATATATAGCGGAGTCCATGGGAATATCGATACATGAAGCCCATAATCGGGCACTCTCACGATGTTTATACTTCAACTCGACACCGCAAGATACAAGAGGAACATGATGAGATGATATATATATATATATATCTCATCATGTTCCTCTTGCATCTTGCGGTGTCGAGGTGAAGTATAAACATCGTGAGAGTGCCCGATTATGGGCTTCATGTATCGATATTCCCATGGACTCTGCTATTCCCTCCGTCCAATGTTTATGTGGTCGGCCTTTTCCTCTGTTTCCATCTGGTCTGTACATCATTGCTTGTTGTGGTATGCTGTTGAATGGTAACCTACTTGCATGGCCAAACCATTTGGCTTGCTGCTTTCTAATAAAATCTAGTGCTGCTATAACCCCCACTTTAATCCTGATTTCTTCATTTCTGATCTTATCTCTTCTTGATACGTTCAGTATTCTTCTCAGGAATCTCATTTCTGTTGTGATTTTTCTTTTCTCTTTTTCTATCATTGTCCAGGTTTGGCATAGGTAGCATAGAGTTGGTAGGAAGATTGTATTGTAAAGTGATTTCTTAGTAGTTATTTATACATGTTTATTCTTTAGTATTGGTGCCATTTGTCCAATGACTTGGTTTGCCTTATTGCATCTATTTTCGATCTCGTCTTCTGATCTGCCATTTGATATTATACTTCCTAGCTACTTGAAACTCTTTACCTGTTTCAAGGGATGTTCGTTAAGGTGAATTGTTTTTTTCTTTCTTCTTTAGCTATAGTCATTACCTCTGATTTGCTTGTGCTAATTTTCATGTTATGTTCCCTACACATTTCGTTTAGACTATTCATGTGGTCTTGAAATTCAGCTTCTGATTTTGCTATTAGTGCTTGGTCCGCAAACATGAGTTCTCTAATGGTTATATATGCAGATGGTTCTTCTTCTGTTTTCTCGTCATATATATATATATATATATATATATATATATATATATATATATATATATATATATATATATATATATATATATATATATATATATATATATATCCATCACGTGCCATGCCGATAAGCGTGGGTGGTCATGTTCTGCCATCTCACTCGAGCACCAGAGTCGTGGATGAGCTCCGTGTTTCTGTCTCGACCATGCCAAGTATTTAATTCTTGGTCTTCCCCTTGGTCTGTTCCCTTCGATCTTGCCAGTTGTCACCAAGTTCTTTCATTTCTTCTCATAACATGCCCAAAAAATTTTGACTGTCTACGTCTAATGTCTCTAATCAGTTTACGAACTTCATTTGTTTCTTGAAGGACTTGTTCATTGGTTTTTCTGTCTGTCCATGGTATTCTTTGCATTTTCCTCAGAAACCACATTTCCACAGCCATCTGATGTTTTTCAGCTTGTCTGCCTAATGTCCACGCTTCACATCCATATAAAAGTGCAGGTTCTATGTAGCACTTCAACACTCTTTGTCGTTTCAATTGAGTCTTTTTATTGGTTAGTATGTTGTTTTTCATCATGCAAAAGGGAAAGGCTACCTTCGCCATGGCAATTCTTGTTCTAATCTCTTCAATGCATCTCCTATCAGATGTTATGGCTGTTCCGAGATAGTTGTACCGATTCACTTGTTTAAAAATATGCCTATTAAATTGTATATAACATTGTGGAATTTCTTCCTTCCTAGTGACGACCATTATCTGGGTCTTCTTGCAATTCAATTCTAATTCAACAACCGCATTTACTAAATTTTGCTGGTCCTGTTCATTGTCCTGTACATATAAAATATTTAAATGTGTGTGTGTGTGTGTGTGTGTGTGTGTGTGTGTGTGTGTGTGTGTGTGTAGTTAGTTAGTCTTTCCTCTTGAGCCTAAGGCGGCGCATAGGGCAGAAGTCATGGCTCTCCATGTCCGGCGGTTCGCTGCTATCCGTTGTAGATCCCGGATGTTCACTTGGCCGTTGAATGAGCCTTGTGTGTGTAAGCAGATAAAACCGTAAACTGATTATAGAAATTAGACGTAGACAGTCAAAATGTTTTGAAAACGTTATGAGAAGAAATAAACTAGAGCACTAGGTAACAACTGGCAAGATTGTGGAGAAAAGTACAACGGGAAGGCAGAGAAGTAAATATCTATTTGGCATGGCCACGTGTCACGGTCAAGAGAAGAACACAGAGCTGATCCAAGACTGGTGCGTTTAAGATGGTGAAACATGCTTATCGGCGTAACACATGATATATATATATATATCATATATATAATAGCACTGTGCTTCTTTGTTTCTTAGAACCATTCTTGTACCTGTTAAGATCTATGAATGGATTGTCTTTGATCATGCTGTATATACTTATAACAAATATATATATATATATATATATATATATATATATATATATATATATATATATATATATATATATATATATATATATATGTACAAATCTTACCTTGCACATTGTGTTCTTTCAACTTTGACCCGTCGGTCACATGGATCATCCTTGAAAAGTTTGTCATACTGAAGATGCTCGTAAACCCAGTTAGGGATTCTGTTCTTGGAGTCGTATGAAATGATGAAATCCTTGAATCGGAGTGGCTTGCAGCATGCTGTTGGCTGTGGAAATCCAACTCTTCTCTTTATGACATCGCCAACATAGCACGTTTCTTTATTGTCAGCCGCATGTAGTGTCAGTACATTGAGGACATTCGGTTTCTTTAGAACGAGCATGCTTAGGCCGCCAACAACAGAGCTTGCAGCGAAACGGGTTAAATTCAGCATTTTGCAAAAGTTTAAAATGTTTTAAAAATAAATAACGAGCAAATACTGACCTAACAATCCAACCTACGAGCGACCGGAAAACAAGCTTTTGTTTTCAGCAATCTTAAAATATGGTGGGTCTAAATTGCTGCTTACCCTTGCACATGAGTATGGAGGCCGGCTTGCCACTAGCGTGACGTTGTATTTGAAGAACCCAGACGACAACTCTGCGTTGCGCAGAGAGAATGACGTTTCATGTAGCAATTTATCCGCGGTGCTATACAGTGCATACATACAAACATACAGCTATATACAGTATGTAATCAGTGAACAGAATTAAATTTTAAGAAGACGGAGATTACGGTCGTAAGTAAGGAGAAATCATCACCCTCATCAAGTGTCATGCCGGCTGGCGTAGGCGTTCACGAGTCTCCACAGATCTCAGTCTTTTGTTGTCTGGATCAACTCTGCTGATGATATTCCTCCATGCCACCAATCTCAATTCATTCAGCATCATTTCTCTCTCTTTCTTTCCCCTCGATCTTTCCAGTTTTCACGATAGTGGTAGTGTATGCACGCTACCAGTCACAAATCAGGAGCGCTCGTTAGCCGCTTCTGATAGTTTTTTTTTTTCTTTTTTGTTTTGTTAAGGTGACTCAGTAAAGAGGATGTATTGGCTCATGAATTGTAACATTTCCCGCTCCAAGAAACTTAATTATAGTACTTTTTTTTTTGCCCCAATATAAACATCCATATCTCAGTAACCAACTGAGGGAAAATTATGAGATTTAGTATATAATCTTATCATTATGTCCACCCAACAAAAAAAAATTTTGTTCTTTAGATTTTACAGCAGATATCAAAGTTTATTTATATGCGGTATATAATTTACGGGTCTGAGATGAAATTCATAGTTTTAAATGCATTACAGCGTAGCCAGACAATCAGCGCTCAGTGTTGAATATTGTTCGTTTTTTCACGGGATTGGACTTATGCCAGCACCCGTGTTGTTTAAACTAGGACTGTTCATTCAGAGGTGTCTCAAAATGTGGGTTATTTCTTGAAACCTGATTAATATGTTGTTGTTGTTTTTTTTAAAATCTTACCACTTATCGCTAACATTGAAATGTGTGAATATTTTTCAATGCGATTGAATGCGAAATTATACACTTCGAAGAATCGCTATGAAGTTGTACACATATTTGTGCCAAGGAGCAGATCGCAGGAAACTGTTTTATACTATTACAAATTCCTAAAAAAAGAACAATGCATGCATTGAGTTTGAGTAAACGGTCACTTCGTCGACAGCTTTGACAAAGATGTCATAAGGCGAGCTATTATAAAAATGCTTTAAAAAGTCGCTTGATATACGACAGGATCGACTTCATTGCACCGGGTTCTATCCCATATGGCTCGGTCTCTTTCCGCAGCGCGGAATGCATCGCACAAAGCACGAACTCCGCAGCTCTAGCGACGACCCACAGAAGTCTCCGAAAAATTTAACTCGTGAACCGAAGGATGTGGTCCGGAATCGAACCCACGACCTTTGGAGCCCGAGTCAAAAGGCTTGACCACTTCGCCACGGAGACTCTTAAAATTAAAAAAATTTGGATTTTATATCCAGGATTATGCAGCATTATAAAAATGCTGGATGCCAAAGAAACAGTGACTGTAAGAAAACTTAGGGCTTGGTTCAGAAAGAACAATAACTTAGAGCTATCCAAAACAACTTTGTGGAAAATTATAATGACATTATCTTCACTATTTGAAAGTACAAGGGCGGTAGAAATAATCTTTGCGAGCAACCGCATTTATGAGCCATGATAAGCAGATACCTACGTGAAATAAGGGAAATGCGCAAAGAAAACTATGGCATAGTGTGTTTGGATGAAATGTGGATCAATGCGCACCACACAAGTGATAAGGAATGGCAATCAGTGGATGGACAGATAAAGCGATATGTGCCCAGTAGTATAGGACAACATTTGGTCATGGCCCATGCTGTTATACGCATAATGGCTTACAACAGAATGCAGGGCTCGTGTTCGTATCAAAGCATACAGACAATAGAGATTATCATAATAAGATGAATGGTAATGTATTTAGAGATTGGCTCGAGAATACTGTGCTTCCATCCCTAGATAGACCGTCGTGTCCAATTATGGACAATGCATGATATCAATGTTGTTGCCCAAAAAGACAAAATACGTACAGCATCGAGCACAAAGGGAGCAATAAAGATATGACTCCGAATGGAAAACATACCATTTCCAGAAACGTATTTCTAGCTAGAATTGTTGTCCCTTGTAAAACAGACGCCAAAAAGCAAGAAATATCAAATCGACAAGTTGATAAAAGAGCATCGTCATGGGTGCTTGAGACCTCCGCCGTACTATTCTCATTTTAACCCTATAGAACTTGTGTGGGTGTCACGAAACCACTATAATTCACGATAGATGATGAAACAACAGAGGCAGGCTATATTCGAACTTACAAATTGTTTGCAACTAGGGGGGACATTCTATGATGATTCCCCGGAGAAACGGGAAAAGAGTTTCCCGGTTGTCTTGGATGAGACTCAAGATGAAAGGCAAAGCGCCGCCGTGATTCTGTTGCCACATGTTGTTGAAGGAGAATGACGTCACGAGGTCAATCCCAGATTATATAAAAACAAGCTTGTTGTCGGGAGTGCACAATAAAGTTGACCTAGGCTGACGTGTTGAATAGCTCAGTGCTCGTAGTGAAAAGAATCCCGCATGTTTACTATCAGTGGATTTGAGGGGGGAAAAACATGTGTATTTCATGGCAATTTGGAGATTCAATTCGGATTGTGAGCTAGGAATTCATAGGGTATCTACACTTAGCATTTAAATGTTAATAATGTAGAATAGTAAAATGTTAGTTAGAGTTTAGAACTTTAACGTAGTGGTTGCTTTGTAGTCAGGTATAAAAACAGTGTCGGCGACAGTAGACAGTCGCAGTGTTAAACTAACTAGTGTGAGATGTAAATTAGCTCAGCTAGTTGAGGATAGTGAAAGGGGATGATATTTAGTGTGATTGGTAATGGTTGGGGGATAGGGGAAATGTCCAATGGTGGGATCTTCCAGTGGGGGTATACTGGGGTTCTGCACTTTGTGTATTGGTCTTTCCTTGTCTTGCCCTAATTAAGGCCCGGGTGAGGAGCTCCTCTGACATGACAGAGATTGGTTCACTGTCATGGATCTGAGTAAGACTGTAGGCCTACACTCATCTAATAGGAGTCAGTATCAGATTGCTCTCACCGAGTCTGTTGTGTCTCTTTCACAGGTTCCCCTCGGGTTTTCAAAGAACAGATGCTGAATTGTTAGTATCATGGAGAACTTGGTACGAGGAGATCTGTTCAGTGGCCTGTGCATTTGGCCCATGAGAAAAGGGTTTATTATGTCACACCACTCGTGAAAGAAATAATGGAGTGTTATTATGTCACACCACGGGTGTAAGAACAATATCGTGTTTGATTTCACACCACAAGTGAAATAACATTAGAGTGCTTGACTTTACACTACAAGTGAAATAACATTAGAGTGTTTGCTTTTCACACCACAAGTGAAATAACATTAGAGTGTTGCTTTTCACACTACAAGTGAAATAACATTAGAGTGTTTTAACATTTTCACACCACCTGGGAAATATTAATAGGAATTAATTCAAAGAACGAGAACAGTGTAATAGTGAAAACGGTAGGACTTGTAAGAATGAGTCATTTATTCCAAGGAATCGTGTTACTTGTTTTCACTAGGCAAGGAAGGTTTATGTTTCGGAACCATATAGACATTTATTAACAGGGTGTATGATCGCTGCCAGATCAATATCAGACTATATTCGTGATTGGTGACCAGGTATCTGGGTTATCAAAGGGGCTACCGGAGAGAGTCAACATCGAACAAGAGGGACACGGCGTGTGGTGAGGTATTTGTTTACTGACCTGTGATGATGTGGTGTCACTCGTACAATGATGATCAGACTGTGATCCGAAGCTTTGTGGTCTGATTTATACATATACACCATAGAATATGCGACACACATTCAACACATTATGCACACACACACACACACTTCTCCCACATATACTCTTAGCTTAAATCAATTTCTTGTATTTATTTGTTGAGGCTAGAGTTGTCAAGTATGTTATGTTGGGGAAGAATGAGAGGGGGCATGATCCAGTGGTGAGCAAGAGTGAGAAGAAGGTGTCTTTGGACTGAGGGAGTGTTGTGGACGGAGTCTGGTGGATATCTCCAGAATAGTGATATGAAAACTGAAATAAATGTGGGTGTTGATTCCCCTCACTCCAGGGACGACACTATAGAAGTAATATCTCTCAAGACACTATAGTAGAGAGTGAGTACTTATCACGACAGTGGGCTAAACTTAAAGGACAGTTGGCAGCTGACAATACTATATTCAAATTGTCTGACGTCAGGATACTAATCCAGTCCGCGCTATTAAATATTGATAAAAGTTACTGGAAAAATGTGAGGACCATGTGTTGAAAGAGGAAGAGGATTATTGGAGAAAGGATGGATTGAATTTTATGCAACCGGGAGCAGTCATCAACCTACTGGAATCGTCCGACACAGATTAAGGTCTGAGCAGATCGCAGACCTTAATCCACGTGCACACCAACTGGGATATTTTGCTATAAATATTCAGAAGAATTGCAGGCCCTAAACATTACAGCATCAGCATAATGTCAATGGCAACAGTTTGTATTCCACAGTGATGAATTTTCAATTCCGCAAGCCCTCAGCAGTGACAAACAACTGTATTGAAAACAACAAAAACAAAAACAAAAAACACACACACACACACTAAACGCATTGAATACCAACAGAAGAGTAAAATTGCGGTGGAAACTGACATATTGTGGCATAACAAGAAACGTGAGAGCAAACACGTTGTCAAATTAGGGGACAACACACGTGCATACGAATCAATCTATAAACTTCAATGAAAAGAGGACCAACATCTTGGTCGTTAAGAAGAAAGCCCACTACAGAGACACTGACAACTATTTTCATAGTGCAAAACAGGTAATCATGTTCCGTCTCTGAACGGTAAACAGCAGAGTAGACAATCTTTCACGAAGACTCAAAGCGGGTCTGTCACCCATGTGTACGTGTGAACAAACTACACAGACAGCTGAACAGATCCTTAAAATTGGAAACATGATGACTAAATTGCGGTATCATTTCTGGTCACTCCATACGCACATTAACACACAGCTATTAGGAAGCTTTCACGAACTCAATATAAAAAGCTAACACGAATACTTGTGTACACATTATTAACCAGCAGCTGAAGAAACAAGAAGGAAATGAAAAATAAGGTAAGAAATATATTCCTTCTACTTTCCTGTCAATTTACAAATTATTTACCCCATGCCTCTGTAAATTCTCTGTCTTTACTAATATTACACATTGCACCCCTCTCGGGATTCTCCCTGGTGAAGTGGTCAAGCCGTCTGACTCGGGCTCCGAAGGTTGTATGTTCGATTCCGGGCCGCGTCCTTCATTTCACGAGTGCATTTTTTCGGAGACTCCCGAGGGTCGTCACTGGAGGTACGGAGTTCGCGCTTTGTGCGATGCTTTCCGCGCTGCGGAAAGAAACTGAGCCATATCGGATAAAAACCCTGTGCAATGCAGCCGACCCTGTCAATGTTAAGCTACTTCTTTCATTGCACGCACTCCCATACGAAACCGGATACGCCTTGTGCGTCATCTGAATTTCATTACTGTAAACATAGATTTGTTAGCGAGAAATCACTAGTTTTTCAGCAAAACATAAAAGAAATGTCGCCGCTTTCGATGATTTAAGTTGTTTTTGGACCTATCAAAGACATATTCCTTGGGTGGGGGTAAATATAAGACGGCTTGAAAATTTTCATAACGATGCAACAGACAGTTTTCAAAATAATTGATCGTGAATGAAGGCATTCTTTTCGGGACATACTATACTACCGATTTTCTTTAAAACTTCCGTTTTTTTTTTAAATTAAAAATTTAAAACATAAAAGATGGCGGTTATTATTGTCTATAGTGCGTGGGGCTTGAACACTTTTATCATACACAGGTTGAGGAGTTCCCTTAACAATTTCGACGTGTATTTGAGGATGCGATCGTCAGACGTTTTAGGGTGTTTTCCTTCCATCTTTTTAAAAAGATCGATTGTTTATTATATTAGCGGTTATTATTATCTGTAATTGACTGACCTTAGACACTATCATCATACCATTAGTGGTGTGTAAGGATTATGGTTACAGTGCTCGTTACAGCCGGTCATCACTTAGGGGACGTTACCACAACCGGTCTTCGTTGTTAAGGAGACACTACCGACCGTCACTAAAGAATACTACAGTTTTACCACAGCAGTGATTCTCAACCGGTGGGGAATTCCTTACCCCCCCCCCCCCCCCGGGGAGAATTTTAGGATTTCCAAGGGTGGGTGACAATTAAGATTATTTCAAGATCGCCTTAATACAAGAACCGATTACTTGATATTGTTTTCCCTCCATACTTTACGGTTATGTACATATCACCCTTCTGAAATTCGTTTTATAATGTAAGTAGACCCGCACATCATGTTTTATGCTGACGTCTAGACTTGTTCTAGAATGTGTTATTAAATTTGGCTTCCATCTTTACGTATTTTTCTTGTATGGGCGCGGGAGAGGGGATTTTATAGGGAGAAAGTATGAAAGGGGGAATGACATTCTGAACACATGGTGAAGGGTGCATGGGCCAAAATAGGTTGAGAATTACTGTACTAGTCTTCGTTGTTAACCGTTTGAACCCTGGGGTTCCCCGTTTGTTTGTTTTTTTTGTTTTTTTTGGGGGGGGGCATTCTAATAATATTTCAATATTTTAAAATAAATAAGACATTATTTCTAGGGTGAAATCATTGGCGAACAACAACAAGAAACATAGGAACTGTTTCTAAGTGATTAAAAAATCATATTTATGCAATTGGATTGCTTCATCCTGTGCATTACGAAGACGTCCTTCCATGTGTTCCCCCACAACTCGGACAGGGGTAACTGGCGCATCACGATGGAAATTGCCGACAAGTTGCTTGCAGAGTGTTTCAATTTACATATGGAAGGTTGTCTTCGTTTTTCCAGCAACTGCGGGCACTAATTCTCCATGTCTGATGTAGCTATTGAAAAAGCCCACATGCACAATTTGACTGTCAGTCTGCGAGGTCACTGGTGGTGACGTCTGCAGCGTTGAAGACGTGTTAGCTGATCATTTGTATCAGTCCAATAAGCATCCAGCTTACATCTAGACATGTTAGCCATGTCTAGCTGTAATCTGGATGCTTATTGGGCGGCTGGTTGCCGATTAACAGTGAGATGTAAACAGGAAACACGTGGAAGTCGGTATACCGGCTCGTGGGACACAAAGGGTTAAGGGACCGTTACTACAGCCAGTCTTCGTTGTTAAGGCGCTTTTACTGCATCCGGTCTTCTTGTTATTGTCTGTGGTGCTCTTCTTCCTCCTCGTTGGGTTGTGACCATGGAGTAGTGCTTTGTCGACTTTTTCAGAAGCAAGGCTGCCCATAGCAGTTATGCAACTGGATCAACAAGAAAAGTCTCTCAAAGATTCAGACGAGGCTCCAAAACATTATGTTTGCACTGGATCAGCGTAAGCTGCAACTCTATCAGAACTCGCAGAAACAAAGATGCCCAAAGCAGTTAAGCAACTGAATAAGGCAGAAAAGGTTCTTAAAGATGCCGAAGAGGCACAAACATAGCATGTTTGCACTGGAACAGCGAGAGCTGCAACTCAGTTAGAAATCGCACAAACAAGGCTGCCAAGAGCAGCTATGCAACTGGATAGTGCAGAAACGTTCTTAAAGATGCAGATGAGGCACTAAAATAAGATGTTTTCTCTCGATCAGCACGGGCTTTAACTCAGTCAAAACTCGCAGAAACAAGGCTGCCCACAGCAGTTATGCAACTGGATTAAGCAGAAAAGGCTCTCAAATATTTAGAAGAGGCTCCAAAAGAAATTGTATGCACTGGATCAGCACGTGCTGGAACTCGGTCAGACTTCGCAGAAACAAGGCTGTCCAGATCAGTTATGCAACTGGATCAGGTAGAACAGATTATTAAAGATGCAGAAAAGGGACTAACATATAATGTTTACTCTGGATCAGCACGAGAAGTAACTCCGTCAGAACTCGCAGAAACAAGGCGCCCAGAGCATTTATGTAACTAGATAAGGCAGAAAAGGCTCCTAAAGATGCAGAAGAGGCACCAAACGAACATGTCTGCACTTGATCAACACCAGCTGGAACTCAGCCAGAACTCGCAGAAACAAGGCTGCCCAGATCAGTTATGCAACTGGAACAGACACAAAAGGTTCATAAAGATGCAGAAGAGGGACCAACATATGATATTTACTCTGGATCAGCACGAGGTGCAACTCATTTAGACTTCACAGAAACAAGGCTACCCAGAGCAGTTATACAACTGGAGCAGGCAAATCAATCAATCAGTTGCTGTCTCCACATTGGAGTTTGACTGCATTGAATCTCAAACACTGTCTTTCTGTCGCTCTGACTGGACATTCTTTTGTCCATCTCTTGAAGTTATATTCCTATTTGTATCGTTGTCTACCTCAACCTTGCCCTATAGTATGGTTTTTATAAGAGCATCGCGTCTTTTAACGTGGCCGAAAGTTTTCACTTGCCTCCTCTTTATTTTTTTCTTCAACTCTCTCTTCATTCCCGGTTTTAGAGCTGGAACTAAGTCAGAACTCGCTTAACAAAAAAAAAAAAAAAGGCAAATAAAAGGCTACCCTGTGCAGTTATGCAACTAGATCAGGCAGAATAGGTTCTTAAAGATGCAGAAGAGGGCCAACATATGATGTTTACTCTGGATCATCACGAGCTGGAACTCAGCAAGAACTCGCAGAAACAAGGTGGCCCAGATGCAACTGGATAATGCAGAAAGTGGTCTTAAAGATGCAGAAGAGGCACCAAGCGAACATGTTTGCATTGGATCAACACCAGATGAAACTCAGTCAGAACTCGTAGAAACATGGCTGCCCAGGTCAGTTATGTAACTGGATCAGGCAGAATAAGTTCTTAAAGATGCAGAAGAGTCAATAACAGTAAATGTTTGCACTGGAATAACACGAGCTTGAACTCAGTCAGAACTCGCAGAATCAAGGCTGCTCTGATCAGTTATGCTACTGGATCAGACAGAAAAGCTTCTTAAAGCTGCAGAAGAGAGACGGTAACATAGTATATTCTGTTCAGCCAGAAACATGCAGAAAAGCCAAAGATGCAGGGACCAAGACTGACTCTTAGTTAGGGCATGACACACCCTGATTTCTAAAACCAATACTTCTCCACTTTGTCCCTTCTTCTTGTGAAAAATTGTCAACGACTGGGGTGGTAAACAAGCTAAGAATAGATTGACATCTGGCGTTTGATCACCGGCGAGATGGCGAAATGCGTCCATCGTCCATCCCAGAGGACATTTGTCTAAAATAGTGTCAAGGAGTATTAACGCTTGGCAAGGAACAAAAGCGTCAACCGGGAAAATTATTGCCCTTTGTTTCAGATGTATTCCCCTTTGATTCTACAAGACCTAAACCCTCTAGATCAGGGGTGGTCAAACTTTTTATGCGTATGGCCACATTGACAGATGTAAAGCTATTGGCGGGCCGCATATATATTATGTCCACTTTCTTTACAGCAATTTATCACCATAAGTAATTATGAATTATTTATATGTTATTAAACAGTATAAATAACTAATTATTGCAATTGTATTGTACTTATACACGTATACATTATATTTTACAATACGGACAAAAACTTTTACTAATTTGTTAACGAGATTTTACAATTTTTTATTGTAATAATTTTTTTTTAAATTATCTATATATGGCTTTAATTTAGACACAAACCGACTATATTGACACAACAATTGTTGATTTCTAATGAGATGTATGCAACTGCCTGCAATTTTTGACAATATATTTTTAATCTGGAGCAAGTTTACATGTTGAAATTTGCATGACAGCATGTAAGGTGCAGTCCGACAATAAAAAGACCTATTCTTAGATTTGATGATCTTCAAGCAAGAGAATGCTTGTTTGCAAATGTATGTTGATCCAAACAATGATAAAAGTTTAGCTGCAAAGTTTTTCAAGTTGGGAAATGATTCTTGTGATAACGATCCATAGAAAGCAAACAAACCATCTGACTTGAATTTCTCTTTCAGTTCATGATCTGCTTGTAAGTCATGCAGCTCCATCCGTATGTCCTCTGTGGCTTTATCGGCTTCTGCACTAAAAGCGGAACTAAGAATATTGAACTGTGGCTCCAAGTTCTTGAAATCTTAGAATCTCCATCCAAATTCTTAAGTCAATGCATCTAATTGGGCTTTGTACTTTTCAGTCATTTCACCAGAAATTGTTTCTTGTTTCAGCAAAGGGAAGTGATAACATCTTTTTTTTCACTTGCTTGTCTATTGAATAGTGAGAGTTTTGTCTGAAATGACACATACAATTCATTAAAAAAAAATACAAAATGTACATACAATTCACGTGCAAACACACCATTGCCCTGAAGTTTGACATTCAGTTCATTTAACATTTCCATAATTTCAATGGCAAACATAAAGTCTAACTTCTACTCTTTATTGACAGTGTTGGTATTAAAGTCACATTCAACGCCCTTCATCACTAGGAACATCACTATTTCTTCTCTGAGATCCCACACTCGCCTCAACACCCTACCGAGACTCAGCCATGGAACACTAGTGTGGTACAGGACATCGGAATGTTCAGTTTCCAAATCGCCAAGTAATGCCTTGAACTGTCTGTGATTAAGTCCTCTTGATCTGATGAGGTTGATGACACTGACAACTGGTCAGTAACATGCGTGATATTCAAAACAGTTCTACACAAACTTTCTTGATGGATTACACAGGGAAGTGGTAATCATGTGTGGTAAGGATATTCTACTTTAATCTTATCACTTATCAACTTTACCAGACCTACATTTTTTCCAGTCAAAGCACAAGCTCCGCCAGTTGTAACACGTGCCATCTTGTTCAAAACCAACCCAATTCTTTCAATACAGTTAGTAACAGCATTGCATATATCGTCGCCTGTGGTTGTATCTTTGAGTGACTCAACACTCAGTAACTCTTCAGTGAATTTGAAAGAAGTGTTTATTCCAAGTATAAATATCAATAATTGGGCAGTATCATGTACATCAGTACTCTCATCCAACGCAAGAGAGTACCACAAAAACTGTTTACTTGTATCTTAAAGTTTATGCATCAAATTGTCACTTATCTTGTCAATACATCTGGCTTGTTCTGTTTTACAATTCTGCGTTACAGCACAAGACTAGCTTCTGTTGCAGCATCTTGAATTGAAGACTGTAAAATCAGTTTGCTGTTTCTCCAAATTTTTCACCAACTTCAGGCATTTCATTTCCCTCTCTTCGGTTGTTAAACTGCATCCGAAATCGGAATGTTTTGTTTGATAATGTCTTTTTAAATTGTACTCTTTGAGGACAGCCTCACGACACAATAAGCAAACTGATTTGCTACCAACTTTTATAAAACATTACTTAGTTGTCCATAAATCATTAAAAACACGGCATGCATTTTCAATCTTACGTGTTTTTTTTAGCGACATTCATTGTTTTAATAAAATTCTAACAGAATTTTACGAAACTTTAAAAAGGAAATGAAACAAAACCAACTTCAGGCTGTATGTGAAAATAAAATATTCGGAAAACAAGGAGTAAACTCAGAATAAATTTCAGAAGTATATCAAGAATACTACAACAAATAAATTAATTTCAACATTGTAAATGTGGAAATAATTTATAACAGCAAAAACCTTATAAATTTAATAATTTCTTGCAAAATAAATCATTTTATTCACCGGAGAAATATCTGTTTTTCATAAAATCATCCTTTTTAAATGTTTACATGTCGATAAATATTTCTCTGTATTAAAATGATAAATTCGCATTTTAGCATTACATTACGAAGGTCAAAGAGAGTTTACAAACATAGGAAAGTAAAAATAAATTTTATCAAAAATGTTAAAACAATCATAACGGTACATGAAAGTCTGTAAAATTCAACAAAATAATTTAAAAACGAAGTAAAAATTTATACTTCTAAATGCCCTCGAGGGCCGCATAATATCAGTTGCCGGGCCGCATGCGGCCCGAGGGCCATAGTTTTCCCACCTCTGCTCTAGACGGTGGGAGATTGCCGGCGGCTTTAAATGTCAACAGTACCCCCTGTGAACATCTGTAGAATTTATATAAGCGGCTGGGGAGAAGGCGGGTTAAAGACAATCCCATTGTTTATGAACACAGTGCCACGGAGAATTTAACACCTACACCAAGGAATGGAAGGGCGGATAAAATTGACCCCCTTCTACCCCCAAATTCAGTCATGTCAACAAACCCATCCACGCTAGGAGTGACGTCATGTTGGCGCGGAAAATGATGAAAGAGTCCAGGAGCTGTTTGCAAAATAGAACAATAGTCACTAATAATGAACTGAAGAGACAAGACGTGTTTGCCAGTCAGCTGCTGTTATTGAGGTGTTATGTTTTCGTTTAAATTCATGGTGTCTTTTGGGTACCGTGGATTCTTCATGGAGCTGAAAAGGTCGTCATGTGATTGAGACTGAAATATATTCCAGAATGCTGTTCATTATCTACAAGAGAGTCAGAGTCATTTCCGAGAGATGACTGGGAATTGCCTTGTTATTGCACCAAGAGTGAACCCCTCAAACCTCATTGACCTCTCAGGTTTTACAGCGTTCTCAGCATATGACAAATGGCTGACCACCATGTTGGTATCCATTTTTTAATGAGTGCTGTGCCAATCAAAGAAAGATTGATTACATCAGAGATGACATATGTCTGGTCCAGACTATATGGACTTTTAACATTAAGCGTCTTTGTGTGGTGATAGACTGACGAGTAATACAGAAAAAGAGAAAAGAAAAATCACAACAACAGAAATGAGATTCCTGAGAAGAATACTCAATGTTTCAAGAAAAGATAAGATAAGAAATGAAGAAATCAGGACTAAAGTGGGGGTTAAAGCAGCACTAGATTTTATTAGAAAGCAGCAAGTCAAATGGTTTGGCCATGCAAGTAGGTTACCATTCAACAGCATACTACAACAAGCAATGATGTGCAGACCAGATGGAAACAGAGGAAGAGACCGACCACGTAAACGTTGGACGGAGGAAATAGCAGAGTCCATGAGAATAATGCAATCCCAAAGAAATCAGGAGCCATGGAATGTGATCAACGTCGAACAATTAGTATAATGATTCACAGCACGAAGAATTTGCTAAGAATTTTCATGCAAAGAGTTAGGAAGAAAATACAACCTGAAATGGGAGAGGAACAATGTGGGTTTGTAGAATGCAAGGGTACGGTAAATGCTGTGTACATACTGAGAACGGTTATCAGTTATCAGTTCAGTTATCAGTTGGAGTATCTTCATTGCACTCCGGACAGGTCCATAGGTGCTCAGATTCCCCCACCCCACCCCCACCCCACCAGCATATGCATCAGCGTCCGGTGGCTAATAGTGCCAAATCTGTATTGGTTGACGAGGCACCTAGTATTCCCGATGTACTTCTCGCGTCCGGCCGTGCCAATTCTTACTCCCAAGTCTTTCATCCTGGATGTGGATTCACTGACGTCAAAGTCCTCTGTTCTCGGCATATCTTTAAGGACGTTAATAACATCGGCACGATCCATGATCTGGCCATCCACAGGGGGTGCAGAGCCAGCCAGTTTATCAGCTCGTTCATTTCCCTCAACTCCCGCATGTCTCGGGACGAAGATGAAGGTGACTTTACGGACAACAGACTTCCGCAGCGACTCAGTCCACTGTCTACGTACAGATCCAGCTTCAACCTTCTGAATCATGCTCATTGAATCACTTAGTACACACACATTGGTATAATGCTGTGATTCCAGCCATATGAAAGCCTCCATCGTCATGCTACTCGTGGTCATAGAGTGGGCACCACTGGATTCTTGAACGGTTCGGCCCGCTGAACGGGCTGTAAATGCCCACGCACTTCTCTGCTTCTTTACAACAGAACCATCTGTATAGATGAGCACTTCGGGGCTATCTGAGTGATCATAGATGAGCGCGTTAACCTCTGCATTGACAGCAGCAGGGCGTCTATCGAGTGTGATAATGCAAGAGAAAGTGCACTTAAAAGCTGGAGGCAGCGGCACCCAATCCTTGTCGGGGTTGACACTGGTAAGACTGCAGACCTGTCTGACGACATCTTCCGCCCGACCCATCCTTGATTTGCCCCTCTTTAGCCTGTAGCCCTTTTCTCTGGATATAGCGTCGTGTAGAGGATGCTGCTCATGTGCACTTATTTTTAAGTATGCACGAGCTCTCCATATCTTGATGCTATGGTTCATTGTCGGGAAGTCAAGGAGGTATCTCAATGCTACACAGCTGGTGTCTCTCGTGCAGCCCAACATGATGCGCAATCTTCCAATCTGTGTAGGGCTGACAGTGAGTATGGCCAGGGCATACTCGATGGGTGAAAGCACAAGTCCTTGGAACAGAAGTATTAGCAGTCTTTACTCGATATTGGCAGTCGCCATGACTCTCATTGCTGACAAATCTTTTCGAGCTTTCGTTATGACATAATCGACATGATCTCTGAAAGACAGGCTACGATCAAGCCTCATGCCAAGATATGTCATTGACTTGGTTCTACTCAAAATGCTCCCACCCATTCTTACTGCCGGCAGGTCTGTGTTCACAATATTGTTGTTTAGGGAGAACCATGCAACCGTGGCCTTTGCAGGGTTGACAAGGGCACTGGCATCAGCACACCATGAGGAAATTCGATCTAGTTCGCCCTGCATATCATTGGCAACCGCCTGTCTATCTCGACACTGTCGATACACGAGAATGTCGTCAGCAAATCACAGAGTCTTACCCCTCCCGTCCAACTGTTGTTCAGTGATCGGCACTGTATACACGTTGAATAGTACTGGTGACAGTGGTGAACCCTGCGGCAATCCTGGACATATCGTTATCGGCTCAGAAGACCAACTCCCGCATCTTAGCACCACCTTTCCTTTGGAGCAGAACTGCAGCTATCCATCGCACAAGGTGAGTGTCAGCGTCCTATGAAGTGTGAGAGGGGACACAGGACAATGACAGGGCATAGCTAGAGCATGGGTAGAGTAGGACAGGACTGTATACCCGAAAGACAGGATCTAGGGTTAGAGACTGGACATGTCCTTGAAAGACAGCCCAACCTTGGACTAGACGACCTGAGACATCACCTATCAATAGACGGCTGAAGTACAGGACGACACCAAAATACCGAGACACCCGACTTAGCACGGACGGCACGATGGCCAAAATGCTACGTGACCACAGACCATGGTAGGGAAGAGCAGACTGGACTTGACGGTGGTTGAGAGAGGAGTGTTTCGGATAACTGAGAGAGCGTGTGCTGAGTGCCTCATATAAGATTTACTATTGTTTTGTGAGAGTGCTGATAGCAGATAGCCTGTGCGCTGATATGTATGCAATGGTTTGTGATGCGAGAACGCATGAGTGCTTGGCGCTATAATGTTTGCATGATTTCACCAGAGATGCTAGCGCGTGATTACAACTCATGTTACGTGCTTGCTTGTAAATAAATGTCGATACATGTGACTTGATTGTTTACAAGTTTATTGCACATGTATTACAGTACTGTCATGTCTATTGTAACGAGTCATTGATTTAGTACGACGTTGATAGTGAGGGTCACTTTCAGTCTGAGGAGGGTTTTCATCAAGTGCTAGAAGGATACTACTCTATTGTATGCATCCTCTAAGTCTATGGCGGCCGCACATGTCTCTTCTCTGACCTGAAATCCTTCGTAAACATCTTGAGCAAAGACCGCCGCATTCAGCTATGACTCTTTGTTACGTATGTATCCTCCAGTGAGGGCTGGTCTGTTTTGCAAGATCAGTTCCGCGTCTAGCGTTCGTTGTCTCGGATGGCTGTGTGAGGTGCACCAAAATGGGATCTTGCCAGCCAACGCAAGTTAGCGAGGCAGGCGTTTCCAGAACGTGCAGCGTGCAGCCAGGGTCGTGGTTTGAGCGGGCAAAAGAGCAAATTTGTACGACCGTTCGACAAAGTCTCGATAAGCGCCCACTCTCTCTCGATGAGAAGTGGGCCTGCAGTCAGTAAACTGGTATAGCTTTTCTGTCAGTCCTGCCGGCGAAGCTTGAAAGCTCGTCGGCAGGCGTCCTGTGGTTTTGCATGTATCACCTTGTACCGGGAGGGCGCGCTTTAGCGATGCTACTCTTGGCTTGCGTGTGCGTGCATAGTCTGTCCTGCCAGCAGTCATATGCATTGCGAACTGCTGAGGCTCGGCCGTAAATCGGCAGATTTGTTCGCAACTTAGACGAGCAATATCTTCTGTGGTAGAATCTCGCTAATCGCATGTGTGTGTGGTCTGTTCTGGCGGACAGTCCATCTATCCGATGGATATCTGGTTGCTCCTATCAGTAATCATACGCTCATTCGCTTGTCGCTACGCTTGTCCTAAAACTGAAAATTAAAGGAATTGACGGAAGGGCCGTTTGCACGAGGCTCTCGAGAGCCAATATATACATGGATAACTGCCCATGGCAGCCTAACGTCCACTGCATCTGTGTCCGTCTCCAGTCGTCTTGCCATGATCGCCACTGGAACCAGATGGACGCAGACGAGAGAGCGAGGTCGATGGAGTTGCGCGACCACTACCTCGCTATACTCCAAACAAAAGCGCTAGTCATTCGTTCTTCATCAAATCAAAGAGGCAATGGATGAATGGTCCTCATCACTCGTGATGGACGAACAACATAACATAATGTATCCTCCAAGTGTGCGCGGGAAGCAGCCGAGTTGTTCCAAGTCACAAGCAAGTCCGTGTGTTACAATTTTCTTTGGTAGCTTGCCAGGAGTGTTCTGCATCGTAATGATTCCGTAGCCGCTTATCTTGGAATGGTCATTGTTCGGTTTTGGCAGCGGCAGCAAGTAGCTGTGTAGCCATTCCTCTTTGATCTGACCCCTCTGGATACTGGTGTTGAATTCTCTGGCCAGTACCTCCATGTCATTATCTGACATCACCAGTAGGTCACCATATCGAATGCAGTCTGGGCCTGGGGCGGTGTTAGGTCATTTCTTGAGCATCGCACGTATAGTCTCAGCTGTGATTATGCATTCGTCTTCTGTCCCGATCTCCTCGCACAACTGAGAGAGTGTCGTTGTGGTCCTCTGTCTGGCGGGCTCGTCTTTCTGGTCAGTCTGCTCTATGTAGCGTGCAAGAAGGGCCTCACCTTTATCCGCATCCGACTTTTTCCATGTGAGGTCTGTGCCTTGAAAGTCTGAAATACTCCTACTTTGTGCAGCACCGTTCATGCTCTATGGAGGCGCCAGAATGTCGTAAGAGAACAGTAATTGAGCGTTCTATAGAAGTAAACAAAGATCTATACCTCTGCTTTATTGACTACACAAAGGCTTCCGATAAGGTGAGGCATGTCGACATGATAAGGATGCTTGAAGATCTACAAATTGATGGAAAAGACTTGTTTAAAAAAAAAACATATATTGGAAACAATATATTGCTGCCATTAGAATTGATAATGAAGTAGGTCAATTTCAGACTATTAAGAGAGGTGTGAGACAGGGATGTGTAATGTCTCCAGATCTTTTTTCCTGTACAGTGAACATATTTTCAGAAATATAGAAGATATAGAAAGAATCAACATTGCGGGACGATACATCAATAACATTAGATACGCAGATGATACAGTCTTGATTGCAGACAATGAACAGAACTTGCAAAATTTAGTAGATGCGGTTGTTGCACACAGTGAATTGTAAAAAGACAGATTATGGTCGTCACTAGGAAAGAAGAAATACCACAATGTAATATACAAGTAAATTGGCATATTCTTAAACAAGTGAATCGGTACAACTATCTCGGAACAGTCATAACATCTGATGGGAGATGCCTTGAAGAGATTAGAACAAGAATTGCCATGGCGAAGGTAGCCTTTTGCAAGATGAAAAACATACTGACCAATAAAATGATATCAATTGAAACGAGAAAAAGAGTGATGACGTGCTACATAGAATCTGTACTTTTATATGGATGTGAGGCGTGGACAATGAGCAGACAAGCTGAAAAACATCTGATGGCTGTGGAAATGTGATTTCTGAGAAAAATGCAAAGAATACCATGGACAGATAGAAAAACCAATGAACAAGTCCTTTAAGAAACAAATGAAGATCGTAAACTGATTACAGACATTAGATGTAGACATTCAAAATTTTTGGGCATGTTATAATAAGATATGAATTGGAGAACTTAGTGACAACTGGAAAGATCGAAGGGAACAGACCAAGGGGAAGACCAAGAATTAAATACCTGGATGGCTTGGCCACGTGGCATGGTCGAGACAGAAACACGGAGCTGACCCACGACTCTGGTGATCGAGTGAGATGGCAAAACATGACCGCAATCGCTTATCGGCATGGCACACAATGAATGAATGAATGAATGGGAATATCGATACATGAAGCCCATAATCGGGCACTCTCACGATGTTTATACATCATCTCGACACCGCAAGGTACAAGAGGAACGTGATGAGATTAGATGAGATGAATACTGAACTGTTTATCTTTGATGGTCCGCATGCTATAAGGGACTGTGTTTTTATACTTGAGCTGTGGTGTAAGATAAGAGACATTTGTAAAGGATATCGTTTTCAGCGGACGCATCTTAATTAGAAATCATTTATGTGTTTACAATGTTTTTCTTGAGTGTAATGTTTTTCATTTCTGTATTGCCATGCGTCATTCAAGCAAACACACAGGACCGTTATATTTATAATCCTGAGTTGTTTCTTTGGTTTTTACTGAGTGTTTTACATTCATATTTGTGTTTTCACTGGTCTCATCTCATCATGTTCCTCTTGTACCTTGCGGTGTCGAGGTGAAGTATAAACTTCGTGAGAGTGCCCGATTATGGGCTTCATATATCGACATTCCCATGGATTCTGCTATTCCCTCCGTCCAACGTTTACGTGGTCGGCCTCTTCCTCTGTTTCCATCTGGTCTGTACGTCATTGCTTGTTGTGGCATGCTGTTGACTGGTAACCTACTTGCATGGCCAAACCATTTCTTCTTCTTCTTCTTCGTTCATCCAGAGTTTTTTTCGGATGTGACTGCGTTGTGCCTGTTTACAGCAAAGCTGCGTTCTTGCGCCGTTAGGCCGACACACCCGACTTCTGCGGGCATTTGTTGACCGGGTTAACCATCCCGGGCCAAACCATTTGACTTGCTGCTTTCTAATAAAATCTAGTGCTGCTTTAACCACCACTTTAGTCCTGATTTCTTCATTTCTGATCTTATCTCTTCTTGATATTCTTCTCAGGAATCTCATTTCTGTTGTTGTGATTTTTCATTTTCTCTTTTTCTGTCATTGCCCAGGTTTGGCATTGGTAGCACAAAGTTGGTAGGAAGATTGTGTT
The DNA here is from genome assembly GCA_963921405.1 of Cepaea hortensis. NCBI lineage: Eukaryota > Metazoa > Mollusca > Gastropoda > Stylommatophora > Helicidae > Cepaea > Cepaea hortensis. The sequence continues at coordinate 82,140,023 of OY992884.1, read as the reverse complement.
GTAAAGTGCTTTCTTAGTAGTTATTGGTACATGTTTGTTCTTTAGTATTGGTGCCATTTTGTCCAATGAGTTGATTTTCCTTATTGCACCTATTTTCGATCTCGTCTTCTGATCTGCCATTTGATGATATTATACTTCATTGGTACTTGAAACTCTTTACTTGTTTCAAGGAATGTTCGTGTAGGTGAATTGTTGTTGTTTGTTCTTCTTTAGTTATAGCCATTACCTCTGTTTTGCTTGTGCTAATTTTCATGTTATGTTCCCTACACATTTCGTTTAGACTATTCATGTGGTCTTGTAATTCAGCTTCTGATTTTGCTATTAGTGCTTGGTCATCCGCAAACAGGAGTTCTCTAATGGTTAGATTTGCAGATGGTTCTTCTTCTGTGTTCTCGTCATGCGGTATTCTTGCTGTCTCTGCTTGGCTGGTTTCTTTACATATGTTGTCTATATATGTTATGAACAAGAGAGGGGACAGAACAACCTTGTCGTACTCCAGATCTTATGGTGAAGGGTTCTGAGTGTCCTCCAGTTGTTCTCACTATGCATTCGCTGTTGTTGTATAAACTTCTACACAGGTTTGTTAGATGTGTACTCACTCCATATTGTTTAAGGATTTCCCACAGCTTGTTTCTATCTACCCTATCGAATGCCTTTTCTTGGTCTACAAAGGCTAAGTAGGGTGTTTCATTGAATTCGATTGATTTTTCTATTAGTTGTCTAAGAGCAAAAATGGCATCTGTGCATCCTTTGTTTTTCCTAAATCCAAGTTGCGTTTCACTTAGCTGGGGTTCTAAAGTAGTTCGTAATCTTTTTTCAAGAATTTTGCAAAATATTTTCCCAGTATGACTCAACAGTGAAATGTCTCTGTATTGTGTGCAGTCTCTTTTGCTGCCTTTGTTTTTTCCAAATTGGGATAATTATGGCGTTTCTCCAGTCTCGTGGTATCTGTTGTTCTAACCAAACATGGTTGAATAGTCTATGTAGTCAAGCTGGTAATAAGTTCAAATGGACATCATCAATATGGAGCGAACTGTGGCGAAACAATCACCAGAACTGTCAGCGTGCACAGAGGAGTGCCCTCTCTAAGATTCGGTAGCAGTCTTGCGCTCCATTGGGCCTTCTGTGAGAACACCTAACTATCTATTTCCAACCCTAGGGAGTCTTGTTGAGCCGTTTCAGGTTGTCTTATATCAGGAGGGCTTTTAGAATTGGGGAATAATTCTCCAATTTCTATTATATCCGCCACAAGGACAAACATTGATATTTACATTGGATAAGCACGAGCTGAAACTCATCCAAAACTCGCAGAAACAAGGCTGCCCAGATCAGTTGTGCTACTGGATCAGACAGAAAATGATCTTAAAATTGTAGAAGAGGAACCAACAGAACATATGTTTGCACCGGATCAATACGAGCTGGAAGTCATCCAGAACCCGCAGAAGGAAGGCGGCCCAGAGCAGTTATGCTACTGGATCAAGTATAAAAGGTTCTTAAAGATGCAGAAGAGCGACCAACATATAATGTTTACTTATTAGCACGAGAAGTAACTCAGTCAGAACTCGCAGAAACAAGGCGGCCCAGAGCAGATATGCATCTGGATAAAGCATTATAAAGTACTTCAACTGCTTCTTCTAGAGCCAATCCTTGCCAGATCAGTTTGCTTAACTCATCGTGTTAGATTTGTTTCTGCAAGTTCTTTTAGAGTTTCAGCTCGTGCTGATAATATGGAAGCATCTTCTCTTTGTACCTCAACTGCTTCTTCCTGGGTCAATTCTGCCTGATCTGTTTCCGTACCTGATCGTGTTAGACGTGTTTCTGATAGTCATGTTGGGGTTTGAGCTTCATGATGATACTGTGTGCGACTCAACTGCTTCATCTAGAGCCAAATATGCCTGATCAGTTAGGATACTCCTGGGAGTCGTCGCTGTACCTACGGAGTTCGTGCTTTGTTTCTGCGCTTTCTGTGGGTCGCCCTGCAGAAAGAGACCGAGCCATATGGGATAAAACCTCGGTCAATGAAGTCTTTCTGATGACTGCCGTTTTCATCGACGATGAACTGTATTTTTCGTGGAGGACTTTTGTGTTGGCATTCTGGCGGCGGCATTATGCACAGTGTACCTTTGCGGGCTGTTGGCTTGCCGACACTCCTCTCTATTCCATTGTTCACATGGGGCAGTGAGAAGCATTTTGCGATATTCACTGGCACAGGAACTGAGCAATATCGGGACGACCCGTTGCCGTGAAGTTGGAACCGCGACTAACTAACTAACATGCCTGATCAGTTCGCTTAACTTATCAGTAGTATAGAAGTACAAAAGCCCCCTTTTTGCGGATCTTAATTAAATCAACCATTTATCGATCCTGATCCGCAAAGGGCAATAACTCCTTGGTTTTTAAAAAGTAGGCGTGCTCTAGTGACTCATAAGAGTGGGTGTGGTCAAGTGACTCATCAGAGTAGGTACGTGTAGTGTACAACATTTAAAATAACAAACAAACGATTCAAGTAAGGTATATAATAATTTTTTAATAAAACATATATAGACAAAGTTATAAAGTTGTTGTTGTTTCTTTCTTGGCGGGGAGTGTGGGAAAATCTGGAAGTTATACATTTTTTTTTTTTTTGGTCGGCGAAGTGTGGGAATATCTCGGGCGGGTGTGACGGTGGTCGGTTCATAACAGAAGGGGGTGTATGAGGGGTGGAAAAAAGTCATTAAGTAACGGGTTGTAAAATCGTTGGTGAGTGTTGTGTTAAAATATTGTGAACTGTTAGCACATTGGCGGTGTACATTGGTAGGAATAGACGGAATAGTTGCGGTGACGATAGTAGCAATAGTGGGTATGGGTTAGTGAAATTAGTTGATAAAGGGTGGTTATTAGCCCTATGTAGAGGGTCGTGGTGGCTTATTCACTATCATCACAGTGTTACAAATGAAACCTTAAAAAGTAAAGTCGGTTGTAATGGATATCGTGTAGTATCATTCAGTGTTGAGATAGAAGGCAGTATTGAGTAGCAGGTAATAGTGGTCAAGAGGTGGTCAAGTAGTGGTCAAGCAGTGGTCAAGTGGTCGAGTGACCACTTAAATTGTGAAGGGAAGTACTGTAGTGATATGGTAGTTGATAAAGTGGTAGATGACGTGGTAAAGAGGTGCTCAAGTAGTCGTCAAGCAGTGGTCAAGTAGTGGTCAAGTGAGGGAATTTTAGAGGAAAGTAGGTGTAGTGACATGATGATGATCAAAGGGTGGTCAAGTAGTAGTCAAACACTAGTCAAGTAATGGTCAAGTGGTCAAGTGAGGAAATTGTAGGGGAGAGTACTATAGTGATATGGTGTTGATCAAGGGGTGGTCAAGGCGTCGAGTTACCTCTTACATTTTAGAGGAATGTAGCTGTAGTGACATGGTGATGATCAAACGGTGGTCAAGTAATGGTCAAGCAGTGGTCAAGTAGTGGTCAAGCGGTCATGTGAGGAAGTTGTAGCGGAAAGTACGTGTAGTGACATGGTGATGATCAAAAAGTGGTCAGGTAGTGGTCAAGTAGTGGTCATGTAGTGGTCAAGTGGTGGTAAAGTAAGAAAATTGTAGAGGAAAGTACGTGTAGTGACATGATAATGGATAAAGTGGTAGATGACGTGGTCAAGTAATGATCAAGCAGTGGTCAAGCAGTGATCAAATAGTGGTCAAGTGTTCGAGTGACCACTTAAATTGTCGAGGAAAGTACGATTAGTGACATGGTGATAGGTAAATTAAGTAATGACGTGGTCAAATAGTGGTCAACTAGTAGTCAAGTAGTGGTCAAGTGGTCGAGTGACCACTTAAATTGTCGGGGAACGTATGTGTAGTGAAACCGTAGTGGATAAAGTGATCGATGACGTGGTCAAGAAATGGTCAAGCAGTAGTCAAGTAGTGGTCAAGTGGTCGAGTGACTACGTAAAATGTAGAGGAAAGTACGTACAGTGAAACGGTGATGGTAAAATAAGTAATGACGTGGTAAAATAGTGATCAAGTAGTGGTTAAGTGGTCGAGTGACCATTTAAATTGTAGGGGAAAGTACGTGTAGTGAAACGGTGTTGGTTAAAGTGATCGATGACGTGGTCAAGTAGTGGTCAAGTAGTGGTCAAATTGTCGAGTGGCCACTTAAATTGTCGGGGAAGTAGGTGTATTGACATGGTGATGATCAAGAGGTGGTCAAGTAGTGGTCAAGTAGTTGTAAAGTAGTGGTCAAGTGGGCAAGGGGCGGTCAAGTGACCCTTTCAATTGTAGGGGAAGGTACGTGTAGTGACATGGTGATGGTTAAAGTGAGCGATTACATGGTCAAGACCTTATGCCGACTGCTAAGTTCAGAAAGCTGTGTCCCTAGTATTTGCAATTTTCCAGACAGGAGCGCCCCGAGCAGTGGTTTTGCATCGGTCAATAGCACCTAATGGTTATCAAGACACATGGACAATAGTTACATCAGGTCAAAGATGGCGCTGCATCCGATCACACGTGGGTAATGGTCACATCCGCCTAAAGATGGAGTTGCAACCGATCACATATGTGATCATAAATCCAAAACACGGGATCACTGCCTAAAACCAGTGAAATATGGCCCTGCTTCCGATCACATGCATAAGGGTACACTAGTACACAGGGTTAATGACTAAACCGGTCAAAGATGGCGATGCATCCAGTGACATGCATAACGATACTGTGGAATACGGGGCTAATGACTCAACCTATCAAAGATGGTGTAGCATCCAGTCACATGTGTAATGGTACAGCCGAGACACGTGGTTAAGAGGGATACTACAGAAAAAGGGTGTTCGATAAGTTTTCGAGCCAGGGAAGCGAATTCGTGATGATCTCCGTGTATGGGGGTGATTCCACTACATCGTTAACATTGCATCCGAAGGCTAAAATAGTCACTCTTCTCTCTCTCTCTCTTTTCTATATCCGTGTAGTCCTAGAGTCACCGACTAACACCAAAGGACACCCGGGCCTATATACAACATAAACCGGTCTCGAAAGCAGCATACGCGCGTGTAAACAAGTCACCACAGTGTCCGACTAAACCTTTCTCATACTCATAGTGCAGAGATGTGATCATCGATGCTAGTCGGCGAAGTCGTATATGTACGTAACAGCTATCGGGTCATACAACGACGAGTGGCTAGTGCCTGTTAACAGATGCACACGAACACAACAAACTGTCTCGACTCAACTTTAGACAATCCACGTAACATGACATGTCACGTGTCCGCGGTCATAACCAGCGACGTTATCACGTAGCAAATTAGACATCTACACTTTCATTACCTCTATATGTGTCCATACAGGTCTTTACATCTTTCTCCAGAAATCCATTTCCAAGACCAATATATTCTTTTCGATGTGCATGCTCAATGCACCACTTCACAACCAGACAAAAGTATACCTTCTATGTACCACTTCAACCGGCAAATAGGAAAAATATGTTGTACAAAGTATTAAAATTATTGGTCAAATACAGAAATATCTCGTCCAAGCTTATAAAAAGTAGGAACATTATTTAACCTATTGGGAAAAATATCAACCAGTAGGAAAATTTGTTAGTCAAATACAAAAAAAAAAAAAAACATTAACCACGTAACGAAATATCTTGTCCAAACTTATGAAAAGTGGGAAAATTTGCTAACCAAATAGGGAAAAGATTGACCAAGTAACGAAATATCTCATCCAAACGTATAAAACTGTAGGAAAATTTTCAGCCAAATGGAAATTGCAAATTTTCCCACTTTTTATAAGTTTGGACAAGATATTTCGTTACGTGGTCAATGTTTTTTTTTTTTTTTTTTTTTTTTTTTTTTTTTTTTTTTTTTTGGTATTTGACTAACAAATTTTCCGACTGGTTGATATTTTCCCCATTAGGTTAAAAAATGTTCCTATTTTTTATAAGTTTGGACGAGATATTTCTGTATTTTACCAATAATTTTAATACTTTGTACAACATATTTTTCTTATTTGCCGGTTGAAGTGGTACATAGAAGGTATACTTTTGTCTGGTTGTGAAGTGTGGCATTGAGCATGCACACTGTAAAGCATATATTGGTCTTGGAAATGGATTTCTGGAGAAAGATGTAAAGACCTGTATGGACACATATAGAGGTAATGAAAGTGTAAATGTCTAATTTGCTACGTGATAACGTCGCTGGTTATAACGGCGGACACGTGACATGTCATGTTACGTGGATTGTCTAAAGTTGAGTCGGGACAGTTTGTTGTGTTCGTGTGCATCTGTTAACAGGCACTAGCCACTCGTCGTTGTATGACACGATAACTGTTACGTACATATACGGCTTCGCCGATTAGCATCGGTGATCACATCTCTGCACTTTTAGAAAGGTTTAGTCGGACACTGTGGTGACTTGTTTACACGCGCGTATGCTGCTTTCGAGACCGGTTTATGTTGTATTGATGCCCGGGTGTCCTTTGATGTTAGTCGGTGACTCTAGGACTTCACGGATAAAAAGAGAGACACCCTTTTTCTGTAGTATCCCTCTTAACCACGTGTCTGGCTGTACCATTACACATGTGACCGGATGCTACACCATCTTTGACCGGTTAAGTCATTAGAACCGTGTTCCACAGTATCGTTATGCATGTCACTGGATGCATCGCCATCTTTGACCGGTTGAGTCATTAACCCTGTGTACTAGCTGTTCTCTTATGCATGTGGTCGGAAGCAGGGCAATATTTGACTGGTTTTAGCCAGTGATCCCGTGTTTTGGATTTATGATCACAAATGTGATCGGTTGCAACGCCATCTTTGGGCGGATGTGACCATTACCCACGTGTGATCGGATGCAGCGCCATCTTTGACCTGATGTAACTATTATTCATGTGTCTCTATAAAGCATTAGGTGCTATTGACCGATGCAAAACTACTGCTCGGGGCGCTCCTGTCTGTGAAATTGCCAATACCAGGGACACTGCTTTCTGAACTTAGCAGTCGGCATAAGGTCTTGACCATGTAATCGCTCACTTTAACCATCACCATGTCACTACACGTACCTTCCCCTACAATTGAAAGGGTCACTTGACCGCCCCTTGCCCACTTGACCACTACTTTACCACAACTTGACCACCTCTTGATCACCACCATGTCACTACACCTACTTCCCAGACAATGTAAGTGGTCACTCGACCATTTCACCACTACTTTACCACTACATGACCACTACTTGACCACGTCATCGAGCACTTTAACCAACACCGTTTCACTACACGTACTTTCCCCTACAATTTAAATGGTCACTCGACCACTTAACCACTACTTGACCACTATTTTACCACGTCATTACTTATTTTACCATCACCGTTTCACTGTACGTACTTTCCTCTACATTTTACGTAGTCACTCGACCACTTGACCACTACTTGACTACTGCTTGACCATTTCTTGACCACGTCATCGATCACTTTATCCACTACGATTCTCAATACACATACGTACCCCGACAATTTAAGTGATCACTCGACCACTTGACCACTACTTAATCACTGCTTGACCACTGCTTGATCATTACTTGACCACAACATCTTCCACTTTATCCATTATCATGTCACTACACGTATTTTATTCTACAATTTTCTCACTTGACCATTACATGACCACTACTTGACTACTTTTTGATCATCATCATGTCACTACACGTACTTTCCGCTACAATTTCCTCACTTAACCACTCCTTGATCACTGCTTCACCATTACTTGACCACTGTTTGATCATCACCATGTCACTACAGCTACATTCCTCTAAAATTTAAGAGGTCGCTCGACGCCTTGACCACTTCTTGACCACCCCTTTATCAACACCATGTCACTATAGTACTCTCCCCCTTCAATTTCCTCACTTGACCACTTGACCATTACTTGACTAGTATTTGACTACTACTTGACCACCCTTTGATCATCACCATGTCACTACATCTACTTTCCTCTAAAATTTCCTTGCTTGACCACTACTTGACCACCTCTTTACCACGTAATCTACCACTTTAACCACTACCATATCACTACAGTACTTCCCTCCACAATTTAAGTGGTCACTCGACCACTTGACAACTGCTTGACCCCTACTTGACCACCTCTTGACCACTATTACCTGCTACCCACCCCTCAACTCTGAATGATACTACACCATATCCATTACTACACCATATCCACTACTTTACTTTTTAAGGTTTCATTTGTAACACTGTGATGATAGTGAATAAGCCACTACGACCCTCTACATAGCGCTAATAACCACCCTTTATCAACTAATTTCACTAACCCATACCCACTATTACTACTATCGCCACCGCAACTATTCCGTCTATTCCTACTAATGTACACCGCCAATGTGCTAACAGTTCAGAATATTTTAACACACCACTCACCAACGATCTTACAACCCGTTACTTAATTACTTTTTTCCACCCCTTCTGTTATGAACCGACCACCGTCACACCCGCCCGAGATTTTCCCACACTTCGCGGACCAAAATAAAAATGTATAACTTCCCTGTACTACCTTCCATATATTCCCCACACTTCCCCGCCAAGAAAAAAAACAACTTTATAACTTTGTCTATATATGTTTTATTAAAAAAAATTATTATATACCTTACTTGAATCGTTTGTTTGTTATTTTAAATATTGTACACTACACGTACCTACTCTGATGAGTCACTTGACCACACCCACTCTTTTGGGTCACTAGAACACGCCTACTTTTTAAAAACCAAGGAGTTATCACCCTTTCCGGATCAGGATCGATAAATGGTTGATTTATATAAGATCCGCAAAAAAGGGGGCTTTTGTACTTATATTATTACTATTATAGCCACCGCAACTATTCCGTCTGTTCCTAATAATGTACACCGCCAATGTGCTAACAGTTCAAAATATTTTAACACACCACTCACAAACGATTTCACAACCCGTTACTTAATTACTTTTTTCCACCCCTCATACACCCCCTTCTTTTATGAACCGACAACCGTCACACCCGCCCGAGATTTTCCCACATTATGCCGACCAAAAAAAAATGTATAACTTCCCGGTACTACCTTCCAGATTTTCCCACACTTCCCCGCCAAGAAAAAAAACAACCTTTATAACTTTGTCTATATTGATTGATTGATTGATTGATTGATTTAGGAACCGACATCACAGCATTCGGGACATTCCCATAAGCGCTCCGTCCCCATCCTCAGTTTAATTAAAATATTATTATATACCTTACTTGAATCGTTTGTTTGTTATTTTAAATGTTGTACACTACACTTACCTACTCTGATGAGTCACTTGACCACACCCACTCTTATGAGTCACTAGAACACGCCTACTTTTTAAAAACCAAGGAGTTATCGCCCTTTGCGGATCAGGATCGATAAATGGTTGATTTATATAAGATCCGCAAAAAAGGAGGCTTTTGTATTTATATACTACTCTTATCGTGTTAGGCTTGTTTCTGCTATTTCTGGTGGGTTTGAGGTTCAAACAGACGATGCTTCCACAATATGCACGAGCACAACCCCCAACAGAAATAGCAGAAATCAAAGTCTAACACGACGCAAACTGATTGGGCACAAAGAGAAGAAGATTCCACAAGATCAGCACGACCTGAAATGGATCAGACAGAATTGTCTCTGGAAGAAGCAGTTGAGGTACAAACAAGGATGCTTCCACAGGATCAGAACAAGTTAGTTAGTTAGTGTGGTATATTGGGATTTAGGAAGCTGTACCCACCTTGGCCTACCCCACAATGAAGTTAAGCTAAGAGGATGGGACTAATTTCGTCTGGAGGGAATTGGTCCTTGGAAGCCAAAGTGCCCCATATTAGTTCTGGAAATCTAGAGGTTTCCCCGGAATGTTAATGACTTCCCTCAAAAACTTCCCATCCCGAAAAGAGAATCTTATTTAGCTCGTGAATCCCCACCTGTATTCATTTTCCCTTTCAGGTGAAATGAGTACAAGGAAATTTATATAATTTTAAATCTCTTTCCTGAGTAATCTGGAACCTGGGAGTTTACAATAGAACAGGACGTTGCTGTCTATTAGTGATTACCCAGCCATCTTTTGTTCCAAATTCTACAATTAGTGATTACCCAGCCATCTTTTGTTCCAAATTCTACAAATATGTGAAGTAATAAAATTAACTACATATATAAAAAGTTTTGTCACATCACAATGTACTCAACAAGAAAAGGAAGGAAAAGTACAATATGTTTATTAAATAAAACGCTATGGAATTAAAGCCGGTAAAGCAAATATGAACACATGAAATTCAATCATTATTCATGAGATAATGTTTCTACGTCCACAATGGAACATTGAACTCTCAGTAGATCTATTGATGATCACAGTCATTTTGCTACTGTGCCTATCCACTGTTCTTCCTAACTTGTTTCTGAGCTACACTAGATTGTATTTGTGAATTTCCCTGGAATAAGCGAAAACGTTTGTAAACCTAAAAAGTCTCTACACACAATAAGACTTAGAGATGTTCATAACCACTCTCTGTCTATTGAAAGTCTTTGATTGTTCTCAAGTTAATAAAGGTTCAACTGAGTGGAATCAAGTTACTTCATTGATGAATTGCTGATAAGATCTCTGCCATATTTCTAAGTTAATCTGCAGAATCTTTGTGATAATCTACAGTATCCTTGTAATAATATGCAGGTCTTTGAGATAATCTACAGAATCATTGGGATAATCTGCAGGTCCCGGTAACAATATACAAAATCATGTGATAATCTGCAGGTCCTGGTAATACTTTACAGATCCCTTGGTGATAATCTGCATAATCTTTGATAATGATCTACAGAATCTTGTGATAATCTGCAGTAATGTTAGTAATGATCTGCAGAATCTTGGTAATGATCTACAGAATCTTGTGATAATAATCTTGGTAATGATCTGCAGAATCTTGGTAATGATCTGCAGATCCCAGTGATAATAATCTTGGTAATCATCTGCAGAATCTTGGTAATGATCTACAGAATCTTGTGATAATAATCTTGGTAATGATCTACAGATCGTGTGATAATCTGCAGATCCAAGTGATCATAATCTGCAAGCACCATCTTCCTCACCCGAGGTGAATAAACATGGTGATCCTGTGTATATCTGTTCAACGGATGATAATTCTCCAGTTGACAAGAATGAAAAGGGCTACAGACAGAAGTTACAGAAGGTAGCAGATTCAGGAAGTACCTACAAGTCAAGAGCTACAGTGTCTCTTCTTTGTACTGGTATCAGACATCAGCAATTTATCTGGCAAGCTACCTCTTCTTCTGCTCTTATACATAGTGATCTGTTTGCTGATGTTCTCACAGAGGACACAGACACAGTGAATGACAAGGCTAGTAGATGAGTGATGGAGAGTTAATGATGGAATGCACCCAGCATATCTGATCCTAAATAGCAATGGAACAGGACAGAATGATTGTGCATCTTATTCATAATAACTCATGTTACAAATCATTGCTGCCTCAATTGTTTTAGTCTGCCTGGTTACTTTTCCTGTTTATTCCTTCTCACCTCTTCTGTCATTACCTTTATTTACTTCTTCTGACACTGGGGTGATATTCCCCCTGCCAGTCAGAAGTGGTTATGCATGAAAGCATACTATGTGTCTCTCCTTTACTTACTCTTTCAAACAGGGAGGTGGTTTAGTAAATTCCATTCCACAGGTTGAATTAAAGTAATAATGTAAAGAAGCATGCAATGAATATTTTCACTCTTAAGTTAACACAATGATTAACATATAATTGGTATGAATGTTGAGGTATAGGTGAAGAATTCATTGTGAGAATTCACACTGCCTCTTATTCATTAACACAACATATATACAGAGTGATAGAAAGATGAGATGACACAGTGGACTCATTCTCTCATTCCAACACAAATCTTCTCTTTATTCGTTCACTTGAGTGCTTCAACCGGGCTGTTAGCTTGACTGTGGTTCGATCAGAGTGCTAGATACAGAGTTGATCATGTCACAATGTATTCGAATAAATCTCAGCAGTATAAAACGCTGGACCCGTCAATGATGCTAAGCAATTACATAACACAATCTTTCTTCACACCACGGACATATATAGATAAGAGGAAGAGCACTTTCATTCCTCCTTCTCTCATTCTCGTGTGTTGAAGATTCGCTGTGGATTTAAAACTACGACACAGAAATCATAGCTTGTCCTTTACTAAACCTGGTCTGAACGCAGTCAGAAAGCTAGTAAGATTTAGATTTTAGAATAGCGATTTAGGCTTAAATGAGCCTCTTCTCACAGCTTAAGACATAATGTACAGCACTTCTCTCTGGAAACAAAAGATAGATGGAGTCAGATATTCTCAAGACCAGTGATAGCGGAATGTAGCCATTGCCGGGACAGGGTGGAAGTTGGCGGCTGTCTTCAAATAGAAGAATATATATTCATTCGTGCCGGAACACACACTCACATACACAAAGCTCTACCTAACTAAAAAGTCAGCTACTTTTCTGATACACAGAGGCAATCCAACAGAATCAGGCAAGGGACATACAGGTTCTTAGAACTCCTCATGAAACCACACCCGGCCTTCATGACGGTCGATCTGCATGTGTCAAATCAAGGCGTTCTTCGCCCCAACAGCCTCTGCGGCAACGCTATTCTTCTAGGTTAACCAATGGGTTTTGTCTGATTCGAACACCTGACCTGTCCATCATTGGGTGACACGGCTATTCTTAGCGCTGATGCCACGTTCTTCACATACCGATGCTCTCTTGTGCGAACACTTTTGTAGAAAACTGTGTTTTGAAGTAGTGATGTGCAGAAGTGAAACGAATTGAGGGCGTAATATGCGACAGTTAGTTAGTTAGTTAGTTAGTTAGTTAGTTAGTTAGTTAGTTAGTTAGTTAGTTAGTTAGTTAGTTAGTTAGTTAGTTAGTTAGTTAGTTAGTTAGTTAGTTAGTTAGTTAGTTAGTTAGTTAGTTAGTTAGTTAGTTAGTTAGTTAGTTAGTTAGTTAGTTAGTTAGTTAGTTAGTTAGTTAGTTAGTTAGTTAGTTAGTTAGTTAGTTAGTTAGTTAGTTAGTTAGTTAGTTAGTTAGTTAGTTAGTTAGTTAGTTAGTTAGTTAGTTAGTTAGTTAGTTAGTTAGTTAGTTAGTTAGTTAGTTAGTTAGTTAGTTAGTTAGTTAGTTAGTTAGTTAGTTAGTTAGTTAGTTAGTTAGTTAGTTAGTTAGTTAGTTAGTTAGTTAGTTAGTTAGTTAGTTAGTTAGTTAGTTAGTTAGTTAGTTAGTTAGTTAGTTAGTTAGTTAGTTAGTTAGTTAGTTAGTTAGTTAGTTAGTTAGTTAGTTAGTTAGTTAGTTAGTTAGTTAGTTAGTTAGTTAGTTAGTTAGTTAGTTAGTTAGTTAGTTAGTTAGTTAGTTAGTTAGTTAGTTAGTTAGTTAGTTAGTTAGTTAGTTAGTTAGTTAGTTAGTTAGTTAGTTAGTTAGTTAGTTAGTTAGTTAGTTAGTTAGTTAGTTAGTTAGTTAGTTAGTTAGTTAGTTAGTTAGTTAGTTAGTTAGTTAGTTAGTTAGTTAGTTAGTTAGTTAGTTAGTTAGTTAGTTAGTTAGTTAGTTAGTTAGTTAGTTAGTTAGTTAGTTAGTTAGTTAGTTAGTTAGTTAGTTAGTTAGTTAGTTAGTTAGTTAGTTAGTTAGTTAGTTAGTTAGTTAGTTAGTTAGTTAGTTAGTTAGTTAGTTAGTTAGTTAGTTAGTTAGTTAGTTAGTTAGTTAGTTAGTTAGTTAGTTAGTTAGTTAGTTAGTTAGTTAGTTAGTTAGTTAGTTAGTTAGTTAGTTAGTTAGTTAGTTAGTTAGTTAGTTAGTTAGTTAGTTAGTTAGTTAGTTAGTTAGTTAGTTAGTTAGTTAGTTAGTTAGTTAGTTAGTTAGTTAGTTAGTTAGTTAGTTAGTTAGTTAGTTAGTTAGTTAGTTAGTTAGTTAGTTAGTTAGTTAGTTAGTTAGTTAGTTAGTTAGTTAGTTAGTTAGTTAGTTAGTTAGTTAGTTAGTTAGTTAGTTAGTTAGTTAGTTAGTTAGTTAGTTAGTTAGTTAGTTAGTTAGTTAGTTAGTTAGTTAGTTAGTTAGTTAGTTAGTTAGTTAGTTAGTTAGTTAGTTAGTTAGTTAGTTAGTTAGTTAGTTAGTTAGTTAGTTAGTTAGTTAGTTAGTTAGTTAGTTAGTTAGTTAGTTAGTTAGTTAGTTAGTTAGTTAGTTAGTTAGTTAGTTAGTTAGTTAGTTAGTTAGTTAGTTAGTTAGTTAGTTAGTTAGTTAGTTAGTTAGTTAGTTAGTTAGTTAGTTAGTTAGTTAGTTAGTTAGTTAGTTAGTTAGTTAGTTAGTTAGTTAGTTAGTTAGTTAGTTAGTTAGTTAGTTAGTTAGTTAGTTAGTTAGTTAGTTAGTTAGTTAGTTAGTTAGTTAGTTAGTTAGTTAGTTAGTTAGTTAGTTAGTTAGTTAGTTAGTTAGTTAGTTAGTTAGTTAGTTAGTTAGTTAGTTAGTTAGTTAGTTAGTTAGTTAGTTAGTTAGTTAGTTAGTTAGTTAGTTAGTTAGTTAGTTAGTTAGTTAGTTAGTTAGTTAGTTAGTTAGTTAGTTAGTTAGTTAGTTAGTTAGTTAGTTAGTTAGTTAGTTAGTTAGTTAGTTAGTTAGTTAGTTAGTTAGTTAGTTAGTTAGTTAGTTAGTTAGTTAGTTAGTTAGTTAGTTAGTTAGTTAGTTAGTTAGTTAGTTAGTTAGTTAGTTAGTTAGTTAGTTAGTTAGTTAGTTAGTTAGTTAGTTAGTTAGTTAGTTAGTTAGTTAGTTAGTTAGTTAGTTAGTTAGTTAGTTAGTTAGTTAGTTAGTTAGTTAGTTAGTTAGTTAGTTAGTTAGTTAGTTAGTTAGTTAGTTAGTTAGTTAGTTAGTTAGTTAGTTAGTTAGTTAGTTAGTTAGTTAGTTAGTTAGTTAGTTAGTTAGTTAGTTAGTTAGTTAGTTAGTTAGTTAGTTAGTTAGTTAGTTAGTTAGTTAGTTAGTTAGTTAGTTAGTTAGTTAGTTAGTTAGTTAGTTAGTTAGTTAGTTAGTTAGTTAGTTAGTTAGTTAGTTAGTTAGTTAGTTAGTTAGTTAGTTAGTTAGTTAGTTAGTTAGTTAGTTAGTTAGTTAGTTAGTTAGTTAGTTAGTTAGTTAGTTAGTTAGTTAGTTAGTTAGTTAGTTAGTTAGTTAGTTAGTTAGTTAGTTAGTTAGTTAGTTAGTTAGTTAGTTAGTTAGTTAGTTAGTTAGTTAGTTAGTTAGTTAGTTAGTTAGTTAGTTAGTTAGTTAGTTAGTTAGTTAGTTAGTTAGTTAGTTAGTTAGTTAGTTAGTTAGTTAGTTAGTTAGTTAGTTAGTTAGTTAGTTAGTTAGTTAGTTAGTTAGTTAGTTAGTTAGTTAGTTAGTTAGTTAGTTAGTTAGTTAGTTAGTTAGTTAGTTAGTTAGTTAGTTAGTTAGTTAGTTAGTTAGTTAGTTAGTTAGTTAGTTAGTTAGTTAGTTAGTTAGTTAGTTAGTTAGTTAGTTAGTTAGTTAGTTAGTTAGTTAGTTAGTTAGTTAGTTAGTTAGTTAGTTAGTTAGTTAGTTAGTTAGTTAGTTAGTTAGTTAGTTAGTTAGTTAGTTAGTTAGTTAGTTAGTTAGTTAGTTAGTTAGTTAGTTAGTTAGTTAGTTAGTTAGTTAGTTAGTTAGTTAGTTAGTTAGTTAGTTAGTTAGTTAGTTAGTTAGTTAGTTAGTTAGTTAGTTAGTTAGTTAGTTAGTTAGTTAGTTAGTTAGTTAGTTAGTTAGTTAGTTAGTTAGTTAGTTAGTTAGTTAGTTAGTTAGTTAGTTAGTTAGTTAGTTAGTTAGTTAGTTAGTTAGTTAGTTAGTTAGTTAGTTAGTTAGTTAGTTAGTTAGTTAGTTAGTTAGTTAGTTAGTTAGTTAGTTAGTTAGTTAGTTAGTTAGTTAGTTAGTTAGTTAGTTAGTTAGTTAGTTAGTTAGTTAGTTAGTTAGTTAGTTAGTTAGTTAGTTAGTTAGTTAGTTAGTTAGTTAGTTAGTTAGTTAGTTAGTTAGTTAGTTAGTTAGTTAGTTAGTTAGTTAGTTAGTTAGTTAGTTAGTTAGTTAGTTAGTTAGTTAGTTAGTTAGTTAGTTAGTTAGTTAGTTAGTTAGTTAGTTAGTTAGTTAGTTAGTTAGTTAGTTAGTTAGTTAGTTAGTTAGTTAGTTAGTTAGTTAGTTAGTTAGTTAGTTAGTTAGTTAGTTAGTTAGTTAGTTAGTTAGTTAGTTAGTTAGTTAGTTAGTTAGTTAGTTAGTTAGTTAGTTAGTTAGTTAGTTAGTTAGTTAGTTAGTTAGTTAGTTAGTTAGTTAGTTAGTTAGTTAGTTAGTTAGTTAGTTAGTTAGTTAGTTAGTTAGTTAGTTAGTTAGTTAGTTAGTTAGTTAGTTAGTTAGTTAGTTAGTTAGTTAGTTAGTTAGTTAGTTAGTTAGTTAGTTAGTTAGTTAGTTAGTTAGTTAGTTAGTTAGTTAGTTAGTTAGTTAGTTAGTTAGTTAGTTAGTTAGTTAGTTAGTTAGTTAGTTAGTTAGTTAGTTAGTTAGTTAGTTAGTTAGTTAGTTAGTTAGTTAGTTAGTTAGTTAGTTAGTTAGTTAGTTAGTTAGTTAGTTAGTTAGTTAGTTAGTTAGTTAGTTAGTTAGTTAGTTAGTTAGTTAGTTAGTTAGTTAGTTAGTTAGTTAGTTAGTTAGTTAGTTAGTTAGTTAGTTAGTTAGTTAGTTAGTTAGTTAGTTAGTTAGTTAGTTAGTTAGTTAGTTAGTTAGTTAGTTAGTTAGTTAGTTAGTTAGTTAGTTAGTTAGTTAGTTAGTTAGTTAGTTAGTTAGTTAGTTAGTTAGTTAGTTAGTTAGTTAGTTAGTTAGTTAGTTAGTTAGTTAGTTAGTTAGTTAGTTAGTTAGTTAGTTAGTTAGTTAGTTAGTTAGTTAGTTAGTTAGTTAGTTAGTTAGTTAGTTAGTTAGTTAGTTAGTTAGTTAGTTAGTTAGTTAGTTAGTTAGTTAGTTAGTTAGTTAGTTAGTTAGTTAGTTAGTTAGTTAGTTAGTTAGTTAGTTAGTTAGTTAGTTAGTTAGTTAGTTAGTTAGTTAGTTAGTTAGTTAGTTAGTTAGTTAGTTAGTTAGTTAGTTAGTTAGTTAGTTAGTTAGTTAGTTAGTTAGTTAGTTAGTTAGTTAGTTAGTTAGTTAGTTAGTTAGTTAGTTAGTTAGTTAGTTAGTTAGTTAGTTAGTTAGTTAGTTAGTTAGTTAGTTAGTTAGTTAGTTAGTTAGTTAGTTAGTTAGTTAGTTAGTTAGTTAGTTAGTTAGTTAGTTAGTTAGTTAGTTAGTTAGTTAGTAGACAGATCATCCTCATTGAACATAGAACCATTCAGTCCATAAGTGCTCGGATCCCCTCCTCAGCAAATCCGGCAGCGTGTAGCGGCTAACGACACCAGTTCTGTGCTGGTTTATCAGTCATCTTTGGCTTCCTGCGTAGTGTTCTTGTTTGGTCACCCCTCTTTTAATTTGCTGTTCTCGCAGTCTGGCCATGGTTGTACATTCACAGTCAACACTTGGTTGGATGCAAACTGAAAAGGATGTGCAGAAATCGGTTGGCACTTGTACCCACTCCTCACCAGGTTCTAAGTCCTCAAGTGAACACACCTGTTGAAGGATGTCCTCGGCTTGACCCATCCACGACCGTCCTCTTTTTAACCTGCTGCCCTTCACCTTCATAATTTCACTATGCAGTGGATGTTGTGTGTTTGCGTTAACTCTGATGTAGGCGCGAGCTCCGCAGACTTGTATTCTGTCTTCTGTCACACTGTCATTTACTGCCAATATAGTACCTTGCGGTGTATGGCTGAAGGGTCTTTGAGCCTGAGGAATAAAGGCCGCCTGGCTAGTGCAGTCGCCGCGAACTGTGCAAGTTAGGATTTTCTTTTTGCCCCCGACAGAAAAAAAAATCCGAGACCTTACCGAGGGATCGAACCCGGGCCTCCCGAATTAGAGTCCGGCGTTCTAGAAGAATCTTCTGTTTGCACGGCAAATGCTTCTTGCAGAACAGATTCTACCTGAGTTACTTGCGGAACGCAATTCTTGTACTTGTTAGACTTGTTTCTGCTAGTTCTCTAGGGTTTGAGCGTTGTACTGATCGCAACTTCTGCTGTGCGTCAAAAGCTTCTTAAAGAGATAATTATATCTGATCAATTTGCTTTCCTCCTCATGCAAGACCTATTTCTGCTAGTTCATTTGGAGCTGATTCTTTGGAAGCATATTTTGTTTGTGCCTCAACTGCGTCTTCCAGAAACGATTCTGCCTGATCCAGTTGCGTTCCTGTTCTTGTTAGACACGTTTCTTTTGATGTTTCCGGTCATGCTAATCTTGTGGATGCTTGTTTCAACTACTGATTCTATAGTCAATTCTGCAAGATCAATTTGCGTAATTATTCTTGTTTGAGCAAGTTCTGTTGGAGCTCACGTCGTGATAGCTTCTTCTGTTTGTGCCTCAACGGCTTTTCTAGAGCCAATCCTGCCCGATCATTTTGCGTAACTTATCGTGATAGACTTTGGTTTCTACTATTTCTGTTGGGGTATGAGCTCTTGCAGACATTGTGGAAGCATCCACATTTGCGCGCCAACTGCTTCTTCCAGAACAGATTCTACCTGTTCCACTTGCGGAACGCAATTCTTGTTCTTGTTAGACTTTATTCGGCTAGTTCTCTAGGGTTTGAGCTTGTACTGATCGCATCTTCTGTCTGTCCCTCAACAGCTTCTTAAAGAGATAACTATACCTGATCAATTTATTTAACTCATCGTGTTAGACTTATTTCTGCTAGTTCGTTTAGAGTTTCAGCTTGTAATGATCCCGTGGAAGCATCTTCTGTTTGTACCTCAAATGCTTCTTCGAGAACCGATTCTGCTTGATCAATTTGCGTACCAGATCTTGTCAGACTTGTTTTTGTAAGATCTTTTGAAGTTTCCGGTCGTGCTAATGATTCTTTGTGCTTCAACTGCTTCTTCTATAGCCAATTCTGCCTGATCACTTTAGGTTTCTCATCTTGTTTGAGTTGTTTCTGCAAGTTCTTTTGGAGTTTCAGCTCTTATTGACGCCGTGGAAGCTTCTTCTATATTGTGCCTGAAGGGCTTCTTAAAGAGCCACTTGTGCCTGTTCAGTTTGCTTAACTCATCGTGTTAGAATAGTTCTTATGGAGGTTCAGCTCGAGCTGATCCTTTTGCAGGCATATTCTGTTTGTGCCTCTCCAATGCGTCTTCCAGAAACGATTCTGCTGATCCATTGGCGTAACTGATCGGGTTACATTTATTTTGGCTCGTTCGTTTAGAGTTTCAGCTCGTGGTGATCCCGTTGAAGCATCTTCTGTTTGTGCCTCAACCGATTCTGCCGGATCATTTCCGTACCTGATCTTGTTAGACACGTTTCTGTTAGTTCTTTTGATGTTTCCAGTCGTGCTAAACTTGTATACGCTTCCTTGTTTTTAAACTGCTTCTTCTATGGCCAATTCTGCCTGATCACTTTGCGTAACTCATCTTATTTGAGAGGGTTCTTTTGGAGCTTTAGCTCGTGTTGATGTCGTGATAGCGTCTTCTGTTTGTGCCTCAACGGCGTTTCTAGAGCCAATCCTGCCCTATCATTTGGCGTAAATTATCGTGTTTGGTTTCTTTGGTTTCTGCTATTTCTGTTGGTGTTTGAGCTCGTGCAGATATTGTGGAAGCATCTTCTGTTTGCACTGCAACTGCTTCTTGCAGAATAGATTCTACCTGATCCACTTGCGGAACGCAATTCTTGCTCTTGTTAGACTTGTTTCTGCTAGTTCTCTAGGGTTTGAGCGTTGTACTGATCGCAACTTCTGCTGTGCGTCAAAAGCGTCTTAAAGAGATAATTATATCTGATCAATTTGCTTTCCTCATTATGTAAGACCTATTTCTGCTAGTTCATTTGGAGCTGATTCTTTGGAAGCATATTTTGTTTGTGCCTCAAATACGTCTTCCAGAAACGATTCTGCCTGATCCAGTTGCGTTCCTGTTCTTGTTAGACACGTTTCTTTTTATGTTTCCGGTCATGCTAATCTTGTGGATGCTTGTTTCAACTGCTGATACTATAGTCAATTCTGCAAGATCAATTTGCGTAATTATTCTTGTTTGAGCAAGTTCTGTAGGAGCTCACGTCGTGATAGCTTCTTCTGTTTGTGCCTCAACGGCTTTTCTAGAGCCAATCCTGCCCGATCATTTTGCGTAACTTATCGTGATAGACTTTGGTTTCTACTATTTCTGTTGTGGTATGAGCTCTTGGAGATATTGTGGAAGCATCCACATTTTCACGCCAACTGCTTCTTCCAGAACTGATTCTAGCTGTTCCACTTGCGGAACGCAATTCTTGTTCTTCTTAGACTTCGGCTAGTTCTCTAGGGTTTGAGTGTGTACTGATCGCATGTCTGTCCCTTAACAGCTTCTTAAAGAGATAACTATACCTGATCAATTTATTTAACTCATCGTTTTAGACTTATTTCTGCTAGTTCGTTTAGAGTTTCAGCTTGTAATGATCCCGTGGAAGCATCTTCTGTTTGTACCTCAAATGCTTCTTCAAGAACCGATTCTGCTTGATCAATTTGCGTACCAGATCTTGTCAGACTTATTTCTATGAATTCTTTGTGCTTCAACTCTTCTTCTATAGCCATTTCTGCCTGATCAATTTACGTTTCTCATCTTGTTTGAGTTGTTTCTGCCAGTTCTTTTGGAGTTTTAGCTGTTATTGACGCCGTGGAAGTTGAATCTAATTTGTGCCTGAAGGGCTTCTTAAAGAACCACTTGTGCCTGTTCAATTTGCTTAACTCATCGTGTTAGGAGGTTCTTATGGAGTCACAGCTCGAGCTGATCCTTTTGCAAGCATATTCTGTTTGTGCCTCTCAAATGCGTCTTCCAGGAACGATTCTGCTGATCCATTGGCGTAACTGATCGGGTTACAATTATTTTGGCTAGTTCGTTTATAGTTTCCAGCTCGTGCTGATCCCGTTGAAGCATCTCCTGTTTGTGCCTCAACCGATTCTGCCGGAACATTTCCGTACCTGATCTTGTTAGAAACGTTTCTGTTAGTTCTTTTGATGTTTCCGGTCATGCTAATCTTGTATACGCTTTCTTGTTTTTAAATTGCTTCTTCTATAGCCAATTCTGCCTAATCACTTTGCGTAACTCATCTTGTTTGAGCAAGTTCTTTTGGGGCTCATGTTGATGTCATGATAGCGTATTCTGTTTGTGCCTCAACGGCTTTTCTAGAGCCAATCCTGCCCGATCATTTTGCTTAACTTATCGTGTTTTTGCTGTTGGGGTTTGAGCTCGTGCAGATATTGTGGAAGCATCCACATTTGCACGCCAACTTCTTCTTCCAGAACAGTTTCTACATGTTCTGCTATTTCTGTTGGTGTTTGAGCTCGTGCAGATATTGTGGAAGCATCTTCTGTTTGCACGGCAACTGCTTCTTGCAGAACATATTCTACCTGAGTTATTTGCGGAACGCAATTCTTGTACTTGTTAGACTTGTTTTTGCTAGTTCTCTAGGGTTTGAGCGTTGTACTGATCGCAACTTCTGCTGTGCGTCAAAAGCTTCTTAAAGAGATAATTATATCTGATCAATTTGCTTAACTCATCATGTAAGACCTATTTCTGCTAGTTCATTTGGAGCTGATTCTTTGGAAGCATATTTTGTTTGTGCCTCAAATGCGTCTTCCAGAAACGATTCTGCCTGATCCAGTTGCGTTACTGTTCTTGTTAGACACGTTTCTTTTTATGTTTCCGGTCATGCTAATCTTGTGGATGCTTCTTTAAACTGCTGATTCTATAGTCAATTCTGCCTGATCACTTTGCGTAATTAATCTTGTTTGAGCAAGTTTTGTTGGAGCTTTAGCTCGTGTCGTGATAGCTTCTTCTGTTTGTGCCTCAACGGCTTTTCTAGAGGCAATCCTGCCCGATCATTTTGCGTAACTTATCGTGATAGACTTTGGTTTCTACTATTTCTGTTGGGGTATGAGCTCTTGCAGATATTGTGGAAGCATCCACATTTGCACGCCAACTGCTTCTTCCAGAACAGATTCTACCTGTTCCACTTGCGGAACGCAATTCTTGTTCTTGTTAGACTTTATTCGTCTAGTTCTCTAGGGTTTGAGTGTGTACTGATCGCATCTTCTGTCTGTCCCTCAACAGCTTCTTAAAGAGATAACTATACCTGATCAATTTATTTAACTCATCGTTTTAGACTTATTTCTGCTAGTTCGTTTAGAGTTTCAGCTTGTAATGATCCCGTGGAAGCATCTTCTGTTTGTACCTCAAATGCTTCTTCAAGAACCGATTCTGCTTGATCAATTTGCGTACCAGATCTTGTCAGACTTATTTCTATGAATTCTTTGTGCTTCAACTCTTCTTCTATAGCCATTTCTGCCTGATCAATTTACGTTTCTCATCTTGTTTGAGTTGTTTCTGCCAGTTCTTTTGGAGTTTTAGCTGTTATTGACGCCGTGGAAGTTGAATCTAATTTGTGCCTGAAGGGCTTCTTAAAGAACCACTTGTGCCTGTTCAATTTGCTTAACTCATCGTGTTAGGAGGTTCTTATGGAGTCACAGCTCGAGCTGATCCTTTTGCAAGCATATTCTGTTTGTGCCTCTCAAATGCGTCTTCCAGGAACGATTCTGCTGATCCATTGGCGTAACTGATCGGGTTACAATTATTTTGGCTACTTCGTTTATAGTTTCCAGCTCGTGCTGATCCCGTTGAAGCATCTCCTGTTTGTGCCTCAACCGATTCTGCCGGAACATTTCCGTACCTGATCTTGTTAGACACGTTTCTGTTAGTTCTTTTGATGTTTCCGGTCGTGCTAATCTTGTATACGCTTTCTTGTTTTTAAATTGCTTCTTCTATAGCCAATTCTGCCTAATCACTTTGCGTAACTCATCTTGTTTGAGCAAGTTCTTTTGGGGCTCATGTTGATGTCATGATAGCGTATTCTGTTTGTGCCTCAACGGCTTTTCTAGAGCCAATCCTGCCCGATCATTTTGCTTAACTTATCGTGTTTTTGCTGTTGGGGTTTGAGCTCGTGCAGATATTGTGGAAGCATCCACATTTGCACGCCAACTTCTTCTTCCAGAACAGTTTCTACATGTTCTGCTATTTCTGTTGGTGTTTGAGCTCGTGCAGATATTGTGGAAGCATCTTCTGTTTGCACGGCAACTGCTTCTTGCAGAACATATTCTACCTGAGTTATTTGCGGAACGCAATTCTTGTACTTGTTAGACTTGTTTTTGCTAGTTCTCTAGGGTTTGAGCGTTGTACTGATCGCAACTTCTGCTGTGCGTCAAAAGCTTCTTAAAGAGATAATTATATCTGATCAATTTGCTTAACTCATCATGTAAGACCTATTTCTGCTAGTTCATTTGGAGCTGATTCTTTGGAAGCATATTTTGTTTGTGCCTCAAATGCGTCTTCCAGAAACGATTCTGCCTGATCCAGTTGCGTTACTGTTCTTGTTAGACACGTTTCTTTTTATGTTTCCGGTCATGCTAATCTTGTGGATGCTTCTTTAAACTGCTGATTCTATAGTCAATTCTGCCTGATCACTTTGCGTAATTAATCTTGTTTGAGCAAGTTTTGTTGGAGCTTTAGCTCGTGTCGTGATAGCTTCTTCTGTTTGTGCCTCAACGGCTTTTCTAGAGGCAATCCTGCCCGATCATTTTGCGTAACTTATCGTGATAGACTTTGGTTTCTACTATTTCTGTTGGGGTATGAGCTCTTGCAGATATTGTGGAAGCATCCACATTTGCACGCCAACTGCTTCTTCCAGAACAGATTCTACCTGTTCCACTTGCGGAACGCAATTCTTGTTCTTGTTAGACTTTATTCGTCTAGTTCTCTAGGGTTTGAGTGTGTACTGATCGCATCTTCTGTCTGTCCCTCAACAGCTTCTTAAAGAGATAACTATACCTGATCAATTTATTTAACTCATCGTTTTAGACTTATTTCTGCTAGTTCGTTTAGAGTTTCAGCTTGTAATGATCCCGTGGAGGCATCTTATGTTTGTACCTCAAATGCTTCTTCGAGAACCGATTCTGCTTGAACAATATGCGTACCAGATCTTGTCAGACTTATTTCTATGAATTCTTTGTGCTTCAACTCTTCTTCTATAGCCAATTCTGCCTGATCACTTTACGTTTCTCATCTTCTTTGAGTTGTTTCTGCCAGTTCTTTTGGAGTTTTAGCTGTTGTTGACGCTGTAGAAGCTGAATCTAATTTGTGCCTGAAGGGCTTCTTAAAGAGCCACTTGTGCCTGTTCAATTTGCTTAACTCATCGTGTTAGACTAGTTCCTATGGAGGTTCAGCTCGAGCTGATCCTTTTGCAAGCATATTCTGTTTGTGCCTCTTAAATGCGTCTTCCCGAAACGATTCTGCTGATCCACTGGCGTGACTGATCGGGTTACACTTATTTTGGCTAGTTCGTTTAGAGTTTCAGCTCGTGCTGATCACGTTGAAGCATCTTCTGTTTGTGCCTCAACCGATTCTGCCGGATCATTTCGGTACCTGATCTTGTTAGACACGTTTCTGTTAGTTCTTTTGATGTTTCCGGTCGTGCTTATCTTGTATACGCTTCTTGTTTTTAAACTGCTTCTTCTATAGCCAATTCTGCCTGATCACTTTGCATAACTCATCTTGTTTGAGAGGGTTCTTTTGGAGCTTTAGCTCGTGTTGATGTCGTGATAGCGTCTTCTGTTTGTGCCTCAACGGCTTTTCTAGAGCCAATCCTGCACGATCATTTTGCTTAACTTATCGTGTTTTTGGTTTTCTGTTGGGGTTTGAGCTCGTGCAGATATTGTGGACGCATCCACATTTACTCGGCAACTGCTTCTTCCAGAACTTCTACCTGATCCACTTGTGGAACGCAATTCTTGCTCTTGTTAGACTTGTTTCTGCTACTTCCCTAGGGTCTGAGCTTGGTACTGATCGCTTCTTCTATCTGTGCCTCAAAAGCTTCTTAAAGACATAATGATACCTGATCAATTTGCTTAACGTTTCTTTTGATGTTTCCGGTCATGCTAATCTTGTGGATGCTTGTTTCAACAGCTGATTCTATAGTCAATTTTGCCTGATCACTTTGCGTAAATAATCTTGTTTGAGCAAGTTCTGTTGGAGCTTTAGCTCGTGTCGGGTTACACAGCTTCTTCTGTTTGTGCCTCAACGGCTTTTCTAGAGCCAATCCTGCCCTATCATTTGGCGTAAATTATCGTGTTTGGTATCTTTGGTTTCTGCTATGCTGATACAGGATCAGCACTAGCTAAAACGAAGAAAGAACATGCAGAAACCAGTTTATCATGGTCAAATTTAGCTCTAGGAGAAGCAGTGAGGCACAAACAGAAGATGGATCCACTAAATCAGTAGAAGCTGAACCACCTTCAGAACTTGAATAAATCGAGCTCCTACGACAAGTTTTTGCAAACGGATCTCGCAGAAAAGGCTGCAGAGTTAAGACAAACACAGAATATGCTTCTCTCCGCCGAAAGGATTTGAAGTTTACCATAGTCAAAATTGGCTCTAGGAGAAGCAGCTGAGGCACAAGCAGAAGATGCTTCCATTGGATAAGTAGAAGCTGATCATCCTTCAGAACTTGCAGAAATCGAGCTCCTTGGAGCAGATTTTGCAATCGAATCTCGCAGAAAATATTGCAGAGTTAAGACAAACACAGAATATGCTTCTAGTTGATCAGAACGAGCTAAAATTCCTAGAGAACTAGAAGAAACAAATGTGCGAGACGCATTTACACAACTAGATAGGCTCAAACCTCAAAAGAACTTTCAGAAACAAGTCAAAATAATCAGGCGGAAATGGCTATAGAGGGAGGCGTTATGGTACAAACAGAAGATAATGGTATGGATCTGCACCATTTCAAATTACAAAAGAACTTGCCGAAAAAGTCTAACACATTGAGGCACCATGCAGAAATGTCTCTAGAAGAATCAGTTGAGGCACAAACAGAAGATGCTTCCACTGGATCAGTAGAAGCTGAACCTCCTTCAGAACTTGCATAAATCGAGGTCGTACGAGCAGTCTTTGCAAACAGATTTCGCAGAAAAGGCTACAGAGTTAAGATAAACACAGAATATGCTTCTAGTTGATCAGCACGAGCTAAAATTCCTAGAGAACTAGAAGAAACAGGTGTACGAGACGCAGATACTCACCTAGATAGGCTCAAACTGCAAAAGAACTTCCAAAAACAAGTCTAACACAATGAGTTTCTCAAACTAATCACGCGGAAATGGCTATAGAGGAAGGCGTTAAGGTACGAACAGAAGATAATGATATAGGATCTGAACCATTTCAAACTCCAAAAGAACTTGCAGAAACAAGTCTAACACGACGAGTCTCGCAAACTTTTCAGGCAAAATTGGCTATAGTAGACGAAGAAGATGATGGTATGGGATCTGCACCATTTCAAACTCCAACTAACAGGATGAGTCTCGCAACGTTTCAGGCAGAATTGGCTATAGTAGACGAAGTTAAGGTACAGACAGAAGATGATGATATGGCATCTGCACCATTTCAAACTCCAAAAGAACTTGCAGAAACATGCCTAATCAGACAGAATTGGCTATAGAAGAAGCAGTTAAGGTACAAACTGAAGATGATGATACGAATTCTGCACCAGTTCAAATTCCAAAAGAAGCAGAAAAAATACGTTGAGTCACCACTCAGAATAGTCTCTAGTAGAATCAGTTGAGGCACAAGAGAAGATGCTGATACAGGAAAAGCAATAGCATAATCGCCGAAAGAATTTGCAGAAACAAGTGTATCATGTTTAAATTTAGCTATAGGAGCTGAGGCACAAACAGAAGATGCTTCCATTGGATAAGAAGAATCTGAACCTCCTTCAGAAGTTGCAGAAATCGAGCTCCTACGAGCACTTTTTGCAAACGGATAACGCAGAAAAGGCTGGAGAGGTAAGATAAACACAAAATATGCTTCTAGTTGATCAGCATGAGCTAAAATTCCTAGAGAACTAGAAGAAACAGATGTGCGAGACGCAGTTACTCAACTAGATAGGCTCACATTCCAAAAGAACTTCAAGCAACAAGTCTAACACGATTAGTTTCTCAAACTAATTAGGCGGAAATGGCTATAGAGGAAGGCGTTAAGGTACAAACAGAAGATGATGATATGAGATCTGCACTGTCACAGTCTTGCGTTCATTCACAATCAGGCTACATCATCCGTATCCTAAGTACAATTTTACTCGTACCGATATTTTGATACGGAGTTTATTTTCAGGCAAGCCTGACAATCAACATAAGGCTTTATCTGCCTGATACATTATCACAATAATCAACACTCGTTACACATTATATAAATACACATTGTCACACATGGTCACTCTCTCTCTAAACATCGTATGCATTCACTACACTAGATATTCGCTTCAGAACAACACTACGTCCAGTCGGAAGGCCGGTCTGTCCCCTGTCTCACGCAGCTCAGGTTGTCGCTTGCCTACGTGGTCAATCTCCCTCGTGGTTTTCGCAACTCTGCGTGGCGTTCCCTTAGCACGCAGCACTGTTTACTTAGCACTCGTTACCCTCTAAGTTCTACTCTAGTTTACGTGGTCACGGTATTCCCCTGACCTCATGCACCCGCCCCTGTTCTCGGGTCGGTCCCTCTGTTATTCTAACTATAACACATTAGTGTCCCCACCCGAGTCTAGTCTCATTACCGTCCTTATGTCCTAGCTTGGGTGCTGTCTGTATTCTGTCTATACCTTTATAGATGTCCTGTCTCTAAGTGCTATTAGTCCTTGCCCCTCTTCTGTTACTAGTAGATCCAACACCTTGACATTCTCTCCTCGTCCCTCGTATTGCGTCACCAGATTAATGTAGTAGGTGTGACGCAGTGTCATCGTAACATATAAAATTAGTCTGATCTACTTTAGTCAATGGGTTCACTGCTCTTTCATATGGTTCACTTCTGACTCAAATACGTCTGGTCACAAGTTGCTGTATCTAGCCACTCGTTTTAGACCAGCTTAACACATCTCCATTCTAAGCAAGAGTCATTACATTACACTCTTTGGAGCTGTGTTGAACCAGGGCGCGTTAACAAACTAAGCCCCTCAAAATATTGATTCACCAATATCCCAATACCAATTGCTCCAGTTAAGGATGCAATACTTGAATAACATTCATGGCTCCCGTGAAATGTACTTTCACGTCTCTTCTTATTTGTGTGTATGCTGATACTTGCCTATCTCGCTTCCGCTTGTGGCTAAATATTCAACTCGCCCTTTTACTTATTCTATATCTGTAATGTCCCCTGATACAGTGTTAAGTCCCTTTGAAATTAACTGCTGTTTGTATAATTATCTGTTTGTGTTCCTGTTTGTTTGCGTGTAAGACTTTAATTTATATGTGTTGCAATTAGAAACATAACTATATGTCTATAATTGATGTATTGATGTTTCGAGTATCACAGGTAGGTTAATGTTCGTCACAAAGTAATGCATTTGCTTAATTTATGACGTACTTCGCCGATCTGGGATTCTAGAAAACAACCATTTGTGTAATGCAATAGTGACTATAACACACATAAAAATACACACTACACATGTACTACTACATGGTTTACACAGAAGACGCGGACAAGTCATAAAAGCACGTGTGTGCGAAAAAAATTGCACCACTGTTCACACTCATAATTTTACTTCTCTCATTCGTCCGCATACGCATCTCACATTCCTTCATTCATACCTTGTCAATTTTAAAAATGTTTTGTTAAAGACATAAAAATGCCTCGTGTTAAACATTATTGAGCCGAGATACATTGTGTCATATATCAGAGGTTTTAATGTATTGCTTACGTCAATACAATAGAAACTAACTAAGTCTAACTAATTCTAATTATTGTAATGTCTAATCGATTTGATCAGTCATTGGACTGATGATTCCTAGCATTAATGTTATTCTACGGGATGACCTAATACTATTACTAAGGGATTTAATCAAAACTATATGCAATAAATACTAAAGAGAAATAAATTAACTAAAGTATTAATTTCTGATATTAAATAAATTAAAGATGTAATTTAATAAATAAAGGATGTTACTAAGGTAAACAATGTATTTAATCTAATTAACTAAATGATGGATGTAATAAATAACCAAATTTAAACTAACTGAACTAAATATTAACTGTTTGTTAACTATGGGTATCTAATTATCTAAGTATCAATTTATGGATGTTTCTAAGGGAAGGTAATTAACTAAACTAAACATTTTTAAGAGAAATGTGTTAGTTCCCTTAAATGTACTAAAGTTATAAATTGCTAAATTTCTAAATTATTCTAACAATAATCTAATAAATTTCTAATTAAATCTAACTATATTATCTCGCCGGTTTAAATGGCTTCATCGGTAGCAGTTTCATTAGAGAATTGCTTCCTCTGTTTTACTAACTAAATTTAAATAGTATCTACATTTCTAAATATAAGTGATAATTGTAAAGGTTTCTATTCTAATTAAATGATGGATAATGCTACAATTGTTTTAAATAAACTATCAGTTGCCGTATTAGTGGTTCTACTACTGCTAATGTTTCTACTATGATGAACCACTAAATCGCTTTAGTGCAGCTTCGTTAAAATATGTTATACAACAATAATACATACATATTATATACATAAATATATTACATAATGAGCTAACTAATTAACTAATCGTAGGTCCCGGCGATGGTGATCACGACGTGTCGTTCCTCTGGGTTCTTCCTTACGATAGTCTATATACAATTGTCACTGAAGTTTCGTGACGATATGACGTGTCACAGTATGTTCACACGATATCACAGTTTCTACACGGTGGATGACTCTATCACTGCATTGCTCATGCGTTAAAGTAATAGTAGAGTTCCTTGTAAGTTCATGTAGTGATATTTATCTTACACAATGTCTTGAGTCTTATCATATTAACACTAAATTTATGTGAACTACTAGGTCGTGACAGAAAGTACCTGTGGTAGTGTTTCCTCTGCTTTCTGTATCACCTCAATGCCTGACGGTCTTATCAAAAGGTCTGCAAGGGTGTTGTTGCTCCCTTTAATATCCATCCATCCATCCATCATGTGCCATGCCGGTAAGCGTGGGCGGTCATGTTCTGCCATCTCACTCGATCAACAGAGTCGTGGATCAGTTCCGTGTTTCTGTCTCGACCATGCCACAAGGCCAAGCCATCCAGATACTTGTTTCTAGGTCTTCCCCTTGGTCTGTTCCCCTCGATCTTACAGTTGTCACCAAGTTCTCCAAATCATTTCTTCTCATAACATGCCCAAAAAATTGTGACTGTCTACGTCTAATGTCTCTGATCAGTTTACGATCTTCATTTGTTTCTTGAAGGACTTGTTCATTGGTCTTTCTGGCTGTCCATGGTATTCTTTGCATTTTCCTCAGAAACCACATTTCTACAGCCATCAGATGTTTTTCAGCCTGGCTGCTCATTGTCCAAGCTTCACATCCATATAAAAGTACAGGTTCTATGTAGCATCTCAACACTCTTTTTCTCGTTTCCATTGACATCTTTTTATTGGTCAGTATGTTTTTCATCTTGCTAAAGGCTACTTTTGCCATGGCGATTCTTGTTCTAATCTCTTCAAGGCATCTCCCATCAGATGTTATTACTGTTCCGAGATAATTGTACCTGCTCACTTGTTGAAGAATATTCCCATTTACTTGTATATTACATCGTGGTATTTCGTCCTTCCTAGTGACGACCATAATCTGTGTCTTTTTACAATTTAATTCTAACCCTAGTTGTTCGCTGTGTGTAACAATCGCATCTACTAAATGTTGCAGGTCCTGTTCATTGTCTGAAATCAAGACTGTATCATCTGCATATCTAATGTTATTGATGCATCGTCCCCCAATGTTGATTCCTTCCATATCTTCAATATTTCTGAAAATACTTTCACTGTACAGGGAAAACAGATCTGGAGACATTACATATCCCTGTCTCACACCCCTTTTAATAGGCTGATATTGGCTTACTTCATTATCAACTCTTATGGCAGCTTGTTGTTTCCAATATATGTTTTTTACAAGTCTAAGATCTTTTCCATCAATTTGTAGATCTTCAAGCATCCTTATCATGTTGACATGTCTCACTTTATCAAAAGCCTTTGTGTAGTCAATAAAGCAAAGGTGTAGATCTTTGTTTACTTCTATAGAACGTTCGATTATGTTTCTCAGTATATACACAGCATTTACTGTACCCTTGCCTTCCACAAACCCACATTGTTCTTCTCCTATTTAATATGTCGAATGGAAAAGGAGTAATTTTCAGAATCAAGGCCCAGCGATAAATTCTGTTATTTTTAGGCAGGCCTTTTTCTATAACTAACAGCAGAGAGTTGTCGTTCTCGACTACAAAGTGAGTTCCAGCCAAATATCTATGAAGTTTCGTAATGCAATATACGATAGCGAGAGCCTCTAACTGAGAGACGTCATAATGTGATTCAGCTGTGGTAAGTTTGCGGCTGACATACAAAATTGTTTGAAGAATCTTTTCGTGCTCTTGAAGCAGGACACCAGAGATTGTAGTTGCGCTGGCGTCACATCTAAGGATGTATTGTAAATCAGGGTTAGGTAAGCGAAGGATGGGAACTTTAATGAAACGGTACTTTAATTCCGACATAGCATTGACTAAAGTAGCATCTTGCACATTTATCTTTGCAGATGACTTTAATAAGTTTGAAAATACACATGTTACTTGTGCCAAATTGGGGATACATTTGCTGTAGTAATTTACTAGCCCCAGCAGGCTTCTCACTTGTTTCTTTGTTGTTGGAATAGTGAGGTTTATGATTTTAGTTATAATTTTGTTGTCAGTTTTTAACTGGCCCTTGGATATTGTATGGCCCAGGAAATCTATTTCCTCCAACGCCAATTCAACTTTCGTTGGTTTGACTGCCAGTCCAAACGATTTTATTCTCTCGAAGACTAGTCTTAAAGTTTGTAGATGTGCTGTCCAGTCTGTTGTATGGATATGGTTGTGTTTGCGATTCAAAACGATTTTTGTTTGTATTCAGTTAATGATGCTATTGTCTGCTGTTTCTGTTCGTCTGTCATCTTTGGTCCTACGTGTATGTTGCTGATTGTTGTGGTGCTTTCCACAGTCGGTACTGGTAATTCACAGTCAACTTCTTGTGTCTTGTTGCTAACTGTTGCTGTAATGTGTTCGTCTTTTATCTTGTTCACTGTTGTGTTTGTCGTTTGTTTGTGTGGAGTGTGGTTTGCTGGTGTGGTTGCGTTGTGTTGGTCTTCAGTCATCTCTAAACTGCCTCTGGAGGCTATTGCTGCGTTTGCGTTTTCAAGCGAACACGGTACTGCATTTAAGTATTCCGTTATTATGAAACTCATGGTATGTTGTACAGTTACTGTAATCTAATACATCAATTGATGCTGCTACATTTTCACCATTCTCACACATCTCTTCCATATCACTCTCACTTTCAGATGATAACTCAACTAACACTGCATTCACTGCCTTCAATCTCTTTCGTCCAGTACACGCAGAGGAATAGTGCCCAAAACAATGGCAAAAGAAGCATTTTACAGCACGTCTAAAGGTCTCTCTCTTTGTTTGCTGTTTCTTTATCTAAGTGTTTCTAAGTGCTCTGGATATTTAGGATTCTTATCGCACATAGAGTACTCTGGATGTTGAAATCTACAATACGGACATTGTAGTAGGTTGCCCCTTTGTTTTTCCTTAAATTTATAGGGTTTTGTGGTTTGCCTATTGCAGCTGCTACAATTTTACTTTCTTCTATGACAGATTTAAAAACATCCCTGTTTGATGAAACATATGCCGAACCTCGTTTTTCTAATTGTTCGAGAGAATCTACGTCTGATTGTTGTAAGAACTTCGCAAATGGACTAGGGATGGTTGAAATAATTTTGTCCATGATAATGAGGTCTCTAAGTTTTTCGTAATTACTGTTAATTTTAGATGCCTTCAGCCATTTGTTACAAACGTCTTGTACTGTTGAGACGTAGTCAATGAATGTTTGATTACTCTTAGGCTTTAGCTTGGAGAATTGAACTTGGTACCCTGGCGCGTCTAATAGGAAATGCTGCATTACCCTTTGGTGAATATATTCATAATTATTCCTAAGTTCTTGGGGAATGGATTCTATTACCTTTAAAGGCTCCCCGGATAAGTTCTTCATGTAGATCAATGCCCAGTGTTCTTTTGGTATTTCCTGGGCTTTTAGCTGGTACTCTACATTTTCTGACCACGCGGAGATGGAATCGCCCTGGCAATATGGCTTGACAATCCCTTTATACTTGGCAAATTTATTCTCTTCCTCTTTACTTTTGATTTTGGTTGTTGCGATCTGAATGTGGGACTCGATTTCGATCTCTTTTACCTTAATCTGTGTTTACGATTCAATCACTGCTTGTTTTAATTTATTGGTCTCAGCTAACTCCTGTTGTTTGAAAACTAATTCTTGTTGTTTGAGTTTAGTACATTCCGCTATCTCTGCAGGCTGCTTTTGGTGCAACCGTTCTTTTGCCCTTTCATCTCTTTCTTTGTCTTTTTCCTCTTTATCTGCTGCAGCTTGTCTATCCGTGTATTCTTTAAATTTCTTTTCTACCCACTGTTCTAATTTTTCCCCAGTGTAGTTTAGGTTTTTCCCTGCCTCTATTAGTTCATTTAGTGTAGACATGGTTGGTCTCTATCTTTCACGCACTTATAAATATAATAATAGTCAATTGTATAACACTCAATTTACAGTGACAAAATGAAAAACAAAGATGCTACTCTAGTGTGCAAGTCAAAATTATAGGTACTTATCTGATCGATGACGATGATCAGAGTTTTTCTTTCGGTTGGGGAAACAAGATCTTCTCTGCTTCTATCGCCAGTTTTGGCTGGATGGTACAACTAAATTCATATCCAGAGAACAAGCAATTATTATCTGATATAATTAAATTGTACAGAAATGCACAAATGTATCATGAGTTGGCTGGATACATTGCCTGTACAGAAAAACTGAAATGTGGTTTATTAATTTTGACATATTAATTAGAATGTTATTAATTATCGCTGTCGTAATGTCTTGTCTGTCGTCTGTCTTCAGGCTTGACTTTCAGCTGAAAAGTCTTACAAAATTACACATGATAGATTCACAACAACCATTACAGTTGACTTCGCTCTAAATTAATTCAATCAATAATTGTACGCTAACATGCTCGTGACGGTCACTAGTTCACTCAAAGGTCACTCCGCGCACTTCACAATCTTTCGTTTTTGCTACTTTGCTAATATCTTCAGGCGTGCGTAAACACGTTAGTGTGAGGCATTTTATATTCGCTTGTACAAAACTCCTGTCATTTAGCTTTACTGCTCACAATTAGAATCAGGCGTGCGTAGAATTATTAACTTGGCCATATATTGCCTTTCTTTCACTACCTGTTTTCAGATTTAGCTGTTTAACTATTAGATAGACGTGCGCTTGGGAGTGTGTTCAATCTGAACACTTCTGACACCATAAGAATGTAGGTGTCAGATATTTTCCTTTCACTTTTCCCACTTAGCCGTGCGTCAGGGTGTGTGTTCACTCCGTTACTTCTGACACCATAAGAATGTGGCCTGTCACAGTCTTGCGTTCATTCACAATCAGGCTACATCATCCGTATCCTAAGTACAACTTTACTAGTACCGATATTTTGATA
This sequence comes from Cepaea hortensis, assembly GCA_963921405.1. Lineage (NCBI taxonomy): Eukaryota > Metazoa > Mollusca > Gastropoda > Stylommatophora > Helicidae > Cepaea > Cepaea hortensis. The sequence goes on along the minus strand of OY992884.1, from coordinate 82,105,280 downwards.
CTCTACACTCGTAGAGTGTAGATAATAATATCAACATAATCAACATCAACACTCGTTACATATTATATAAATACACATTGTCACACATGGTCACTCTCTCTCTCTCTCTCTCTCTCTCTCTCTCTCTCTCTCTCTCTCTCTCTCTCTCTCTCTCTCTAAACATCGTATGCATTCACTACACTAGATATTCGCTTCAGAACAACACTACGGCCAGTCGAAGGCGGTCTTTCCCCTGTCTCAACCAGCTCAGGTTGTCGCTTGCTTACGTCGTCAATCTCCCTCGTGGTTTTCGCAACTCTGCGTGGCGTTCCCTTAGCACGCAGCACTGTCTACTTAGCACTCGTTACCCTCTAAGATCTACTCTAGTTTACGTGGTCACGGTATTCCCCTGACCTGATGCACCCGCCCCTGTTCTCGGGTCGGTCCCTCTGTTATTCTAACTATAACACATTAGTGTCCCCACCCGAGTCTAGTCTCATAACTGTCCTTATGTCCTAGCTTGGGTGCTGTCTGTATTCTGTCTATACCTTTATAGATGTCCTGTCTCTAAGTGCTATTAGTCCTTGCCCTTCTTCTGTCACTAGTAGATCCAACACATTGACAGCACCATTTCAAACTACAAAAGAACTTGCAGAAACAAGTCTAACACGATGAGTTGACCAGTTTTTGCAAACGGATCTCGGAGAAAAGGTTGCAGAGTTACTACAAACACAGAAAATGGTTCTAGTTGATCAGCACGAGCTGAAATTCCTACAGAACTAGAAGAAACAAATGTGCGAGAGGCAGTTACTCAACTAGATAGGCTCAAACTGCAAAACAACTTCCAAAAACAAGTCTAACACGATGAGTTTCTCAAAATAATTAGGCGGAAATTGCTATAGAGGAAGGCGTTAAGGTACGAACAGAAGACGATGATATGGGATCTGAACCATTTCAAACTCCAAAAGAACTTGCAGAAACAAGTCTAACACGACGAGTCTCGCAAACTTTTCAGGCAGAATTGGCTATAGAAGATGATGATTTGGATTCTGCACCAGTTCAACCTACAAAAGAACTTGCAGAAACAAGTCTAACACGATGAGTTGACCACTTTTTGCAAACGGATCTCGCAGAAAAGGTTGCAGAGTTACTACAAACACAGAATATGCTTCTAGTTGATCAGCACGAGCCGAAATTCCTACAGAACTAGAAGAAACAAATGTGCGAGAGGCAGTTACTCAACTAGATAGGCTCAAACTGCAAAAGAACTTCCAAAAACAAGTCTAATACGATGCGTTTCTTAAAATAATCAGGCGGAAATGGCTATAGAAGAAGGTTTTAAGGTACGAACAGAAGATGATGATCTGATCCATTTCAAACTTCAAAAGAACTTACAGAAACAAGTCTAACACGACGAGTCTCGCAATCTTTTCAGGCAGAATTGGCTATAGAAGATGATGCTTCGGATTCTGCACCAGTTCAACCTACAAAAGAACGTCAGATATGTCTAATACGTTCAGTCACCAAAAGAATCAGTTGAGGCACAAGAGAAGATACTGATACAGGATCAGCACGAGCTGAAACAAAGAAATAACTTGCAGAAACAAGTGTATCATGTTCAAGCTGAGGCACAAACAGAAGATGCTTCCATTGGATAAGTAGAATCTGAACCTACTTCAGAACTTGCAGAAATCGAGCTCCTACGTGCAATTTTTGCAATCGGATCTCGCAGAAAAGGCTGCAGGGGTAAGATAAACACAGAATATGCTTCTAGTTGATCAGCATAAGCTAAAATTCCTAGAGAACTAGAAGAAACAGATGTGCAGTTACTCAACTAGATAGGCTCATACTCCCAAAGAACTTCAAGAATCAAGTCTAACACAATGCGTTTCTCAAACTAATCAGGCGGAAATGGCTATAGAGGAAGGTGTTAAGGTACGAACAGAAGATGATGATCTGAACCATTTCAAACTTCAAAAGAACTTGCAGAAACAAGTCTAACACGACGAGTCTCGCAATCTTTTCAGGCAGAATTGGCTATAGAAGATGATGCTTCGGATTCTGCACCAGTTCAACCTACAAAAGAACGTCAGATATGTCTAATACGTTCAGTCACCAAAAGAATCAGTTGAGGCACAAGAGAAGATACTGATACAGGATCAGCACGAGCTGAAACAAAGAAATAACTTGCAGAAACAAGTGTATCATGTTCAAGCTGAGGCACAAACAGAAGATGCTTCCATTGGATAAGTAGAATCTGAACCTCCCTCAGAACTTGCAGAAATCGAGCTCCTACGAGCAATTTTTGCAATCGGATCTCGCACAAAAGGCTGCAGAGGTAAGATAAACACAGAATATGCTTCTAGTTGATCAGCATGAGCTAAAATTCCTAGAGAACTAGAAGAAACAGATGTGCGAGACGCAGTTACTCAACTAGATAGGCTCACACTCCAAAAGAACTTCAAGAATCAAGTCTAACACGATGAGTTTCTCAAACTAATCAGGCGGAAATGGCTAAAGAGGTAAGGCGTTATGGTACAAACAGAAGATGATGATCTGAACCATTTCAAACTCCAAAAGAACTTGCAGAAACAAGTCTAACACGACGAGTCTCGCAAACCTTTCAGGCAGAATTGGCTACAGTAGCTTTTATAATAGACGAAGTTAAGGTACAGACAGAAGATGATGATATGGGATCTGCACCATTTCAAACTCCAACTAACAGGATGAGTCTCGCAACTTTTCAGGCAGAATTGGCTATAGAAGAAGCAGTTAAGGTACAAACTGAAGATGATGATACGGATTCTGCACCAGTTCAAGTTCCAAAAGATGCAGAAATAAGTCTAATACGTTGAGTCACAAGGCAGAATAGTCTCTAGTAGAATCAGTTGAGGCACAAGAGAAGATGCTGATACAGGATCAGCAAGAGCATAATCGCCGAAAGAATTTGCAGAAGCAAGTGTATCGTGTTAAAATTTAGCTATAGGAGAAGCAACTGAGGCACAAACAGAAGATGCTTCCATTGGATAAGTAGAATCTGAACCTCCTTCAGAACTTGAAGAAATCGAGCTCCTACGAGCAATTTTTGCAATCGGATCTCGCAGAAAAGGCTGCAGAGGTAAGATAAACACAGAATATGCTTCTAGTTGATCAGCATGAGCTAAAATTCCTAGAGAACTAGAAGAAACAGATGTGCGAGACGCAGTTACTCAACTAGATAGGCTAACACTCCAAAAGAACTTCAAGAAACAGTCTAACACGATGAGTTTCTCAAACTAATTAGGCGGAAATGGCTATAGAGGAAGGCATTAAGGTACAAACACAAATGATGATATGGGATCTGCACCATTTCAAACTACAAAAGAACTTGCAGAAACAAGTCTAACACGATGAGTTGACCACTTTTTGCAAACGGATCTCGCAGAAAAGGCTGCAGAGGTAAGATAAACACAGAATATGCTTCTAGTTGATCAGCACGAGCTAAAATTACTGGAGAACTAGAAGAAACAGATGTGCGAGACGCAGTTACTCAACTAGATAGGCTCACACTCCAACAGAACTTCAAGAAACAAGTCAAACACGATGAGTTTTTCAAAATAATCAGGCGGAAATGGCTATAGAGGAAGGCGTTAAGGTACGAACAGAAGATGATGTAGGATCTGAACGATTTCAAACTCCAAAAGAACTTGCAGAAACAAGTCTAACATGACGAGTCTCGCAAACTTTTCAGGCAAAATTGGCTATAGTAGACGAAGTGAAGTTACAGACAGAAGATGATGATACTGATTCTGCACCAGTTCAACATCTAAACGAACTAGCAGAAATATGTCTAATACGTTGAGCCACCCGGCAGAATAGTCTCTAGTAGAATCAGTTGAAGCACAAGAGAAGATTCAGGATCAGCACGAGCAGAAACGAAGAAAGAACTTCCAGAAACAAGTTTATCATGTTCATATTTAGCTCTAGGAGAAGCAGCTGAGGCATAAAGAGAAGTTGCATCCATTTGATAAAGTAGACGCTAAACCTCCTTCAGAACTTGCAGAAATCGAGCTCGTACGAGCAGTTTTTACAAACGGATCTCGCAGAAAAGGCTGCAGAGTTAAGATAAACACAGAATATGCTTCTAGTTGATCAGAACGAGCTAAAATTCCTAGAGAACTAGAAGAAACAGATGTACGAGACGCAGACCCTCAACTAGATAGGCTCACACTCTAAAAGAACTTCCAGAAACAAGTCAAAATAATCAGGCGGAAATGGCTATAGAGGGAGGCGTTATGGTACAAACAGAAGATTATGATATGGGATCTGCACCATTTCAAACTCCAAAAGAACGTGCAGAAACAAGTCTAACACGATGAGTCTCGCAAACTTTTCAGGCAGAATTGGCAATAGAAGAATCAGTTAAGGTACAAACTGAAGATGATGATACGGATTCTGCACCAGTTCAACCTCCAGAAGAACTTGCAGATATGTCTAATACGTTGAGTCACCAAAAGAATCAGTTGAGGCCCAAGAAAAGATGCTGATACAGGATCAGCACGAGCTAACACGAAGAAAGAACTTGCAGAAAAAAGTTTATCATGGCCAAATTTATCTCTAGGAGAAGCAGCTGAGGCACAAACATAAGATGCTTCCATTGGATTAGTAGAAGCTGAACCTCCTTCAGAACTTGCAGAAATCGAGCTCGTACGAGCAGCTTTTACAAACGGATCTCGCAGAAAAGGCTGCAGAGTTAAGATAAACACAGAATATGCTTCTAGTTGATCAGAACGAGCTAAAATTCCTAGAGAACTAGAAGAAACAGATGTACGAGACGCAGATACTCAACTAGATAGGCTCACACTCCAAAAGAACTTCCAGAAACAAGTCAAAATAATCAGGCGGAAATGGCTATAGCGGGAGGCGTTATGGTACAAACAGAAGATTATGATATGGGATCTGAACCATTTCAAACTCCAAAAGAACTTGCAGAAACAAGTCTAACACGACGAGTCTCGCAAACTTTTCAGGCAGAATTGGCTATAGTAGCTTTTATAGTAGACGAAGTTAAGGTACAGACAGAAGATGATGATATGGGATCTGCACCATTTCAAACTCCAACTAACAGGATGAGTCTCGCAACTTTTCAGGCAGAATTGGCTATAGAAGAATCAGTTAAGGTACAAACTGAAGATGATGATACGGATTCTGCACCAGTTCAAGTTCCAAAAGAAGCAGAAATAAGTCTAATACGTTGAGTCACAAGGCAGAATAGTCTCTAGTAGAATCAGTTGAGGCACAAGAGAAGATGCTGATACAGGATCAGCAAGAGCATAATCGCCGAAAGAATTTGCAGAAACAAGTGTATCATGTTCAAATTTAGCTATAGGAGAAGCAACTGAGGCACAAACAGAAGATGCTTCCATTGGATAAGTAGAATCTGAACCTCCTTCAGAACTTGCAGAAACCGAGCTCCTATGAGCAATTTTTGCAATCGGATCTCGCAGAAAAGGCTGCAGAGGTAAGATAAACACAGAATATGCTTCTAGTTGATCAGCACGAGCTAAAATTCCTAGAGAACTAGAAGAAACAGATGTGCGAGATACAGTTAATCAACTAGATAGGCTCACACTCCAAAAGAACTTCAAGAAACAAGTCAAACACGATGAGTTTTTCAAAATAATCAGGCGGAAATGGCTATAGAGGAAGGCGTTAAGGTACGAACAGAAGATGATGATGTAGGATCTGAACTATTTCAAACTCCAAAAGAACTTGCAGAAACAAGTCTAACACGACGAGTCTCGCAAACTTTTTAGGCAAAATTGGCTATAGTAGACGAAGATAAGTTACAGACAGAAGGTGATGATACGGATTCTGCACCAGTTCAACCTCTAAACGAACTAGCAGAAATATGTCTAATACGTTGAGTCACCCGGCAGAATAGTCTCTAGAAGAATCAGTTAAAGCACAAGAGAAGATTCAGGGTCAACACGAGAAGAAACGAAGAAAGAACGTGCAGAAACAAGTTTATCATGTTCACATTTAGCTCTAGGAGAAGCAGCTGAGGCATAAAGAGAAGTTGCTTCCATTGGATAAAGTAGACGCTGAACCTCCTTCAGAACTTGCAAAAATCGAGCTCGTACGAACAGTTCTAACAAACGGATATCGCAGAAAAGGCTGCAGAGTTAAGATAAACACAGAATATGCTTCTAGTTGAACAGAACGAGCTAAAATTCCTAGAGAACTAGAAGAAACAGATGGACGAGACGCAGATACTCAACTAGATAGGCTCACACTCCAAATGAACTTCCAGAAACAAGTCAAAATAATCAGGCGGAAATGGCTATAGAGGGAGGCGTTATGGTACAAATAGAAGATTGTGATATGGGATCTGCACCATTTCAAACTCCAAAAGAATGTGCAGAAACAAGTCTAATACAATGAGTTTCGCAAACTTTTCAGGCGGAATTGGCTATAGAAGAATCAGTTACGGTACAAACTGAAGATGATGATACGGATTCTGCACCAGTTCAACCTCCAGAAGAACTTGCAGATATGTCTAATACGTTGAGTCACCAAAAGAATCAGTTGAGGCCGAAGAGAAGATGCTGATACAGGATCAGCACGAGTTAAAACGAAGAAAGAACTTGCAGAAAAAAGTTTATCATGGCCAAATTTATCTCTAGGAGAAGCAGCTGAGGCACAAACATAAGATGCTTCCATTGGATTAGTAGAAGCTGAACCTCCTTCAGAACTTGCAGAAATCGAGCTCGTACGAGCGGTTTTTGCAAACGGATCTCGCAGAAAAGGCTGCAGGGGTAAGATAAACACAGAATATGCTTCTAGTTGATCAGCACGAGCTAAAATTACTGGAGAACTAGAAGAAACAGATGTGCGAGACGCAGTTACTTAACTAGATACGCTCACACTCCAAAAGAACTTCAAGAAACAAGTCTAACACGATGAGTTTCTCAAACTAATCACGCGGAAATGGCTATAGAGGAAGGTGTTAAGGTACGAACAGAAGATGATGATCTGAACCATTTCATACTTCAAAAGAACTTGCAGAAACAAGTCTAACACGACGAGTCTCGCAATCTTTTCAGGCAGAATTGGCTATAGAAGATGATGCTTCGGATTCTGCACCAGTTCAACCTACAAAAGAACGTCAGATATGTCTAATACGTTCAGTCACCAAAAGAATCAGTTGAGGCACAAGAGAAGATACTGATACAGGATCAGCACGAGCTGAAACAAAGAAATAACTTGCAGAAACAAGTGTATCATGTTCAAGCTGAGGCACAAACAGAAGATGCTTCCATTGGATAAGTAGAATCTGAACCTCCCTCAGAACTTGCAGAAATCGAGCTCCTACGAGCAATTTTTGCAATCGGATCTCGCACAAAAGGCTGCAGAGGTAAGATAAACACAGAATATGCTTCTAGTTGATCAGCATGAGCTAAAATTCCTAGAGAACTAGAAGAAACAGATGTGCGAGACGCAGTTACTCAACTAGATAGGCTCACACTCCAAAAGAACTTCAAGAATCAAGTCTAACACGATGAGTTTCTCAAACTAATCAGGCGGAAATGGCTAAAGAGGTAAGGCGTTATGGTACAAACAGAAGATGATGATCTGAACCATTTCAAACTCCAAAAGAACTTGCAGAAACAAGTCTAACACGACGAGTCTCGCAAACTTTTCAGGCAGAATTGGCTACAGTAGCTTTTATAATAGACGAAGTTAAGGTACAGACAGAAGATGATGATATGGGATCTGCACCATTTCAAACTCCAACTAACAGGATGAGTCTCGCAACTTTTCAGGCAGAATTGGCTATAGAAGAAGCAGTTAAGGTACAAACTGAAGATGATGATACGGATTCTGCACCAGTTCAAGTTCCAAAAGATGCAGAAATAAGTCTAATACGTTGAGTCACAAGGCAGAATAGTCTCTAGTAGAATCAGTTGAGGCACAAGAGAAGATGCTGATACAGGATCAGCAAGAGCATAATCGCCGAAAGAATTTGCAGAAGCAAGTGTATCGTGTTAAAATTTAGCTATAGGAGAAGCAACTGAGGCACAAACAGAAGATGCTTCCATTGGATAAGTAGAATCTGAACCTCCTTCAGAACTTGAAGAAATCGAGCTCCTACGAGCAATTTTTGCAATCGAAAAGGCTGCAGAGGTAAGATAAACACAGAATATGCTTCTAGTTGATCAGCATGAGCTAAAATTCCTAGAGAACTAGAAGAAACAGATGTGCGAGACGCAGTTACTCAACTAGATAGGCTAACACTCCAAAAGAACTTCAAGAAACAGTCTAACACGATGAGTTTCTCAAACTAATTAGGCGGAAATGGCTATAGAGGAAGGCATTAAGGTACAAACACAAATGATGATATGGGATCTGCACCATTTCAAACTACAAAAGAACTTGCAGAAACAAGTCTAACACGATGAGTTGACCACTTTTTGCAAACGGATCTCGCAGAAAAGGCTGCAGAGGTAAGATAAACACAGAATATGCTTCTAGTTGATCAGCACGAGCTAAAATTACTGGAGAACTAGAAGAAACAGATGTGCGAGACGCAGTTACTCAACTAGATAGGCTCACACTCCAACAGAACTTCAAGAAACAAGTCAAACACGATGAGTTTTTCAAAATAATCAGGCGGAAATGGCTATAGAGGAAGGCGTTAAGGTACGAACAGAAGATGATGTAGGATCTGAACGATTTCAAACTCCAAAAGAACTTGCAGAAACAAGTCTAACATGACGAGTCTCGCAAACTTTTCAGGCAAAATTGGCTATAGTAGACGAAGTTAAGTTACAGACAGAAGATGATGATACTGATTCTGCACCAGTTCAACATCTAAACGAACTAGCAGAAATATGTCTAATACGTTGAGCCACCCGGCAGAATAGTCTCTAGTAGAATTAGTTGAAGCACAAGAGAAGATTCAGGATCAGCACGAGCAGAAACGAAGAAAGAACTTCCAGAAACAAGTTTATCATGTTCATATTTAGCTCTAGGAGAAGCAGCTGAGGCATAAAGAGAAGTTGCATCCATTTGATAAAGTAGACGCTAAACCTCCTTCAGAACTTGCAGAAATCGAGCTCGTACGAGCAGTTTTTACAAACGGATCTCGCAGAAAAGGCTGCAGAGTTAAGATAAACACAGAATATGCTTCTAGTTGATCAGAACGAGCTAAAATTCCTAGAGAACTAGAAGAAACATATGTACGAGACGCAGACCCTCAACTAGATAGGCTCACACTCTAAAAGAACTTCCAGAAACAAGTCAAAATAATCAGGCGGAAATGGCTATAGAGGGAGGCGTTATGGTACAAACAGAAGATTATGATATGGGATCTGCACCATTTCAAACTCCAAAATAACGTGCAGAAACAAGTCTAACACGATGAGTCTCGCAAACTTTTCAGGCAGAATTGGCAATAGAAGAATCAGTTAAGGTACAAACTGAAGATGATGATACGGATTCTGCACCAGTTCAACCTCCAGAAGAACTTGCAGATATGTCTAATACGTTGAGTCACCAAAAGAATCAGTTGAGGCCCAAGAAAAGATGCTGATACAGGATCAGCACGAGCTAACACGAAGAAAGAACTTGCAGAAAAAAGTTTATCATGGCCAAATTTATCTCTAGGAGAAGCAGCTGAGGCACAAACATAAGATGCTTCCATTGGATTAGTAGAAGCTGAACCTCCTTCAGAACTTGCAGAAATCGAGCTCGTACGAGCAGCTTTTACAAACGGATCTCGCAGAAAAGGCTGCAGAGTTAAGATAAACACAGAATATGCTTCTAGTTGATCAGAACGAGCTAAAATTCCTAGAGAACTAGAAGAAACAGATGTACGAGACGCAGATACTCAACTAGATAGGCTCACACTCCAAAAGAACTTCCAGAAACAAGTCAAAATAATCAGGCGGAAATGGCTATAGCGGGAGGCGTTATGGTACAAACAGAAGATTATGATATGGGATCTGAACCATTTCAAACTCCAAAAGAACTTGCAGAAACAAGTCTAACACGACGAGTCTCGCAAACTTTTCAGGCAGAATTGGCTATAGTAGCTTTTATAGTAGACGAAGTTAAGGTACAGACAGAAGATGATGATATGGGATCTGCACCATTTCAAACTCCAACTAACAGGATGAGTCTCGCAACTTTTCAGGCAGAATTGGCTATAGAAGAAGCAGTTAAGGTACAAACTGAAGATGATGATACGGATTCTGCACCAGTTCAAGTTCCAAAAGAAGCAGAAATAAGTCTAATACGTTGAGTCACAAGGCAGAATAGTCTCTAGTAGAATCTGTTGAGGCACAAGAGAAGATGCTGATACAGGATCAGCAAGAGCATAATCGCCAAAAGAATTTGCAGAAACAAGTGTATCATGTTCAAATTTAGCTATAGGAGAAGCAACTGAGGCACAAACAGAAGACGCTTCCATTGGATAAGTAGAATCTGAACCTCCTTCAGAACTTGCAGAAACCGAGCTCCTATGAGCAATTTTTGCAATCGGATCTCGCAGAAAAGGCTGCAGAGGTAAGATAAACACAGAATATGCTTCTAGTTGATCAGCACGAGCTAAAATTCCTAGAGAACTAGAAGAAACAGATGTGCGAGATACAGTTAATCAACTAGATAGGCTCACACTCCAAAAGAACTTCAAGAAACAAGTCAAACACGATGAGTTTTTCAAAATAATCAGGCGGAAATGGCTATAGAGGAAGGCGTTAAGGTACGAACAGAAGATGATGATGTAGGATCTGAACTATTTCAAACTCCAAAAGAACTTGCAGAAACAAGTCTAACACGACGAGTCTCGCAAACTTTTCAGGCAAAATTGGCTATAGTAGACGAAGATAAGTTACAGACAGAAGGTGATGATACGGATTCTGCACCAGTTCAACCTCTAAACGAACTAGCAGAAATATGTCTAATACGTTGAGTCACCCGGCAGAATAGTCTCTAGTAGAATCAGTTAAAGCACAAGAGAAGATTCAGGGTCAACACGAGAAGAAACGAAGAAAGAACTTGCAGAAACAAGTTTATCATGTTCACATTTAGCTCTAGGAGAAGCAGCTGAGGCATAAAGAGAAGTTGCTTCCATTGGATAAAGTAGACGCTGAACCTCCTTCAGAACTTGCAAAAATCGAGCTCGTACGAACAGTTCTTACAAACGGATATCGCAGAAAAGGCTGCAGAGTTAAGATAAACACAGAATATGCTTCTAGTTGAACAGAACGAGCTAAAATTCCTAGAGAACTAGAAGAAACAGATGGACGAGACGCAGATACTCAACTAGATAGGCTCACACTCCAAATGAACTTCCAGAAACAAGTCAAAATAATCAGGCGGAAATGGCTATAGAGGGAGGCGTTATGGTACAAATAGAAGATTGTGATATGGGATCTGCACCATTTCAAACTCCAAAAGAACGTGCAGAAACAAGTCTAATACGATGAGTCTCGCAAACATTTCACGCAGAATTGGCTATAGAAGAATCAGTTACGGTACAAACTGAAGATGATGATACGGATTCTGCACCAGTTCAACCTCCAGAAGAACTTGCAGATATGTCTAATATGTTGAGTCACCAAAAGAATCAGTTGAGGCCCAAGAGAAGATGCTGATACAGGATCAGCACGAGCTAAAACGAAGAAAGAACTTGCAGAAAAAAGTTTATCATGGCCAAATTTAGCTCTAGGAGAAGCAGCTGAGGCACAAACAGAAGATGCTTCCATTGGATTAGTAGAAGCTGAACCTCCTTCAGAACTTGCAGAAATCGAGCTCCTACGAGCGGTTTTTGCAAACGGATCTCGCAGAAAAGGCTGCAGAAGTAAGATAAACACAGAATATGCTTCTAGTTGATCAGCACGAGCTAAAATTACTGGAGAACTAGAAGAAACAGATGTGCGAGACGCAGTTACTCAACTAGATAGGCTCACACTCCAAAAGAACTTCAAGAAACAAGTCTAACACGATGAGTTGACCACTTTTTGCAAACGGATCTCGCAGAAAAGGCTGCAGAGGTAAGATAAACACAGAATATGCTTCTAGTTGATCAGCACGAGCTAAAATTACTGGAGAACTAGAAGAAACAGATGTGCGAGACGCAGTTACTCAACTAGATAGGCTCACACTCCAACAGAACTTCAAGAAACAAGTCAAACACGATGAGTTTTTCAAAATAATCAGGCGGAAATGGCTATAGAGGAAGGCGTTAAGGTACGAACAGAAGATGATGTAGGATCTGAACGATTTCAAACTCCAAAAGAACTTGCAGAAACAAGTCTAACATGACGAGTCTCGCAAACTTTTCAGGCAAAATTGGCTATAGTAGACGAAGTTAAGTTACAGACAGAAGATGATGATACTGATTCTGCACCAGTTCAACATCTAAACGAACTAGCAGAAATATGTCTAATACGTTGAGCCACCCGGCAGAATAGTCTCTAGTAGAATTAGTTGAAGCACAAGAGAAGATTCAGGATCAGCACGAGCAGAAACGAAGAAAGAACTTCCAGAAACAAGTTTATCATGTTCATATTTAGCTCTAGGAGAAGCAGCTGAGGCATAAAGAGAAGTTGCATCCATTTGATAAAGTAGACGCTAAACCTCCTTCAGAACTTGCAGAAATCGAGCTCGTACGAGCAGTTTTTACAAACGGATCTCGCAGAAAAGGCTGCAGAGTTAAGATAAACACAGAATATGCTTCTAGTTGATCAGAACGAGCTAAAATTCCTAGAGAACTAGAAGAAACATATGTACGAGACGCAGACCCTCAACTAGATAGGCTCACACTCTAAAAGAACTTCCAGAAACAAGTCAAAATAATCAGGCGGAAATGGCTATAGAGGGAGGCGTTATGGTACAAACAGAAGATTATGATATGGGATCTGCACCATTTCAAACTCCAAAATAACGTGCAGAAACAAGTCTAACACGATGAGTCTCGCAAACTTTTCAGGCAGAATTGGCAATAGAAGAATCAGTTAAGGTACAAACTGAAGATGATGATACGGATTCTGCACCAGTTCAACCTCCAGAAGAACTTGCAGATATGTCTAATACGTTGAGTCACCAAAAGAATCAGTTGAGGCCCAAGAAAAGATGCTGATACAGGATCAGCACGAGCTAACACGAAGAAAGAACTTGCAGAAAAAAGTTTATCATGGCCAAATTTATCTCTAGGAGAAGCAGCTGAGGCACAAACATAAGATGCTTCCATTGGATTAGTAGAAGCTGAACCTCCTTCAGAACTTGCAGAAATCGAGCTCGTACGAGCAGCTTTTACAAACGGATCTCGCAGAAAAGGCTGCAGAGTTAAGATAAACACAGAATATGCTTCTAGTTGATCAGAACGAGCTAAAATTCCTAGAGAACTAGAAGAAACAGATGTACGAGACGCAGATACTCAACTAGATAGGCTCACACTCCAAAAGAACTTCCAGAAACAAGTCAAAATAATCAGGCGGAAATGGCTATAGCGGGAGGCGTTATGGTACAAACAGAAGATTATGATATGGGATCTGAACCATTTCAAACTCCAAAAGAACTTGCAGAAACAAGTCTAACACGACGAGTCTCGCAAACTTTTCAGGCAGAATTGGCTATAGTAGCTTTTATAGTAGACGAAGTTAAGGTACAGACAGAAGATGATGATATGGGATCTGCACCATTTCAAACTCCAACTAACAGGATGAGTCTCGCAACTTTTCAGGCAGAATTGGCTATAGAAGAAGCAGTTAAGGTACAAACTGAAGATGATGATACGGATTCTGCACCAGTTCAAGTTCCAAAAGAAGCAGAAATAAGTCTAATACGTTGAGTCACAAGGCAGAATAGTCTCTAGTAGAATCTGTTGAGGCACAAGAGAAGATGCTGATACAGGATCAGCAAGAGCATAATCGCCAAAAGAATTTGCAGAAACAAGTGTATCATGTTCAAATTTAGCTATAGGAGAAGCAACTGAGGCACAAACAGAAGACGCTTCCATTGGATAAGTAGAATCTGAACCTCCTTCAGAACTTGCAGAAACCGAGCTCCTATGAGCAATTTTTGCAATCGGATCTCGCAGAAAAGGCTACAGAGGTAAGATAAACACAGAATATGCTTCTAGTTGATCAGCACGAGCTAAAATTCCTAGAGAACTAGAAGAAACAGATGTGCGAGATACAGTTAATCAACTAGATAGGCTCACACTCCAAAAGAACTTCAAGAAACAAGTCAAACACGATGAGTTTTTCAAAATAATCAGGCGGAAATGGCTATAGAGGAAGGCGTTAAGGTACGAACAGAAGATGATGATGTAGGATCTGAACTATTTCAAACTCCAAAAGAACTTGCAGAAACAAGTCTAACACGACGAGTCTCGCAAACTTTTCAGGCAAAATTGGCTATAGTAGACGAAGATAAGTTACAGACAGAAGGTGATGATACGGATTCTGCACCAGTTCAACCTCTAAACGAACTAGCAGAAATATGTCTAATACGTTGAGTCACCCGGCAGAATAGTCTCTAGTAGAATCAGTTAAAGCACAAGAGAAGATTCAGGGTCAACACGAGAAGAAACGAAGAAAGAACTTGCAGAAACAAGTTTATCATGTTCACATTTAGCTCTAGGAGAAGCAGCTGAGGCATAAAGAGAAGTTGCTTCCATTGGATAAAGTAGACGCTGAACCTCCTTCAGAACTTGCAAAAATCGAGCTCGTACGAACAGTTCTTACAAACGGATATCGCAGAAAAGGCTGCAGAGTTAAGATAAACACAGAATATGCTTCTAGTTGAACAGAACGAGCTAAAATTCCTAGAGAACTAGAAGAAACAGATGGACGAGACGCAGATACTCAACTAGATAGGCTCACACTCCAAATGAACTTCCAGAAACAAGTCAAAATAATCAGGCGGAAATGGCTATAGAGGGAGGCGTTATGGTACAAATAGAAGATTGTGATATGGGATCTGCACCATTTCAAACTCCAAAAGAACGTGCAGAAACAAGTCTAATACGATGAGTCTCGCAAACATTTCACGCAGAATTGGCTATAGAAGAATCAGTTACGGTACAAACTGAAGATGATGATACGGATTCTGCACCAGTTCAACCTCCAGAAGAACTTGCAGATATGTCTAATATGTTGAGTCACCAAAAGAATCAGTTGAGGCCCAAGAGAAGATGCTGATACAGGATCAGCACGAGCTAAAACGAAGAAAGAACTTGCAGAAAAAAGTTTATCATGGCCAAATTTAGCTCTAGGAGAAGCAGCTGAGGCACAAACAGAAGATGCTTCCATTGGATTAGTAGAAGCTGAACCTCCTTCAGAACTTGCAGAAATCGAGCTCCTACGAGCGGTTTTTGCAAACGGATCTCGCAGAAAAGGCTGCAGAAGTAAGATAAACACAGAATATGCTTCTAGTTGATCAGCACGAGCTAAAATTACTGGAGAACTAGAAGAAACAGATGTGCGAGACGCAGTTACTCAACTAGATAGGCTCACACTCCAAAAGAACTTCAAGAAACAAGTCTAACACGATGAGTTTCTCAAACTAATCACGCGGAAATGGCTATAGAGGAAGGCGTTAAGGTACGAACATAAGATGATGATATAGGATCTGAACCATTTCAAACACCAAAAGAACTTGCAGAAACAAGTCTAACACGACGAGTCTCGCAAACTTTTCAGGCAAAATTGGCTATAGTAGACGAAGTTAAGGTACAGACAGAAGATGATGATATGGGATCTGCACAATTTCAAACTCCAAAAGAACTTGCAGAAACATGTCCTACAGTATGAGTCTCGGAACTTTTCAGGCAGAATTGGCTATAGAAGAAGCATTTAAGTTACAAACTGAAGATGATGATACGGGTTCTGCACAAGTTCAAATTCCAAAATAAGCAGAAATAAGTCTAATACGTTGAGTCACCAGGCAGAATAGTCTCTAGAAGAATCAGTTGAGACACAAGAGAAGATACAGGATTAGCACGAGCTGAAACGAAGAAAGAACTTGCAGAAACAAGTTTATCATGTTCACATTTAGCTCTAGGAGAAGCAGCTGAGGCATAAAGAGAAGTTGATTCCATTGGATAAAGTAGACGCTGAACATCCTTCAGAACTTGCAGAAATCGAGCTCGTACGAACAGTTCTTACAAACGGATCTCGCAGAAAAGGCTGCAGAGTTAAGATAAACACAGAGTATGCTTCTAGTTGATCAGAACGAGCTAAAATTCCTATAGATCTAGAAGAAACAGATGGACGACTCAACTAGATAGGCTCACACTCCAAATGAACTTCCAGAAACAAGTCAAAATAATCAGGCGGAAATGGCTATAGAGGGAGGCGTTATGGTACAAACAGAAGATTATGATATGGGATCTGCACCATTTCAAACTCCAAAAGAACGTGCAGAAACAAGTCTAATACGATGAGTCTCGCAAACTTTTCACGCAGAATTGGCTATAGAAGAATCAGTTACGGTACAAACTGAAGATGATGATACGGATTCTGCACCAGTTCAACCTCCAGAAGAACTTGCAGATATGTCTAATATGTTGAGTCACCAAAAGAATCAGTTGAGGCCCAAGAAAAGATGCTGATACAGGATCAGCACGAGCTAACACGAAGAAAGAACTTGCAGAAAAAAGTTTATCATGGCCAAATTTATCTCTAGGAGAAGCAGCTGAGGCACAAACATAAGATGCTTCCATTGGATTAGTAGAAGCTGAACCTCCTTCAGAACTTGCAGAAATCGAGCTCGTACGAGCAGCTTTTACAAACGGATCTCGCAGAAAAGGCTGCAGAGTTAAGATAAACACAGAATATGCTTCTAGTTGATCAGAACGAGCTAAAATTCCTAGAGAACTAGAAGAAACAGATGTACGAGACGCAGATACTCAACCAGATAGGCTCACACTCCAAAAGAACTTCCAGAAACAAGTCAAAATAATCAGGCGGAAATGGCTATAGCGGGAGGCGTTATGGTACAAACAGAAGATTATGATATGGGATCTGAACCATTTCAAACTCCAAAAGAACTTGCAGAAACAAGTCTAACACGACGAGTCTCGCAAACTTTTCAGGCAGAATTGGCTATAGTAGCTTTTATAGTAGACGAAGTTAAGGTACAGACAGAAGATGATGATATGGGATCTGCACCATTTCAAACTCCAACTAACAGGATGAGTCTCGCAACTTTTCAGGCATAATTGGCTATAGAAGAAGCAGTTAAGGTACAAACTGAAGATGATGATACGGATTCTGCACCAGTTCAAGTTCCAAAAGAAGCAGAAATAAGTCTAATACGTTGAGTCACAAGGCAGAATAGTCTCTAGTAGAATCAGTTGAGGCACAAGAGAAGATGCTGATACAGGATCAGCAAGAGCATAATCGCCGAAAGAATTTGCAGAAACAAGTGTATCATGTTCAAATTTAGCTATAGGAGAAGCAACTGAGGCACAAACAGAAGATGCTTCCATTGGATAAGTAGAATCTGAACCTCCTTCAGAACTTGCAGAAACCGAGCTCCTGTGAGCAATTTTTGCAATCGGATCTCGCAGAAAAGGCTGCAGAGGTAAGATAAACACAGAATATGCTTCTAGTTGATCAGCACGAGCTAAAATTCCTAGAGAACTAGAAGAAACAGATGTGCGAGATACAGTTAATCAACTAGATAGGCTCACACTCCAAAAGAACTTCAAGAAACAAGTCAAACACGATGAGTTTTTCAAAATAATCAGGCGGAAATGGCTATAGAGGAAGGCGTTAAGGTACGAACAGAAGATGATGATGTAGGATCTGAACTATTTCAAACTCCAAAAGAACTTGCAGAAACAAGTCTAACACGACGAGTCTCGCAAACTTTTCAGGCAAAATTGGCTATAGTAGACGAAGATAAGTTACAGACAGAAGGTGATGATACGGATTCTGCACCAGTTCAACCTCTAAACGAACTAGCAGAAATATGTCTAATACGTTGAGTCACCGGCAGAATAGTCTCTAGTAGAATCAGTTAAAGCACAAGAGAAGATTCAGGGTCAACACGAGAAGAAACGAAGAAAGAACTTGCAGAAACAAGTTTATCATGTTCACATTTAGCTCTAGGAGAAGCAGCTGAGGCATAAAGAGAAGTTGCTTCCATTGGATAAAGTAGACGCTGAACCTCCTTCAGAACTTGCAAAAATCGAGCTCGTACGAACAGTTCTTACAAACGGATATCGCAGAAAAGGCTGCAGAGTTAAGATAAACACAGAATATGCTTCTAGTTGAACAGAACGAGCTAAAATTCCTAGAGAACTAGAAGAAACAGATGGACGAGACGCAGATACTCAACTAGATAGGCTCACACTCCAAATGAACTTCCAGAAACAAGTCAAAATAATCAGGCGGAAATGGCTATAGAGGGAGGCGTTATGGTACAAATAGAAGATTGTGATATGGGATCTGCACCATTTCAAACTCCAAAAGAATGTGCAGAAACAAGTCTAATACAATGAGTTTCGCAAACTTTTCAGGCGGAATTGGCTATAGAAGAATCAGTTACGGTACAAACTGAAGATGATGATACGGATTCTGCACCAGTTCAACCTCCAGAAGAACTTGCAGATATGTCTAATACGTTGAGTCACCAAAAGAATCAGTTGAGGCCGAAGAGAAGATGCTGATACAGGATCAGCACGAGTTAAAACGAAGAAAGAACTTGCAGAAAAAAGTTTATCATGGCCAAATTTATCTCTAGGAGAAGCAGCTGAGGCACAAACATAAGATGCTTCCATTGGATTAGTAGAAGCTGAACCTCCTTCAGAACTTGCAGAAATCGAGCTCGTACGAGCGGTTTTTGCAAACGGATCTCGCAGAAAAGGCTGCAGGGGTAAGTTAAACACAGAATATGCTTCTAGTTGATCAGCACGAGCTAAAATTACTGGAGAACTAGAAGAAACAGATGTGCGAGACGCAGTTACTCAACTAGATAGGCTCACACTCCAAAAGAACTTCAAGAAACAAGTCTAACACGATGAGTTTCTCAAACTAATCACGCGGAAATGGCTATAGAGGAAGGCGTTAAGGTACGAACATAAGATGATGATATAGGATCTGAACCATTTCAAACACCAAAAGAACTTGCAGAAACAAGTCTAACACGACGAGTCTCGCAAACTTTTCAGGCAAAATTGGCTATAGTAGACGAAGTTAAGGTACAGACAGAAGATGATGATATGGGATCTGCACAATTTCAAACTCCAAAAGAACTTGCAGAAACATGTCTAACAGTATGAGTCTCGCAACTTTTCAGGCAGAATTGGCTATAGAAGAAGCATTTAAGTTACAAACTGAAGATGATGATACGGGTTCTGCACCAGTTCAAATTCCAAAATAAGCAGAAATAAGTCTAATACGTTGAGTCACCAGGCAGAATAGTCTCTAGAAGAATCAGTTGAGACACAAGAGAAGATACAGGATTAGCACAAGCTGAAACGAAGAAAGAACTTGCAGAAACAAGTTTATTATGTTCAAATTTAGCTCTAGGAGAAGCAGCTGAGGTATAAACAGAAGTTGATTCCATTGGATAAAGTAGACGCTGAACTTCCTTCAGAACTTGCAGAAATCGAGCTCGTACGAGCAGTTTTTGCAAGCGGATCTCGCAGAAAAGGCTGCAGAGGTAAGATAAACACAGAATAAGGTTCTCGTTGGTCAGCATGAGCTAAAATTCCTAGAGAACTAGAAGAAACAGATGTGCGAGACGCAGTCACTCAACTTGATAGGATCACACTCCAAAAGAACTTCAAGAAACAATGTCTAACACGATGAGTTTCTCAAACTAATTAGGCGGAAATGGCTATAGAGGAAGGTGTTAAGGTACAAACAGAAATGATGATATAAGATCTGCACCATTTCAAACTACAAAAGAACTTGCAGAACACGATGAGTTGACCACTTTTTGCAAACGGATCTCGCAGAAAAGGTTGCAGAGTTACTACAAACACAGAATATTCTTCTAGTTTATCAGCACGAGCTAAAATTCATGGAGAACTAGAAGAAACAGATGTGCGAGACGCATTTACTCAACTAGATAGGCTCACACTCCAAAAGAACTTCCAAAAACAAGTCTAAAACGATGAGTTTCTCAAACTAATCACGCGGAAATGGCTATAGAGGAAGGCGTTAAGGTACGAACAGAAGATGATGATATGGGATCTGCACCATTTCAAACTCCAACTAACAGGATGAGTCTCGCAACTTTTCAGGCAGAATTGGCTATAGAAGAAGCAATTAAGGTACAAACTGAAGATGACGATACGGATTCTGCACCAGTTCAAATTCCAAAAGAAGCAGAAATAAGTCTAATACGTTGAGTCACCAGGCAGAATAGTCTCTAGTAGAATCAGTTGAGGCACAAGAGAAGATGCTGATACAGGATATGCAAGAGCATAATCGCCGAAAGAATGTGCAGAAACAAGTTTATCATGTTCAAATTTAGCTCTAGGAGAAGCAGCTGAGGCATAAACAGAAGTTGCTTTCATTGGATAAAGTAGACGCTGAAACTCCTTCAGAACTTGCAGAAATCGAGCTCGTACGAGCAGTTTTTACAAACGGATCTCGCAGAAAAGGCTGCTAAGTTAAGATAAACACAGAGTATGCTTCTAGTTGATCAGCATGAGCTACAATTCCTAGAGAACTAGAAGAAACAGATATGCGAGACGCAGATACTCAACTAGATAGGCTCAAACTCCAAAAGAACTTCCAGAAACAAGTCAAAATAATCAGGCGGAAATGGCTATAGAGGAAGGCGTTAAGGTACAAACAGAAGATGATGATATGGGATCTGCACCATTTCAAACTACAAAATAACTTGCAGAAACAAGTCTAACACGATGAGTCTCGCAAACTTTTTAGGCAGAATTCGCTATAGAATAAGCAGTTAAGGTACTGACAGAAGACGATGATACGGATTCTGCACCAGTTCAAATTCCAAAAGAAGCAGAAATAAGTCTAATACGTTGAGTCACCCGGCAGAATAGTCTCTAGTAGAATCAGTTGAGGCACAAGAGAAGATACAGGATCAGCACGAGCTAAAGCAAATCAAGAACTTGCAGAAACAAGTTTATCATGGCCAAATTTAGCTCTAGGAGAAGCAGCTGAGGTACAAACAGAAGATGCTTCCATTGGATAAGTAGAAGCTGAACCTCCTTCAGAACTTGCAGAAATCGAGGTCGTACAAGCAGTTTTTGCAAACGGATCTCACAGAAAAGGCTGCAGAGTTAAGATAAACACAGAATATGCTTCTAGTTGATCAGCACGAGCTAAAATTCCTAGAGAACTAGAAGAAACAGATATGCGAGACGCAGATACTCAACTAGATAGGCTCAAACTCCAAAAGAACTTCCAGAAACAAGTCAAAATAATCAGGCGGAAATGGCTATAGAGGAAGGCGTTAAGGTACAAACAGAAGATGATGATATGGGATCTGCACCATTTCAAACTACAAAATAACTTGCAGAAACAAGTCTAACACGATGAGTCTTGCAAACTTTTTAGGCAGAATTCGCTATAGAATAAGCAGTTAAGGTACTGACAGAAGACGATGATACGGATTCTGCACCAGTTCAAATTCCAAAAGAAGCAGAAATAAGTCTAATACGTTGAGTCACCAGGCAGAATAGTCTCTAGTAGAATTAGTTAAGGTACAAGAGTAACAACAATTATTAGACGTTAAAGTAACAGAGAGTGCAAGGAAAGGACTCTCCTTGAATATCAAGAAAACAGTCACAATGGTAATATCAAAGAAAATGGTGACACAAAAATGTGACATAGAAATAGAAGGGAAAATCCCTAACCAAGCTGATAATTTTAGATACCTAGGGGCACTCATAACATCAGATGGAAGATGTACAACAGAGATTATGAGCAGAATAGGGCAGGCAAAAGCCGCATTTCAGAAAATGAAGAGTATCTTATGCAATAAGTCACTATCACTGAATGTAAGAAAGAGAGTGCTGAAATGCTATGTAGAACCAGTTTTGCTGTATGGCAGTGAATTTTGGAATGTAATTGAACACATTAAGAAGAAATTAGAAGCAACAGAGATGTGGTTCCTGAGACGAATGTTGCGAATTCCTTGGACTGCCAGAGTAACTAACGACGACTGCCTGAAACAGGCTAATGAAACTAGAACATTATATACAACAATAAGACAGAGACAAACATCTTTCTTCTGTCATGTGATGAGAAGAGAGGCATTGGAGAACATCGTAACAACTGGAAAGATCGAGGGGAAGAGAGGCAGAGGTAGACCAAGCAAAGTGATGCTGGATGGATTGAGACGGTGGCATGGAGGAATATCAGCAGCAGAGTTGATGCAGAAAACCAAAGACCGAGATCTGTTGAGAGTCATGAACTTCTACGACAGCCAGCACGTCACTTGATGATGATGACAAGAGAAGATGCTGATACAGGATCAGCATGAGCTGAACCGAAGAAATAACTTGCAGAAACAAGTTTATCATGGCCAAATTTAGCTCTAGGAGAAGCAGCTGAGGCACAAACAGAAGATGCTTCCATTGGATTAGTAGAAGCTGAACCTCCTTCAGAACTTGCAGAAATCGAGCTCCTGCGAGCAGTTTTTACAAACGGATCTCGCAGAAAAGGCTGCAGAGTTAAGATAAACACAGAATATGCTTCTAGTTGATCAGAACGAGCTAAAATTCCTAGAGAACTAGAAGAAACAGATGTACGAGACGCAGATACTCAACTAGATAGGCTCACACTCCAAAAGAACTTCCAGAAACAAGTCAAAATAATCAGGCAGAAATGGCTATAGAGGGAGGCGTTATGGTACAAACAGAAGATTATGATATGGGATCTGCACCATTTCAAACTCCAAAAGAACGTGCAGAAATAAGTCTAACACGATGAGTCTCGCAAACTTTTCAGGCAGAATTGGCTATAGAAGAAGCAGTTAAGGTACAAACTGAAGATGATGATACGGATTCTGCACCAGTTCAACCTCCAGAAGAACTTGCAGATATGTCTAATACGTTGAGTCACCAAAAGAATCAGTTGAGACCCAAGAGAAGATGCTGATACAGGATCAGCACGAGCTTAAACGAAGAAAGAACTTGCAGAAACAAGTTTATCATGGCCAAATTTAGCTCTAGGAGAAGCAGCTGAGGCACAAACAGAAGATGCTTCCATTGGATAAATAGAAGCTGAACTTCCTTCAGAACTTGCAGAAATCGAGCTCCAGCGAGCAGTTTTTGCAAACGGGTCTTGCAGAAAAGGCTGCAGAGGTAAGATCAACACAGAATATGCTTCTAGTTGATCAGCACGAGCTAAAATTCCTGGAGAACTAGAAGAAACAGATGTACGAGACGCAGATACTCAACTAGATAGGCTCAAACTGCAAAAGAACTTCCAAAAACAAGTCTAACACGATGAGTTTCTCAAAATAATCAGGCGGAAATGGCTATAGAGGAAGGCGTTAAGGTACAAACAGAAGATGATGATATGGGATCTGCACCATTTCAAACTACAAAATAACTTGCAGAAACAAGTCTAACACGATGAGTCTCGCAAACTTTTCAAGCAGAATACGCTATAGAATAAGCAGTTAAGGTACAGACAGAAGACGATGATACGGATTCTGTACCACTTCAACCTCAAAACGAACTTGCAGAAATAAGTCTAATACGTTGAGTCACCCGGCAGAATAGTCTCTAGTAGAATCAGTTGAGGCACAAGAGAAGATACAGGATCAGCACGAGCTAAAGCAAATCAAGAACTTGCAGAAACAAGTTTATCATGGCCAAATTTAGCTCTAGGAGAAGCAGCTGAGGTACAAACAGAAGATGCTTCCATTGGATAAGTAGAAGCTGAACCTCCTTCAGAACTTGCAGAAATCGAGGTCGTACAAGCAGTTTTTGCAAACGGATCTCACAGAAAAGGCTGCAGAGTTAAGATAAACACAGAATATGCTTCTAGTTGATCAGCATAAGCTACAATTCCTAGAGAACTAGAAGAAACAGATATGCGAGACGCAGATACTCAACTAGATAGGCTCAAACTCCAAAAGAACTTCCAGAAACAAGTCAAAATAATCAGGCGGAAATAGCTATAGAGGAAGGCGTCAAGGTACAAACAGAAGATGATGATATGGGATCTGCACCATTTCAAACTACAAAATAACTTGCAGAAACAAGTCTAACACGATGAGTCTCGCAAACTTTTTAGGCAGAATTCGCTATAGAATAAGCAGTTAAGGTACTGACAGAAGACGATGATACGGATTCTGCACCAGTTCAAATTCCAAAAAGAAGCAGAAATAAGTCTAATACGTTGAGTCACCAGGCAGAATAGTCTCTAGTAGAATTAGTTAGGGCACAAGAGTAACAACAATTATTAGACGTTAAAGTAACAGAGAGTGCAAGGAAAGGACTCTCCTTGAATATCAAGAAAACAGTCACAATGGTAATATCAAAGAAAATGGTGACACAAAAATGTGACATAGAAATAGAAGGGAAAATCCCTAACCAAGCTGATAATTTTAGATATCTAGGGGCACTCATAACATCAGATGGAAGATGTACAACAGAGATTATGAGCAGAATAGGGCAATCAAAAGCCGCATTTCAGAAAATGAAGAGTATCTTATGCAATAAGTCACTATCACTGAATGTAAGAAAGAGAGTGCTGAAATGCTATGTAGAACCAGTTTTGCTGTATGGCAGTGAATCTTGGAATGTAATTGAACACATTAAGAAGAAATTAGAAGCAACAGAGATGTGGTTCCTGAGACGAATGTTGCGAATTCCTTGGACTGCCAGAGTAACTAACGACGACTGCCTGAAACAGGCTAATGAAACTAGAACATTATATACAACAATAAGACAGAGACAAACATCTTTCTTCTGTCATGTGATGAGAAGAGAGGCATTGGAGAACATCGTAACAACTGGAAAGATCGAGGGGAAGAGAGGCAGAGGTAGACCAAGCAAAGTGATGCTGGATGGATTGAGACGGTGGCATGGAGGAATATCAGCAGCAGAGTTGATGCAGAAAACCAAAGACCGAGATCTGTTGAGAGTCATGAACTTCTACGACAGCCAGCACGTCACTTGATGATGATGACAAGAGAAGATGCTGATACAGGATCAGCACGAGCTAAAACGAAGAAAGAACTTGCAGAAACAAGTTTATCATGGCCAAATTTAGCTCTAGGAGAAGCAGCTGAGGCACAAACAGAAGATGCTTCCATTGGATAAATAGAAGCTGAACTTCCTTCAGAACTTGCAGAAATCGAGCTCCAGCGAGCAGTTTTTGCAAACGGGTCTTGCAGAAAAGGCTGCAGAGGTAAGATCAACACAGAATATGCTTCTAGTTGATCAGCACGAGCTAAAATTCCTGGAGAACTAGAAGAAACAGATGTACGAGACGCAGATACTCAACTAGATAGGCTCAAACTGCAAAAGAACTTCCAAAAACAAGTCTAACACGATGAGTTTCTCAAAATAATCAGGCGGAAATGGCTATAGAGGAAGGCGTTAAGGTACAAACAGAAGAGAAGATGATGATATGGGATCTGCACCATTTCAAACTACAAAATAACTTGCAGAAACAAGTCTAACACGATGAGTCTCGCAAACTTTTCAAGCAGAATACGCTATAGAATAAGCAGTTAAGGTACAGACAGAAGACGATGATACGGATTCTGTACCACTTCAACCTCAAAACGAACTTGCAGAAATAAGTCTAATACGTTGAGTCACCCGGCAGAATAGTCTCTAGTAGAATCAGTTGAGGCACAAGAGAAGATACAGGATCAGCACGAGCTAAAGCAAATCAAGAACTTGCAGAAACAAGTTTATCATGGCCAAATTTAGCTCTAGGAGAAGCAGCTGAGGTACAAACAGAAGATGCTTCCATTGGATAAGTAGAAGCTGAACCTCCTTCAGAACTTGCAGAAATCGAGGTCGTACAAGCAGTTTTTGCAAACGGATCTCACAGAAAAGGCTGCAGAGTTAAGATAAACACAGAATATGCTTCTAGTTGATCAGCATAAGCTACAATTCCTAGAGAACTAGAAGAAACAGATATGCGAGACGCAGATACTCAACTAGATAGGCTCAAACTCCAAAAGAACTTCCAGAAACAAGTCAAAATAATCAGGCGGAAATAGCTATAGAGGAAGGCGTCAAGGTACAAACAGAAGATGATGATATGGGATCTGCACCATTTCAAACTACAAAATAACTTGCAGAAACAAGTCTAACACGATGAGTCTCGCAAACTTTTTAGGCAGAATTCGCTATAGAATAAGCAGTTAAGGTACTGACAGAAGACGATGATACGGATTCTGCACCAGTTCAAATTCCAAAAAGAAGCAGAAATAAGTCTAATACGTTGAGTCACCAGGCAGAATAGTCTCTAGTAGAATTAGTTAGGGCACAAGAGTAACAACAATTATTAGACGTTAAAGTAACAGAGAGTGCAAGGAAAGGACTCTCCTTGAATATCAAGAAAACAGTCACAATGGTAATATCAAAGAAAATGGTGACACAAAAATGTGACATAGAAATAGAAGGGAAAATCCCTAACCAAGCTGATAATTTTAGATATCTAGGGGCACTCATAACATCAGATGGAAGATGTACAACAGAGATTATGAGCAGAATAGGGCAATCAAAAGCCGCATTTCAGAAAATGAAGAGTATCTTATGCAATAAGTCACTATCACTGAATGTAAGAAAGAGAGTGCTGAAATGCTATGTAGAACCAGTTTTGCTGTATGGCAGTGAATCTTGGAATGTAATTGAACACATTAAGAAGAAATTAGAAGCAACAGAGATGTGGTTCCTGAGACGAATGTTGCGAATTCCTTGGACTGCCAGAGTAACTAACGACGACTGCCTGAAACAGGCTAATGAAACTAGAACATTATATACAACAATAAGACAGAGACAAACATCTTTCTTCTGTCATGTGATGAGAAGAGAGGCATTGGAGAACATCGTAACAACTGGAAAGATCGAGGGGAAGAGAGGCAGAGGTAGACCAAGAAAAGTGATGCTGGATGGATTAAGACGGTGGCATGGAGGAATATCAGCAGCAGAGTTGATGCAGAAAACCAAAGACCGAGATCTGTTGAGAGTCATGAACTTCTACGACAGCCAGCACGTCACTTGATGATGATGACAAGAGAAGATGCTGATACAGGATCAGCATGAGCTGAACCGAAGAAATAACTTGCAGAAACAAGTTTATCATGGCCAAATTTAGCTCTAGGAGAAGCAGCTGAGGCACAAACAGAAGATGCTTCCATTGGATTAGTAGAAGCTGAACCTCCTTCAGAACTTGCAGAAATCGAGCTCCTGCGAGCAGTTTTTACAAACGGATCTCGCAGAAAAGGCTGCAGAGTTAAGATAAACACAGAATATGCTTCTAGTTGATCAGAACGAGCTAAAATTCCTAGAGAACTAGAAGAAACAGATGTACGAGACGCAGATACTCAACTAGATAGGCTCACACTCCAAAAGAACTTCCAGAAACAAGTCAAAATAATCAGGCAGAAATGGCTATAGAGGGAGGCGTTATGGTACAAACAGAAGATTATGATATGGGATCTGCACCATTTCAAACTCCAAAAGAACGTGCAGAAATAAGTCTAACACGATGAGTCTCGCAAACTTTTCAGGCAGAATTGGCTATAGAAGAAGCAGTTAAGGTACAAACTGAAGATGATGATACGGATTCTGCACCAGTTCAACCTCCAGAAGAACTTGCAGATATGTCTAATACGTTGAGTCACCAAAAGAATCAGTTGAGACCCAAGAGAAGATGCTGATACAGGATCAGCACGAGCTTAAACGAAGAAAGAACTTGCAGAAACAAGTTTATCATGGCCAAATTTAGCTCTAGGAGAAGCAGCTGAGGCACAAACAGAAGATGCTTCCATTGGATAAATAGAAGCTGAACTTCCTTCAGAACTTGCAGAAATCGAGCTCCAGCGAGCAGTTTTTGCAAACGGGTCTTGCAGAAAAGGCTGCAGAGGTAAGATCAACACAGAATATGCTTCTAGTTGATCAGCACGAGCTAAAATTCCTGGAGAACTAGAAGAAACAGATGTACGAGACGCAGATACTCAACTAGATAGGCTCAAACTGCAAAAGAACTTCCAAAAACAAGTCTAACACGATGAGTTTCTCAAAATAATCAGGCGGAAATGGCTATAGAGGAAGGCGTTAAGGTACAAACAGAAGATGATGATATGGGATCTGCACCATTTCAAACTACAAAATAACTTGCAGAAACAAGTCTAACACGATGAGTCTCGCAAACTTTTCAAGCAGAATACGCTATAGAATAAGCAGTTAAGGTACAGACAGAAGACGATGATACGGATTCTGTACCAGTTCAACCTCAAAACGAACTTGCAGAAATAAGTCTAATACGTTGAGTCACCCGGCAGAATAGTCTCTAGTAGAATCAGTTGAGGCACAAGAGAAGATACAGGATCAGCACGAGCTAAAGCAAATCAAGAACTTGCAGAAACAAGTTTATCATGGCCAAATTTAGCTCTAGGAGAAGCAGCTGAGGTACAAACAGAAGATGCTTCCATTGGATAAGTAGAAGCTGAACCTCCTTCAGAACTTGCAGAAATCGAGGTCGTACAAGCAGTTTTTGCAAACGGATCTCACAGAAAAGGCTGCAGAGTTAAGATAAACACAGAATATGCTTCTAGTTGATCAGCACGAGCTAAAATTCCTAGAGAACTAGAAGAAACAGATATGCGAGACGCAGATACTCAACTAGATAGGCTCAAACTCCAAAAGAACTTCCAGAAACAAGTCAAAATAATCAGGCGGAAATGGCTATAGAGGAAGGCGTTAAGGTACAAACAGAAGATGATGATATGGGATCTGCACCATTTCAAACTACAAAATAACTTGCAGAAACAAGTCTAACACGATGAGTCTTGCAAACTTTTTAGGCAGAATTCGCTATAGAATAAGCAGTTAAGGTACTGACAGAAGACGATGATACGGATTCTGCACCAGTTCAAATTCCAAAAGAAGCAGAAATAAGTCTAATACGTTGAGTCACCAGGCAGAATAGTCTCTAGTAGAATTAGTTAAGGTACAAGAGTAACAACAATTATTAGACGTTAAAGTAACAGAGAGTGCAAGGAAAGGACTCTCCTTGAATATCAAGAAAACAGTAACAATGGTAATATCAAAGAAAATGGTGACACAAAAATGTGACATAGAAATAGAAGGGAAAATCCCTAACCAAGCTGATAATTTTAGATACCTAGGGGCACTCATAACATCAGATGGAAGATGTACAACAGAGATTATGAGCAGAATAGGGCAGGCAAAAGCCGCATTTCAGAAAATGAAGAGTATCTTATGCAATAAGTCACTATCACTGAATGTAAGAAAGAGAGTGCTGAAATGCTATGTAGAACCAGTTTTGCTGTATGGCAGTGAATCTTGGAATGTAATTGAACACATTAAGAAGAAATTAGAAGCAACAGAGATGTGGTTCCTGAGACGAATGTTGCGAATTCCTTGGACTGCCAGAGTAACTAACGACGACTGCCTGAAACAGGCTAATGAAACTAGAACATTATATACAACAATAAGACAGAGACAAACATCTTTCTTCTGTCATGTGATGAGAAGAGAGGCATTGGAGAACATCGTAACAACTGGAAAGATCGAGGGGAAGAGAGGCAGAGGTAGACCAAGCAAAGTGATGCTGGATGGATTGAGACGGTGGCATGGAGGAATATCAGCAGCAGAGTTGATGCAGAAAACCAAAGACCGAGATCTGTTGAGAGTCATGAACTTCTACGACAGCCAGCACGTCACTTGATGATGATGACAAGAGAAGATGCTGATACAGGATCAGCACGAGCTAAAACGAAGAAAGAACTTGCAGAAACAAGTTTATCATGGCCAAATTTAGCTCTAGGAGAAGCAGCTGAGGCACAAACAGAAGATGCTTCCATTGGATAAATAGAAGCTGAACTTCCTTCAGAACTTGCAGAAATCGAGCTCCAGCGAGCAGTTTTTGCAAACGGGTCTTGCAGAAAAGGCTGCAGAGGTAAGATCAACACAGAATATGCTTCTAGTTGATCAGCACGAGCTAAAATTCCTGGAGAACTAGAAGAAACAGATGTACGAGACGCAGATACTCAACTAGATAGGCTCAAACTGCAAAAGAACTTCCAAAAACAAGTCTAACACGATGAGTTTCTCAAAATAATCAGGCGGAAATGGCTATAGAGGAAGGCGTTAAGGTACAAACAGAAGAGAAGATGATGATATGGGATCTGCACCATTTCAAACTACAAAATAACTTGCAGAAACAAGTCTAACACGATGAGTCTCGCAAACTTTTCAAGCAGAATACGCTATAGAATAAGCAGTTAAGGTACAGACAGAAGACGATGATACGGATTCTGTACCACTTCAACCTCAAAACGAACTTGCAGAAATAAGTCTAATACGTTGAGTCACCCGGCAGAATAGTCTCTAGTAGAATCAGTTGAGGCACAAGAGAAGATACAGGATCAGCACGAGCTAAAGCAAATCAAGAACTTGCAGAAACAAGTTTATCATGGCCAAATTTAGCTCTAGGAGAAGCAGCTGAGGTACAAACAGAAGATGCTTCCATTGGATAAGTAGAAGCTGAACCTCCTTCAGAACTTGCAGAAATCGAGGTCGTACAAGCAGTTTTTGCAAACGGATCTCACAGAAAAGGCTGCAGAGTTAAGATAAACACAGAATATGCTTCTAGTTGATCAGCATAAGCTACAATTCCTAGAGAACTAGAAGAAACAGATATGCGAGACGCAGATACTCAACTAGATAGGCTCAAACTCCAAAAGAACTTCCAGAAACAAGTCAAAATAATCAGGCGGAAATAGCTATAGAGGAAGGCGTCAAGGTACAAACAGAAGATGATGATATGGGATCTGCACCATTTCAAACTACAAAATAACTTGCAGAAACAAGTCTAACACGATGAGTCTCGCAAACTTTTTAGGCAGAATTCGCTATAGAATAAGCAGTTAAGGTACTGACAGAAGACGATGATACGGATTCTGCACCAGTTCAAATTCCAAAAAGAAGCAGAAATAAGTCTAATACGTTGAGTCACCAGGCAGAATAGTCTCTAGTAGAATTAGTTAGGGCACAAGAGTAACAACAATTATTAGACGTTAAAGTAACAGAGAGTGCAAGGAAAGGACTCTCCTTGAATATCAAGAAAACAGTCACAATGGTAATATCAAAGAAAATGGTGACACAAAAATGTGACATAGAAATAGAAGGGAAAATCCCTAACCAAGCTGATAATTTTAGATATCTAGGGGCACTCATAACATCAGATGGAAGATGTACAACAGAGATTATGAGCAGAATAGGGCAATCAAAAGCCGCATTTCAGAAAATGAAGAGTATCTTATGCAATAAGTCACTATCACTGAATGTAAGAAAGAGAGTGCTGAAATGCTATGTAGAACCAGTTTTGCTGTATGGCAGTG
Organism: Cepaea hortensis; assembly: GCA_963921405.1. Classification (NCBI taxonomy): domain Eukaryota; kingdom Metazoa; phylum Mollusca; class Gastropoda; order Stylommatophora; family Helicidae; genus Cepaea; species Cepaea hortensis. The sequence continues at coordinate 82,073,753 of OY992884.1, read as the reverse complement.
AATCTTGGAATGTAATTGAACACATTAAGAAGAAATTAGAAGCAACAGAGATGTGGTTCCTGAGACGAATGTTGCGAATTCCTTGGACTGCCAGAGTAACTAACGACGACTGCCTGAAACAGGCTAATGAAACTAGAACATTATATACAACAATAAGACAGAGACAAACATCTTTCTTCTGTCATGTGATGAGAAGAGAGGCATTGGAGAACATCGTAACAACTGGAAAGATCGAGGGGAAGAGAGGCAGAGGTAGACCAAGAAAAGTGATGCTGGATGGATTGAGACGGTGGCATGGAGGAATATCAGCAGCAGAGTTGATGCAGAAAACCAAAGACCGAGATCTGTTGAGAGTCATGAACGCCTACGCCAGCCAGCACGGCACTTGATGATGATGACAAGAGAAGATGCTGATACAGGATCAGCATGAGCTGAACCCAAGAAATAACTTTCAGAAACAAGTTTATCATGGCCAAATTTAGCTCTAGGAGAAGCAGCTGAGGCACAAACAGAAGATGCTTCCATTGGATTAGTAGAAGCTGAACCTCCTTCAGAACTTGCAGAAATCGAGCTCCTGCGAGCAGTTTTTACAAACGGATCTCGCAGAAAAGGCTGCAGAGTTAAGATAAACACAGAATATGCTTCTAGTTGATCAGAACGAGCTAAAATTCCTAGAGAACTAGAAGAAACAGATGTACGAGACGCAGATACTCAACTAGATAGGCTCACACTCCAAAAGAACTTCCAGAAACAAGTCAAAATAATCAGGCAGAAATGGCTATAGAGGGAGGCGTTATGGTACAAACAGAAGATTATGATATGGGATCTGCACCATTTCAAACTCCAAAAGAACGTGCAGAAATAAGTCTAACACGATGAGTCTCGCAAACTTTTCAGGCAGAATTGGCTATAGAAGAAGCAGTTAAGGTACAAACTGAAGATGATGATACGGATTCTGCACCAGTTCAACCTCCAGAAGAACTTGCAGATATGTCTAATACGTTGAGTCACCAAAAGAATCAGTTGAGACCCAAGAGAAGATGCTGATACAGGATCAGCACGAGCTAAAACGAAGAAAGAACTTGCAGAAACAAGTTTATCATGGCCAAATTTAGCTCTAGGAGAAGCAGCTGAGGCAGAAACAGAAGATGCTTCCATTGGATAAATAGAAGCTGAACTTCCTTCAGAACTTGCAGAAATCGAGCTCCAGCGAGCAGTTTTTGCAAACGGGTCTTGCAGAAAAGGCTGCAGAGGTAAGATCAACACAGAATATGCTTCTAGTTGATCAGCACGAGCTAAAATTCCTGGAGAACTAGAAGAAACAGATGTACGAGACGCAGATACTCAACTAGATAGGCTCAAACTGCAAAAGAACTTCCAAAAACAAGTCTAACACGATGAGTTTCTCAAAATAATCAGGCGGAAATGGCTATAGAGGAAGGCGTTAAGGTACAAACAGAAGATGATGATATGGGATCTGCACCATTTCAAACTACAAAATAACTTGCAGAAACAAGTCTAACACGATGAGTCTCGCAAACTTTTCAAGCAGAATACGCTATAGAATAAGCAGTTAAGGTACAGACAGAAGACGATGATACGGATTCTGTACCAGTTCAACCTCTAAACGAACTTGCAGAAATAAGTCTAATACGTTGAGTCACCCGGCAGAATAGTCTCTAGTAGAATCAGTTGAGGCACAAGAGAAGATACAGGATCAGCACGAGCTAAAGCAAATCAAGAACTTGCAGAAACAAGTTTATCATGGCCAAATTTAGCTCTAGGAGAAGCAGCTGAGGTACAAACAGAAGATGCTTCCATTGGATAAGTAGAAGCTGAACCTCCTTCAGAACTTGCAGAAATCGAGGTCGTACAAGCAGTTTTTGCAAACGGATCTCACAGAAAAGGCTGCAGAGTTAAGATAAACACAGAATATGCTTCTAGTTGATCAGCACGAGCTAAAATTCCTAGAGAACTAGAAGTAACAGATTACGAGACGCAGATACTCAACTAGATAGGCTCAAACCGCAAAAGAACTTCCAAAAGCAAGTCTAACACGATGAGTTTCTCAAACTAATCAGGCGGAAATGGCTAAAGAGGAAGGCGTTAAGGTACGAACAGAAGATGATAATATAGGATCTGAACCATTTCAAACTCCAAAAGAACTTGCAGAAACAAGTCTAACACGACCAGTCTCGCAAACTTTTCAGGCAAAATTGGCTATAGAAGCATATTCCGTGTTTATCTTATTCTCTGCAGCCTTTTCTGCGAGATCTGTTTGCAAAAACTGCTCGTACGAGCACGATTTCTGCAAGTTCTGAAAGAGGTTCAGATTCTCCTTATCCAATGGAAGCATCTTCTGTTTGTGCCTCACCTGCTTCACCTAGAGCTAAATTTGAACATGATACACTTGTTTCTGCAAGTTATTTCTTCGTATCAGCTCGTGCTATAAGCATCTTCTATTGTGCCTCAACTGATTCTTTTGGTGGTTGAACGTATTAGACATATCTGCAAGTTCTTTTGTAGATTGAACTGGTGCAGAATCCGAATCATCATCTTCTATAGCCAATTCTGCCTTAAAAGTTTGCGAGACTCGTCGTGTTAGACTTGTTTCTGCAAGTTCTTTTGGAGTTTGAAATGGTTCAGATCTTCATCTTCTGTTCGTACATTAACACCTTTTTCTATAGCCATTTCCGCCTGATTATTTTGAGAAACTCATCTTGTTTGACTTGTTTCTTGAAGTTCTTTTGGAGTGTGAGCCTATCTAGTTGAGTAACTGCGTCTCGCACATCTGTTTCTTCTAGTTCTCTAGTAATTTTAGCTCGTGCTTCTGTGTTTATCTTACCTCTGCAGCCTTTTCTGTGAGACCCGATTGCAAAAATTGCTCGTAGGAGCTCGATTTCTGCAAGTTCTAAAGGATGTTCAGATTCTACTTATCCAATGGAAGCATCTTCTGTTTGTGCCTCAGCTGCTTCTCCTACAGCTAAATTTGAACATGATACACTTGTTTCTGGAAATTCTTTCGGCGATTATGCTCTTGCTGATCCTGTATCAGCATCTTCTCTTGTGCCTCAACTGATTCTACTAGAGACTATTCTGCCTGGTGACTCAACGTATTAGACTTATTTCTGCTTCTTTTGGAACTTGAACTGGTGCAGAATCAGTATCATCATCTTCAGTTTATACCTTAACTGCTTTTTCTATAGCTTGTTCTGTCTGAAATGTTGCGAGACTCATCCTGTTAGTTGGAGTTTGAAATGGTGCAGATCCCATATCATCATCTTCTGTCTGTACCTTAACTTCGTCTACTATAAAAGCTACTATAGCCAATTCTGCCTGAAAAGTTTGCGAGACTCATCGTGTTAGACTTGTTTCTGCAAGTTCTTTTGGAGTTTGAAATGGTGCAGATCTCATATCATCATCTTCTGTTTGTACCTTAACGCCATCCTCTATAGCCATTTCCGCCTAATTAGTTTGAGAAACTCATCGTGTTAGACTTGTTTCTTGAAGTTCTTCGCACATCTGTTTCTTCTAGTTCTCCAGTAATTTTAGCTCGTGCTGATCAACTAGAAGCATATTCTGTGTTTATCTTACTTCTGCAGCCTTTTCTGCGAGATCCGTTTGCAAAAACTGCTCGTACGAGTTCGATTTCTGCAAGTTCTGAAAGAGGTTCAGATTCTCCTTATCCAATGGAAGCATCTTCTGTTTGTGCCTCAGCTGCTTCTCCTAGAGCCAATTTTGACCATGGTAAATTCTGCAAATTCTTTCGGCGATTATGATCTTGCTGATCCTGTATCAGCATCTTCTCTTGTGCCTCAACTGATTCTACTAGAGACTATTCTGCATGGTGACTCAACGAATTAGACTTATTTCTGCTTCTTTTGGAATTTGAACTGGTGCAGAATATGTATCATCATCTTCAGTTTGTACCTTAACTTCGTCTACTATAAAAGCTACTATAAAAGCCAATTGTGCCTGAAAAGTTTGCGAGACTCGACGTGTTAGACTTGTTTCTGGAAGTTCTTTTAGAGTTTGAAATGGTTCAGATCCCATATCATCATCTTCTATTCGTACCTTAACGCCTTCCTCTATAGCCATTTCCACCTGATTATTTTGAGAAACTCATCGTGTTAGACTTGTTTTTGGAAGTTATTTTGCAGTGTGAGCTTATCTAGTTGAGTAACTGCGTCTCGCATATCTGTTTCTTCTAGGTCACTAGGAATTTTACGTCGTGCTGATCAACTAGAAGCATATTCTGTGTTTATCTTACCTCAGCAGCCTTTTCTGCGAGATCCGATGGCAAAAATTGCTCGTAGGAGCTCGATTTCTGTAAGCTCTGAAGGATGTTCAGATTCTACTTATCCAATGGCAGCATCTTCTGTTTGTGCCTCAGCAGCTTCTCCTAGAGCTAAATTTTAACATGATACACTTGTTTCTGCAAGTTATTTCTTCGTTTCAGCTCGTGCTGAACCTGTATCAGCATCTTCTCTTGTGCCTCAACTGATTCTTTTGGTGACTGAACGTATTAGACATATCTGCAAGTTCTTTTGTAGGTTGAACTGGTGCATAATCCGAATAATCATCTTATTTAGCCAATTCTGCCGGAAAAGTTTGCGAGACTCGTCGTGTTAGACTTGTTTCTGGAAGTTCTTTTAGAGTTTGAAATGGTTCAGATCCCATATCATCATCTTCTATTCGTACCTTAACTCCTTCCTCTATAGTCATTTCCGCCTAATTAGTTTGAGAAACTCATCGTGTTAGACTTGTTTCTTGAAGTTCTTTTGGAGTGTGAGCCTATCTAGTTGAGTAACTGCGTCTCGCATTACTGTTTCTTCTAGGTCTCTAGGAATTTTACCTCATGCTGATCAACTAGAAGCATATTCCGTGTTTATCTTATTCTCTGCAGCCTTTTCTGCGAGATCCGTTAGCAAAAACTGCTCGTACAAGCTCGATTTCTGCAAGTTCTGAAGGAAGCATCTTCTGTTTGTGCCTCAGCTGCTTCTCCTAGAGCCAATTTTGACCATGGTAAATTCTGCAAATTCTTTCGGCGATTATGCTCTTGCTGATCCTGTATCAGCATCTTCTCTTGTGCCTCAACTGATTCTACTAGAGACTATTCTGCATGGTGACTCAACGAATTAGACTTATTTCTGCTTCTTTTGGAATTTGAACTGGTGCAGAATATGTATCATCATCTTCAGTTTGTACCTTAACTTCGTCTACTATAAAAGCTACTATAGCCAATTGTGCCTGAAAAGTTTGCGAGACTCGTCGTGTTAGACTTGTTTCTGGAAGTTCTTTTAGAGTTTGAAACGGTTCAGATCCCATATCATCATCTTCTATTCGTACCTTAACGCCTTCCTCTATAGCCATTTCCGCCTGATTATTTTGAGAAACTCATCGTGTTAGACTTGTTTTTTGGAAGTTATTTTGCCGTGTGAGCCTATCTAGTTGAGTAACTGCGTCTCGCATATCTGTTTCTTCTAGGTCACTAGGAATTTTACTTCATGCTGATCAACTAGAAGCATATTCTGTGTTTATCTTACCTCTGCAGCCTTTTCTGCGAGATCCGATTGCAAAAATTGCTCGTAGGAGCTCGATTTCTGCAAGTTCTGAAGGATGTTCAGATTCTACTTATCCAATGGAAGCATCTTCTGTTTGTGCCTCAGCTGCTTCTCCTAGAGCTAAATTTGAACATGATACACTTGTTTCTGCAAGTTATTTCTTCGTTTCAGCTCGTGCTATCAGCATCTTCTATTGTGCCTCAACTGATTCTTTTGGTGGTTGAACGTATTAGACATATCTGCAAGTTCTTTTGTAGGTTGAACTGGTGCAGAATCCGAATCATCATCTTCTATAGCCAATTCTGCCTTAAAAGTTTGCGAGATTCGTCGTGTTAGACTTGTTTCTGCAAGTTCTTTTGGAGTTTGAAATGGTTCAGATCATCATCTTCTGTTCGTACATTAACACCTTTCTCTATAGCCATTTCCGCCTGATTATTTTGAGAAACTCATCTTGTTTGACTTGTTTCTTGAAGTTCTTTTGGAGTGTGAGCCTATCTAGTTGAGTAACTGCGTCTCGCACATCTGTTTCCTCTAGTTCTCTAGTAATTTTAGCTCGTGCTTCTGTGTTTATCTTACCTCTGCAGCCTTTTCTGCGAGATCCGATTGCAAATATTCCTCGTAGGTGCTCGATTTCTGCAAGGTCTTAAGGAGGTTCAAATTCTACTTATCCAATGGAAGCATCTTCTGTTTGTGCCTCAGCTGCTTCTCCTAGAGCTAAATTTGAACATGATACACTTGTTTCTGAAGTTATTTCTTCGTTTCAGCTCGTGCTGAACCTGTATCAGCATCTTCTATTGTGCCTCAACTGATTCTTTTGGTGACTGAACGTATTAGACATATCTGCAAGTTCTTTTGTAGGTTGAACTGGTGCATAATCCAAATAATCATCTTAATTAGCCAATTCTGCCGGAAAAGTTTGCGAGACTCGTCGTGTTAGACTTGTTTCTGCAAGTTCTTTTGTAGTTTGAAATGGTGCAGATCTCATATCATCATCTTCTGTTTGTACCTTAACGACATCCTCTATAGCCATTTCCGCCTAATTAGTTTGAGAAACTCTTCGTGTTAGATTTGTTTCTTGAAGTTCTTTTGGAGTGTGAGCATATCTAGTTTAGTAACTGCGTCTCGCATTACTGTTTCTTCTAGGTCTCTAGGAATTTTAGCTCGTGCTGATCAACTAGAAGCATATTCTGTGTTTATCTTACTTCTGCAGCCTTTTCTGCGAGATCCGTTTGCAAAAACTGCTCGTACGAGTTCGATTTCTGCAAGTTCTGAAAGAGGTTCAGATTCTCCTTATCCAATGGAAGCATCTTCTGTTTGTGCCTCAGCTGCTTCTCCTAGAGCCAATTTTGACCATGGTAAATTCTGCAAATTCTTTCGGCGATTATGATCTTGCTGATCCTGTATCAGCATCTTCTCTTGTGCCTCAACTGATTCTACTAGAGACTATTCTGCATGGTGACTCAACGAATTAGACTTATTTCTGCTTCTTTTGGAATTTGAACTGGTGCAGAATATGTATCATCATCTTCAGTTTGTACCTTAACTTCGTCTACTATAAAAGCTACTATAAAAGCCAACTGTGCCTGAAAAGTTTGCGAGACTCGACGTGTTAGACTTGTTTCTGGAAGTTCTTTTAGAGTTTGAAATGGTTCAGATCCCATATCATCATCTTCTATTCGTACCTTAACGCCTTCCTCTATAGCCATTTCCACCTGATTATTTTGAGAAACTCATCGTGTTAGACTTGTTTTTGGAAGTTATTTTGCAGTGTGAGCTTATCTAGTTGAGTAACTGCGTCTCGCATATCTGTTTCTTCTAGGTCACTAGGAATTTTACGTCGTGCTGATCAACTAGAAGCATATTCTGTGTTTATCTTACCTCAGCAGCCTTTTCTGCGAGATCCGATGGCAAAAATTGCTCGTAGGAGCTCGATTTCTGCAAGCTCTGAAGGATGTTCAGATTCTACTTATCCAATGGCAGCATCTTCTGTTTGTGCCTCAGCAGCTTCTCCTAGAGCTAAATTTTAACATGATACACTTGTTTCTGCAAGTTATTTCTTCGTTTCAGCTCGTGCTGAACCTGTATCAGCATCTTCTCTTGTGCCTCAACTGATTCTTTTGGTGACTGAACGTATTAGACATATCTGCAAGTTCTTTTGTAGGTTGAACTGGTGCATAATCCGAATAATCATCTTATTTAGCCAATTCTGCCGGAAAAGTTTGCGAGACTCGTCGTGTTAGACTTGTTTCTGGAAGTTCTTTTAGAGTTTGAAATGGTTCAGATCCCATATCATCATCTTCTATTCGTACCTTAACTCCTTCCTCTATAGTCATTTCCGCCTAATTAGTTTGAGAAACTCATCGTGTTAGACTTGTTTCTTGAAGTTCTTTTGGAGTGTGAGCCTATCTAGTTGAGTAACTGCGTCTCGCATTACTGTTTCTTCTAGGTCTCTAGGAATTTTACCTCATGCTGATCAACTAGAAGCATATTCCGTGTTTATCTTATTCTCTGCAGCCTTTTCTGCGAGATCCGTTAGCAAAAACTGCTCGTACAAGCTCGATTTCTGCAAGTTCTGAAGGAAGCATCTTCTGTTTGTGCCTCAGCTGCTTCTCCTAGAGCCAATTTTGACCATGGTAAATTCTGCAAATTCTTTCGGCGATTATGCTCTTGCTGATCCTGTATCAGCATCTTCTCTTGTGCCTCAACTGATTCTACTAGAGACTATTCTGCATGGTGACTCAACGAATTAGACTTATTTCTGCTTCTTTTGGAATTTGAACTGGTGCAGAATATGTATCATCATCTTCAGTTTGTACCTTAACTTCGTCTACTATAAAAGCTACTATAGCCAATTGTGCCTGAAAAGTTTGCGAGACTCGTCGTGTTAGACTTGTTTCTGGAAGTTCTTTTAGAGTTTGAAACGGTTCAGATCCCATATCATCATCTTCTATTCGTACCTTAACGCCTTCCTCTATAGCCATTTCCGCCTGATTATTTTGAGAAACTCATCGTGTTAGACTTGTTTTTTGGAAGTTATTTTGCCGTGTGAGCCTATCTAGTTGAGTAACTGCGTCTCGCATATCTGTTTCTTCTAGGTCACTAGGAATTTTACTTCATGCTGATCAACTAGAAGCATATTCTGTGTTTATCTTACCTCTGCAGCCTTTTCTGCGAGATCCGATTGCAAAAATTGCTCGTAGGAGCTCGATTTCTGCAAGTTCTGAAGGATGTTCAGATTCTACTTATCCAATGGAAGCATCTTCTGTTTGTGCCTCAGCTGCTTCTCCTAGAGCTAAATTTGAACATGATACACTTGTTTCTGCAAGTTATTTCTTCGTTTCAGCTCGTGCTATCAGCATCTTCTATTGTGCCTCAACTGATTCTTTTGGTGGTTGAACGTATTAGACATATCTGCAAGTTCTTTTGTAGGTTGAACTGGTGCAGAATCCGAATCATCATCTTCTATAGCCAATTCTGCCTTAAAAGTTTGCGAGATTCGTCGTGTTAGACTTGTTTCTGCAAGTTCTTTTGGAGTTTGAAATGGTTCAGATCATCATCTTCTGTTCGTACATTAACACCTTTCTCTATAGCCATTTCCGCCTGATTATTTTGAGAAACTCATCGTGTTTGACTTGTTTCTTGAAGTTCTTTTGGAGTGTGAGCCTATCTAGTTGAGTAACTGCGTCTCGCACATCTGTTTCCTCTAGTTCTCTAGTAATTTTAGCTCGTGCTTCTGTGTTTATCTTACCTCTGCAGCCTTTTCTGCGAGATCCGATTGCAAATATTCCTCGTAGGTGCTCGATTTCTGCAAGGTCTTAAGGAGATTCAAATTCTACTTATCCAATGGAAGCATCTTCTGTTTGTGCCTCAGCTGCTTCTCCTAGAGCTAAATTTGAACATGATACACTTGTTTCTGAAGTTATTTCTTCGTTTCAGCTCGTGCTGAACCTGTATCAGCATCTTCTATTGTGCCTCAACTGATTCTTTTGGTGACTGAACGTATTAGACATATCTGCAAGTTCTTTTGTAGGTTGAACTGGTGCATAATCCAAATAATCATCTTAATTAGCCAATTCTGCCGGAAAAGTTTGCGAGACTCGTCGTGTTAGACTTGTTTCTGCAAGTTCTTTTGTAGTTTGAAATGGTGCAGATCTCATATCATCATCTTCTGTTTGTACCTTAACGACATCCTCTATAGCCATTTCCGCCTAATTAGTTTGAGAAACTCTTCGTGTTAGATTTGTTTCTTGAAGTTCTTTTGGAGTGTGAGCCTATCTAGTTTAGTAACTGCGTCTCGCATTACTGTTTCTTCTAGGTCTCTAGGAATTTTACCTCATGCTAATCAACTAGAAGCATATTCCGTGTTTATCTTATTCTCTGCAGCCTTTTCTGCGAGATCTGTTTGCAAAAACTGCTCGTACGAGTTCGATTTCTGCAAGTTCTGAAAGAGGTTCAGATTCTCCTTATCCAATGGAAGCATCTTCTGTTTGTGCCTCAGCTGCTTCTCCTAGAGCCAATTTTGACCATGGTAAATTCTGCAAATTCTTTCGGCGATTATGATCTTGCTGATCCTGTATCAGCATCTTCTCTTGTGCCTCAACTGATTCTACTAGAGACTATTCTGCATGGTGACTCAACGAATTAGACTTATTTCTGCTTCTTTTGGAATTTGAACTGGTGCAGAATATGTATCATCATCTTCAGTTTGTACCTTAACTTCGTCTACTATAAAAGCTACTATAAAAGCCAATTGTGCCTGAAAAGTTTGCGAGACTCGACGTGTTAGACTTGTTTCTGGAAGTTCTTTTAGAGTTTGAAATGGTTCAGATCCCATATCATCATCTTCTATTCGTACCTTAACGCCTTCCTCTATAGCCATTTCCACCTGATTATTTTGAGAAACTCATCGTGTTAGACTTGTTTTTGGAAGTTATTTTGCAGTGTGAGCTTATCTAGTTGAGTAACTGCGTCTCGCATATCTGTTTCTTCTAGGTCACTAGGAATTTTACGTCGTGCTGATCAACTAGAAGCATATTCTGTGTTTATCTTACCTCAGCAGCCTTTTCTGCGAGATCCGATGGCAAAAATTGCTCGTAGGAGCTCGATTTCTGCAAGCTCTGAAGGATGTTCAGATTCTACTTATCCAATGGCAGCATCTTCTGTTTGTGCCTCAGCAGCTTCTCCTAGAGCTAAATTTTAACATGATACACTTGTTTCTGCAAGTTATTTCTTCGTTTCAGCTCGTGCTGAACCTGTATCAGCATCTTCTCTTGTGCCTCAACTGATTCTTTTGGTGACTGAACGTATTAGACATATCTGCAAGTTCTTTTGTAGGTTGAACTGGTGCATAATCCGAATAATCATCTTATTTAGCCAATTCTGCCGGAAAAGTTTGCGAGACTCGTCGTGTTAGACTTGTTTCTGGAAGTTCTTTTAGAGTTTGAAATGGTTCAGATCCCATATCATCATCTTCTATTCGTACCTTAACTCCTTCCTCTATAGTCATTTCCGCCTAATTAGTTTGAGAAACTCATCGTGTTAGACTTGTTTCTTGAAGTTCTTTTGGAGTGTGAGCCTATCTAGTTGAGTAACTGCGTCTCGCATTACTGTTTCTTCTAGGTCTCTAGGAATTTTACCTCATGCTGATCAACTAGAAGCATATTCCGTGTTTATCTTATTCTCTGCAGCCTTTTCTGCGAGATCCGTTAGCAAAAACTGCTCGTACAAGCTCGATTTCTGCAAGTTCTGAAGGAAGCATCTTCTGTTTGTGCCTCAGCTGCTTCTCCTAGAGCCAATTTTGACCATGGTAAATTCTGCAAATTCTTTCGGCGATTATGCTCTTGCTGATCCTGTATCAGCATCTTCTCTTGTGCCTCAACTGATTCTACTAGAGACTATTCTGCATGGTGACTCAACGAATTAGACTTATTTCTGCTTCTTTTGGAATTTGAACTGGTGCAGAATATGTATCATCATCTTCAGTTTGTACCTTAACTTCGTCTACTATAAAAGCTACTATAGCCAATTGTGCCTGAAAAGTTTGCGAGACTCGTCGTGTTAGACTTGTTTCTGGAAGTTCTTTTAGAGTTTGAAACGGTTCAGATCCCATATCATCATCTTCTATTCGTACCTTAACGCCTTCCTCTATAGCCATTTCCGCCTGATTATTTTGAGAAACTCATCGTGTTAGACTTGTTTTTTGGAAGTTATTTTGCCGTGTGAGCCTATCTAGTTGAGTAACTGCGTCTCGCATATCTGTTTCTTCTAGGTCACTAGGAATTTTACTTCATGCTGATCAACTAGAAGCATATTCTGTGTTTATCTTACCTCTGCAGCCTTTTCTGCGAGATCCGATTGCAAAAATTGCTCGTAGGAGCTCGATTTCTGCAAGTTCTGAAGGATGTTCAGATTCTACTTATCCAATGGAAGCATCTTCTGTTTGTGCCTCAGCTGCTTCTCCTAGAGCTAAATTTGAACATGATACACTTGTTTCTGCAAGTTATTTCTTCGTTTCAGCTCGTGCTATCAGCATCTTCTATTGTGCCTCAACTGATTCTTTTGGTGGTTGAACGTATTAGACATATCTGCAAGTTCTTTTGTAGGTTGAACTGGTGCAGAATCCGAATCATCATCTTCTATAGCCAATTCTGCCTTAAAAGTTTGCGAGATTCGTCGTGTTAGACTTGTTTCTGCAAGTTCTTTTGGAGTTTGAAATGGTTCAGATCATCATCTTCTGTTCGTACATTAACACCTTTCTCTATAGCCATTTCCGCCTGATTATTTTGAGAAACTCATCGTGTTTGACTTGTTTCTTGAAGTTCTTTTGGAGTGTGAGCCTATCTAGTTGAGTAACTGCGTCTCGCACATCTGTTTCCTCTAGTTCTCTAGTAATTTTAGCTCGTGCTTCTGTGTTTATCTTACCTCTGCAGCCTTTTCTGCGAGATCCGATTGCAAATATTCCTCGTAGGTGCTCGATTTCTGCAAGGTCTTAAGGAGGTTCAAATTCTACTTATCCAATGGAAGCATCTTCTGTTTGTGCCTCAGCTGCTTCTCCTAGAGCTAAATTTGAACATGATACACTTGTTTCTGAAGTTATTTCTTCGTTTCAGCTCGTGCTGAACCTGTATCAGCATCTTCTATTGTGCCTCAACTGATTCTTTTGGTGACTGAACGTATTAGACATATCTGCAAGTTCTTTTGTAGGTTGAACTGGTGCATAATCCAAATAATCATCTTAATTAGCCAATTCTGCCGGAAAAGTTTGCGAGACTCGTCGTGTTAGACTTGTTTCTGCAAGTTCTTTTGTAGTTTGAAATGGTGCAGATCTCATATCATCATCTTCTGTTTGTACCTTAACGACATCCTCTATAGCCATTTCCGCCTAATTAGTTTGAGAAACTCTTCGTGTTAGATTTGTTTCTTGAAGTTCTTTTGGAGTGTGAGCCTATCTAGTTTAGTAACTGCGTCTCGCATTACTGTTTCTTCTAGGTCTCTAGGAATTTTACCTCATGCTAACCAACTAGAAGCATATTCCGTGTTTATCTTATTCTCTGCAGCCTTTTCTGCGAGATCTGTTTGCAAAAACTGCTCGTACGAGTTCGATTTCTGCAAGTTCTGAAAGAGGTTCAGATTCTCCTTATCCAATGGAAGCATCTTCTGTTTGTGCCTCAGCTGCTTCTCCTAGAGCCAATTTTGACCATGGTAAATTCTGCAAATTCTTTCGGCGATTATGATCTTGCTGATCCTGTATCAGCATCTTCTCTTGTGCCTCAACTGATTCTACTAGAGACTATTCTGCATGGTGACTCAACGAATTAGACTTATTTCTGCTTCTTTTGGAATTTGAACTGGTGCAGAATATGTATCATCATCTTCAGTTTGTACCTTAACTTCGTCTACTATAAAAGCTACTATAAAAGCCAATTGTGCCTGAAAAGTTTGCGAGACTCGACGTGTTAGACTTGTTTCTGGAAGTTCTTTTAGAGTTTGAAATGGTTCAGATCCCATATCATCATCTTCTATTCGTACCTTAACGCCTTCCTCTATAGCCATTTCCACCTGATTATTTTGAGAAACTCATCGTGTTAGACTTGTTTTTGGAAGTTATTTTGCAGTGTGAGCTTATCTAGTTGAGTAACTGCGTCTCGCATATCTGTTTCTTCTAGGTCACTAGGAATTTTACGTCGTGCTGATCAACTAGAAGCATATTCTGTGTTTATCTTACCTCAGCAGCCTTTTCTGCGAGATCCGATGGCAAAAATTGCTCGTAGGAGCTCGATTTCTGCAAGCTCTGAAGGATGTTCAGATTCTACTTATCCAATGGCAGCATCTTCTGTTTGTGCCTCAGCAGCTTCTCCTAGAGCTAAATTTTAACATGATACACTTGTTTCTGCAAGTTATTTCTTCGTTTCAGCTCGTGCTGAACCTGTATCAGCATCTTCTCTTGTGCCTCAACTGATTCTTTTGGTGACTGAACGTATTAGACATATCTGCAAGTTCTTTTGTAGGTTGAACTGGTGCATAATCCGAATAATCATCTTATTTAGCCAATTCTGCCGGAAAAGTTTGCGAGACTCGTCGTGTTAGACTTGTTTCTGGAAGTTCTTTTAGAGTTTGAAATGGTTCAGATCCCATATCATCATCTTCTATTCGTACCTTAACTCCTTCCTCTATAGTCATTTCCGCCTAATTAGTTTGAGAAACTCATCGTGTTAGACTTGTTTCTTGAAGTTCTTTTGGAGTGTGAGCCTATCTAGTTGAGTAACTGCGTCTCGCATTACTGTTTCTTCTAGGTCTCTAGGAATTTTACCTCATGCTGATCAACTAGAAGCATATTCCGTGTTTATCTTATTCTCTGCAGCCTTTTCTGCGAGATCCGTTAGCAAAAACTGCTCGTACAAGCTCGATTTCTGCAAGTTCTGAAGGAAGCATCTTCTGTTTGTGCCTCAGCTGCTTCTCCTAGAGCCAATTTTGACCATGGTAAATTCTGCAAATTGTTTCGGCGATTATGCTCTTGCTGATCCTGTATCAGCATCTTCTCTTGTGCCTCAACTGATTCTACTAGAGACTATTCTGCATGGTGACTCAACGAATTAGACTTATTTCTGCTTCTTTTGGAATTTGAACTGGTGCAGAATATGTATCATCATCTTCAGTTTGTACCTTAACTTCGTCTACTATAAAAGCTACTATAGCCAATTGTGCCTGAAAAGTTTGCGAGACTCGTCGTGTTAGACTTGTTTCTGGAAGTTCTTTTAGAGTTTGAAACGGTTCAGATCCCATATCATCATCTTCTATTCGTACCTTAACGCCTTCCTCTATAGCCATTTCCGCCTGATTATTTTGAGAAACTCATTGTGTTAGACTTGTTTTTGGAAGTATTTTTGCAGTGTGAGCTTATCTAGTTGAGTAACTGCGTCTCGCATATCTGTTTCTTCTAGGTCACTAGGAATTTTACGTCGCGCTGATCAACTAGAAGCATATTCTGTGTTTATCTTACCTCAGCAGCCTTTTCTGCGAGATCCGATTGCAAAAACTGCTCGTAGGAGCTCGATTTCTGCAAGTTCTGAAGGATGTTCAGATTCTACTTATCCAATGGAAGTATCTTCTGTTTGAACTTCAGCTGCTTCTCCTAGAGCTAAATTTGAACATGATACACTTGTTTCTGCAAGTTATTTCTTCGTTTCAGCTCGTGCTGAACCTGTATCAGCATCTTCTCTTGTGCCTCAACTGATTCTTTTGGTGACTGAACGTATTAGACATATCTGCAAGTTCTTTTGTAGGTTGAACTGGTGCATAATCCGAATAATCATCTTAATTAGCCAATTTTGCCGGAAAAGTTTGCGAGACTCGTCGTGTTAGACTTGTTTCTGCAAGTTCTTTTGTAGTTTGAAATGGTGCAGATCTCATATCATCATCTTCTGTTTGTACCTTAACGCCATCCTCTATAGCCATTGGCGCCTTATTATTTTGAGAAACTCATCGTGTTAGACTTGTTTCTTGAAGTTCTTTTGGAGTGTGAGCCTATCTAGTTGAGTAACTGCGTCTCGCATTACTGTTTCTTCTAGGTCTCTAGGAATTTTACCTCATGCTGATCAACTAGAAGCATATTCCGTGTTTATCTTATTCTCTGCAGCCTTTTCTGCGAGATCTGTTTGCAAAAACTGCTCGTACGAGCTCGATTTCTGCAAGTTCTGAAAGAGGTTCAGATTCTCCTTATCCAATGGAAGCATCTTCTGTTTGTGCCTCAGCTGCTTCTCCTAGAGCTAAATTTGAACATGATACACTTGTTTCTGCAAGTTATTTCTTCGTTTCAGCTCGTGCTGATCCCGTATCAGCATCTTCTCTTGTGCCTCAACTGATTCTTTTGGTGACTCAACGTATTAGACATATCTGCAAGTTCTTTTGTAGGTTGAACTGGTGCATAATCCGAATAATCATCTTATTTAGCCAATTCTGCCGGAAAAGTTTTCGAGACTCGTCGTGTTAGACTTGTTTCTTGAAGTTCTTTTGGAGTGTGAGCCTATCTAGTTGAGTAACTGCGTCTCGCATTACTGTTTCTTCTAGGTCTCTAGGAATTTTACCTCATGCTGATCAACTAGAAGCATATTCCGTGTTTATCTTATTCTCTGCAGCCTTTTCTGCGAGATCCGTTAGCAAAAATTGCTCGTACGAGCTCGATTTCTGCAAGTTCTGAAGGAAGCATCTTCTGTTTGTGCCTCAGCTGCTTCTCCTGGAGAAAATTTTGACCATGGTAAATTCTGCAAATTCTTTCGGCGATTATGCTCTTGCTGATCCTGTATCAGCATCTTCTCTTGTGCCTCAACTGATTCTACTAGAGACTATTCTGCATGGTGACTCAACGAATTAGACTTATTTCTGCTTCTTTTGGTATTTGAACTGGTGCAGAATATGTATCATCATCTTCAGTTTGTACCTTAACTTCGTCTACTATAAAAGCTACTATAGCCAATTGTGCCTGAAAAGTTTGCGAGACTCGTCGTGGTAGACTTGTTTCTGGAAGTTCTTTTAGAGTTTGAAATGGTTCAGATCCCATATCATCATCTTCTATTCGTACCTTAACTCCTTCCTCTATAGTCATTTCCGCCTAATTAGTTTGAGAAACTCATCGTGTTAGACTTGTTTCTTGAAGTTATTTTGGAGTGTGAGCATATCTAGTTGAGTAACTGCGTCTCGCATTACTGTTTCTTCTAGGTCTCTAGGAATTTTACCTCATGCTGATCAACTAGAAGCATATTCCGTGTTTATCTTATTCTCTGCAGCCTTTTCTGCGAGATCCGTTAGCAAAAACTGCTCGTACAAGCTCGATTTCTGCAAGTTCTGAAGGAAGCATCTTCTGTTTGTGCCTCAGCTGCTTCTCCTAGAGCAAATTTTGACCATGGTAAATTCTGCAAATTCTTTCGGCGATTATGCTCTTGCTGATCCTGTATCAGCATTTTCTCTTGTGCCTCAACTGATTCTACTAGAGACTTTTCTGCATGGTGACTCAACGAATTAGACTTATTTCTGCTTCTTTTGGAATTTGAACTGGTGCAGAATATGTATCATCATCTTCAGTTTGTACCTTAACTTCGTCTACTATAAAAGCTACTATAGCCAATTGTGCCTAAAAAGTTTGCGAGACTCGTCGTGTTAGACTTGTTTCTGGAAGTTCTTTTAGAGTTTGAAACGGTTCAGATCCCATATCATCATCTTCTATTCGTACCTTAACGCCTTCCTCTATAGCCATTTCCGCCTGATTATTTTGAGAAACTCATCGTGTTAGACTTGTTTTTGGAAGTTATTTTGCAGTGTGAGCCTATCTAGTTGAGTAACTGCGTCTCGCATATCTGTTTCTTATAGGTCACTAGGAATTTTACTTCGTGCTGATCAACTAGAAGCATATTCTGTGTTTATCTTACCTCTGCAGCCTTTTCTGCGAGATCCGATTGCAAAAATTGTTCGTAGGAGCTCGATTTCTGCAAGTTCTGAAGGATGTTCAGATTCTACTTATCCAATGGAAGCATTTTCTGTTTGTGCCTCAGCTGCTTTTCCTAGAGCTAAATTTGAACATGATACACTTGTTTCTGCAAGTTATTTCTTCGTTTCAGCTCGTGCTGAACCTGTATCAGCATCTTCTCTTGTGCCTCAACTGATTCTTTTGGTGATTGAACGTATTAGACATATCTGCAAGTTCTTTTGTAGGTTGAACTGGTGCATAATCCGAATAATCATCTTAATTAGCCAATTCTGCCGGAAAAGTTTGCGAGACTCGTCGTGTTAGACTTGTTTCTGCAAGTACTTTTGTAGTTTGAAATGGTGCAGATCTCATATCATCATCTTCTGTTTGTACCTTAACGCCATCCTCTATAGCCATTTCCGCCTAATTATTTTGAGAAACTCATCGTGTTAGACTTGTTTCTTGAGGTTCTTTTGGAGTGTGAGCCTATCTAGTTGAGTAACTGCGTCTCGCATTACTGTTTCTTCTAGGTCTCTAGGAATTTTACCTCATGCTGATCAACTAGAAGCATATTCCGTGTTTATCTTATTCTCTGCAGCCTTTTCTGCGAGATCTGTTTGCAAAAACTGCTCGTACGAGCTCGATTTCTGCAAGTTCTGAAAGAGGTTCAGATTCTCCTTATCCAATGGAAGCATCTTCTGTTTGTGCCTCAGCTGCTTCTCCTAGAGCTAAATTTGAATATGATACACTTGTTTCTGCAAGTTATTTCTTCGTTTCAGCTCGTGCTGATAAAGTATCAGCATCTTCTCTTGTGCCTCAACTGATTCTTTTGGTGACTCAACGTATTAGACATATCTGCAAGTTCTTTTGTAGGTTGAACTGGTGCATAATCCGAATAATCATCTTATTTAGCCAATTCTGCCGGAAAAGTTTGCGAGACTCGTCGTGTTAGACTTGTTTCTGCAAGTTCTTTTGGAGTTTGAAATGGTTCAGATCCTATATCATCATCTTCTGTTCGTACCTTAACGCCATCCTCTATAGACATTTCCGCCTAATTAGTTTGAGAAACTCATCGTGTTAGACTTGTTTCTTGAAGTTCTTTTGGAGTGTGAGCCTATCTAGTTGAGTAACTGCGTCTCGCATATCTGTTTTTTCTAGTTATCTAGGAATTTTAGCACGTGCTGATCAACTAGAAGCATATTCCGTGTTTATCTTATTCTCTGCAGCCTTTTCTGCGAGATCCGTTAGCAAAAATTGCTCGTACGAGCTCGATTTCTGCAAGTTCTGAATGAAGCATCTTCTGTTTGTGCCTCAGCTGCTTCTCCTAGAGCCAATTTTGACCATGGTAAATTCTGCAAATTCTTTCGGCGATTATGCTCTTTCTGATCCTGTATCAGCATCTTCTCTTGTGCCTCCACTGATTCTTTTGGTGACTGAACGTATTAGACATATCTGCAAGTCCTTTGGTAGGTTGAACTGGTGCAGAATCCGAATCATCATCTTCTACAGCCAATTTTGCCTGAAAAGTTTGCGAGACTCATCGTGTTAGACTTGTTTCTGTAAGTTCTGTTGGAGTTTGAAATGGTGCAGATCCCATATCATAATCTTCTGTTTGTACCTTAACGTCTTCCTCTATAGCCATTTCCGCCTGATTAGTTTGAGAAACTCATCGTGTTAGACTTGTTTCTTGAAATTCTATTGGAGTTTGAGCCTATCTAGTGGAGTAACTGCGACTCGCAAATCTGTATCTTCTAGTTCTCTAGGAATTTTAGCTCGTTCTGAACAACTAGAAGCATATTCCGTGCTTATCTTATTCTCTGCAGCCATTTGTGCGAGATTTGTTTGCAAAACCTGCTCGTACGAGCTCGATTTCGGCAAGTTCTGAAGGAGGTTCAGATTCTACATCCAATGGAAGCATCTTCTTTTTGTGCCTCAGCTGCTTTTCCTAGAGCTAAATTTGAACAAGATACACTTGTTTCTGCAAGTTATTTCTTCGTTTCAGCTCTTGCTGATCCTGTATCAGCATCTTCTCTTGTGATTCAACTGATTCTTTTGGTGAATGAACGTAGTAGACATATCTGCAAGTTCTTTTGTAGTTTGAAATGGTGCAGATCCCATATCATCATCTTCTGTTTGTACCTTAACGCCTTCCTCTATAGCCATTTCCGCCTGATTAGTTTGAGAAACTCATCGTGTTAGACTTGGTTCTTGAAGTTCTTTTGGAGTGTGAACCTATCTAGTTGAGTAACTGCGTCTCGCACATCTGTTTCTTCTAGTTCTCTAGGAATTTTATCTCGTGCTGATCAACTAGAAGCATATTCTGTGTTTATCTTACCTCTGCAGCCTTTTCAGCGAGATCCGATTGCAAAAATTGCTCGTAGGAGCTCGATTTCTGCAAGTTCTGAAGGAGGTTCAGATTTTACTTATCCAATGAAAGCATCTTCTGTTTGTGCCTCAGCTGCTTCTCCTATAGCTAAATTTGAACATGATACACTTGTTTCTGCAAGTTATTTCTTCGTTTCAGCTCGTGCTGATCCCGTATCAGCATCTTCTCTTGTGCCTCAACTGATTCTTTTGGTGACTCAACGTATTAGACATATCTGCAAGTTCTTTTGTAGGTTGAACTGGTGCATAATCCGAATAATCATCTTATTTAGCCAATTCTGCCGGAAAAGTTTGCGAGACTCGTCGTGTTAGACTTGTTTCTGCAAGTTCTTTTGGAGTTTGAAATGGTTCAGATCCTATATCATCATCTTCTGTTCGTACCTTAACGCCATCCTCTATAGACATTTCCGCCTAATTAGTTTGAGAAACTCATCGTGTTAGACTTGTTTCTTGAAGTTCTTTTGGAGTGTGAGCCTATCTAGTTGAGTAACTGCGTCTCGCATATCTGTTTTTTCTAGTTATCTAGGAATTTTAGCACGTGCTGATCAACTAGAAGCATATTCCGTGTTTATCTTATTCTCTGCAGCCTTTTCTGCGAGATCCGTTAGCAAAAATTGCTCGTACGAGCTCGATTTCTGCAAGTTCTGAATGAAGCATCTTCTGTTTGTGCCTCAGCTGCTTCTCCTAGAGCCAATTTTGACCATGGTAAATTCTGCAAATTCTTTCGGCGATTATGCTCTTTCTGATCCTGTATCAGCATCTTCTCTTGTGCCTCAACTGATTCTTTTGGTGACTGAACGTATTAGACATATCTGCAAGTCCTTTGGTAGGTTGAACTGGTGCAGAATCCGAATCATCATCTTCTACAGCCAATTTTGCCTGAAAAGTTTGCGAGACTCATCGTGTTAGACTTGTTTCTGTAAGTTCTGTTGGAGTTTGAAATGGTGCAGATCCCATATCATAATCTTCTGTTTGTACCTTAACGTCTTCCTCTATAGCCATTTCCGCCTGATTAGTTTGAGAAACTCATCGTGTTAGACTTGTTTCTTGAAATTCTATTGGAGTTTGAGCCTATCTAGTGGAGTAACTGCGACTCGCAAATCTGTATCTTCTAGTTCTCTAGGAATTTTAGCTCGTTCTGAACAACTAGAAGCATATTCCGTGCTTATCTTATTCTCTGCAGCCATTTGTGCGAGATTTGTTTGCAAAACCTGCTCGTACGAGCTCGATTTCGGCAAGTTCTGAAGGAGGTTCAGATTCTACATCCAATGGACGCATCTTCTTTTTGTGCCTCAGCTGCTTTTCCTAGAGCTAAATTTGAACAAGATACACTTGTTTCTGCAAGTTATTTCTTCGTTTCAGCTCTTGCTGATCCTGTATCAGCATCTTCTCTTGTGATTCAACTGATTCTTTTGGTGAATGAACGTAGTAGACATATCTGCAAGTTCTTTTGTAGTTTGAAATGGTGCAGATCCCATATCATCATCTTCTGTTTGTACCTTAACGCCTTCCTCTATAGCCATTTCCGCCTGATTAGTTTGAGAAACTCATCGTGTTAGACTTGGTTCTTGAAGTTCTTTTGGAGTGTGAACCTATCTAGTTGAGTAACTGCGTCTCGCACATCTGTTTCTTCTAGTTCTCTAGGAATTTTATCTCGTGCTGATCAACTAGAAGCATATTCTGTGTTTATCTTACCTCTGCAGCCTTTTCAGCGAGATCCGATTGCAAAAATTGCTCGTAGGAGCACGATTTCTGCAAGTTCTGAAGGAGGTTCAGATTTTACTTATCCAATGAAAGCATCTTCTGTTTGTGCCTCAGCTGCTTCTCCTATAGCTAAATTTGAACATGATACACTTGTTTCTGCAAGTTATTTCTTCGTTTCAGCTCGTGCTGATCCCGTATCAGCATCTTCTCTTGTGCCTCAACTGATTCTTTTGGTGACTCAACGTATTAGACATATCTGCAAGTTCTTTTGTAGGTTGAACTGGTGCATAATCCGAATAATCATCTTATTTAGCCAATTCTGCCGGAAAAGTTTGCGAGACTCGTCGTGTTAGACTTGTTTCTGCAAGTTCTTTTGGAGTTTTAAATGGTTCAGATCCTATATCATCATCTTCTGTTCGTACCTTAACGCCATCCTCTATAGACATTTCCGCCTAATTAGTTTGAGATACTCATCGTGTTAGACTTGTTTCTTGAAGTTCTTTTGGAGTGTGAGCCTATCTAGTTGAGTAACTGCGTCTCGCATATCTGTTTTTTCTAGTTATCCAGGAATTTTAGCACGTGCTGATCAACTAGAAGCATATTCCGTGTTTATCTTATTCTCTGCAGCCTTTTCTGCGAGATCCGTTAGCAAAAATTGCTCGTACGAGCTCGATTTCTGCAAGTTCTGAATGAAGCATCTTCTGTTTGTGCCTCAGCTGCTTCTCCTAGAGCTAAATTTGAACATGATACACTTGTTTCTGCAAGTTATTTCTTCGTTTCAGCTCTTGCTGATCCTGTATCAGCATCTTCTCTTGTGCCTCAACTGATTCTTTTGGTGAATGAACGTAGTAGACATATCTGGAAGTTCTTTTGTAGTTTGAAATGGTGCAGATTCCATATCATCATCTTCTGTTCGTACCTTAACGCCTTCCTCTATAGCCATTTCCGCCTGATTAGTTTGAGAAACTCATCGTGTTAGACTTGTTTCTTGAAGTTCTATTGGAGTTTGAGCCTATCTAGTGGAGTAACTGCGACTCGCAAATCTGTATCTTCTAGTTCTCTTGGAATTTTAGCTCGTTCTGATCAACTAGAAGCATATTCCGTGCTTATCTTATTCTCTGCAGCCATTTGTGCGAGATTTGTTTGCAAAACCTGCTCGTACGAGCTCGATTTCGGCAAGTTCTGAAGGAGGTTCAGATTCTACATCCAATGGAAGCATCTTCTGTTTGTGCCTCAGCTGCTTTTCCTATAGCTAAATGTGAACATGATACACTTGTTTCTGCAAATTCTTTCGGCGATTATGCTCTTTTTGATCCTGTATCAGCATCTTCTCTTGTGCCTCAACTGATGCTTGTGGTGACTGAACGTATTAGACATATCTGCAAGTCCTTTGGTAGGTTGAACTGGTGCAGAATCCGAATCATCATCTTCTACAGCCAATTCTGCCTGAAAAGTTTCCGAGACTCATCGTGTTAGACTTGTTTCTGCAAGTTCTTTTGTAGTTTGAAATGGTGCAGATCCCATATCATAATCTTCTGTTTGTACCTTAACGCCATCCTCTACAGCCATTTCCGCCTAATTAGTTTGAGAAACTCATCGTGTTAGACTTGTTTCTTGAAGTTCTTTTGGAGTGTGAACCTATCTAGTTGAGTAACTGCGTCTCGCACATCTGTTTCTTCTAGGTCTCTAGGAATTTTACCTCGTGCTGATCAACTAGAAGCGTATTCCGTG
Source organism: Cepaea hortensis (assembly GCA_963921405.1). NCBI lineage: Eukaryota > Metazoa > Mollusca > Gastropoda > Stylommatophora > Helicidae > Cepaea > Cepaea hortensis. Next base: position 82,050,410 of record OY992884.1, on the reverse strand, counting down.
TTTATCTTACCTCTGCAGGCTTTTCTGCGAGATCCGATTGCAGAAAATGCTCGTAGGAGCTCGATTTCTGCAAGTTCTGAAGGAGGTTCAGATTCTACTTATCCAATGGAAGCATCTTCTTTTTGTGCCTCAGCTGCTTTTCCTAGAGCTAAATTTGAACATGATACACTTGTTTCTGCAAGTTATTTCTTCGTTTCAGCTCTTGCTGATCCTGTATCAGCATCTTCTCTTGTGATTCAATTGATTCTTTTGGTGAATGAACGTAGTAGACATATCTGCAAGTTCTTTTGTAGTTTGAAATAGTGCAGATCCCATATCATCATCTTCTGTTTGTACCTTAACGCCTTCCTCTATAGCCATTTCCGCCTGATTAGTTTGAGAAACTCATCGTCTTAGACTTGTTTCTTGAAGTGCTTTTGGAGTGTGAACCTATCTAGTTGAGTAACTGCGTCTCGCATATTTATTTCTTCTAGGTCTCTATGAATTTTACCTCGTGCTGATCAACTAGAAGAATATTCCGTGTTTATCTTGCCTCTGCAGCCTTTTCTGCGAGATCCGATTGCAAAAATTGATCGTAGGAGCTCGATTTCTGCAAGGTCTGAAGGAGGTTCAAATTCTACTTATCCAATGGAAGCATCTTCTGTTTGTGTCTCAGCTGCTTCTCCTAGAGCTAAATTTGAACATGATACAATTGTTTCTGCAAGTTATTTCTTCGTTTTAGCTCGTGCTGATCCTGTATCAGCATCTTCTCTTGTGCCTCAACTGATTCTTTTGGTGACTGAACGTAATAGACATATCTGCAAGTTCTTTTGTAGGTTGAACTGGTGCAGAATCCGAATCATCATCTTCTATAGCCAATTCTCCCTGAAAAGTTTGCGAGACTCATCGTGTTAGACTTATTTCTGCAAGTTCTTTTGGAGTTTGAAATGGTATCATCATCTTCTGTTTGTACCTTAACGTCTTCCTCTATAGCCATTTCCGCCTGATTAGTTTGAGAAACTCATCGTGTTAGACTTGTTTCTTGAAATTCTATTGGAGTTTGAGCCTATCTAGTGGAGTAACTGCGACTCGCAAATCTGTATCTTCTAGTTCTCTAGGAATTTTAGCTCGTTCTGATCAACTAGAAGCATATTCCGTGCTTATCTTATTCTCTGCAGCCATTTGTGCGAGATTTGTTTGCAAAACCTGCTCGTACGAGCTCGATTTCTGCAAGTTCTGAAGGAGGTTCAGATTCTACTTATCCAATGGAAGCATCTTCTGTTTGTGCCTCAGCTGCTTCTCCTACAGCTAAATTTGAACATGATACACTTGTTTCTGCAAATTCATTCAGCGATTATGCTCTTTCTGATCCTGTATCAGCATCTTCTCTTGTGCCTCAACTGATTCTTTTGGTGACTGAACGTATTAGACATATCTGCAAGTTATTTGGTAGGTTGAACTGGTGCAGAATCCAAATCATCATCTTCTACAGCCAATTCTGCGTGAAAAGTTTGCGAGACTCATCGTGTTAGACTTGTTTCTGTAAGTTCTTTTGGAGTTTGAAATGGTGCAGATCCCATATCATAATCTTCTGTTTGTACCTTAACGCCATCCTCTACAGCCATTTCCGCCTAATTAGTTTGAGAAACTCATCGTGTTAGACTTGTTTCTTGACATTCTTTTACAGTGTGAACCTATCTTGTTGAGTAACTGCGTCTCGCACATCTGTTTCTTCTAGGTCTCTAGGAATTTTACCTCGTGCTGATCAACTAGAAGCATATTCCGTGTTTATCTTACCTCTGAAGCCTTTTCTGCGAGATCCGATTGCAGAAAATGCTCGTAGGAGCTCGATTTCTGCAAGTTCTGAAGGAGGTTCAGATTCTACTTATCCAATGGAAGCATCTTCTTTTTGTGCCTCAGCTGCTTCTCCTAGAGCTAAATATGAACATGATACACTTGTTTCTGCAAGTTATTTCTTCGTTTCAGCTCTTGCTGATCCTGTATCAGCATCTTCTCTTGTGCCTCAACTGATTCTTTTGGTGAATGAACGTAGTAGACATATCTGGAAGTTCTTTTGTAGTTTGAAATGGTGCAGATCCCATATCATCATCTTCTGTTCGTACCTTAACGCCTTCCTCTATAGCCATTTCCGCCTGATTAGTTTGAGAAACTCATCGTGTTAGACTTGTTTCTTGAAGTTCTATTGGAGTTTGAGCCTATCTAGTGGAGTAACTGCGACTCGCAAATCTGTATCTTCTAGTTCTCTAGGAATTTTAGCTCGTTATGATCAACTAGAAGCATATTCTGTGCTTATCGTATTCTCTGCAGCCATTTGTGCGAGATTTGTTTGCAAAACCTGCTCGTACGAGCTCGATTTCGGCAAGTTCTGAAGGAGGTTCAGATTCTACATCCAATGGAAGCATCTTCTTTTTGTGCCTCAGCTGCTTTTCCTAGAGCTAAATTTGAACATGATACACTTGTTTCTGCAAGTTATTTCTTCGTTTCAGCTCTTGCTGATCCTGTATCAGCATCGTCTCTTGTGATTCAACTGATTCTTTTGGTGAATGAACGTAGTAGACATATCTGCAAGTTCTTTTGTAGTTTGAAATGGTGCAGATCCCATATCATCATCTTCTATTTGTACCTTAACGCCTTCCTCTATAGCCATTTCCGCCTGATTAGTTTGAGAAACTCATCGTGTTAGACTTGGTTCTTGAAGTTCTTTTGGAGTGTGAGCCTATCTAGTTGAGTAACTGCGTCTCGCACATCTGTTTCTTCTAGTTCTCTAGGAATTTTATCTCGTGCTGATCAACTAGAAGCATATTCTGTGTTTATCTTACCTCTGCAGCCTTTTCTGCGAGATCCGATTGCAAAACCTGCTCGTACGAACTCGTTTTCTGCAAGTTCTGAAGGAGGTTCAGATTTTACTTATCCAATGAAAGCATCTTCTGTTTGTGCCTCAGCTGCTTCTCCTAGAGCTAAATTTGAACATGATACAATTGTTTCTGCAAGTTATTTCTTCGTTTTAGCTCGTGCTGATCCTGTATCAGCATCTTCTCTTGTGCCTCAACTGATTCTTTTGGTGACTGAACGTATTAGACATATCTGCAAGTACTTTGGTAGGTTGAACTGGTGCAGAATCCGAATCACCATCTTCTACAGCCAATTCTGCCTGAAAAGTTTGCGAGACTCATCGTGTTAGACTTGTTTCTGCAAGTTCTTTTGTAGTTTGAAATGGTGCAGATCCCATGTCATAATCTTCTTTTTGTACCTTAACGCCATCCTCTACAGCCATTTCCGCCTAATTAGTTTGAGAAACTCATCGTGTTAGACTTGTTTCTTGAAGTTCTTTTGGAGTGTGAACCTATCTAGTTGAGTAACTGCGTCTCGCACATCTGTTTCTTCTAGGTCTCTAGGAATTTTACCTCGTGCTGATCAACTAGAAGCGTATTCCGTGTTTATCTTACCTCTGCAGCCTTTTCTGCGAGATCCGATTGCAGAAAATGCTCGTAGGAGCTCGATTTCTGCAAGTTCTGAAGGAGGTTCAGATTCTACTTATCCAATGGAAGCATCTTCTGTTTGTGTCTCAGCTGCTTCTCCTAGAGCTAAATTTGAACATGATACAATTGTTTCTGCAAGTTATTTCTTCGTTTTAGCTCGTGCTGATCCTGTATCAGCATCTTCTCTTGTGCCTCAACTGATTCTTTTGGTGACTGAACGTAATAGACATATCTGCAAGTTGTTTTGTAGGTTGAACTGGTGCAGAATCCGAATCATCATCTTCTATAGCCAATTCTCCCTGAAAAGTTTGCGAGACTCATCGTGTTAGACTTATTTCTGCAAGTTCTTTTGGAGTTTGAAATGGTATCATCATCTTCTGTTTGTACCTTAACGTCTTCCTCTATAGCCATTTCCGCCTGATTAGTTTGAGAAACTCATCGTGTTAGACTTGTTTCTTGAAATTCTATTGGAGTTTGAGCCTATCTAGTGGAGTAACTGCGACTCGCAAATCTGTATCTTCTAGTTCTCTAGGAATTTTAGCTCGTTCTGATCAACTAGAAGCATATTCCGTGCTTATCTTATTCTCTGCAGCCATTTGTGCGAGATTTGTTTGCAAAACCTGCTCGTACGAGCTCGATTTCTGCAAGTTCTGAAGGAGGTTCAGATTCTACTTATCCAATGGAAGCATCTTCTGTTTGTGCCTCAGCTGCTTCTCCTACAGCTAAATTTGAACATGATACACTTGTTTCTGCAAATTCATTCAGCGATTATGCTCTTTCTGATCCTGTATCAGCATCTTCTCTTGTGCCTCAACTGATTCTTTTGGTGACTGAACGTATTAGACATATCTGCAAGTTATTTGGTAGGTTGAACTGGTGCAGAATCCAAATCATCATCTTCTACAGCCAATTCTGCGTGAAAAGTTTGCGAGACTCATCGTGTTAGACTTGTTTCTGTAAGTTCTTTTGGAGTTTGAAATGGTGCAGATCCCATATCATAATCTTCTCTTTGTACCTTAACGCCATCCTCTACAGCCATTTCCGCCTAATTAGTTTGAGAAACTCATCGTGTTAGACTTGTTTCTTGACATTCTTTTACAGTGTGAACCTATCTTGTTGAGTAACTGCGTCTCGCACATCTGTTTCTTCTAGGTCTCTAGGAATTTTACCTCGTGCTGATCAACTAGAAGCATATTCCGTGTTTATCTTACCTCTGAAGCCTTTTCTGCGAGATCCGATTGCAGAAAATGCTCGTAGGAGCTCGATTTCTGCAAGTTCTGAAGGAGGTTAAGATTCTACTTATCCAATGGAAGCATCTTCTTTTTGTGCCTCAGCTGCTTCTCCTAGAGCTAAATATGAACATGATACACTTGTTTCTGCAAGTTATTTCTTCGTTTCAGCTCTTGCTGATCCTGTATCAGCATCTTCTCTTGTGCCTCAACTGATTCTTTTGGTGAATGAACGTAGTAGACATATCTGGAAGTTCTTTTGTAGTTTGAAATGGTGCAGATCCCATATCATCATCTTCTGTTCGTACCTTAACGCCTTCCTCTATAGCCATTTCCGCCTGATTAGTTTGAGAAACTCATCGTGTTAGACTTGTTTCTTGAAGTTCTATTGGAGTTTGAGCCTATCTAGTGGAGTAACTGCGACTCGCAAATCTGTATCTTCTAGTTCTCTAGGAATTTTAGCTCGTTATGATCAACTAGAAGCATATTCTGTGCTTATCGTATTCTCTGCAGCCATTTGTGCGAGATTTGTTTGCAAAACCTGCTCGTACGAGCTCGATTTCGGCAAGTTCTGAAGGAGGTTCAGATTCTACATCCAATGGAAGCATCTTCTTTTTGTGCCTCAGCTGCTTTTCCTAGAGCTAAATTTGAACATGATACACTTGTTTCTGCAAGTTATTTCTTCGTTTCAGCTCTTGCTGATCCTGTATCAGCATCGTCTCTTGTGATTCAACTGATTCTTTTGGTGAATGAACGTAGTAGACATATCTGCAAGTTCTTTTGTAGTTTGAAATGGTGCAGATCCCATATCATCATCTTCTATTTGTACCTTAACGCCTTCCTCTATAGCCATTTCCGCCTGATTAGTTTGAGAAACTCATCGTGTTAGACTTGGTTCTTGAAGTTCTTTTGGAGTGTGAGCCTATCTAGTTGAGTAACTGCGTCTCGCACATCTGTTTCTTCTAGTTCTCTAGGAATTTTATCTCGTGCTGATCAACTAGAAGCATATTCTGTGTTTATCTTACCTCTGCAGCCTTTTCTGCGAGATCCGATTGCAAAACCTGCTCGTACGAACTCGTTTTCTGCAAGTTCTGAAGGAGGTTCAGATTTTACTTATCCAATGAAAGCATCTTCTGTTTGTGCCTCAGCTGCTTCTCCTAGAGCTAAATTTGAACATGATACAATTGTTTCTGCAAGTTATTTCTTCGTTTTAGCTCGTGCTGATCCTGTATCAGCATCTTCTCTTGTGCCTCAACTGATTCTTTTGGTGACTGAACGTATTAGACATATCTGCAAGTACTTTGGTAGGTTGAACTGGTGCAGAATCCGAATCACCATCTTCTACAGCCAATTCTGCCTGAAAAGTTTGCGAGACTCATCGTGTTAGACATGTTTCTGCAAGTTCTTTTGTAGTTTGAAATGGTGCAGATCCCATGTCATAATCTTCTTTTTGTACCTTAACGCCATCCTCTACAGCCATTTCCGCCTAATTAGTTTGAGAAACTCATCGTGTTAGACTTGTTTCTTGAAGTTCTTTTGGAGTGTGAACCTATCTAGTTGAGTAACTGCGTCTCGCACATCTGTTTCTTCTAGGTCTCTAGGAATTTTACCTCGTGCTGATCAACTAGAAGCGTATTCCGTGTTTATCTTACCTCTGCAGCCTTTTCTGCGAGATCCGATTGCAGAAAATGCTCGTAGGAGCTCGATTTCTGCAAGTTCTGAAGGAGGTTCAGATTCTACTTATCCAATGGAAGCATCTTCTGTTTGTGTCTCAGCTGCTTCTCCTAGAGCTAAATTTGAACATGATACAATTGTTTCTGCAAGTTATTTCTTCGTTTTAGCTCGTGCTGATCCTGTATCAGCATCTTCTCTTGTGCCTCAACTGATTCTTTTGGTGACTGAACGTAATAGACATATCTGCAAGTTGTTTTGTAGGTTGAACTGGTGCAGAATCCGAATCATCATCTTCTATAGCCAATTCTCCCTGAAAAGTTTGCGAGACTCATCGTGTTAGACTTATTTCTGCAAGTTCTTTTGGAGTTTGAAATGGTATCATCATCTTCTGTTTGTACCTTAACGTCTTCCTCTATAGCCATTTCCGCCTGATTAGTTTGAGAAACTCATCGTGTTAGACTTGTTTCTTGAAATTCTATTGGAGTTTGAGCCTATCTAGTGGAGTAACTGCGACTCGCAAATCTGTATCTTCTAGTTCTCTAGGAATTTTAGCTCGTTCTGATCAACTAGAAGCATATTCCGTGCTTATCTTATTCTCTGCAGCCATTTGTGCGAGATTTGTTTGCAAAACCTGCTCGTACGAGCTCGATTTCTGCAAGTTCTGAAGGAGGTTCAGATTCTACTTATCCAATGGAAGCATCTTCTGTTTGTGCCTCAGCTGCTTCTCCTACAGCTAAATTTGAACATGATACACTTGTTTCTGCAAATTCATTCAGCGATTATGCTCTTTCTGATCCTGTATCAGCATCTTCTCTTGTGCCTCAACTGATTCTTTTGGTGACTGAACGTATTAGACATATCTGCAAGTCCTTTGGTAGGTTGAACTGGTGCAGAATCCAAATCATCATCTTCTACAGCCAATTCTGCCTGAAAAGTTTGCGAGACTCATCGTGTTAGACTTGTTTCTGTAAGTTCTTTTGGAGTTTGAAATGGTGCAGATCCCATATCATAATCTTCTCTTTGTACCTTAACGCCATCCTCTACAGCCATTTCCGCCTAATTAGTTTGAGAAACTCATCGTGTTAGACTTGTTTCTTGACATTCTTTTACAGTGTGAACCTATCTTGTTGAGTAACTGCGTCTCGCACATCTGTTTCTTCTAGGTCTCTAGGAATTTTACCTCGTGCTGATCAACTAGAAGCATATTCCGTGTTTATCTTACCTCTGAAGCCTTTTCTGCGAGATCCGATTGCAGAAAATGCTCGTAGGAGCTCGATTTCTGCAAGTTCTGAAGGAGGTTAAGATTCTACTTATCCAATGGAAGCATCTTCTTTTTGTGCCTCAGCTGCTTCTCCTAGAGCTAAATATGAACATGATACACTTGTTTCTGCAAGTTATTTCTTCGTTTCAGCTCTTGCTGATCCTGTATCAGCATCTTCTCTTGTGCCTCAACTGATTCTTTTGGTGAATGAACGTAGTAGACATATCTGGAAGTTCTTTTGTAGTTTGAAATGGTGCAGATCCCATATCATCATCTTCTGTTCGTACCTTAACGCCTTCCTCTATAGCCATTTCCGCCTGATTAGTTTGAGAAACTCATCGTGTTAGACTTGTTTCTTGAAGTTCTATTGGAGTTTGAGCCTATCTAGTGAAGTAACTGCGACTCGCAAATCTGTATCTTCTAGTTCTCTAGGAATTTTAGCTCGTTATGATCAACTAGAAGCATATTCTGTGCTTATCGTATTCTCTGCAGCCATTTGTGCGAGATTTGTTTGCAAAACCTGCTCGTACGAGCTCGATTTCGGCAAGTTCTGAAGGAGGTTCAGATTCTACATCCAATGGAAGCATCTTCTTTTTGTGCCTCAGCTGCTTTTCCTAGAGCTAAATTTGAACATGATACACTTGTTTCTGCAAGTTATTTCTTCGTTTCAGCTCTTGCTGATCCTGTATCAGCATCTTCTCTTGTGATTCAACTGATTCTTTTGGTGAATGAACGTAGTAGACATATCTGCAAGTTCTTTTGTAGTTTGAAATGGTGCAGATCCCATATCATCATCTTCTATTTGTACCTTAACGCCTTCCTCTATAGCCATTTCCGCCTGATTAGTTTGAGAAACTCATCGTGTTAGACTTGGTTCTTGAAGTTCTTTTGGAGTGTGAGCCTATCTAGTTGAGTAACTGCGTCTCGCACATCTGTTTCTTCTAGTTCTCTAGGAATTTTATCTCGTGCTGATCAACTAGAAGCATATTCTGTGTTTATCTTACCTCTGCAGCCTTTTCTGCGAGATCCGATTGCAAAACCTGCTCGTACGAACTCGATTTCTGCAAGTTCTGAAGGAGGTTCAGATTTTACTTATCCAATGAAAGCATCTTCTGTTTGTGCCTCAGCTGCTTCTCCTATAGCTAAATTTGAACATGATACACTTGTTTCTGCAAATTCTTTCGGCGATTATGCGCTTTCTGATCCTGTATCAGCATCTTCTCTTGTGCCTCAAGTGATTCTTTTGGTGACTGAACGTATTAGACATATCTGCAAGTACTTTGGTAGGTTGAACTGGTGCAGAATCCGAATCATCATCTTCTACAGCCAATTCTGCCTGAAAAGTTTGCGAGACTCATCGTGTTAGACTTGTTTCTGCAAGTTCTTTTGTAGTTTGAAATGGTGCAGATCCCATGTCATAATCTTCTTTTTGTACCTTAACGCCATCCTCTACAGCCATTTCCGCCTAATTAGTTTGAGAAACTCATCGTGTTAGACTTGTTTCTTGACATTCTTTTACAGTGTGAACCTATCTTGTTGAGTAACTGCGTCTCGCACATCTGTTTCTTCTAGGTCTCTAGGAATTTTACCTCGTGCTGATCAACTAGAAGCATATTCCGTGTTTATCTTACCTCTGAAGCCTTTTCTGCGAGATCCGATTGCAGAAAATGCTCGTAGGAGCTCGATTTCTGCAAGTTCTGAAGGAGGTTCAGATTCTACTTATCCAATGGAAGCATCTTCTTTTTGTGCCTCAGCTGCTTCTCCTAGAGCTAAATATGAACATGATACACTTGTTTCTGCAAGTTATTTCTTCGTTTCAGCTCTTGCTGATCCTGTATCAGCATCTTCTCTTGTGCCTCAACTGATTCTTTTGGTGAATGAACGTAGTAGACATATCTGGAAGTTCTTTTGTAGTTTGAAATGGTGAAGATCCCATATCATCATCTTCTGTTCGTACCTTAACGCCTTCCTCTATAGCCATTTCCGCCTGATTAGTTTGAGAAACTCATCGTGTTAGACTTGTTTCTTGAAGTTCTATTGGAGTTTGAGCCTATCTAGTGGAGTAACTGCGACTCGCAAATCTGTATCTTCTAGTTCTCTAGGAATTTTAGCTCGTTATGATCAACTAGAAGCATATTCTGTGCTTATCGTATTCTCTGCAGCCATTTGTGCGAGATTTGTTTGCAAAACCTGCTCGTACGAGCTCGATTTCGGCAAGTTCTGAAGGAGGTTCAGATTCTACATCCAATGGAAGCATCTTCTTTTTGTGCCTCAGCTGCTTTTCCTAGAGCTAAATTTGAACATGATACACTTGTTTCTGCAAGTTATTTCTTCGTTTCAGCTCTTGCTGATCCTGTATCAGCATCGTCTCTTGTGATTCAACTGATTCTTTTGGTGAATGAACGTAGTAGACATATCTGCAAGTTCTTTTGTAGTTTGAAATGGTGCAGATCCCATATCATCATCTTCTATTTGTACCTTAACGCCTTCCTCTATAGCCATTTCCGCCTGATTAGTTTGAGAAACTCATCGTGTTAGACTTGGTTCTTGAAGTTCTTTTGGAGTGTGAGCCTATCTAGTTGAGTAACTGCGTCTCGCACATCTATTTCTTCTAGTTCTCTAGGAATTTTATCTCGTGCTGATCAACTAGAAGCATATTCTGTGTTTATCTTACCTCTGCAGCCTTTTCTGCGAGATCCGATTGCAAAACCTGCTCGTACGAACTCGATTTCTGCAAGTTCTGAAGGAGGTTCAGATTTTACTTATCCAATGAAAGCATCTTCTGTTTGTGATTCAGCTGCTTCTCCTAGAGCTAAATTTGAACATGATACAATTGTTTCTGCAAGTTATTTCTTCGTTTTAGCTCGTGCTGATCCTGTATCAGCATCTTCTCTTGTGCCTCAACTGATTCTTTTGGTGACTGAACGTATTAGACATATCTGCAAGTACTTTGGTAGGTTGAACTGGTGCAGAATCCGAATCATCATCTTCTACAGCCAATTCTGCCTGAAAAGTTTGCGAGACTCATCGTGTTAGACTTGTTTCTGCAAGTTCTTTTGTAGTTTGAAATGGTGCAGATCCCATGTCATAATCTTCTTTTTGTACCTTAACGCCATCCTCTACAGCCATTTCCGCCTAATTAGTTTGAGAAACTCATCGTGTTAGACTTGTTTCTTGAAGTTCTTTTGGGGTGTGAACTTATCTAAATGAGTAACTGCGTCTCGCACATCTGTTTCTTCTAGGTCTCTAGGAATTTTACCTCGTGCTGATCAACTAGAAGCATATTCCGTGTTTATCTTACCTCTGAAGCCTTTTCTGCGAGATCCGATTGCAGAAAATGCTCGTAGGAGCTCGATTTCTGCAAGTTCTGAAGGAGGTTCAGATTCTACTTATCCAATGGAAGCATCTTCTTTTTGTGCCTCAGCTGCTTCTCCTAGAGCTAAATATGAACATGATACACTTGTTTCTGCAAGTTATTTCTTCGTTTCAGCTCTTGCTGATCCTGTATCAGCATCTTCTCTTGTGCCTCAACTGATTCTTTTGGTGAATGAACGTAGTAGACATATCTGGAAGTTCTTTTGTAGTTTGAAATGGTGCAGATCCTATATCATCATCTTCTGTTCGTACCTTAACGCCTTCCTCTATAGCCATTTCCGCCTGATTAGTTTGAGAAACTCATCGTGTTAGACTTGTTTCTTGAAGTTCTATTGGAGTTTGAGCCTATCTAGTGGAGTAACTGCGACTCGCAAATCTGTATCTTCTAGTTCTCTAGGAATTTTAGCTCGTTATGATCAACTAGAAGCATATTCTGTGCTTATCGTATTCTCTGCAGCCATTTGTGCGAGATTTGTTTGCAAAACCTGCTCGTACGAGCTCGATTTCGGCAAGTTCTGAAGGAGGTTCAGATTCTACATCCAATGGAAGCATCTTCTTTTTGTGCCTCAGCTGCTTTTCCTAGAGCTAAATTTGAACATGATACACTTGTTTCTGCAAGTTATTTCTTCGTTTCAGCTCTTGCTGATCCTGTATCAGCATCTTCTCTTGTGATTCAACTGATTCTTTTGGTGAATGAACGTAGTAGACATATCTGCAAGTTCTTTTGTAGTTTGAAATGGTGCAGATCCCATATCATCATCTTCTATTTGTACCTTAACGCCTTCCTCTATAGCCATTTCCGCCTGATTAGTTTGAGAAACTCATCGTGTTAGACTTGGTTCTTGAAGTTCTTTTGGAGTGTGAGCCTATCTAGTTGAGTAACTGCGTCTCGCACATCTGTTTCTTCTAGTTCTCTAGGAATTTTATCTCGTGCTGATCAACTAGAAGCATATTCTGTGTTTATCTTACCTCTGCAGCCTTTTCTGCGAGATCAGATTGCAAAACCTGCTCGTACGAACTCGATTTCTGCAAGTTCTGAAGGAGGTTCAGATTTTACTTATCCAATGAAAGCATCTTCTGTTTGTGCCTCAGCTGCTTCTCCTAGAGCTAAATTTGAACATGATACAATTGTTTCTGCAAGTTATTTCTTCGTTTTAGCTCGTGCTGATCCTGTATCAGCATCTTCTCTTGTGCCTCAACTGATTCTTTTGGTGACTGAACGTATTAGACATATCTGCAAGTACTTTGGTAGGTTGAACTGGTGCAGAATCCGAATCATCATCTTCTACAGCCAATTCTGCCTGAAAAGTTTGCGAGACTCATCGTGTTAGACTTGTTTCTGCAAGTTCTTTTGTAGTTTGAAATGGTGCAGATCCCATGTCATAATCTTCTTTTTGTACCTTAACGCCATCCTCTACAGCCATTTCCGCCTAATTAGTTTGAGAAACTCATCGTGTTAGACTTGTTTCTTGAAGTTCTTTTGGAGTGTGAACCTATCTAGTTGAGTAACTGCGTCTCGCACATCTGTTTCTTCTAGGTCTCTAGGAATTTTACCTCGTGCTGATCAACTAGAAGCGTATTCCGTGTTTATCTTACCTCTGCAGCCTTTTCTGCGAGATCCGATTGCAGAAAATGCTCGTAGGAGCTCGATTTCTGCAAGTTCTGAAGGAGGTTCAGATTCTACTTATCCAATGGAAGCATCTTCTGTTTGTGTCTCAGCTGCTTCTCCTAGAGCTAAATTTGAACATGATACAATTGTTTCTGCAAGTTATTTCTTCGTTTTAGCTCGTGCTGATCCTGTATCAGCATCTTCTCTTGTGCCTCAACTGATTCTTTTGGTGACTGAACGTAATAGACATATCTGCAAGTTCTTTTGTAGGTTGAACTGGTGCAGAATCCGAATCATCATCTTCTATAGCCAATTCTCCCTGAAAAGTTTGCGAGACTCATCGTGTTAGACTTATTTCTGCAAGTTCTTTTGGAGTTTGAAATGGTATCATCATCTTCTGTTTGTACCTTAACGTCTTCCTCTATAGCCATTTCCGCCTGATTAGTTTGAGAAACTCATCGTGTTAGACTTGTTTCTTGAAATTCTATTGGAGTTTGAGCCTATCTAGTGGAGTAACTGCGACTCGCAAATCTGTATCTTCTAGTTCTCTAGGAATTTTAGCTCGTTCTGATCAACTAGAAGCATATTCCGTGCTTATCTTATTCTCTGCAGCCATTTGTGCGAGATTTGTTTGCAAAACCTGCTCGTACAAGCTCGATTTCTGCAAGTTCTGAAGGAGGTTCAGATTCTACTTATCCAATGGAAGCATCTTCTGTTTGTGCCTCAGCTGCTTCTCCTACAGCTAAATTTGAACATGATACACTTGTTTCTGCAAATTCATTCAGCGATTATGCTCTTTCTGATCCTGTATCAGCATCTTCTCTTGTGCCTCAACTGATTCTTTTGGTGACTGAACGTATTAGACATATCTGCAAGTCCTTTGGTAGGTTGAACTGGTGCAGAATCCAAATCATCATCTTCTACAGCCAATTCTGCGTGAAAGGTTTGCGAGACTCATCGTGTTAGACTTGTTTCTGTAAGTTCTTTTGGAGTTTGAAATGGTGCAGATCCCATATCATAATCTTCTCTTTGTACCTTAACGCCATCCTCTACAGCCATTTCCGCCTAATTAGTTTGAGAAACTCATCGTGTTAGACTTGTTTCTTGACATTCTTTTACAGTGTGAACCTATCTTGTTGAGTAACTGCGTCTCGCACATCTGTTTCTTCTAGGTCTCTAGGAATTTTACCTCGTGCTGATCAACTAGAAGCATATTCCGTGTTTATCTTACCTCTGAAGCCTTTTCTGCGAGATCCGATTGCAGAAAATGCTCATAGGAGCTCGATTTCTGCAAGTTCTGAAGGAGGTTCAGATTCTACTTATCCAATGGAAGCATCTTCTTTTTGTGCCTCAGCTGCTTCTCCTAGAGCTAAATATGAACATGATACACTTGTTTCTGCAAGTTATTTCTTCGTTTCAGCTCTTGCTGATCCTGTATCAGCATCTTCTCTTGTGCCTCAACTGATTCTTTTGGTGAATGAACGTAGTAGACATATCTGGAAGTTCTTTTGTAGTTTGAAATGGTGCAGATCCCATATCATCATCTTCTGTTCGTACCTTAACGCCTTCCTCTATAGCCATTTCCGCCTGATTAGTTTGAGAAACTCATCGTGTTAGACTTGTTTCTTGAAGTTCTATTGGAGTTTGAGCCTATCTAGTGGAGTAACTGCGACTCGCAAATCTGTATCTTCTAGTTCTCTAGGAATTTTAGCTCATTATGATCAACTAGAAGCATATTCTGTGCTTATCGTATTCTCTGCAGCCATTTGTGCGAGATTTGTTTACAAAACCTGCTCGTACGAGCTCGATTTCGGCAAGTTCTGAAGGAGGTTCAGATTCTACATCCAATGGAAGCATCTTCTTTTTGTGCCTCAGCTGCTTTTCCTAGAGCTAAATTTGAACATGATACACTTGTTTCTGCAAGTTATTTCTTCGTTTCAGCTCTTGCTGATCCTGTATCAGCAACTTCTCTTGTGATTCAACTGATTCTTTTGGTGAATGAACGTAGTAGACATATCTGCAAGTTCTTTTGTAGTTTGAAATGGTGCAGATCCCATATCATCATCTTCTATTTGTACCTTAACGCCTTCCTCTATAGCCATTTCCGCCTGATTAGTTTGAGAAACTCATCGTGTTAGACTTGTTTCTTGAAGTTCTATTGGAGTTTGAGCCTATCTAGTGGAGTAACTGCGACTCGCACATCTGTATCTTCTAGTTCTCTAGGAATTTTAGCTCGTTATGATCAACTAGAAGCATATTCTGTGTTTATCTTTCCTCTGCAGCCTTTTCTGCGAGATCCGATTGCAAAACCTGCTCGTACGAACTCGATTTCTGCAAGTTCTGAAGGAGGTTCAGATTTTACTTATCCAATGAAAGCATCTTCTGTTTGTGCCTCAGCTGCTTCTCCTATAGCTAAATTTGAACATGATACACTTGTTTCTGCAAATTCTTTCGGCGATTATGCGCTTTCTGATCCTGTATCAGCATCTTCTCTTGTGCCTCAAGTGATTCTTTTGGTGACTGAACGTATTAGACATATCTGCAAGTACTTTGGTAGGTTGAACTGGTGCAGAATCCGAATCATCATCTTCTACAGCCAATTCTGCCTGAAAAGTTTGCGAGACTCATCGTGTTAGACTTGTTTCTGCAAGTTCTTTTGTAGTTTGAAATGGTGCAGATCCCATGTCATAATCTTCTTTTTGTACCTTAACGCCATCCTCTACAGCCATTTCCGCCTAATTAGTTTGAGAAACTCATCGTGTTAGACTTGTTTCTTGAAGTTCTTTTGGAGTGTGAACCTATCTAGTTGAGTAACTGCGTCTCGCACATCTATTTTTTCTAGGTCTCTAGGAATTTTACCTCGTGCTGATCAACTAGAAGCGTATTCCGTGTTTATCTTACCTCTGCAGCCTTTTCTGCGAGATCCGATTGCAGAAAATGCTCGTAGGAGCTCGATTTCTGCAAGTTCTGAAGGAGGTTCAGATTCTACTTATCCAATGGAAGCATCTTCTGTTTGTGCCTCAGCTGCTTCTCCTACAGCTAAATTTGAACATGATACACTTGTTTCTGCAAATTCATTCAGCGATTATGCTCTTTCTGATCCTGTATCAGCATCTTCTCTTGTGCCTCAACTGATTCTTTTGGTGACTGAACGTATTAGACATATCTGCAAGTCCTTTGGTAGGTTGAACTGGTGCAGAATCCAAATCATCATCTTCTACAGCCAATTCTGCGTGAAAAGTTTGCGAGACTCATCGTGTTAGACTTGTTTCTGTAAGTTCTTTTGGAGTTTGAAATGGTGCAGATCCCATATCATAATCTTCTCTTTGTACCTTAACGCCATCCTCTACAGCCATTTCCGCCTAATTAGTTTGAGAAACTCATCGTGTTAGACTTGTTTCTTGACATTCTTTTACAGTGTGAACCTATCTTGTTGAGTAACTGCGTCTCGCACATCTGTTTCTTCTAGGTCTCTAGGAATTTTACCTCGTGCTGATCAACTAGAAGCATATTCCGTGTTTATCTTACCTCTGAAGCCTTTTCTGCAAGATCCGATTGCAGAAAATGCTCGTAGGAGCTCGATTTCTGCAAGTTCTGAAGGAGGTTCAGATTCTACTTATCCAATGGAAGCATCTTCTTTTTGTGCCTCAGCTGCTTCTCCTAGAGCTAAATATGAACATGATACACTTGTTTCTGCAAGTTCTTTCTTCGTTTCAGCTCTTGCTGATCCTGTATCAGCATCTTCTCTTGTGCCTCAACTGATTCTTTTGGTGAATGAACGTAGTAGATATATCTGGAAGTTCTTTTGTAGTTTTAAATGGTGCAGATCCCATATCATCATCTTCTGTTCGTACCTTAACGCCTTCCTCTATAGCCATTTCCGCCTGATTAGTTTGAGAAACTCATCGTGTTAGACTTGTTTCTTGAAGTTCTATTGGAGTTTGAGCCTATCTAGTGGAGTAACTGCGACTCGCAAATCTGTATCTTCTAGTTCTCTAGGAATTTTAGCTCGTTATGATCAACTAGAAGCATATTCTGTGCTTATCGTATTCTCTGCAGCCATTTGTGCGAGATTTGTTTGCAAAACCTGCTCGTACGAGCTCGATTTCGGCAAGTTCTGAAGGAGGTTCAGATTCTACATCCAATGGAAGCATCTTCTTTTTGTGCCTCAGCTGCTTTTCCTAGAGCTAAATTTGAACATGATACACTTGTTTCTGCAAGTTATTTCTTCGTTTCAGCTCTTGCTGATCCTGTATCAGCATCTTCTCTTGTGATTCAACTGATTCTTTTGGTGAATGAACGTAGTAGACATATCTGCAAGTTCTTTTGTAGTTTGAAATGGTGCAGATCCCATATCATCATCTTCTGTTCGTACCTTAACGCCTTCCTCTATAGCCATTTCCGCCTGATTAGTTTGAGAAACTCATCGTGTTAGACTTGTTTCTTGAAGTTCTATTGGAGTTTGAGCCTATCTAGTGGAGTAACTGCGACTCGCAAATCTGTATCTTCTAGTTCTCTAGGAATTTTAGCTCGTTATGATCAACTAGAAGCATATTCTGTGTTTATCTTTCCTCTGCAGCCTTTTCTGCGAGATCCGATTGCAAAACCTGCTCGTACGAACTCGATTTCTGCAAGTTCTGAAGGAGGTTCAGATTTTACTTATCCAATGAAAGCATCTTCTGTTTGTGCCTCAGCTGCTTCTCCTATAGCTAAATTTGAACATGATACACTTGTTTCTGCAAATTCTTTCGGCGATTATGCGCTTTCTGATCCTGTATCAGCATCTTCTCTTGTGCCTCAAGTGATTCTTTTGGTGACTGAACGTATTAGACATATCTGCAAGTACTTTGGTAGGTTGAACTGGTGCAGAATCCGAATCATCATCTTCTACAGCCAATTCTGCCTGAAAAGTTTGCGAGACTCATCGTGTTAGACTTGTTTCTGCAAGTTCTTTTGTAGTTTGAAATGGTGCAGATCCCATGTCATAATCTTCTTTTTGTACCTTAACGCCATCCTCTACAGCCATTTCCGCCTAATTAGTTTGAGAAACTCATCGTGTTAGACTTGTTTCTTGAAGTTCTTTTGGAGTGTGAACCTATCTAGTTGAGTAACTGCGTCTCGCACATCTGTTTTTTCTAGGTCTCTAGGAATTTTACCTCGTGCTGATCAACTAGAAGCGTATTCCGTGTTTATCTTACCTCTGCAGCCTTTTCTGCGAGATCCGATTGCAGAAAATGCTCGTAGGAGCTCGATTTCTGCAAGTTCTGAAGGAGGTTCAGATTCTACTTATCCAATGGAAGCATCTTCTGTTTGTGTCTCAGCTGCTTCTCCTAGAGCTAAATTTGAACATGATACAATTGTTTCTGCAAGTTATTTCTTCGTTTTAGCTCGTGCTGATCCTGTATCAGCATCTTCTCTTGTGCCTCAACTGATTCTTTTGGTGACTGAACGTAATAGACATATCTGCAAGTTCTTTTGTAGGTTGAACTGGTGCAGAATCCGAATCATCATCTTCTATAGCCAATTCTCCCTGAAAAGTTTGCGAGACTCATCGTGTTAGACTTATTTCTGCAAGTTCTTTTGGAGTTTGAAATGGTATCATCATCTTCTGTTTGTACCTTAACGTCTTCCTCTATAGCCATTTCCGCCTGATTAGTTTGAGAAACTCATCGTGTTAGACTTGTTTCTTGAAATTCTATTGGAGTTTGAGCCTATCTAGTGGAGTAACTGCGACTCGCAAATCTGTATCTTCTAGTTCTCTAGGAATTTTAGCTCGTTCTGATCAACTAGAAGCATATTCCGTGCTTATCTTATTCTCTGCAGCCATTTGTGCGAGATTTGTTTGCAAAACCTGCTCGTACGAGCTCGATTTCTGCAAGTTCTGAAGGAGGTTCAGTTTCTACTTATCCAATGGAAGCATCTTCTGTTTGTGCCTCAGCTGCTTCTCCTACAGCTAAATTTGAACATGATACACTTGTTTCTGCAAATTCATTCAGCGATTATGCTCTTTCTGATCCTGTATCAGCATCTTCTCTTGTGCCTCAACTGATTCTTTTGGTGACTGAACGTATTAGACATATCTGCAAGTCCTTTGGTAGGTTGAACTGGTGCAGAATCCAAATCATCATCTTCTACAGCCAATTCTGCGTGAAAAGTTTGCGAGACTCATCGTGTTAGACTTGTTTCTGTAAGTTCTTTTGGAGTTTGAAATGGTGCAGATCCCATATCATAATCTTCTCTTTGTACCTTAACGCCATCCTCTACAGCCATTTCCGCCTAATTAGTTTGAGAAACTCATCGTGTTAGACTTGTTTCTTGACATTCTTTTACAGTGTGAACCTATCTTGTTGAGTAACTGCGTCTCGTACATCTGTTTCTTCTAGGTCTCTAGGAATTTTACCTCGTGCTGATCAACTAGAAGCATATTCCGTGTTTATCTTACCTCTGAAGCCTTTTCTGCGAGATCCGATTGCAGAAAATGCTCGTAGGAGCTCGATTTCTGCAAGTTCTGAAGGAGGTTCAGATTCTACTTATCCAATGGAAGCATCTTCTTTTTGTGCCTCAGCTGCTTCTCCTAGAGCTAAATATGAACATGATACACTTGTTTCTGCAAGTTATTTCTTCGTTTCAGCTCTTGCTGATCCTGTATCAGCATCTTCTCTTGTGCCTCAACTGATTCTTTTGGTGAATGAACGTAGTAGACATATCTGGAAGTTCTTTTGTAGTTTGAAATGGTGCAGATCCCATATCATCATCTTCTGTTCGTACCTTAACGCCTTCCTCTATAGCCATTTCCACCTGATTAGTTTGAGAAACTCATCGTGTTAGACTTGTTTCTTGAAGTTCTATTGGAGTTTGAGCCTATCTAGTGGAGTAACTGCGACTCGCAAATCTGTATCTTCTAGTTCTCTAGGAATTTTAGCTCGTTATGATCAACTAGAAGCATATTCTGTGCTTATCGTATTCTCTGCAGCCATTTGTGCGAGATTTGTTTGCAAAACCTGCTCGTACGAGCTCGATTTCGGCAAGTTCTGAAGGAGGTTCAGATTCTACATCCAATGGAAGCATCTTCTTTTTGTGCCTCAGCTGCTTTTCCTAGAGCTAAATTTGAACATGATACACTTGTTTCTGCAAGTTATTTCTTCGTTTCAGCTCTTGCTGATCCTGTATCAGCATCGTCTCTTGTGATTCAACTGATTCTTTTGGTGAATGAACGTAGTAGACATATCTGCAAGTTCTTTTGTAGTTTGAAATGGTGCAGATCCCATATCATCATCTTCTATTTGTACCTTAACGCCTTCCTCTATAGCCATTTCCGCCTGATTAGTTTGAGAAACTCATCGTGTTAGACTTGGTTCTTGAAGTTCTTTTGGAGTGTGAGCCTATCTAGTTGAGTAACTGCGTCTCGCACATCTGTTTCTTCTAGTTCTCTAGGAATTTTATCTCGTGCTGATCAACTAGAAGCATATTCTGTGTTTATCTTACCTCTGCAGCCTTTTCTGCGAGATCCGATTGCAAAACCTGCTCGTACGAACTCGATTTCTGCAAGTTCTGAAGGAGGTTCAGATTTTACTTATCCAATGAAAGCATCTTCTGTTTGTGCCTCAGCTGCTTCTCCTATAGCTAAATTTGAACATGATACACTTGTTTCTGCAAATACTTTCGGCGATTATGCGCTTTCTGATCCTGTATCAGCATCTTCTCTTGTGCCTCAAGTGATTCTTTTGGTGACTGAACGTATTAGACATATCTGCAAGTACTTTGGTAGGTTGAACTGGTGCAGAATCCGAATCATCATCTTCTACAGCCAATTCTGCCTGAAAAGTTTGCGAGACTCATCGTGTTAGACTTGTTTCTGCAAGTTCTTTTGTAGTTTGAAATGGTGCAGATCCCATGTCATAATCTTCTTTTTGTACCTTAACGCCATCCTCTACAGCCATTTCCGCCTAATTAGTTTGAGAAACTCATCGTGTTAGACTTGTTTCTTGAAGTTCTTTTGGGGTGTGAACTTATCTAAATGAGTAACTGCGTCTCGCACATCTGTTTCTTCTAGGTCTCTAGGAATTTTACCTCGTGCTGATCAACTAGAAGCATATTCCGTGTTTATCTTACCTCTGCAGCCTTTTCTGCGAGATCCGATTGCAGAAAATGCTCGTAGGAGCTCGATTTCTGCAAGTTCTGAAGGAGGTTCAGATTCTACTTATCTAATGGAAGCATCTTCTTTTTGTGCCTCAGCTGCTTTTCCTAGAGCTAAATTTGAACATGATACACGCAAGTTATTTCTTCGTTTCAGCTCTTGCTGATCCTGTATCAGCATCTTCTCTTGTGATTCAATTGATTCTTTTGATGAATGAACGTAGTAGACATTTCTGCAAGTTCTTTTGTAGTTTGAAATGGTGCAGATCCCATATCATCATCTTCTGTAGCCAATTCTCCCTGAAAAGTTTGCGAGACTCATCGTGTTAGACTTATTTCTGCAAGTTCTTTTGGAGTTTGAAATGGTATCATCATCTTCTGTTTGTACCTTAACGTCTTCCTCTATAGCCATTTCCGCCTGATTAGTTTGAGAAACTCATCGTGTTAGACTTGTTTCTTGAAGTTCTATTGGAGTTTGAGCCTATCTAGTGGAGTAACTGCGACTCGCAAATCTGTATCTTCTAGATCTCTAGGAATTTTAGCTCGTTCTGATCAACTAGAAGCATATTCTGTGCTTATCTTATTCTCTGCAGCCATTTGTGCGAGATTTGTTTGCAAAACCTGCTCGTACGAGCTCGATTTCTGCAAGTTCTGAAGGAGGTTCAGATTCTACTTATCCAATGGAAGCATCTTCTTTTTGTGCCCTAGCTGCTTCTCCTAGAGCTAAATTTGAACATGATACACTTGTTTCTGCAAGTTATTTCTTCGTTTCAGCTCTTGCTGATCCTGTATCAGCATCTTCTCTTGTGACTCAACTGATTCTTTTGGTGAATGAACGTAGTAGACATATCTGCAAGTTCTTTTGTAGTTTGAAATGGTGCAGATCCCATATCATCATCTTCTGTTTGTACCTTAACGCCTTCCTCTATAGCCATTTCCGCCTGATTAGTTTGAGAAACCCATCGTGTTAGACTTGGTTCTTGAAGTTCTTTTTGAGTGTGAGCCTATCTAGTTGAGTAACTGCGTCTCGCACATCCGTTTCTTCTAGTTCTCTCGGAATTTTATCTCGTGCTGATCAACTAGAAGCATATTTTGTTTTTCTTACTTCTGCAGTCTTTTCTGCGAGATCCGATTGC
This sequence comes from Cepaea hortensis, assembly GCA_963921405.1. Classification (NCBI taxonomy): domain Eukaryota; kingdom Metazoa; phylum Mollusca; class Gastropoda; order Stylommatophora; family Helicidae; genus Cepaea; species Cepaea hortensis. The sequence goes on along the minus strand of OY992884.1, from coordinate 82,028,511 downwards.
AAAAATTGCTCGATTTCTGCCAGTTCTGAATGAGGTTCAGATTCTACTTATCCAATGGAAGCATCTTCTGTTTGTGCCTCAGCTTGAACATGATACACTTGTTTCTGCAAGTTATTTCTTCGTTTCAGCTCTTGCTGATCCTGTATCAGCATCTTCTCTTGTGCCTCAACTGATTCTTTTGGTGACTGAACGTATTAGACATATCTGCAACTTCTTTTGTAGGTTGAACTGGTGCAGAATCCGAATCATTATCTTCTATAGCCAATTCTGTCTGAAAAGATTGCGAGACTCGTCGTGTAAGACTTGTTTCTGCAAGTTTTTTTGGAGTTTGAAATGGTTCAGATCATCATCTTCTGTTCGTACCTTAATGCCTTTCTCTATAGCCATTTCCGCCCGATTATTTTGAGAAACTCATCGTGTTAGACTTGGTTCTTGAAGTTCTTTTGGAATGTGAGCCTATCTAATTGAGTAACTGCGTCTCCCACATCTGTTTCTTCTAGTTCTCTAGGAATTTTAGCTCATGCTTATCAACTAGAAGCATATTCTGTGTTTATCTTACCTCTGCAGCCTTTTGTGCGAGATCCGATTGCAAAAATTGCTCGTAGGAGCTCGATTTCTGCAAGTTCTGAAGGAGGTTCAGATTCTACTTTTCCAATGGAAGCATCTTCTGTTTGTGCCTCAGCTTTAACATGATACACTTGTTTCTGCAAGTTATTTCTTCGTTTCAGCTCTTGCTGATCCTGTGCATCTTCTCTTGTGCCTCAACTGATTGTTTTGGTGACTGAACGTATTAGACATATCTGCAAGTTCTTTTGTAGGTTGAACTGGTGCAGAATCCGAATCATCATCTTCTATAGCCAATTCTGCCTGGAAAGATTGCGAGACACGTCGTGTAAGACTTGTTTCTGCAAGTTCTTTTGGAGTTTGAATTGGTTCAGATCATCATCTTCTGTTTGTACCTTAACACCTTCCTCTATAGCCATTTCCGCCTGATTAGTTTGAGAAACTCATCGTGTTAGACTTGATTCTTGAAGTTCTTTTGGAGTGTGAGCCTATCTAGTTGAGTAACTGCGTCTCGCAAATCTGTTTCTTCTAGTTCTCTAGGAATTTTAGCTCATGCTGATCAACTAGAAGCATATTCTGTGTTTATCTTACCTCTGCAGCCTTTTCTGCGAGATCCGATTGCAAAAATTGCTCGTAGGAGCTCGATTTCTGCAAGTTCTGAAGGAGGTTCAGATTCTACTTATCCAATGGAAGCATCTTCTGTTTGTGCCTCAGCTGCTTCTCCTAGAGCTAAATTTGAATATAATACACTTGTTTCTGCAAGTTATTTCTTCCGTTTAGCTCGTGCTAATCCTGTATCAGCATCTTCTCTTGTGCCTCAACTGATTCGTTTGGTGACTGAACGTAGTAGACATATCTGCAAGTTCTTTTGTAGGTTGAACTGGTGCAGAATCCGGATCATCATCTTCTATAGCCAATTCTGCCTGAAAAGATTGCGAGACTCGTCGTGTTAGACGTGTTTCAGCAAGTTCTTTTGAAATTTGAAATGGTTCAGATCATCATCTTCTGTTCGTACCTTAACGACTTCCTCTATAGCCATTTCCGCCTGATTATTTTGAGAAACTCATCGTAATAGACTTGTTTCTTGAAGTTCTTTCTGAGTGTGAGACTATCTAGTTGAGTAACTGCGACTCGCATATCTGTTTCTTCTAGTTCTCTAGGAATTTTACCTCGTTCTGATCAATTAGAAGCATATTCTATGTTTATCTTATTCTCTGCAGCCTTTTGTGCGAGATCTGTTTGCAAAAACTGCTTGTACGAGCTCGATATCTGCAAGTTCTGAAGAAGGAGGTTCAGATTCTACTTATCCAATGGAAGCATCTTCTGTTTGTGCCTCAGCGGCTTCTCCTAGAGCTGAATTTGAACATTATACACTTGTTTCTGCAAGTTATTTCTTCGTTTCAGCTCATGCTGATCCTGTAACAGCATCTTCTCTTGTGCCTCAACTGATTCTTTTGGTGACTGAACGTATTAGACATATCTGCAAGTTCTTTTGCAGGTTGAACTGGTGCAGAATCCGAATCATTATCTTCTATAGCCAATTCTGCCTGAAAAGATTGCGAGATTCGTCGTGTAAGACTTGTTTGTGCAAGTTCTTTTGGAGTTTGAAATGGTTCAGATCATCATCTTCTGTTTGTACCTTAACGCCTTCCTCTATAGCCATTTCCGCCTGATTAGTTTGAGAAACTCACCGTGTTAGACTTGGTTCTTGAAGTTCTTTTGGAGTGTGAGCCTATCTAGTTGAGTAACTGCGTCTCGCACATCTGTTTCTTCTAGTTCTTTAGGAATTTTAGCTCATGCTGATCAACTAGAAGCATATTCTGTGTTTATCTTACGTCTGCAGCCTTTTCTGCGAGATCCGATAGCAAAAATTGCTCGTAGGAGCTCGATTTCTGCAAGTTCTGAAGGAGGTTCAGATTCTACTTATCCAATGGAAGCATCTTCTGTTTGTGCCTCAGCTTGAACATGATACACTTGTTTCTGCAAGTTATTTCTTCGTTTCAGTTCGTGCTGATCCTGTATCAGCATCTTCTCTTGTGCCTCAACTGATTCTTTTGGTGACTGAACGTAGTAGACATATCTGCAAGTTCTTTTGTAGGTTGAACTGGTGCAGAATCCGAAGCATCATCTTCTATAGCCAATTCTGCCTGACAAGATTGCGAGACTCGTCGTGTTAGACGTGTTTCTGCAAGTTCTTTTGAAGTTTGAAATGATTCAGATCATCATCTTGTGTTCCTACCTTAACGCCTTCCTCTATAGCCATTTCCGCCTGATTATTTTGGGAAACTCATCGTGTTAGACTTGGTTCTTGAAGTTCTTTTGGAGTGTGAGACTATCTAGTTGAGTAACTGTGACTCGCATATCTGTTGTCTAGGAATTGTAGCTCGTTCTGATCAACTAGAAGCATATTCTGTGTTTATCTTACCTCTGCAGCCTTTTCTGCGAGATCCGATTGCAAAAATTGCACGTAGGAGCTCGATTTCTGCAAGTTCTGAAGGAGGTTCAGATTCTACTTATCCAATGGAAGCATCTTCTGTTTGTGCCTCAGCTTGAACATGATACACTTGTTTCTGCAAGTTATTTCTTCGTTTCAGCTCTTGCTGATCCTGTATCAGCATCTTCTCTTGTGCCTCAACTGATTCTTTTGGTGACTGAACGTATTAGACATATCTGCAAGTTCTTTTGTAGGTTGAACTGGTGCAGAATCCGAATCATTATCTTCTATAGCCAATTCTGCCTGAAAAGATTGCGAGACTCGTCGTGTAAGACTTGTTTCTGCAAGTTTTTTTGGAGTTTGAAATGGTTCAGATCATCATCTTCTGTTCGTACCTTAATGCCTTTCTCTATAGCCATTTCCGCCCGATTATTTTGAGAAACTCATCGTGTTAGACTTGGTTCTTGAAGTTCTTTTGGAATGTGAGCCTATCTAATTGAGTAACTGCGTCTCCCACATCTGTTTCTTCTAGTTCTCTAGGAATTTTAGCTCATGCTTATCAACTAGAAGCATATTCTGTGTTTATCTTACCTCTGCAGCCTTTTGTGCGAGATCCGATTGCAAAAATTGCTCGTAGGAGCTCGATTTCTGCAAGTTCTGAAGGAGGTTCAGATTCTACTTTTCCAATGGAAGCATCTTCTGTTTGTGCCTCAGCTTTAACATGATACACTTGTTTCTGCAAGTTATTTCTTCGTTTCAGCTCTTGCTGATCCTGTGCATCTTCTCTTGTGCCTCAACTGATTGTTTTGGTGACTGAACGTATTAGACATATCTGCAAGTTCTTTTGTAGGTTGAACTGGTGCAGAATCCGAATCATCATCTTCTATAGCCAATTCTGCCTGAAAAGATTGCGAGACACGTCGTGTAAGACTTGTTTCTGCAAGTTCTTTTGGAGTTTGAATTGGTTCAGATCATCATCTTCTGTTTGTACCTTAACACCTTCCTCTATAGCCATTTCCGCCTGATTAGTTTGAGAAACTCATCGTGTTAGACTTGATTCTTGAAGTTCTTTTGGAGTGTGAGCCTATCTAGTTGAGTAACTGCGTCTCGCAAATCTGTTTCTTCTAGTTCTCTAGGAATTTTAGCTCATGCTGATCAACTAGAAGCATATTCTGTGTTTATCTTACCTCTGCAGCCTTTTCTGCGAGATCCGATTGCAAAAATTGCTCGTAGGAGCTCGATTTCTGCAAGTTCTGAAGGAGGTTCAGATTCTACTTATCCAATGGAAGCATCTTCTGTTTGTGCCTCAGCTGCTTCTCCTAGAGCTAAATTTGAATATAATACACTTGTTTCTGCAAGTTATTTCTTCCGTTTAGCTCGTGCTAATCCTGTATCAGCATCTTCTCTTGTGCCTCAACTGATTCGTTTGGTGACTGAACGTAGTAGACATATCTGCAAGTTCTTTTGTAGGTTGAACTGGTGCAGAATCCGGATCATCATCTTCTATAGCCAATTCTGCCTGAAAAGATTGCGAGACTCGTCGTGTTAGACGTGTTTCAGCAAGTTCTTTTGAAATTTGAAATGGTTCAGATCATCATCTTCTGTTCGTACCTTAACGACTTCCTCTATAGCCATTTCCGCCTGATTATTTTGAGAAACTCATCGTAATAGACTTGTTTCTTGAAGTTCTTTCTGAGTGTGAGACTATCTAGTTGAGTAACTGCGACTCGCATATCTGTTTCTTCTAGTTCTCTAGGAATTTTACCTCGTTCTGATCAATTAGAAGCATATTCTATGCTTATCTTATTCTCTGCAGCCTTTTGTGCGAGATCTGTTTGCAAAAACTGCTTGTACGAGCTCGATATCTGCAAGTTCTGAAGAAGGAGGTTCAGATTCTACTTATCCAATGGAAGCATCTTCTGTTTGTGCCTCAGCGGCTTCTCCTAGAGCTGAATTTGAACATTATACACTTGTTTCTGCAAGTTATTTCTTCGTTTCAGCTCGTGCTGATCCTGTATCAGCATCTTCTCTTGTGCCTCAACTGATTCTTTTGGTGACTGAACGTATTAGACATATCTGCAATTCTTTTGCAGGTTGAACTGGTGCAGAATCCGAATCATTATCTTCTATAGCCAATTCTGCCTGAAAAGATTGCGAGACTCGTCGTGTAAGACTTGTTTGTGCAAGTTCTTTTGGAGTTTGAAATGGTTCAGATCATCATCTTCTGTTTGTACCTTAACGCCTTCCTCTATAGCCATTTCCACCTGATTAGTTTGAGAAACTCACCGTGTTAGACTTGGTTCTTGAAGTTCTTTTGGAGTGTGAGCCTATCTAGTTGAGTAACTGCGTCTCGCACATCTGTTTCTTCTAGTTCTCTAGGAATTTTAGCTCATGCTGATCAACTAGAAGCATATTCTGTGTTTATCTTACGTCTGCAGCCTTGTCTGCGAGATCCGATAGCAAAAATTGCTCGTAGGAGCTCGATTTCTGCAAGTTCTGAAGGAGGTTCAGATTCTACTTATCCAATGGAAGCATCTTCTGTTTGTGCCTCAGCTTGAACATGATACACTTGCTTCTGCAAGTTATTTCTTCGTTTCAGTTCGTGCTGATCCTGTATCAGCATCTTCTCTTGTGCCTCAACTGATTCTTTTGGTGACTGAACGTAGTAGACATATCTGCAAGTTCTTTTGTAGGTTGAACTGGTGCAGAATCCGAACCATCATCTTCTATAGCCAATTCTGCCTGACAAGATTGCGAGACTCGTCGTGTTAGACGTGTTTCTGCAAGTTCTTTTGAAGTTTGAAATGATTCAGATCATCATCTTGTGTTCCTACCTTAACGCCTTCCTCTATAGCCATTTCCGCCTGATTATTTTGAGAAACTCATCGTGTTAGACTTGGTTCTTGTAGTTCTTTTGGAGTGTGAGACTATCTAGTTGAGTAACTGTGACTCGCATATCTGTTCTCTAGGAATTGTAGCTCGTTCTGATAAACTAGAAGCATATTCTGTGTTTATCTTACCTCTGCAGCCTTTTCTGCGAGATCCGATTGCAAAAATTGCTCGTAGGAACTCGATTTCTGCAAGTTCTGATGGAGGTTCAGATTCTACTTATCCAGTGGAAGCATCTTCTGTTTGTGCCTCAGCTTGAACATGATACACTTGTTTCTGCAAGTTATTTCTTCGTTTCAGCTCTTGCTGATCCTGTATCAGCATCTTCTCTTGTGCCTCAACTGATTCTTTTGGTGACTGAACGTAGTAGACATATCTGCAAGTTCTTTTGTAGGTTGAACTGGTGCAGAATCCGAAGCATCATCTTCTATAGCCAATTCTGCCTGACAAGATTGCGAGACTCGTCGTGTTAGACGTGTTTCTGCAAGTTCTTTTGAAGTTTGAAATGATTCAGATCATCATCTTGTGTTCCTACCTTAACGCCTTCCTCTATAGCCATTTCCGCCTGATTATTTTGAGAAACTCATGGTGTTAGACTTGGTTCTTGTAGTTCTTTTGGAGTGTGAGACTATCTAGTTGAGTAACTGTGACTCGCATATCTGTTCTCTATGAATTGTAGCTCGTTCTGATAAACTAGAAGCATATTCTGTGTTTATCTTACCTCTGCAGCCTTTTCTGCGAGATCCGATTGCAAAAATTGCTCGTAGGAACTCGATTTCTGCAAGTTCTGAAGGAGGTTCAGATTCTACTTATCCAATGGAAGCATCTTCTGTTTGTGCCTCAGCTGCTTCTCCTAGAGCTAAATTTGAATATAATACACTTGTTTCTGCAAGTTATTTCTTCCGTTTAGCTCGTGCTAATCCTGAATCAACATCTTCTCTTGTGCCTCAACTGATTCGTTTGGTGACTGAACGTAGTAGACATATCTGCAAGTTCTTTTGTAGGTTGAACTGGTGCAGAATCCGGATCATCATCTTCTATAGCCAATTCTGCCTGAAAAGATTGCGAGACTCGTCGTGTTAGACGTGTTTCAGCAAGTTCTTTTGAAATTTGAAATGGTTCAGATCATCATCTTCTGTTCGTACCTTAACGACTTCCTCTATAGTCATTTCCGCCTGATTATTTTGAGAAACTCATCGTAATAGACTTGTTTCTTGAAGTTCTTTCTGAGTGTGAGACTATCTAGTTGAGTAACTGCGACTCGCATATCTGTTTCTTCTAGTTCTCTAGGAATTTTACCTCGTTCTGATCAATTAGAAGCATATTCTATGCTTATCTTATTCTCTGCAGCCTTTTGTGCGAGATCTGTTTGCAAAAACTGCTTGTACGAGCTCGATATCTGCAAGTTCTGAAGAAGGAGGTTCAGATTCTACTTATCCAATGGAAGCATCTTCTGTTTGTGCCTCAGCGGCTTCTCCTAGAGCTGAATTTGAACATTATACACTTGTTTCTGCAAGTTATTTCTTCGTTTCAGCTCGTGCTGATCCTGTATCAGCATCTTCTCTTGTGCCTCAACTGATTCTTTTGGTGACTGAACGTATTAGACATATCTGCAATTCTTTTGCAGGTTGAACTGGTGCAGAATCCGAATCATTATCTTCTATAGCCAATTCTGCCTGAAAAGATTGCGAGACTCGTCGTGTAAGACTTGTTTGTGCAAGTTCTTTTGGAGTTTGAAATGGTTCAGATCATCATCTTCTGTTTGTACCTTAACGCCTTCCTCTATAGCCATTTCCGCCTGATTAGTTTGAGAAACTCACCGTGTTAGACTTGGTTCTTGAAGTTCTTTTGGAGTGTGAGCCTATCTAGTTGAGTAACTGCGTCTCGCACATCTGTTTCTTCTAGTTCTCTAGGAATTTTAGCTCATGCTTATCAACTAGAAGCATATTCTGTGTTTATCTTACCTCTGCAGCCTTGTCTGCGAGATCCGATAGCAAAAATTGCTCGTAGGAGCTCGATTTCTGCTACTTCTGAAGGAGGTTCGGATTCTACTTATCCAATGGAAGCATCTTCTGTTTGTGCCTCAGCTTGAACATGATACACTTGTTTCTGCAAGTTATTTCTTCGTTTCAGCTCTTGCTGATCCTGTATCAGCATCTTCTCTTGTGCCTCAACTGATTCTTTTGGTGACTGAACGTATTAGACATATCTGCAAGTTCTTTTGTAGGTTGAACTGGTGCAGAATCCGAATCATTATCTTCTATAGCCAATTCTGCCTGAAAAGATTGCGAGACTCGTCGTGTAAGACTTGTTTCTGCAAGTTTTTTTGGAGTTTGAAATGGTTCAGATCATCATCTTCTGTTCGTACCTTAATGCCTTTCTCTATAGCCATTTCCGCCCGATTATTTTGAGAAACTCATCGTGTTAGACTTGGTTCTTGAAGTTCTTTTGGAATGTGAGCCTATCTAATTGAGTAACTGCGTCTCCCACATCTGTTTCTTCTAGTTCTCTAGGAATTTTAGCTCATGCTTATCAACTAGAAGCATATTCTGTGTTTATCTTACCTCTGCAGCCTTTTGTGCGAGATCCGATTGCAAAAATTGCTCGTAGGAGCTCGATTTCTGCAAGTTCTGAAGGAGGTTCAGATTCTACTTTTCCAATGGAAGCATCTTCTGTTTGTGCCTCAGCTTTAACATGATACACTTGTTTCTGCAAGTTATTTCTTCGTTTCAGCTCTTGCTGATCCTGTGCATCTTCTCTTGTGCCTCAACTGATTCTTTTGGTGACTGAACGTATTAGACATATCTGCAAGTTCTTTTGTAGGTTGAACTGGTGCAGAATCCGAATCATCATCTTCTATAGCCAATTCTGCCTGAAAAGATTGCGAGACTCGTCGTGTAAGACTTGTTTCTGCAAGTTCTTTTGGAGTTTGAATTGGTTCAGATCATCATCTTCTGTTTGTACCTTAACACCTTCCTCTATAGCCATTTCCGCCTGATTAGTTTGAGAAACTCATCGTGTTAGACTTGATTCTTGAAGTTCTTTTGGAGTGTGAGCCTATCTAGTTGAGTAACTGCGTCTCGCAAATCTGTTTCTTCTAGTTCTCTAGGAATTTTAGCTCATGCTGATCAACTAGAAGCATATTCTGTGTTTATCTTACCTCTGCAGCCTTTTCTGCGAGATCCGATTGCAAAAATTGCTCGTAGGAGCTCGATTTCTGCAAGTTCTGAAGGAGGTTCAGATTCTACTTATCCAATGGAAGCATCTTCTGTTTGTGCCTCAGCTGCTTCTCCTAGAGCTAAATTTGAATATAATACACTTGTTTCTGCAAGTTATTTCTTCCGTTTAGCTCGTGCTAATCCTGAATCAACATCTTCTCTTGTGCCTCAACTGATTCGTTTGGTGACTGAACGTAGTAGACATATCTGCAAGTTCTTTTGTAGGTTGAACTGGTGCAGAATCCGGATCATCATCTTCTATAGCCAATTCTGCCTGAAAAGATTGCGAGACTCGTCGTGTTAGACGTGTTTCAGCAAGTTCTTTTGAAATTTGAAATGGTTCAGATCATCATCTTCTGTTCGTACCTTAACGACTTCCTCTATAGTCATTTCCGCCTGATTATTTTGAGAAACTCATCGTAATAGACTTGTTTCTTGAAGTTCTTTCTGAGTGTGAGACTATCTAGTTGAGTAACTGCGACTCGCATATCTGTTTCTTCTAGTTCTCTAGGAATTTTACCTCGTTCTGATCAATTAGAAGCATATTCTATGCTTATCTTATTCTCTGCAGCCTTTTGTGCGAGATCTGTTTGCAAAAACTGCTTGTACGAGCTCGATATCTGCAAGTTCTGAAGAAGGAGGTTCAGATTCTACTTATCCAATGGAAGCATCTTCTGTTTGTGCCTCAGCGGCTTCTCCTAGAGCTAAATTTGAACATTATACACTTGTTTCTGCAAGTTATTTCTTCGTTTCAGCTCGTGCTGATCCTGTATCAGCATCTTCTCTTGTGCCTCAACTGATTCTTTTGGTGACTGAACGTATTAGACATATCTGCAAGTTCTTTTGCAGGTTGAACTGGTGCAGAATCCGAATCATTATCTTCTATAGCCAATTCTGCCTGAAAAGATTGCGAGACTCGTCGTGTAAGACTTGTTTGTGCAAGTTCTTTTGGAGTTTGAAATGGTTCAGATCATCATCTTCTGTTTGTACCTTAACGCCTTCCTCTATAGCCATTTCCGCCTGATTAGTTTGAGAAACTCACCGTGTTAGACTTGGTTCTTGAAGTTCTTTTGGAGTGTGAGCCTATCTAGTTGAGTAACTGCGTCTCGCACATCTGTTTCTTCTAGTTCTCTAGGAATTTTAGCTCATGCTGATCAACTAGAAGCATATTCTGTGTTTATCTTACGTCTGCAGCCTTTTCTGCGAGATCCGATAGCAAAAATTGCTCGTAGGAGCTCGATTTCTGCAAGTTCTGAAGGAGGTTCAGATTCTACTTATCCAATGGAAGCATCTTCTGTTTGTGCCTCAGCTTGAACATGATACACTTGTTTCTGCAAGTTATTTCTTCGTTTCAGTTCGTGCTGATCCTGTATCAGCATCTTCTCTTGTGCCTCAACTGATTCTTTTGGTGACTGAACGTAGTAGACATATCTGCAAGTTCTTTTGTAGGTTGAACTGGTGCAGAATCCGAAGCATCATCTTCTATAGCCAATTCTGCCTGACAAGATTGCGAGACTCGTCGTGTTAGACGTGTTTCTGCAAGTTCTTTTGAAGTTTGAAATGATTCAGATCATCATCTTGTGTTCCTACCTTAACGCCTTCCTCTATAGCCATTTCCGCCTGATTATTTTGAGAAACTCATCGTGTTAGACTTGGTTCTTGAAGTTCTTTTGGAGTGTGAGACTATCTAGTTGAGTAACTGTGACTCGCATATCTGTTCTCTAGGAATTGTAGCTCGTTCTAATCAACTAGAAGCATATTCTGTGTTTATCTTACCTCTGCAGCCTTTTCTGCGAGATCCGATTGCAAAAATTGCTCGTAGGAACTCGATTTCTGCAAGTTCTGATGGAGGTTCAGATTCTACTTATCCAGTGGAAGCATCTTCTGTTTGTGCCTCAGCTTGAACATGATACACTTGTTTCTGCAAGTTATTTCTTCGTTTCAGCTCTTGCTGATCCTGTATCAGCATCTTCTCTTGTGCCTCAACTGATTCTTTTGGTGACTGAACGTATTAGACATATCTGCAAGTTCTTTTGTAGGTTGAACTGGTGCAGAATCCGAATCATTATCTTCTATAGCCAATTCTGCCTGAAAAGATTGCGAGACTCGTCGTGTAAGACTTGTTTCTGCAAGTTTTTTTGGAGTTTGAAATGGTTCAGATCATCATCTTCTGTTCGTACCTTAATGCCTTTCTCTATAGCCATTTCCGCCCGATTATTTTGAGAAACTCATCGTGTTAGACTTGGTTCTTGAAGTTCTTTTGGAATGTGAGCCTATCTAATTGAGTAACTGCGTCTCCCACATCTGTTTCTTCTAGTTCTCTAGGAATTTTAGCTCATGCTTATCAACTAGAAGCATATTCTGTGTTTATCTTACCTCTGCAGCCTTTTGTGCGAGATCCGATTGCAAAAATTGCTCGTAGGAGCTCGATTTCTGCAAGTTCTGAAGGAGGTTCAGATTCTACTTTTCCAATGGAAGCATCTTCTGTTTGTGCCTCAGCTTTAACATGATACACTTGTTTCTGCAAGTTATTTCTTCGTTTCAGCTCTTGCTGATCCTGTGCATCTTCTCTTGTGCCTCAACTGATTCTTTTGGTGACTGAACGTATTAGACATATCTGCAAGTTCTTTTGTAGGTTGAACTGGTGCAGAATCCGAATCATCATCTTCTATAGCCAATTCTGCCTGAAAAGATTGCGAGACTCGTCGTGTAAGACTTGTTTCTGCAAGTTCTTTTGGAGTTTGAATTGGTTCAGATCATCATCTTCTGTTTGTACCTTAACACCTTCCTCTATAGCCATTTCCGCCTGATTAGTTTGAGAAACTCATCGTGTTAGACTTGATTCTTGAAGTTCTTTTGGAGTGTGAGCCTATCTAGTTGAGTAACTGCGTCTCGCAAATCTGTTTCTTCTAGTTCTCTAGGAATTTTAGCTCATGCTGATCAACTAGAAGCATATTCTGTGTTTATCTTACCTCTGCAGCCTTTTCTGCGAGATCCGATTGCAAAAATTGCTCGTAGGAGCTCGATTTCTGCAAGTTCTGAAGGAGGTTCAGATTCTACTTATCCAATGGAAGCATCTTCTGTTTGTGCCTCAGCTGCTTCTCCTAGAGCTAAATTTGAATATAATACACTTGTTTCTGCAAGTTATTTCTTCCGTTTAGCTCGTGCTAATCCTGAATCAACATCTTCTCTTGTGCCTCAACTGATTCGTTTGGTGACTGAACGTAGTAGACATATCTGCAAGTTCTTTTGTAGGTTGAACTGGTGCAGAATCCGGATCATCATCTTCTATAGCCAATTCTGCCTGAAAAGATTGCGAGACTCGTCGTGTTAGACGTGTTTCAGCAAGTTCTTTTGAAATTTGAAATGGTTCAGATCATCATCTTCTGTTCGTACCTTAACGACTTCCTCTATAGTCATTTCCGCCTGATTATTTTGAGAAACTCATCGTAATAGACTTGTTTCTTGAAGTTCTTTCTGAGTGTGAGACTATCTAGTTGAGTAACTGCGACTCGCATATCTGTTTCTTCTAGTTCTCTAGGAATTTTACCTCGTTCTGATCAATTAGAAGCATATTCTATGCTTATCTTATTCTCTGCAGCCTTTTGTGCGAGATCTGTTTGCAAAAACTGCTTGTACGAGCTCGATATCTGCAAGTTCTGAAGAAGGAGGTTCAGATTCTACTTATCCAATGGAAGCATCTTCTGTTTGTGCCTCAGCGGCTTCTCCTAGAGCTAAATTTGAACATTATACACTTGTTTCTGCAAGTTATTTCTTCGTTTCAGCTCGTGCTGATCCTGTATCAGCATCTTCTCTTGTGCCTCAACTGATTCTTTTGGTGACTGAACGTATTAGACATATCTGCAAGTTCTTTTGCAGGTTGAACTGGTGCAGAATCCGAATCATTATCTTCTATAGCCAATTCTGCCTGAAAAGATTGCGAGACTCGTCGTGTAAGACTTGTTTGTGCAAGTTCTTTTGGAGTTTGAAATGGTTCAGATCATCATCTTCTGTTTGTACCTTAACGCCTTCCTCTATAGCCATTTCCGCCTGATTAGTTTGAGAAACTCACCGTGTTAGACTTGGTTCTTGAAGTTCTTTTGGAGTGTGAGCCTATCTAGTTGAGTAACTGCGTCTCGCACATCTGTTTCTTCTAGTTCTCTAGGAATTTTAGCTCATGCTGATCAACTAGAAGCATATTCTGTGTTTATCTTACGTCTGCAGCCTTTTCTGCGAGATCCGATAGCAAAAATTGCTCGTAGGAGCTCGATTTCTGCAAGTTCTGAAGGAGGTTCAGATTCTACTTATCCAATGGAAGCATCTTCTGTTTGTGCCTCAGCTTGAACATGATACACTTGTTTCTGCAAGTTATTTCTTCGTTTCAGTTCGTGCTGATCCTGTATCAGCATCTTCTCTTGTGCCTCAACTGATTCTTTTGGTGACTGAACGTAGTAGACATATCTGCAAGTTCTTTTGTAGGTTGAACTGGTGCAGAATCCGAAGCATCATCTTCTATAGCCAATTCTGCCTGACAAGATTGCGAGACTCGTCGTGTTAGACGTGTTTCTGCAAGTTCTTTTGAAGTTTGAAATGATTCAGATCATCATCTTGTGTTCCTACCTTAACGCCTTCCTCTATAGCCATTTCCGCCTGATTATTTTGAGAAACACATCGTGTTAGACTTGGTTCTTGAAGTTCTTTTGGAGTGTGAGACTATCTAGTTGAGTAACTGTGACTCGCATATCTGTTCTCTAGGAATTGTAGCTCGTTCTGATCAACTAGAAGCATATTCTGTGTTTATCTTACCTCTGCAGCCTTTTCTGCGAGATCCGATTGCAAAAATTGCTCGTAGGAACTCGATTTCTGCAAGTTCTGATGGAGGTTCAGATTCTACTTATCCAGTGGAAGCATCTTCTGTTTGTGCCTCAGCTTGAACATGATACACTTGTTTCTGCAAGTTATTTCTTCGTTTCAGCTCTTGCTGATCCTGTATCAGCATCTTCTCTTGTGCCTCAACTGATTTTTTTGGTGACTGAACGTATTAGACATATCTGCAAGTTCTTTTGTAGGTTGAACTGGTGCAGAATCCGAATCATTATCTTCTATAGCCAATTCTGCCTGAAAAGATTGCGAGACTCGTCGCGTAAGACTTGTTTCTGCAAGTTTTTTTGGAGTTTGAAATGGTTCAGATCATCATCTTCTGTTCGTACCTTAATGCCTTTCTCTATAGCCATTTCCGCCCGATTATTTTGAGAAACTCATCGTGTTAGACTTGGTTCTTGAAGTTCTTTTGGAATGTGAGCCTATCTAATTGAGTAACTGCGTCTCCCACATCTGTTTCTTCTAGTTCTCTAGGAATTTTAGCTCATGCTTATCAACTAGAAGCATATTCTGTGTTTATCTTACCTCTGCAGCCTTTTGTGCGAGATCCGATTGCAAAAATTGCTCGTAGGAGCTCGATTTCTGCAAGTTCTGAAGGAGGTTCAGATTCTACTTTTCCAATGGAAGCATCTTCTGTTTGTGCCTCAGCTTTAACATGATACACTTGTTTCTGCAAGTTATTTCTTCGTTTCAGCTCGTGCTGATCCTGTATCAGCATCTTCTCTTGTGCCTCAACTGATTCTTTTGGTGACTGAACGTATTAGACATATCTGCAAGTTCTTTTGCAGGTTGAACTTGTGCAGAATCCGAATCATTATCTTCTATAGCCAATTCTGCCTGAAAAGATTGCGAGACTCGTCGTGTAAGACTTGTTTGTGCAAGTTCTTTTGGAGTTTGAAATGGTTCAGATCATCATCTTCTGTTTGTACCTTAACGCCTTCCTCTATAGCCATTTCCGCCTGATTAGTTTGAGAAACTCATCGTGTTAGACTTGATTCTTGAAGTTCTTTTGGAGTGTGAGCCTATCTAGTTGAGTAACTGCGTCTCGCACATCTGTTTCTTCTAGTTCTCTAGGAATTTTAGCTCATGCTGATCAACTAGAAGCATATTCTGTGTTTATCTTACGTCTGCAGCCTTTTCTGCGAGATCCGATAGCAAAAATTGCTCGTAGGAGCTCGATTTCTGCAAGTTCTGAAGGAGGTTCAGATTCTACTTATCCAATGGAAGCATCTTCTGTTTGTGCCTCAGCTTGAACATGATACACTTGTTTCTGCAAGCTATTTCTTCGTTTCAGCTCGTGCTGATCCTGTATCAGCATCTTCTCTTGTGCCTCAACTGATTCTTTTGGTGACTGAACGTAGTAGACATATCTGGAAGTTCTTTTGTAGGTTGAACTGGTGCATAATCCGAAGCATCATCTTCTATAGCCAATTCTGCTGAGGCACAAACAGAAGATGCTTTCATTGGAAAAGTAGAATCTGAACATCCTTCAGAACTTGCAGAAATCGATCTCCTACGAGCAATTTTTGCAATCGGATCTCGCAGAAAAGGCTGCAGAGGTAAGATAAACACAGAATATGCTTCTAGTTGATCAGAACGAGCTACAATTCCTAGAGAACTAGAAGAAACAGATATGCAAGTCAACTCAACTAGATAGTCTCACACTCCAAAAGAACTTCAAGAAATAAGTCTATTACGATGAGTTTCTCAAAATAATCAGGCGGAAATGGCTATAGAGGAAGGCGTTAAGGTACGAACAGAAGATGATGATCTGAATCATTTCAAACTTCAAAAGAACTTGCAGAAACACGTCTAACACGACGAGTCTCGCAGTCTTTTCAGGCAGAATTGGCTATAGAAGATGATGATTCGGATTCTGCACCAGTTCAACCTACAAAACAACTTTCAGATATGTCTAATACGTTCAGACACCAAAAGAATCAGTTGAGGCACAAAAGAAGATGCTGATACAGGATCAGCACGAGCTGAAACGAAAAAATAACTTGCAGAAACAAGTGTATTATGTTGAAATTTAGCTATAGGAGAAGCAGCTGAGGCACAAACAGAAGATGCTTCCATTGGATAAGTAGAATCTGAACCTCCTTCAGAACTTGAAGAAATCGAGCTCCTACGAGCAATTTTTGCAATCGGATCTCGCACAAAAGGCTGCAGAGGTAAGATAAACACAGAATATGCTTCTAGTTGATCAGCATGAGCTAAAATTCCTCGAGAACTAGAAGAAACAGATGTGCAGTTACTAAATTAGATAGGCTCACACTCCAAAAGAACTTCAAGAACCAAGTCTAACACGATGAGTTTCTAAAAATAATCGGGCGGAAATGGCTATAGAGTACGGCGTTAAGGTACGAACAGAAGATGATGATCTGAACCATTTCAAACTTCAAAAGAACTTGCAGAAACAAGTCTAACACGACGAGTCTCGCAATCTTTTCAGGCAGAATTGGCTATAGAAGATGATGCTTCGGATTCTGCACCAGTTCAACCTACAAAAGAACTTGCAGATATGTCTACTACGTTCAGTCACCAAAAGAATCAGTTGAGGCACAAGAGAAGATGCTGATACAGGATCAGCACGAGCTGAAACGAAGAAATAACTTGCAGAAACAAGTGTATCATGTTCAAGCTGAGGCACAAACAGAAGATGCTTCCATTGGATAAGTAGAATCTGAACCTCCTTCAGAACTTGCAGAAATCGAGCTCCTACGAGTAATTTTTGCAATCGGATCTCGCAGAAAAAGCTGCAGAGGTAAGATAAACACAGAATATGCTTCTATCTGATCAGCATGAGCTAAAATTCCTAGAGAACTAGAAGAAACAGGTGTGCGAGACGCAGTTACTCAACTAGATAGGCTCACACTCCAAAAGAACTTCAAGAATCAAGTCTATTACGATGAGTTTCTCAAACTAATCATGCGGAAATGGCTATAGAGGAAGGTGTTAAGGTACAAACAGAAGATGATGATCTGAACCAATTCAAACTCCAAAAGAACTTGCAGAAACAAGTCTTACACGACGAGTCTCGCAATCTTTTCAGGCAGAATTGGCTATAGAAGATGATGATTCGGATTCTGCACCAGTTCAACCTACAAAAGAACTTGCAGATATGTCTAATACGTTCAGTCACCAAAAGAATCAGTTGAGTCACAAGAGAAGATGCACAGGATCAGCAAGAGCTGAAACGAAGAAATAACTTGCAGAAACAAGTGTATCATGTTCAAGCTGAGGCACAAACAGAAGATGCTTCCATTGGAAAAGTAGACTCTGAACCCCCTTCAGAACTTGCAGAAATCGAGCTCCTACGTGCAATTTTTTCAATCGGATCTCGCAGAAAAGGCTGCAGAGGTAAGATAAACACAGAATATGCTTCTAGTTGATCAGCATGAGCTAAAATTCCTAGAGAACTAGAAGAAACAGATGTGCGAGACGCAGTTACTCAACTTGATAGGCTCACACTCCAAAAGAACTTCAAGAAACAAGTCTATTACGATGAGTTTGTCAAAATAATCAGGCGGAAATGGCTATAGAGGAAATCGTTAAGGTACGAACAGAAGATGATGATCTGAACCATTTCAAATTTCAAAAGAACTTGCAGAAACACGTCTAACACTACGAGTCTCGCAGTCTTTTCAGGCAGAATTGGCTATAGAAGATGATGATTCGGATTCTCCACCAGTTCAACCTACAAAAGAACTTGCAGATATGTCTAATACGTTCAGTCACCAAAAGAATCAGTTGAGTCACAAGAGAAGATGCACAGGATCAGCAAGAGCTGAAACGAAGAAATAACTTGCAGAAACAAGTGTATCATGTTCAAGCTGAGGCACAAACAGAAGATGCTTCCATTGGATAAGTAGAATCTGAACCTCCTTCAGAACTTGAAGAAATCGAGCTCCTACGAGCAATTTTTGCAATCGGATCTCGCACAAAAGGCTGCAGAGGTAAGATAAACACAGAATATGCTTCTAGTTGATCAGCATGAGCTAAAATTCCTAGAGAACTAGAAGAAACAGATGTGCAGTTGCTCAAATAGATAGGCTCACACTCCAAAAGAACTTCAAGAACCAAGTCTAACACGATGAGTTTCTCAAAATAATCGTGCGGAAATGGCTATAGAGTACGGCGTTAAGGTACGAACAGAAGATGATGATCTGAACCATTTCAAACTTCAAAAGAACTTGCAGAAACACGTCTAACACGACGAGTCTCGCAATCTTTTCAGGCAGAATTGGCTATAGAAGATGATGATTCGAATTCTGCACCAGTTCAACCTACAAAAGAACTTGCAGATATGTCTAATACGTTCAGTCACCAATAGAATCAGTTGAGGCACAAGAGAAGATGCACAGGATCAGCAAGAGCTGAAACGAAGAAATAACTTGCAGAAACAAGTGTATCATGTTCAAGCTGATTCACAAACAGAAGATGCTTCCATTGGAAAAGTAGAATCTGAACCTCCTTCAGAACTTGCAGAAATCGAGCTCCTACGAGCAATTTTTGCAATCGGATCTCGCACAAAAGGCTGCAGAGGTAAGATAAACACAGAATATGCTTCTAGTTGATAAGCATGAGCTAAAATTCCTAGAGAACTAGAAGAAACAGATTTGCGAGACGCAGTTACTCAATTAGATAGGCTCACATTCCAAAAGAACTTCAAGAACCAAGTCTAACACGATGAGTTTCTCAAAATAATCGGGCGGAAATGGCTATAGAGGAAGGCATTAAGGTACGAACAGAAGATGATGATCTGAACCATTTCAAATTTCAAAAGAACTTGCAGAAGCAAGTCTAACACGACGAGTCTCGCAATCTTTTCAGGCAGAATTGGCTATAGAAGATGATGCTTCGGATTCTGCACCAGTTCAACCTACAAAAGAACTTTCAGATATGTCTAATACGTTCAGTCACCAAAAGAATCAGTTGAGGCACAAGAGAAGATACTGATACAGGATCAGCACGAGCTGAAACAAAGAAATAACTTGCAGAAACAAGTGTATCATGTTCAAGCTGAGGCACAAACAGAAGATGCTTCCATTGGATAAGTAGAATCTGAACCTCCCTCAGAACTTGCAGAAATCGAGCTCCTACGAGCAATTTTTGCAATCGGATCTCGCAGAAAAGGCTGCAGAGGTAAGATAAACACAGAATATGCTTCTAGTTGATCAGCATGAGCTAAAATTCCTAGAGAACTAGAAGAAACAGATTTGCGAGACGCAGTTACTCAATTAGATAGTGTCACACTCCAAAAGAACTTCAAGAAACAAGTCTATTACGATGAGTTTCTCAAAATAATCAGGCGGAAATGGCTACAGAGGAATGCGTTAAGGTACGAACAGAAGATGATGATCTGAACCATTTCAAATTTCAAAAGAACTTGCAGAAACACGTCTAACACGACGAGTCTCGCAATCTTTTCAGGCAGAATTGGCTATAGAAGATGATGATTCGGATTCTGCACCAGTTCAACCTACAAAAGAACTTGCAGATATGTCTACTACATTCAGTCACCAAAAGAATCAGTTAAGGAACAAGAGAAGATGCTGATACAGGATCAGCACGAGCTAAACCGAAGAAAAAACTTGCAGAAACAAGTGTATTATATTCAAATTTAGCTCTAGGAGAAGCAGCTGAGGCACAAACAGAAGATGCTTCCATTGGATAAGTAGAATCTGAACCTCCTTCAGAACTTGCAGAAATCGAGCTCCTACGAGCAATTTTTGCAATCGGATCTCGCAGAAAAGGCTGCAGAGGTAAGATAAACACAGAATATGCTTCTAGTTGATAAGCATGAGCTACAATTCCTAGAGAACTAGAAGAAACAGATATGCGAGACGCAGTTACTCAATTAGATAGTGTCACACTCCAAAAGAACTTCAAGAAACAAGTCTATTACGATGAGTTTCTCAAAATAATCAGGCGGAAATGGCTACAGAGGAATGCGTTAAGGTACGAACAGAAGATGATGATCTGAACCATTTCAAATTTCAAAAGAACTTGCAGAAACACGTCTAACACGACGAGTCTCGCAATCTTTTCAGGCAGAATTGGCTATAGAAGATGATGATTCGGATTCTGCACCAGTTCAACCTAAAAAAGAACTTGCAGATATGTCTACTACGTTCAGTCACCAAAAGGCACAAGAGAAGATGCTGATACAGGATCAGCACGAGGTAAACCGAAGAAATAACTTGCAGAAACAAGTGTATTATATTCAAATTTAGCTCTAGGAGAAGCAGCTGAGGCACAAACAGAAGATGCTTCCATTGGATAAGTAGAATCTGAACCTTCTTCAGAACTTGCAGAAATCGAGCTCCTACGAGCAATTTTTGCAATCGGATCTCGCACAAAAGGCTGCAGAGGTAAGATAAACAAAGAATATGCTTCTAGTTGATCAGCATGAGCTAAAATTCCTAGAGAACTAGAAGAAACAGATGTGGGAGACGCAGTTACTCAATTAGATAGGCTCACATTCCAAAAGAACTTCAAGAATCAAGTCTAACACGATGAGTTTCTCAAACTAATCAGGCGGAAATGGCTAAAGAGGTAAGGCGTTATGGTACAAACAGAAGATGATGATCTGAACCATTTCAAACTCCAAAAGAACTTGCAGAAACAAGTCTTACACGACGAGTCTCGCAATCTTTTCAGGCAGAATTGGCTATAGAAGATGATGATTCGGATTCTGCACCAGTTCAACCACAAAAGAACTTGCAGATATGTCTACTACATTCAGTCACCAAAAGAATCTGTTGAGGCACAAGAGAAGATGCTGATACAGGATCAGCACGAGCTAAACTGAAGAAATAACTTGCAGAAACAAGTGTATTACATTCAAATTTAGCTCTAGGAGAAGCAGCTGAGGCACAAACAGAAGATGCTTCCATTGGATAAGTAGAATCTGAACCTCCTTCAGAACTTGAAGAAATCGAGCTCCTACGAGCAATTTTTGCAATCGGATCTCGCACAAAAGGCTGCAGAGGTAAGATAAACACAGAATATGCTTCTAGTTGATCAGAACGAGCTACAATTCCTAGAGAACTAGAAGAAACAGATATGCGAGTCGCAGTTACTCAACTAGATAGTCTCACACTCCAAAAGAACTTCAAGAAACAAGTCTATTACGATGATTTTCTCAAATTAATCAGGCGGAAATGGCTATAGAGGAAGGCGTTAAGGTACGAACAGAAGATGATGATCTGAACCATTTCAAATTTCAAAAGAACTTGCAGAAACACGTCTAACACGACGAGTCTCGCAATCTTTTCAGGCAGAATTGGCTATAGAAGATGATGATTCGGATTCTGCACCAATTCAACCTACAAAAGAACTTGCAGATATGTCTACTACGTTCAGTCACCAAAAGGCACAAGAGAAGATGCTGATACAGGATCAGCACGAGCTAAACCGAAGAAATAACTTGCAGAAACAAGTGTATTATATTCAAATTTAACTCTAGGAGAAGCAGCTGAGGCACAAACAGAAGATGCTTCCATTGGATAAGTAGAATCTGAACCTCCTTCAGAACTTGCAGAAATCGAGCTCCTACGAGCAATTTTTGCAATCGGATCTCGCACAAAAGGCTGCAGAGGTAAGATAAACAAAGAATATGCTTCTAGTTGATCAGCATGAGCTAAAATTCCTAGAGAACTAGAAGAAACAGATGTGGGAGACGCAGTTACTCAATTAGATAGGCTCACATTCCAAAAGAACTTCAAGAACCAAGTCTAACACGATGAGTTTCTCAAAATAATCGGGCGGAAATGTCTATAGAGGAAGGCATTAAGGTACGAACAGAAGATGATGATCTGAACCATTTCAAACTTCAAAAGAACTTGCAGAAACATGTCTAACACGACGAGTCTCGCAATCTTTTCAGACAGAATTGGCTATAGAAGATGATGCTTCGGATTCTGCACCAGTTTAACCTACAAAAGAACTTGCAGATATGTCTAATACGTTCAGTCACCAAAAGAATCAGTTGAGGCACAAGAGAAGATGCTGATACAGGATCAGCACGAGCTGAAACGAAGAAATAACTTGCAGAAACAAGTGTATCATGTTCAACCTGAGGCACAAACAGAAGATGCTTCCATTGGATAAGTAGAATCTGAACCTCCTTCAGAACTTGCAGAAATCGAGCTCCTACGTGCAATTTTTGCAATCGGATCTCGCAGAAAAGGCTGCAGAGGTAAGATAAACACAGAATATGCTTCTAGTTGATCAGCTTGAGCTAAAATTCCTAGAGAACTAGAAGAAACAGATGTGCAGTTACTCAACTAGATAGGCTCACACTCCCAAAGAACTTCAAGAATCAAGTCTAACACGATGCGTTTCTCAAACTAATCAGGCGGAAATGGCTATAGAGGAAGGCGTTAAGGTACGAACAGAAAATGATGATCTGAACCATTTCAAACTTCAAAAGAACTTGCAGAAACAAGTCTAACACGACGAGTCTCGCAATCTTTTCAGGCAGAATTGGCTATAGAAGATGATGCTTAGGATTCTGCACCAGTTCAACCTACAAAAGAACTTGCAGATATGTCTAATACGTTCAGTCACCAAAAGAATCAGTTGAGGCACAAGAGAAGATACTGATACAGGATCAGCACGAGCTGAAACAAAGAAATAACTTGCAGAAACAAGTGTATCATGTTCAAGCTGAGGCACAAACAGAAGATGCTTCCATTGGATAAGTAGAATCTGAACCTCCCTCAGAACTTGCAGAAATCGAGCTCCTACGAGCAATTATTGCAATCGGATCTCGCAGAAAAGGCTGCAGAGGTAAGATAAACACAGAATATGCTTCTAGTTGATCAGCATGAGCTAAAAATCCTAGAGAACTAGAAGAAACAGATGTGCGAGACGCAGTTACTCAACTAGATAGGCTCACACTCCAAAAGAACTTCAAGAATCAAGTCTAACACGATGAGTTTCTCAAACTAATCAGGCGGAAATGGCTAAAGAGGTAAGGCGTTATGGTACAAACAGAAGATGATGATCTGAACCATTTCAAACTCCAAAAGAACTTGCAGAAACAAGTCTTACACGACGAGTCTCGCAATCATTTCAGGCAGAATTGGCTATAGAAGATGATGATTCGGATTCTGCACCAGTTCAACCTACAAAAGAACTTGCAGATATGTCTACTACATTCAGTCACCAAAAGAATCTGTTGAGGCACAAGAGAAGATGCTGATACAGGATCAGCACGAGCTAAACCGAAGAAATAACTTGCAGAAACAAGTGTATTACATTCAAATTTAGCTCTAGGAGAAGCAGCTGAGGCACAAATAGAAGATGCTTCCATTGGATAAGTAGAATCTGAACCTCCTTCAGAACTTGAAGAAATCGAGCTCGTACGAGCAATTTTTGCAATCGGATCTCGCAGAAAAGGCTGCAGAGGTAAGATAAACACAGAATATGCTTCTAGTTGATCAGAACGAGCTACAATTCCTAGAGAGCTAGAAGAAACAGATATGCGAGTCGCAGTTACTCAACTAGGTAGTCTCACACTCCAAAAGAACTTCAAGAAACAAGTCTATTACGATGATTTTCTCAAAATAATCAGGCGGAAATGGCTATAGAGGAAGGCATTAAGGTACGAACAGAAGATGATGATCTGAACCATTTCAAATTTCAAAAGAACTTGCAGAAACACGTCTAACACGACGAGTCTCGCAATCTTTTCAGGCAGAATTGGCTATAGAAGATGATGATTCGGATTCTGCACCAATTCAACCTACAAAAGAACTTGCAGATATGTCTACTACGTTCAGTCACCAAAAGGCACAAGAAAAGATGCTGATACAGGATCAGCACGAGCTAAACCGAAGAAATAACTTGCAGAAACAAGTGTATCATGTTCAAGCTGAGGCACAAACAGAAGATGCTTCCATTGGATAAGTAGAATCTGAACCTCCTTCAGAACTTGCAGAAATCGAGCTCCTACGTGCAATTTTTGCAATCGGATCTCGCAGAAAAGGCTGCAGAGGTAAGATAAACACAGAATATGCTTCTAGTTGATCAGCTTGAGCTAAAATTCCTAGAGAACTAGAAGAAACAGATGTGCAGTTACTCAACTAGATAGGCTCACACTCCCAAAGAACTTCAAGAATCAAGTCTAACACGATGCGTTTCTCAAACTAATCAGGCGGAAATGGCTATAGATCAAGGTGTTAAGGTACGAACAGAAGATGATGATCTGAACCATTTCAAACTTCAAAAGAACTTGCAGAAACAAGTCTAACACGACGAGTCTCGCAATCTTTTCAGGCAGAATTGGCTATAGAAGATGATGCTTCGGATTCTGCACCAGTTCAACCTACAAAAGAACTTGCAGATATGTCTAATACGTTCAGTCACCAAAAGAATCAGTTGAGGCACAAGAGAAGATACTGATACAGGATCAGCACGAGCTGAAACAAAGAAATAACTTGCAGAAACAAGTGTATCATGTTCAAGCTGAGGCACAAACAGAAGATGCTTCCATTGGATAAGTAGAATCTGAACCTCCCTCAGAACTTGCAGAAATCGAGCTCCTACGAGCAATTTTTGCAATCGGATCTCGCAGAAAAGGCTGCAGAGGTAAGATAAACACAGAATATGCTTCTAGTTGATCAGCATGAGCTAAAAATCCTAGAGAACTAGAAGAAACAGATGTGCGAGACGCAGTTACTCAACTAGATAGGCTCACACTCCAAAAGAACTTCAAGAATCAAGTCTAACACGATGAGTTTCTCAAACTAATCAGGCGGAAATGGCTAAAGAGGTAAGGCGTTATGGTACAAACAGAAGATGATGATCTGAACCATTTCAAACTTAAAAAGAACTTGCAGAAACACGTCTAACACGACGAGTCTCGCAATCTTTTCAGGCAGAATTGGCTATAGAAGATGATGATTCGGATTCTGCACCAGTTCAACCTACAAAAGAACTTGCA
Organism: Cepaea hortensis; assembly: GCA_963921405.1. NCBI lineage: Eukaryota > Metazoa > Mollusca > Gastropoda > Stylommatophora > Helicidae > Cepaea > Cepaea hortensis. The sequence continues at coordinate 82,003,568 of OY992884.1, read as the reverse complement.
GATATGTCTACTACATTCAGTCACCAAAAGAATCAGTTAAGGAACAAGAGAAGATGCTGATACAGGATCAGCACGAGCTAAACCGAAGAAAAAACTTGCAGAAACAAGTGTATTATATTCAAATTTAGCTCTAGGAGAAGCAGCTGAGGCACAAACAGAAGATGCTTCCATTGGATAAGTAGAATCTGAACCTCCTTCAGAACTTGCAGAAATCGAGCTCCTACGAGCAATTTTTGCAATCGGATCTCGCAGAAAAGGCTGCAGAGGTAAGATAAACACAGAATATGCTTCTAGTTGATAAGCATGAGCTACAATTCCTAGAGAACTAGAAGAAACAGATATGCGAGACGCAGTTACTCAATTAGATAGTGTCACACTCCAAAAGAACTTCAAGAAACAAGTCTATTACGATGAGTTTCTCAAAATAATCAGGCGGAAATGGCTACAGAGGAATGCGTTAAGGTACGAACAGAAGATGATGATCTGAACCATTTCAAATTTCAAAAGAACTTGCAGAAACACGTCTAACACGACGAGTCTCGCAATCTTTTCAGGCAGAATTGGCTATAGAAGATGATGATTCGGATTCTGCACCAGTTCAACCTAAAAAAGAACTTGCAGATATGTCTACTACGTTCAGTCACCAAAAGGCACAAGAGAAGATGCTGATACAGGATCAGCACGAGGTAAACCGAAGAAATAACTTGCAGAAACAAGTGTATTATATTCAAATTTAGCTCTAGGAGAAGCAGCTGAGGCACAAACAGAAGATGCTTCCATTGGATAAGTAGAATCTGAACCTTCTTCAGAACTTGCAGAAATCGAGCTCCTACGAGCAATTTTTGCAATCGGATCTCGCACAAAAGGCTGCAGAGGTAAGATAAACAAAGAATATGCTTCTAGTTGATCAGCATGAGCTAAAATTCCTAGAGAACTAGAAGAAACAGATGTGGGAGACGCAGTTACTCAATTAGATAGGCTCACATTCCAAAAGAACTTCAAGAATCAAGTCTAACACGATGAGTTTCTCAAACTAATCAGGCGGAAATGTCTAAAGAGGTAAGGCGTTATGGTACAAACAGAAGATGATGATCTGAACCATTTCAAACTCCAAAAGAACTTGCAGAAACAAGTCCTTACACGACGAGTCTCGCAATCTTTTCAGGCAGAATTGGCTATAGAAGATGATGATTCGGATTCTGCACCAGTTCAACCTACAAAAGAACTTGCAGATATGTCTACTACATTCAGTCACCAAAAGAATCTGTTAAGGCACAAGAGAAGATGCTGATACAGGATCAGCACGAGCTAAACCGAAGAAATAACTTGCAGAAACAAGTGTATTACATTCAAATTTAGCTCTAGGAGAAGCAGCCGAGGCACAAACAGAAGATGCTTCCATTGGATAAGTAGAATCTGAACCTCCTTCAGAACTTGAAGAAATCGAGCTCCTACGAGCAATTTTTGCAATCGGATCTCGCAGAAAAGGCTGCAGAGGTAAGATAAACACAGAATATGCTTCTAGTTGATCAGAACGAGCTACAATTCCTAGAGAACTAGAAGAAACAGATATGCGAGTCGCAGTTACTCAACTAGATAGTCTCACACTCCAAAAGAACTTCAAGAAACAAGTCTATTACGATGATTTTCTCAAATTAATCAGGCGGAAATGGCTATAGAGGAAGGCGTTAAGGTACGAACAGAAGATGATGATCTGAACCATTTCAAATTTCAAAAGAACTTGCAGAAACACGTCTAACACGACGAGTCTCGCAATCTTTTCAGGCAGAATTGGCTATAGAAGATGATGATTCGGATTCTGCACCAATTCAACCTACAAAAGAACTTGCAGATATGTCTACTACGTTCAGTCACCAAAAGGCACAAGAGAAGATGCTGATACAGGATCAGCACGAGCTAAACCGAAGAAATAACTTGCAGAAACAAGTGTATTATATTCAAATTTAACTCTAGGAGAAGCAGCTGAGGCACAAACAGAAGATGCTTCCATTGGATAAGTAGAATCTGAACCTCCTTCAGAACTTGCAGAAATCGAGCTCCTACGAGCAATTTTTGCAATCGGATCTCGCACAAAAGGCTGCAGAGGTAAGATAAACAAAGAATATGCTTCTAGTTGATCAGCATGAGCTAAAATTCCTAGAGAACTAGAAGAAACAGATGTGGGAGACGCAGTTACTCAATTAGATAGGCTCACATTCCAAAAGAACTTCAAGAACCAAGTCTAACACGATGAGTTTCTCAAAATAATCGGGCGGAAATGTCTATAGAGGAAGGCATTAAGGTACGAACAGAAGATGATGATCTGAACCATTTCAAACTTCAAAAGAACTTGCAGAAACATGTCTAACACGACGAGTCTCGCAATCTTTTCAGACAGAATTGGCTATAGAAGATGATGCTTCGGATTCTGCACCAGTTTAACCTACAAAAGAACTTGCAGATATGTCTAATACGTTCAGTCACCAAAAGAATCAGTTGAGGCACAAGAGAAGATGCTGATACAGGATCAGCACGAGCTGAAACGAAGAAATAACTTGCAGAAACAAGTGTATCATGTTCAACCTGAGGCACAAACAGAAGATGCTTCCATTGGATAAGTAGAATCTGAACCTCCTTCAGAACTTGCAGAAATCGAGCTCCTACGTGCAATTTTTGCAATCGGATCTCGCAGAAAAGGCTGCAGAGGTAAGATAAACACAGAATATGCTTCTAGTTGATCAGCTTGAGCTAAAATTCCTAGAGAACTAGAAGAAACAGATGTGCAGTTACTCAACTAGATAGGCTCACACTCCCAAAGAACTTCAAGAATCAAGTCTAACACGATGCGTTTCTCAAACTAATCAGGCGGAAATGGCTATAGAGGAAGGCGTTAAGGTACGAACAGAAAATGATGATCTGAACCATTTCAAACTTCAAAAGAACTTGCAGAAACAAGTCTAACACGACGAGTCTCGCAATCTTTTCAGGCAGAATTGGCTATAGAAGATGATGCTTAGGATTCTGCACCAGTTCAACCTACAAAAGAACTTGCAGATATGTCTAATACGTTCAGTCACCAAAAGAATCAGTTGAGGCACAAGAGAAGATACTGATACAGGATCAGCACGAGCTGAAACAAAGAAATAACTTGCAGAAACAAGTGTATCATGTTCAAGCTGAGGCACAAACAGAAGATGCTTCCATTGGATAAGTAGAATCTGAACCTCCCTCAGAACTTGCAGAAATCGAGCTCCTACGAGCAATTATTGCAATCGGATCTCGCAGAAAAGGCTGCAGAGGTAAGATAAACACAGAATATGCTTCTAGTTGATCAGCATGAGCTAAAAATCCTAGAGAACTAGAAGAAACAGATGTGCGAGACGCAGTTACTCAACTAGATAGGCTCACACTCCAAAAGAACTTCAAGAATCAAGTCTAACACGATGAGTTTCTCAAACTAATCAGGCGGAAATGGCTAAAGAGGTAAGGCGTTATGGTACAAACAGAAGATGATGATCTGAACCATTTCAAACTCCAAAAGAACTTGCAGAAACAAGTCTTACACGACGAGTCTCGCAATCATTTCAGGCAGAATTGGCTATAGAAGATGATGATTCGGATTCTGCACCAGTTCAACCTACAAAAGAACTTGCAGATATGTCTACTACATTCAGTCACCAAAAGAATCTGTTGAGGCACAAGAGAAGATGCTGATACAGGATCAGCACGAGCTAAACCGAAGAAATAACTTGCAGAAACAAGTGTATTACATTCAAATTTAGCTCTAGGAGAAGCAGCTGAGGCACAAATAGAAGATGCTTCCATTGGATAAGTAGAATCTGAACCTCCTTCAGAACTTGAAGAAATCGAGCTCGTACGAGCAATTTTTGCAATCGGATCTCGCAGAAAAGGCTGCAGAGGTAAGATAAACACAGAATATGCTTCTAGTTGATCAGAACGAGCTACAATTCCTAGAGAGCTAGAAGAAACAGATATGCGAGTCGCAGTTACTCAACTAGGTAGTCTCACACTCCAAAAGAACTTCAAGAAACAAGTCTATTACGATGATTTTCTCAAAATAATCAGGCGGAAATGGCTATAGAGGAAGGCATTAAGGTACGAACAGAAGATGATGATCTGAACCATTTCAAATTTCAAAAGAACTTGCAGAAACACGTCTAACACGACGAGTCTCGCAATCTTTTCAGGCAGAATTGGCTATAGAAGATGATGATTCGGATTCTGCACCAATTCAACCTACAAAAGAACTTGCAGATATGTCTACTACGTTCAGTCACCAAAAGGCACAAGAAAAGATGCTGATACAGGATCAGCACGAGCTAAACCGAAGAAATAACTTGCAGAAACAAGTGTATCATGTTCAAGCTGAGGCACAAACAGAAGATGCTTCCATTGGATAAGTAGAATCTGAACCTCCTTCAGAACTTGCAGAAATCGAGCTCCTACGTGCAATTTTTGCAATCGGATCTCGCAGAAAAGGCTGCAGAGGTAAGATAAACACAGAATATGCTTCTAGTTGATCAGCTTGAGCTAAAATTCCTAGAGAACTAGAAGAAACAGATGTGCAGTTACTCAACTAGATAGGCTCACACTCCCAAAGAACTTCAAGAATCAAGTCTAACACGATGCGTTTCTCAAACTAATCAGGCGGAAATGGCTATAGATCAAGGTGTTAAGGTACGAACAGAAGATGATGATCTGAACCATTTCAAACTTCAAAAGAACTTGCAGAAACAAGTCTAACACGACGAGTCTCGCAATCTTTTCAGGCAGAATTGGCTATAGAAGATGATGCTTCGGATTCTGCACCAGTTCAACCTACAAAAGAACTTGCAGATATGTCTAATACGTTCAGTCACCAAAAGAATCAGTTGAGGCACAAGAGAAGATACTGATACAGGATCAGCACGAGCTGAAACAAAGAAATAACTTGCAGAAACAAGTGTATCATGTTCAAGCTGAGGCACAAACAGAAGATGCTTCCATTGGATAAGTAGAATCTGAACCTCCCTCAGAACTTGCAGAAATCGAGCTCCTACGAGCAATTTTTGCAATCGGATCTCGCAGAAAAGGCTGCAGAGGTAAGATAAACACAGAATATGCTTCTAGTTGATCAGCATGAGCTAAAAATCCTAGAGAACTAGAAGAAACAGATGTGCGAGACGCAGTTACTCAACTAGATAGGCTCACACTCCAAAAGAACTTCAAGAATCAAGTCTAACACGATGAGTTTCTCAAACTAATCAGGCGGAAATGGCTAAAGAGGTAAGGCGTTATGGTACAAACAGAAGATGATGATCTGAACCATTTCAAACTTAAAAAGAACTTGCAGAAACACGTCTAACACGACGAGTCTCGCAATCTTTTCAGGCAGAATTGGCTATAGAAGATGATGATTCGGATTCTGCACCAGTTCAACCTACAAAAGAACTTGCAGATATGTCTACTACATTCAGTCACCAAAAGAATCAGTTAAGGAACAAGAGAAGATGCTGATACAGGATCAGCACGAGCTAAACCGAAGAAAAAACTTGCAGAAACAAGTGTATTATATTCAAATTTAGCTCTAGGAGAAGCAGCTGAGGCACAAACAGAAGATGCTTCCATTGGATAAGTAGAATCTGAACCTCCTTCAGAACTTGCAGAAATCGAGCTCCTACGAGCAATTTTTGCAATCGGATCTCGCAGAAAAGGCTGCAGAGGTAAGATAAACACAGAATATGCTTCTAGTTGATAAGCATGAGCTACAATTCCTAGAGAACTAGAAGAAACAGATATGCGAGACGCAGTTACTCAATTAGATAGTGTCACACTCCAAAAGAACTTCAAGAAACAAGTCTATTACGATGAGTTTCTCAAAATAATCAGGCGGAAATGGCTACAGAGGAATGCGTTAAGGTACGAACAGAAGATGATGATCTGAACCATTTCAAATTTCAAAAGAACTTGCAGAAACACGTCTAACACGACGAGTCTCGCAATCTTTTCAGGCAGAATTGGCTATAGAAGATGATGATTCGGATTCTGCACCAGTTCAACCTAAAAAAGAACTTGCAGATATGTCTACTACGTTCAGTCACCAAAAGGCACAAGAGAAGATGCTGATACAGGATCAGCACGAGGTAAACCGAAGAAATAACTTGCAGAAACAAGTGTATTATATTCAAATTTAGCTCTAGGAGAAGCAGCTGAGGCACAAACAGAAGATGCTTCCATTGGATAAGTAGAATCTGAACCTTCTTCAGAACTTGCAGAAATCGAGCTCCTACGAGCAATTTTTGCAATCGGATCTCGCACAAAAGGCTGCAGAGGTAAGATAAACAAAGAATATGCTTCTAGTTGATCAGCATGAGCTAAAATTCCTAGAGAACTAGAAGAAACAGATGTGGGAGACGCAGTTACTCAATTAGATAGGCTCACATTCCAAAAGAACTTCAAGAATCAAGTCTAACACGATGAGTTTCTCAAACTAATCAGGCGGAAATGTCTAAAGAGGTAAGGCGTTATGGTACAAACAGAAGATGATGATCTGAACCATTTCAAACTCCAAAAGAACTTGCAGAAACAAGTCCTTACACGACGAGTCTCGCAATCTTTTCAGGCAGAATTGGCTATAGAAGATGATGATTCGGATTCTGCACCAGTTCAACCTACAAAAGAACTTGCAGATATGTCTACTACATTCAGTCACCAAAAGAATCTGTTAAGGCACAAGAGAAGATGCTGATACAGGATCAGCACGAGCTAAACCGAAGAAATAACTTGCAGAAACAAGTGTATTACATTCAAATTTAGCTCTAGGAGAAGCAGCCGAGGCACAAACAGAAGATGCTTCCATTGGATAAGTAGAATCTGAACCTCCTTCAGAACTTGAAGAAATCGAGCTCCTACGAGCAATTTTTGCAATCGGATCTCGCACAAAAGGCTGCAGAGGTAAGATAAACACAGAATATGCTTCTAGTTGATCAGAACGAGCTACAATTCCTAGAGAACTAGAAGAAACAGATATGCGAGTCGCAGTTACTCAACTAGATAGTCTCACACTCCAAAAGAACTTCAAGAAACAAGTCTATTACGATGATTTTCTCAAAATAATCAGGCGGAAATGGCTATAGAGGAAGGCGTTAAGGTACGAACAGAAGATGATGATCTGAACCATTTCAAATTTCAAAAGAACTTGCAGAAACACGTCTAACACGAGTCTCGCAATCTTTTCAGGCAGAATTGGCTATAGAAGATGATGATTCGGATTCTGCACCAATTCAACCTACAAAAGAACTTGCAGATATGTCTACTACGTTCAGTCACCAAAAGGCACAAGAGAAGATGCTGATACAGGATCAGCACGAGCTAAACCGAAGAAATAACTTGCAGAAACAAGTGTATTATATTCAAATTTAACTCTAGGAGAAGCAGCTGAGGCACAAACAGAAGATGCTTCCATTGGATAAGTAGAATCTGAACCTCCTTCAGAACTTGCAGAAATCGAGCTCCTACGAGCAATTTTTGCAATCGGATCTCGCACAAAAGGCTGCAGAGATAAGATAAACAAAGAATATGCTTCTAGTTGATCAGCATGAGCTAAAATTCCTAGAGAACTAGAAGAAACAGATGTGGGAGACGCAGTTACTCAATTAGATAGGCTCACATTCCAAAAGAACTTCAAGAACCAAGTCTAACACGATGAGTTTCTCAAAATAATCGGGCGGAAATGTCTATAGAGGAAGGCATTAAGGTACGAACAGAAGATGATGATCTGAACCATTTCAAACTTCAAAAGAACTTGCAGAAACATGTCTAACACGACGAGTCTCGCAATCTTTTCAGACAGAATTGGCTATAGAAGATGATGCTTCGGATTCTGCACCAGTTTAACCTACAAAAGAACTTGCAGATATGTCTAATACGTTCAGTCACCAAAAGAATCAGTTGAGGCACAAGAGAAGATGCTGATACAGGATCAGCACGAGCTGAAACGAAGAAATAACTTGCAGAAACAAGTGTATCATGTTAAAGCTGAGGCACAAACAGAAGATGCTTCCATTGGATAAGTAGAATCTGAACCTCCTTCAGAACTTGCAGAAATCGAGCTCCTACGTGCAATTTTTGCAATCGGATCTCGCAGAAAAGGCTGTAGAGGTAAGATAAACACAGAATATGCTTCTAGTTGATCAGCTTGAGCTAAAATTCCTAGAGAACTAGAAGAAACAGATGTGCAGTTACTCAACTAGATAGGCTCACACTCCCAAAGAACTTCAAGAATCAAGTCTAACACGATGCGTTTCTCAAACTAATCAGGCGGAAATGGCTATAGAGGAAGGCGTTAAGGTACGAACAGAAAATGATGATCTGAACCATTTCAAACTTCAAAAGAACTTGCAGAAACACGTCTAACACGACGAGTCTCGCAATCTTTTCAGGCAGAATTGGCTATAGAAGATGATGCTTAGGATTCTGCACCAGTTCAACCTACAAAAGAACTTGCAGATATGTCTAATACGTTCAGTCACCAAAAGAATCTGTTGAGGCACAAGAGAAGATGCTGATACAGGATCAGCACGAGCTAAACCGAAGAAATAACTTGCAGAAACAAGTGTATTACATTCAAATTTAGCTCTAGGAGAAGCAGCTGAGGCACAAACAGAAGATGCTTCCATTGGATAAGTAGAATCTGAACCTCCTTCAGAACTTGAAGAAATCGAGCTCCTACGAGCAATTTTTGCAATCGGATCTCGCACAAAAGGCTGCAGAGGTAAGATAAACACAGAATATGCTTCTAGTTGATCAGAACGAGCTACAATTCCTAGAGAACTAGAAGAAACAGATATGCGAGTCGCAGTTACTCTTCTAGATAGTCTCACACTCCAAAAGAACTTCAAGAAACAAGTCTATTACGATGATTTTCTCAAAATAATCAGGCGGAAATGGCTATAGAGGAAGGCGTTAAGGTACGAACAGAAGATGATGATCTGAACCATTTCAAATTTCAAAAGAACTTGCAGAAACACGTCTAACACGACGAGTCTCGCAATCTTTTCAGGCAGAATTGGCTATAGAAGATGATGATTCGGATTCTGCACCAATTCAACCTACAAAAGAACTTGCAGATATGTCTACTACGTTCAGTCACCAAAAGGCACAAGAGAAGATGCTGATACAGGATCAGCACGAGCTAAACCGAAGAAATAACTTGCAGAAACAAGTGTATTATATTCAAATTTAACTCTAGGAGAAGCAGCTGAGGCACAAACAGAAGATGCTTCCATTGGATAAGTAGAATCTGAACCTCCTTCAGAACTTGCAGAAATCGAGCTCCTACGAGCAATTTTTGCAATCGGATCTCGCACAAAAGGCTGCAGAGGTAAGATAAACAAAGAATATGCTTCTAGTTGATCAGCATGAGCTAAAATTCCTAGAGAACTAGAAGAAACAGATGTGGGAGACGCAGTTACTCAATTAGATAGGCTCACATTCCAAAAGAACTTCAAGAACCAAGTCTAACACGATGAGATTCTCAAAATAATCGGGCGGAAATGGCTATAGAGGAAGGCATTAAGGTACGAACAGAAGATGATGATCTGAACCATTTCAAACTTCAAAAGAACTTGCAGAAACAAGTCTAACACGACGAGTCTCGCAATCTTTTCAGGCAGAATTTTCTATAGAAGATGATGCTTCGGATTCTGCACCAGTTCAACCTACAAAAGAACTTGCAGATATGTCTAATACGTTCAGTCACCAAAAGAATCAGTTAAGGCAGAAGAGAAGATGCTGATACAGGATCAGCACGAGCTGAAACGAAGAAATAACTTGCAGAAACAAGTGTATCATGTTCAAGCTGAGGCACAAACAGAAGATGCTTCCATTGGATAAGTAGAATCTGAACCTCCTTCAGAACTTGCAGAAATCGAGCTCCTACGTGCAATTTTTGCAATCGGATCTCGCAGAAAAGGCTGCAGAGGTAAGATAAACACAGAATATGCTTCTAGTTGATCAGCTTGAGCTAAAATTCCTAGAGAACTAGAAGAAACAGATGTGCAGTTACTCAACTAGATAGGCTCACACTCCCAAAGAACTTCAAGAATCAAGTCTAACACGATGCGTTTCTCAAACTAATCAGTCGGAAATGGCTATAGAGGAAGGTGTTAAGGTACGAACAGAAGATGATGATCTGAACCATTTCAAACTTCAAAAGAACTTGCAGAAACAAGTCTAACACGACGAGTCTCGCAATCTTTTCAGGCAGAATTGGCTATAGAAGATGATGATTCGGATTCTGCACCAATTCAACCTACAAAAGAACTTGCAGATATGTCTAATACATTCAGTCACCAAAAGAATCAGTTGAGGCACAAGAGAAGATACTGATACAGGATCAGCACGAGCTGAAACAAAGAAATAACTTGCAGAAACAAGTGTATCATGTTCAAGCTGAGGCACAAACAGAAGATGCTTCCATTGGATAAGTAGAATCTGAACCTCCCTCAGAACTTGCAGAAATCGAGCTCCTACGAGCAATTTTTGCAATCGGATCTCGCAGAAAAGGCTGCAGAGGTAAGATAAACACAGAATATGCTTCTAGTTGATCAGCATGAGCTAAAAATCCTAGAGAACTAGAAGAAACAGATGTGCGAGACGCAGTTACTCAACTAGATAGGCTCACACTCCAAAAGAACTTCAAGAATCAAGTCTAACACGATGAGTTTCTCAAACTAATCAGGCGGAAATGGCTAAAGAGGTAAGGCGTTATGGTACAAACAGAAGATGATGATCTGAACCATTTCAAACTCCAAAAGAACTTGCAGAAACAAGTCTTACACGACGAGTCTCGCAATCTTTTCAGGCAGAATTGGCTATAGAAGATGATGATTCGGATTTTGCACCAGTTCAACCTACAAAAGAACTTGCAGATATGTCTACTACATTCAGTCACCAAAAGAATCTGTTGAGGCACAAGAGAAGATGCTGATACAGGATCAGCACGAGCTAAACCGAAGAAATAACTTGCAGAAACAAGTGTATTACATTCAAATTTAGCTCTAGGAGAAGCAGCTGAGGCACAAATAGAAGATGCTTCCATTGGATAAGTAGAATCTGAACCTCCTTCAGAACTTGAAGAAATCGAGCTCGTACGAGCAATTTTTGCAATCGGATCTCGCAGAAAAGGCTGCAGAGGTAAGATAAACACAGAATATGCTTCTAGTTGATCAGAACGAGCTACAATTCCTAGAGAGCTAGAAGAAACAGATATGCGAGTCGCAGTTACTCAGCTAGGTAGTCTCACACTCCAAAAGAACTTCAAGAAACAAGTCTATTACGATGATTTTCTCAAAATAATCAGGCGGAAATGGCTATAGAGGAAGGCATTAAGGTACGAACAGAAGATGATGATCTGAACCATTTCAAATTTCAAAAGAACTTGCAGAAACACGTCTAACACGACGAGTCTCGCAATCTTTTCAGGCAGAATTGGCTATAGAAGATGATGATTCGGATTCTGCACCAATTCAACCTACAAAAGAACTTGCAGATATGTCTACTACGTTCAGTCACCAAAAGGCACAAGAAAAGATGCTGATACAGGATCAGCACGAGCTAAACCGAAGAAATAACTTGCAGAAACAAGTGTATCATGTTCAAGCTGAGGCACAAACAGAAGATGCTTCCATTGGATAAGTAGAATCTGAACCTCCTTCAGAACTTGCAGAAATCGAGCTCCTACGTGCAATTTTTGCAATCGGATCTCGCAGAAAAGGCTGCAGAGGTAAGATAAACACAGAATATGCTTCTAGTTGATCAGCTTGAGCTAAAATTCCTAGAGAACTAGAAGAAACAGATGTGCAGTTACTCAACTAGATAGGCTCACACTCCCAAAGAACTTCAAGAATCAAGTCTAACACGATGCGTTTCTCAAACTAATCAGGCGGAAATGGCTATAGAGGAAGGTGTTAAGGTACGAACAGAAGATGATGATCTGAACCATTTCAAACCTCAAAAGAACTTGCAGAAACAAGTCTAACACGACGAGTCTCGCAATCTTTTCAGGCAGAATTGGCTATAGAAGATGATGCTTCGGATTCTGCACCAGTTCAACCTACAAAAGAACTTGCAGATATGTCTAATACGTTCAGTCACCAAAAGAATCAGTTGAGGCACAAGAGAAGATACTGATACAGGATCAGCACGAGCTGAAACAAAGAAATAACTTGCAGAAACAAGTGTATCATGTTCAAGCTGAGGCACAAACAGAAGATGCTTCCATTGGATAAGTAGAATCTGAACCTCCGTCAGAACTTGCAGAAATCGAGCTCCTACGAGCAATTTTTGCAATCGGATCTCGCAGAAAAGGCTGCAGAGGTAAGATAAACACAGAATATGCTTCTAGTTGATCAGCATGAGCTAAAAATCCTAGAGAACTAGAAGAAACAGATGTGCGAGACGCAGTTACTCAACTAGATAGGCTCACACTCCAAAAGAACTTCAAGAATCAAGTCTAACACGATGAGTTTCTCAAACTAATCAGGCGGAAATGGCTAAAGAGGTAAGGCGTTATGGTACAAACAGAAGATGATGATCTGAACCTTTTCAAACTCCAAAAGAACTTGCAGAAACAAGTCTTACACGACGAGTCTCGCAATCTTTTCAGGCAGAATTGGCTATAGAAGATGATGATTCGGATTCTGCACCAGTTCAACCTACAAAAGAACTTGCAGATATGTCTACTACATTCAGTCACCAAAAGAATCTGTTGAGGCACAAGAGAAGATGCTGATACAGGATCAGCACGAGCTAAACCGAAGAAATAACTTGCAGAAACAAGTGTATTACTTTCAAATTTAGCTCTAGGAGAAGCAGCTGAGGCACAAACAGAAGATGCTTCCATTGGATAAGTAGAATCTGAACCTCCTTCAGAACTTGAAGAAATCGAGCTCCTACGAGCAATTTTTGCAATCGGATCTCGCACAAAAGGCTGTAGAGGTAAGATAAACAAAGAATATGCTTCTAGTTGATCAGCATGATCTAAAATTCCTAGAGAACTAGAAGAAACAGATGTGGGAGACGCAGTTACTCAATTCGATAGGCTCACATTCCAAAAGAACTTCAAGAACCAAGTCTAACACGATGAGTTTCTCAAAATAATCGGGCGGAAATGGCTATAGAGGAAGGCATTAAGGTACGAACAGAAGATGATGATCTGAACCATTTCAAACTTCAAAAGAACTTGCAGAAACAAGTCTAACACGACGAGTCTCGCAATCTTTTCAGGCAGAATTGGCTATAGAAGATGATGCTTCGGATTCTACACCAGTTCAACCTACAAAAGAACTTGCAGATATGTCTAATACGTTCAGTCACCAAAAGAATCAGTTGAGGCACAAGAGAAGATGCTGATACAGGATCAGCACGAGCTGAAACGAAGAAATAACTTGCAGAAACAAGTGTATCATGTTCAAGCTGAGGCACAAACAGAAGATGCTTCCATTGGATAAGTAGAATCTGAACCTCCTTCAGAACTTGCAGAAATCGAGCTCCTACGTGCAATTTTTGCAATCGGATCTCGCAGAAAAGGCTGCAGAGGTAAGGTAAACACAGAATATGCTTCTAGTTGATCAGCTTGAGCTAAAATTCCTAGAGAACTAGAAGAAACAGATGTGCAGTTACTCAACTAGATAGGCTCACACTAACAAAGAACTTCAAGAATCAAGTCTAACACGATGCGTTTCTCAAACTAATCAGGCGGAAATGGCTATAGAGGAAGGTGTTAAGGTACGAACAGAAGATGATGATCTGAACCATTTCAAACTTCAAAAGAACTTGCAGAAACAAGTCTAACACGACGAGTCTCGCAATCTTTTCAGGCAGAATTGGCTATAGAAGATGATGCTTCGGATTCTGCACCAGTTCAACCTACAAAAGAACTTGCAGATATGTCTAATACGTTCAGTCACCAAAAGAATCAGTTGAGGCACAAGAGAAGATACTGATACAGGATCAGCACGAGCTGAAACAAAGAAATAACTTGCAGAAACAAGTGTATCATGTTCAAGCTGAGGCACAAACAGAAGATGCTTCCATTGGATAAGTAGAATCTGAACCTCCCTCAGAACTTGCAGAAATCGAGCTCCTACGAGCAATTTTTGCAATCGGATCTCGCAGAAAAGGCTGCAGAGGTAAGATAAACACAGAATATGCTTCTAGTTGATCAGCATGAGCTAAAAATCCTAGAGAACTAGAAGAAACAGATGTGCGAGACGCAGTTACTCAACTAGATAGGCTCACACTCCAAAAGAACTTCAAGAATCAAGTCTAACACGATGAGTTTCTCAAACTAATCAGGCGGAAATGGCTAAAGAGGTAAGGCGTTATGGTACAAACAGAAGATGATGATCTGAACCATTTCAAACTCCAAAAGAACTTGCAGAAACAAGTCTTACACGACGAGTCTCGCAATCTTTTCAGGCAGAATTGGCTATAGAAGATGATGATTCGGATTTTGCACCAGTTCAACCTACAAAAGAACTTGCAGATATGTCTACTACATTCAGTCACCAAAAGAATCTGTTGAGGCACAAGAGAAGATGCTGATACAGGATCAGCACGAGCTAAACCGAAGAAATAACTTGCAGAAACAAGTGTATTACATTCAAATTTAGCTCTAGGAGAAGCAGCTGAGGCACAAATAGAAGATGCTTCCATTGGATAAGTAGAATCTGAACCTCCTTCAGAACTTGAAGAAATCGAGCTCGTACGAGCAATTTTTGCAATCGGATCTCGCACAAAAGGTTGCAGAGGTAAGATAAACACAGAATATGCTTCTAGTTGATCAGAACGAGCTACAATTCCTAGAGAGCTAGAAGAAACAGATATGCGAGTCGCAGTTACTCAACTAGGTAGTCTCACACTCCAAAAGAACTTCAAGAAACAAGTCTATTACGATGATTTTCTCAAAATAATCAGGCGGAAATGGCTATAGAGGAAGGCATTAAGGTACGAACAGAAGATGATGATCTGAACCATTTCAAATTTCAAAAGAACTTGCAGAAACACGTCTAACACGACGAGTCTCGCAATCTTTTCAGGCAGAATTGGCTATAGAAGATGATGATTCGGATTCTGCACCAATTCAACCTACAAAAGAACTTGCAGATATATCTACTACGTTCAGTCACCAAAAGGCACAAGAAAAGATGCTGATACAGGATCAGCACGAGCTAAACCGAAGAAATAACTTGCAGAAACAAGTGTATCATGTTCAAGCTGAGGCACAAACAGAAGATGCTTCCATTGGATAAGTAGAATCTGAACCTCCTTCAGAACTTGCAGAAATCGAGCTCCTACGTGCAATTTTTGCAATCGGATCTCGCAGAAAAGGCTGCAGAGGTAAGATAAACACAGAATATGCTTCTAGTTGATCAGCTTGAGCTAAAATTCCTAGAGAACTAGAAGAAACAGATGTGCAGTTACTCAACTAGATAGGCTCACACTCCCAAAGAACTTCAAGAATCAAGTCTAACACGATGAGTTTCTCAAACTAATCAGGCGGAAATGGCTAAAGAGGTAAGGCGTTATGGTACAAACAGAAGATGATGATCTGAACCTTTTCAAACTCCAAAAGAACTTGCAGAAACAAGTCTTACACGACGAGTCTCGCAATCTTTTCAGGCAGAATTGGCTATAGAAGATGATGATTCGGATTCTGCACCAGTTCAACCTACAAAAGAACTTGCAGATATGTCTACTACATTCAGTCACCAAAAGAATCTGTTGAGGCACAAGAGAAGATGCTGATACAGGATCAGCACGAGCTAAACCGAAGAAATAACTTGCAGAAACAAGTGTATTACTTTCAAATTTAGCTCTAGGAGAAGCAGCTGAGGCACAAACAGAAGATGCTTCCATTGGATAAGTAGAATCTGAACCTCCTTCAGAACTTGAAGAAATCGAGCTCCTACGAGCAATTTTTGCAATCGGATCTCGCACAAAAGGCTGCAGAGGTAAGATAAACACAGAATATGCTTCTAGTTGATCAGAACGAGCTACAATTCCTAGAGAACTAGAAGAAACAGATATGCGAGTCGCAGTTACTCAACTAGATAGTCTCACACTCCAAAAGAACTTCAAGAAACAAGTCTATTACGATGATTTTCTCAAAATAATCAGGCGGAAATGGCTATAGAGGAAGGCGTTAAGGTACGAACAGAAGATGATGATCTGAACCATTTCAAATTTCAAAAGAACTTGCAGAAACACGTCTAACACGACGAGTCTCGCAATCTTTTCAGGCAGAATTGGCTATAGAAGATGATGATTCGGATTCTGCACCAATTCAACCTACAAAAGAACTTGCAGATATGTCTACTACGTTCAGTCACCAAAAGGCACAAGAAAAGATGCTGATACAAGATTAGCACGAGTTAAACCGAAGAAATAACTTGCAGAAACAAGTGTATTATATTCAAATTTAGCTCTAGGAGAAGCAGCTGAGGCACAAACAGAAGATGCTTCCATTGGATAAGTAGAATCTGAACCTCCTTCAGAACTTGCAGAAATCGAGCTCCTACGAGCAATTTTTGCAATCGGATCTCGCACAAAAGGCTGCAGAGGTAAGATAAACAAAGAATATGCTTCTAGTTGATCAGCATGAGCTAAAATTCCTAGAGAACTAGAAGAAACAGATGTGGGAGACGCAGTTACTCAATTAGATAGGCTCACATTCCAAAAGAACTTCAAGAACCAAGTCTAACACGATGAGTTTCTCAAAATAATCGGGCGGAAATGGCTATAGAGGAAGGCATTAAGGTACGAACAGAAGATGATGATCTGAACCATTTCAAACTTCAAAAGAACTTGCAGAAACAAGTCTAACACGACGAGTCTCGCAATCTTTTCAGGCAGAATTGGCTATAGAAGATGATGCTTCGGATTCTGCACCAGTTCAACCTACAAAAGAACTTGCAGATATGTCTAATACGTTCAGTCACCAAAAGAATCAGTTGAGGCACAAGAGAAGATGCTGATACAGGATCAGCACGAGCTGAAACGAAGAAATAACTTGCAGAAACAAGTGTATCATGTTCAAGCTGAGGCACAAACAGAAGATGCTTCCATTGGAAAAGTAGAATCTGAACCTCCTTCAGAACTTGCAGAAATCGAGCTCCTACGAGCAATTTTTGCAATCGGATCTCGCACAAAAGGCTGCAGAGGTAAGATAAACACAGAATATGCTTCTAGTTGATCAGAACGAGCTACAATTCCTAGAGAACTAGAAGAAACAGATATGCGAGTCGCAGTTACTCAACTAGATAGTCTCACACTCCAAAAGAACTTCAAGAAACAAGTCTATTACGATGATTTTCTCAAAATAATCAGGCGGAAATGGCTATAGAGGAAGGCGTTAAGGTACGAACAGAAGATGATGATCTGAACCATTTCAAATTTCAAAAGAACTTGCAGAAACACGTCTAACACGACGAGTCTCGCAATCTTTTCAGGCAGAATTGGCTATAGAAGATGATGATTCGGATTCTGCACCAATTCAACCTACAAAAGAACTTGCAGATATGTCTACTACGTTCAGTCACCAAAAGGCACAAGAAAAGATGCTGATACAGGATCAGCACGAGTTAAACCGAAGAAATAACTTGCAGAAACAAGTGTATTATATTCAAATTTAGCTCTAGGAGAAGCAGCTGAGGCACAAACAGAAGATGCTTCCATTGGATAAGTAGAATCTGAACCTCCTTCAGAACTTGCAGAAATCGAGCTCCTACGAGCAATTTTTGCAATCGGATCTCGCACAAAAGGCTGCAGAGGTAAGATAAACAAAGAATATGCTTCTAGTTGATCAGCATGAGGTAAAATTCCTAGAGAACTAGAAGAAACAGATGTGGGAGACGCAGTTACTTAATTAGATAGGCTCACATTCCAAAAGAACTTCAAGAACCAAGTCTAACACGATGAGTTTCTCAAAATAATCGGGCGGAAATGGCTATAGAGGAAGGCATTAAGGTACGAACAGAAGATGATGATCTGAACCATTTCAAACTTCAAAAGAACTTGCAGAAAAAAGTCTAACACGGCGAGTCTCGCAATCTTTTCAGGCAGAATTGGCTATAGAAGATGATGCTTCGGATTCTGCACCAGTTCAACCTACAAAAGAACTTGCAGATATGTCTAATACGTTCAGTCACCAAAAGAATCAGTTGAGGCACAAGAGGAGATGCTGATACAGGATCAGCACGAGCTGAAACGAAGAAATATCTTGCAGAAACAAGTGTATCATGTTCAAGCTGAGGCACAAACAGAAGATGCTTCCATTGGATAAGTAGAATCTGAACCTCTTTCAGAACTTGCAGAAATCGAGCTCCTACGTGCAATTTTTGCAATCGGATCTCGCAGAAAAGGCTGCAGAGGTAAGATAAACACAGAATATGCTTCTAGTTGATCAGCTTGAGCTAAAATTCCTAGAGAACTAGAAGAAACAGATGTGCAGTTACTCAACTAGATAGGCTCACACTCCCAAAGAACTTCAAGAATCAAGTCTAACACGATGCGTTTCTCAAACTAATCAGGCGGAAATGGCTATAGAGGAAGGTGTTAAGGTACGAACAGAAGATGATGATCTGAACCATTTCAAACTTCAAAAGAACTTGCAGAAACAAGTCTAACACGACGAGTCTCGCAATCTTTTCAGGCAGAATTGGCTATAGAAGATGATGCTTCGGATTCTGCACCAGTTCAACCTACAAAAGAACTTGCAGATATGTCTACTACGTTCAGTCACCAAAAGAATCAGTTGAGGCACAAGAGAAGATACTGATACAGGATCAGCACGAGCTGAAACAAAGAAATAACTTGCAGAAACAAGTGTATCATGTTCAAGCTGAGGCACAAACAGAAGATGCTTCCATTGGATAAGTAGAATCTGAACCTCCCTCAGAACATGCAGAAATCGAGCTCCTACGAGCAATTTTTGCAATCGGATCTCGCAGAAAAGGCTGCAGAGGTAAGATAAACACAGAATTCTCTTCTAGTTGATCAGCATGAGCTAAAAATCCTAGAGAACTAGAAGAAACAGATGTGCGAGACGCAGTTACTCAACTAGATAGGCTCACACTCCAAAAGAACTTCAAGAATCAAGTCTAACACGATGAGTTTCTCAAACTAATCAGGCGGAAATGGCTAAAGAGGTAAGGCGTTATGGTACAAACAGAAGATGATGATCTGAACCATTTCAAACTCCAAAAGAACTTGCAGAAACAAGTCTTACACGACGAGTCTCGCAATCTTTTCAGGCAGAATTGGCTATAGAAGATGATGATTCGGATTCTGCACCAGTTCAACCTACAAAAGAACTTGCAGATATGTCTACTACATTCAGTCACCAAAAGAATCTGTTGAGGCACAAGAGAAGATGCTGATACAGGATCAGCACGAGCTAAACCGAAGAAATAACTTGCAGAAACAAGTGTATTACTTTCAAATTTAGCTCTAGGAGAAGCAGCTGAGGCACAAACAGAAGATGCTTCCATTGGATAAGTAGAATCTGAACCTCCTTCAGAACTTGAAGAAATCGAGCTCCTACGAGCAATTTTTGCAATCGGATCTCGCACAAAAGGCTGCAGAGGTAAGATAAACAAAGAATATGCTTCTAGTTGATCAGCATGAGCTAAAATTCCTAGAGAACTAGAAGAAACAGATGTGGGAGACGCAGTTACTCAATTCGATAGGCTCACATTCCAAAAGAACTTCAAGAACCAAGTCTAACACGATGAGTTTCTCAAAATAATCGGGCGGAAATGGCTATAGAGGAAGGCATTAAGGTACGAACAGAAGATGATGATCTGAACCATTTCAAACTTCAAAAGAACTTGCAGAAACAAGTCTAACACGACGAGTCTCGCAATCTTTTCAGGCAGAATTGGCTATAGAAGATGATGCTTCGGATTCTACACCAGTTCAACCTACAAAAGAACTTGCAGATATGTCTAATACGTTCAGTCACCAAAAGAATCAGTTGAGGCACAAGAGAAGATGCTGATACAGGATCAGCACGAGCTGAAACGAAGAAATAACTTGCAGAAACAAGTGTATCATGTTCAAGCTGAGGCACAAACAGAAGATGCTTCCATTGGATAAGTAGAATCTGAACCTCCTTCAGAACTTGCAGAAATCGAGCTCCTACGTGCAATTTTTGCAATCGGATCTCGCAGAAAAGGCTGCAGAGGTAAGGTAAACACAGAATATGCTTCTAGTTGATCAGCTTGAGCTAAAATTCCTAGAGAACTAGAAGAAACAGATGTGCAGTTACTCAACTAGATAGGCTCACACTCCCAAAGAACTTCAAGAATCAAGTCTAACACGATGCGTTTCTCAAACTAATCAGGCGGAAATGGCTATAGAGGAAGGTGTTAAGGTACGAACAGAAGATGATGATCTGAACCATTTCAAACTTCAAAAGAACTTGCAGAAACAAGTCTAACACGACGAGTCTCGCAATCTTTTCAGGCAGAATTGGCTATAGAAGATGATGCTTCGGATTCTGCACCAGTTCAACCTACAAAAGAACTTGCAGATATGTCTAATACGTTCAGTCACCAAAAGAATCAGTTGAGGCACAAGAGAAGATACTGATACAGGATCAGCACGAGCTGAAACAAAGAAATAACTTGCAGAAACAAGTGTATCATGTTCAAGCTGAGGCACAAACAGAAGATGCTTCCATTGGATAAGTAGAATCTGAACCTCCCTCAGAACATGCAGAAATCGAGCTCCTACGAGCAATTTTTGCAATCGGATCTCGCAGAAAAGGCTGCAGAGGTAAGATAAACACAGAATTCTCTTCTAGTTGATCAGCATGAGCTAAAAATCCTAGAGAACTAGAAGAAACAGATGTGCGAGACGCAGTTACTCAACTAGATAGGCTCACACTCCAAAAGAACTTCAAGAATCAAGTCTAACACGATGAGTTTCTCAAACTAATCAGGCGGAAATGGCTAAAGAGGTAAGGCGTTATGGTACAAACAGAAGATGATGATCTGAACCATTTCAAACTCCAAAAGAACTTGCAGAAACAAGTCTTACACGACGAGTCTCGCAATCTTTTCAGGCAGAATTGGCTATAGAAGATGATGATTCGGATTCTGCACCAGTTCAACCTACAAAAGAACTTGCAGATATGTCTACTACATTCAGTCACCAAAAGAATCTGTTGAGGCACAAGAGAAGATGCTGATACAGGATCAGCACGAGCTAAACCGAAGAAATAACTTGCAGAAACAAGTGTATTACTTTCAAATTTAGCTCTAGGAGAAGCAGCTGAGGCACAAACAGAAGATGCTTCCATTGGATAAGTAGAATCTGAACCTCCTTCAGAACTTGAAGAAATCGAGCTCCTACGAGCAATTTTTGCAATCGGATCTCGCACAAAAGGCTGCAGAGGTAAGATAAACAAAGAATATGCTTCTAGTTGATCAGCATGAGCTAAAATTCCTAGAGAACTAGAAGAAACAGATGTGGGAGACGCAGTTACTCAATTCGATAGGCTCACATTCCAAAAGAACTTCAAGAACCAAGTCTAACACGATGAGTTTCTCAAAATAATCGGGCGGAAATGGCTATAGAGGAAGGCATTAAGGTACGAACAGAAGATGATGATCTGAACCATTTCAAACTTCAAAAGAACTTGCAGAAACAAGTCTAACACGACGAGTCTCGCAATCTTTTCAGGCAGAATTGGCTATAGAAGATGATGCTTCGGATTCTACACCAGTTCAACCTACAAAAGAACTTGCAGATATGTCTACTACGTTCAGTCACCAAAAGGCACAAGAAAAGATGCTGATACAGGATCAGCACGAGCTAAACCGAAGAAATAACTTGCAGAAACAAGTGTATCATGTTCAAGCTGAGGCACAAACAGAAGATGCTTCCATTGGATAAGTAGAATCTGAACCTCCTTCAGAACTTGCAGAAATCGAGCTCCTACGTGCAATTTTTGCAATCGGATCTCGCAGAAAAGGCTGCAGAGGTAAGGTAAACACAGAATATGCTTCTAGTTGATCAGCTTGAGCTAAAATTCCTAGAGAACTAGAAGAAACAGATGTGCAGTTACTCAACTAGATAGGCTCACACTCCCAAAGAACTTCAAGAATCAAGTCTAACACGATGCGTTTCTCAAACTAATCAGGCGGAAATGGCTATAGAGGAAGGTGTTAAGGTACGAACAGAAGATGATGATCTGAACCATTTCAAACTTCAAAAGAACTTGCAGAAACAAGTCTAACACGACGAGTCTCGCAATCTTTTCAGGCAGAATTGGCTATAGAAGATGATGCTTCGGATTCTGCACCAGTTCAACCTACAAAAGAACTTGCAGATATGTCTAATACGTTCAGTCACCAAAAGAATCAGTTGAGGCACAAGAGAAGATACTGATACAGGATCAGCACGAGCTGAAACAAAGAAATAACTTGCAGAAACAAGTGTATCATGTTCAAGCTGAGGCACAAACAGAAGATGCTTCCATTGGATAAGTAGAATCTGAACCTCCCTCAGAACTTGCAGAAATCGAGCTCCTACGAGCAATTTTTGCAATCGGATCTCGCAGAAAAGGCTGCAGAGGTAAGATAAACACAGAATATGCTTCTAGTTGATCAGCATGAGCTAAAAATCCTAGAGAACTAGAAGAAACAGATGTGCGAGACGCAGTTACTCAACTAGATAGGCTCACACTCCAAAAGAACTTCAAGAATCAAGTCTAACACGATGAGTTTCTCAAACTAATCAGGCGGAAATGGCTAAAGAGGTAAGGCGTTATGGTACAAACAGAAGATGATGATCTGAACCATTTCAAACTCCAAAAGAACTTGCAGAAACAAGTCTTACACGACGAGTCTCGCAATCTTTTCAGGCAGAATTGGCTATAGAAGATGATGATTCGGATTTTGCACCAGTTCAACCTACAAAAGAACTTGCAGATATGTCTACTACATTCAGTCACCAAAAGAATCTGTTGAGGCACAAGAGAAGATGCTGATACAGGATCAGCACGAGCTAAACCGAAGAAATAACTTGCAGAAACAAGTGTATTACATTCAAATTTAGCTCTAGGAGAAGCAGCTGAGGCACAAATAGAAGATGCTTCCATTGGATAAGTAGAATCTGAACCTCCTTCAGAACTTGAAGAAATCGAGCTCGTACGAGCAATTTTTGCAATCGGATCTCGCACAAAAGGTTGCAGAGGTAAGATAAACACAGAATATGCTTCTAGTTGATCAGAACGAGCTACAATTCCTAGAGAGCTAGAAGAAACAGATATGCGAGTCGCAGTTACTCAACTAGGTAGTCTCACACTCCAAAAGAACTTCAAGAAACAAGTCTATTACGATGATTTTCTCAAAATAATCAGGCGGAAATGGCTATAGAGGAAGGCATTAAGGTACGAACAGAAGATGATGATCTGAACCATTTCAAATTTCAAAAGAACTTGCAGAAACACGTCTAACACGACGAGTCTCGCAATCTTTTCAGGCAGAATTGGCTATAGAAGATGATGATTCGGATTCTGCACCAATTCAACCTACAAAAGAACTTGCAGATATGTCTACTACGTTCAGTCACCAAAAGGCACAAGAAAAGATGCTGATACAGGATCAGCACGAGCTAAACCGAAGAAATAACTTGCAGAAACAAGTGTATCATGTTCAAGCTGAGGCACAAACAGAAGATGCTTCCATTGGATAAGTAGAATCTGAACCTCCTTCAGAACTTGCAGAAATCGAGCTCCTACGTGCAATTTTTGCAATCGGATCTCGCAGAAAAGGCTGCAGAGGTAAGATAAACACAGAATATGCTTCTAGTTGATCAGCTTGAGCTAAAATTCCTAGAGAACTAGAAGAAACAGATGTGCAGTTACTCAACTAGATAGGCTCACACTCCCAAAGAACTTCAAGAATCAAGTCTAACACGATGAGTTTCTCAAACTAATCAGGCGGAAATGGCTAAAGAGGTAAGGCGTTATGGTACAAACAGAAGATGATGATCTGAACCTTTTCAAACTCCAAAAGAACTTGCAGAAACAAGTCTTACACGACGAGTCTCGCAATCTTTTCAGGCAGAATTGGCTATAGAAGATGATGATTCGGATTCTGCACCAGTTCAACCTACAAAAGAACTTGCAGATATGTCTACTACATTCAGTCACCAAAAGAATCTGTTGAGGCACAAGAGAAGATGCTGATACAGGATCAGCACGAGCTAAACCGAAGAAATAACTTGCAGAAACAAGTGTATTACTTTCAAATTTAGCTCTAGGAGAAGCAGCTGAGGCACAAACAGAAGATGCTTCCATTGGATAAGTAGAATCTGAACCTCCTTCAGAACTTGAAGAAATCGAGCTCCTACGAGCAATTTTTGCAATCGGATCTCGCACAAAAGGCTGCAGAGGTAAGATAAACACAGAATATGCTTCTAGTTGATCAGAACGAGCTACAATTCCTAGAGAACTAGAAGAAACAGATATGCGAGTCGCAGTTACTCAACTAGATAGTCTCACACTCCAAAAGAACTTCAAGAAACAAGTCTATTACGATGATTTTCTCAAAATAATCAGGCGGAAATGGCTATAGAGGAAGGCGTTAAGGTACGAACAGAAGATGATGATCTGAACCATTTCAAATTTCAAAAGAACTTGCAGAAACACGTCTAACACGACGAGTCTCGCAATCTTTTCAGGCAGAATTGGCTATAGAAGATGATGATTCGGATTCTGCACCAATTCAACCTACAAAAGAACTTGCAGATATGTCTACTACGTTCAGTCACCAAAAGGCACAAGAAAAGATGCTGATACAAGATCAGCACGAGTTAAACCGAAGAAATAACTTGCAGAAACAAGTGTATTATATTCAAATTTAGCTCTAGGAGAAGCAGCTGAGGCACAAACAGAAGATGCTTCCATTGGATAAGTAGAATCTGAACCTCCTTCAGAACTTGCAGAAATCGAGCTCCTACGAGCAATTTTTGCAATCGGATCTCGCACAAAAGGCTGCAGAGGTAAGATAAACAAAGAATATGCTTCTAGTTGATCAGCATGAGCTAAAATTCCTAGAGAACTAGAAGAAACAGATGTGGGAGACGCAGTTACTCAATTAGATAGGCTCACATTCCAAAAGAACTTCAAGAACCAAGTCTAACACGATGAGTTTCTCAAAATAATCGGGCGGAAATGGCTATAGAGGAAGGCATTAAGGTACGAACAGAAGATGATGATCTGAACCATTTCAAACTTCAAAAGAACTTGCAGAAACAAGTCTAACACGACGAGTCTCGCAATCTTTTCAGGCAGAATTGGCTATAGAAGATGATGCTTCGGATTCTGCACCAGTTCAACCTACAAAAGAACTTGCAGATATGTCTAATACGTTCAGTCACCAAAAGAATCAGTTGAGGCACAAGAGAAGATGCTGATACAGGATCAGCACGAGCTGAAACGAAGAAATAACTTGCAGAAACAAGTGTATCATGTTCAAGCTGAGGCACAAACAGAAGATGCTTCCATTGGAAAAGTAGAATCTGAACCTCCTTCAGAACTTGCAGAAATCGAGCTCCTACGAGCAATTTTTGCAATCGGATCTCGCACAAAAGGCTGCAGAGGTAAGATAAACACAGAATATGCTTCTAGTTGATCAGAACGAGCTACAATTCCTAGAGAACTAGAAGAAACAGATATGCGAGTCGCAGTTACTCAACTAGATAGTCTCACACTCCAAAAGAACTTCAAGAAACAAGTCTATTACGATGATTTTCTCAAAATAATCAGGCGGAAATGGCTATAGAGGAAGGCGTTAAGGTACGAACAGAAGATGATGATCTGAACCATTTCAAATTTCAAAAGAACTTGCAGAAACACGTCTAACACGACGAGTCTCGCAATCTTTTCAGGCAGAATTGGCTATAGAAGATGATGATTCGGATTCTGCACCAATTCAACCTACAAAAGAACTTGCAGATATGTCTACTACGTTCAGTCACCAAAAGGCACAAGAAAAGATGCTGATACAGGATCAGCACGAGTTAAACCGAAGAAATAACTTGCAGAAACAAGTGTATTATATTCAAATTTAGCTCTAGGAGAAGCAGCTGAGGCACAAACAGAAGATGCTTCCATTGGATAAGTAGAATCTGAACCTCCTTCAGAACTTGCAGAAATCGAGCTCCTACGAGCAATTTTTGCAATCGGATCTCGCACAAAAGGCTGCAGAGGTAAGATAAACAAAGAATATGCTTCTAGTTGATCAGCATGAGGTAAAATTCCTAGAGAACTAGAAGAAACAGATGTGGGAGACGCAGTTACTTAATTAGATAGGCTCACATTCCAAAAGAACTTCAAGAACCAAGTCTAACACGATGAGTTTCTCAAAATAATCGGGCGGAAATGGCTATAGAGGAAGGCATTAAGGTACGAACAGAAGATGATGATCTGAACCATTTCAAACTTCAAAAGAACTTGCAGAAAAAAGTCTAACACGACGAGTCTCGCAATCTTTTCAGGCAGAATTGGCTATAGAAGATGATGCTTCGGATTCTGCACCAGTTCAACCTACAAAAGAACTTGCAGATATGTCTAATACGTTCAGTCACCAAAAGAATCAGTTGAGGCACAAGAGAAGATGCTGATACAGGATCAGCACGAGCTGAAACGAAGAAATATCTTGCAGAAACAAGTGTATCATGTTCAAGCTGAGGCACAAACAGAAGATGCTTCCATTGGATAAGTAGAATCTGAACCTCTTTCAGAACTTGCAGAAATCGAGCTCCTACGTGCAATTTTTGCAATCGGATCTCGCAGAAAAGGCTGCAGAGGTAAGATAAACACAGAATATGCTTCTAGTTGATCAGCTTGAGCTAAAATTCCTAGAGAACTAGAAGAAACAGATGTGCAGTTACTCAACTAGATAGGCTCACACTCCCAAAGAACTTCAAGAATCAAGTCTAACACGATGCGTTTCTCAAACTAATCAGGCGGAAATGGCTATAGAGGAAGGTGTTAAGGTACGAACAGAAGATGATGATCTGAACCATTTCAAACTTCAAAAGAACTTGCAGAAACAAGTCTAACACGACGAGTCTCGCAATCTTTTCAGGCAGAATTGGCTATAGAAGATGATGCTTCGGATTCTGCACCAGTTCAACCTACAAAAGAACTTGCAGATATGTCTACTACGTTCAGTCACCAAAAGAATCAGTTGAGGCACAAGAGAAGATACTGATACAGGATCAGCACGAGCTGAAACAAAGAAATAACTTGCAGAAACAAGTGTATCATGTTCAAGCTGAGGCACAAACAGAAGATGCTTCCATTGGATAAGTAGAATCTGAACCTCCCTCAGAACATGCAGAAATCGAGCTCCTACGAGCAATTTTTGCAATCGGATCTCGCAGAAAAGGCTGCAGAGGTAAGATAAACACAGAATTCTCTTCTAGTTGATCAGCATGAGCTAAAAATCCTAGAGAACTAGAAGAAACAGATGTGCGAGACGCAGTTACTCAACTAGATAGGCTCACACTCCAAAAGAACTTCAAGAATCAAGTCTAACACGATGAGTTTCTCAAACTAATCAGGCGGAAATGGCTAAAGAGGTAAGGCGTTATGGTACAAACAGAAGATGATGATCTGAACCATTTCAAACTCCAAAAGAACTTGCAGAAACAAGTCTTACACGACGAGTCTCGCAATCTTTTCAGGCAGAATTGGCTATAGAAGATGATGATTCGGATTCTGCACAAGTTCAACCTACAAAAGAACTTGCAGATATGTCTACTACATTCAGTCACCAAAAGAATCTGTTGAGGCACAAGAGAAGATGCTGATACAGGATCAGCACGAGCTAAACCGAAGAAATAACTTGCAGAAACAAGTGTATTACTTTCAAATTTAGCTCTAGGAGAAGCAGCTGAGGCACAAACAGAAGATGCTTCCATTGGATAAGTAGAATCTGAACCTCCTTCAGAACTTGAAGAAATCGAGCTCCTACGAGCAATTTTTGCAATCGGATCTCGCACAAAAGGCTGCAGAGGTAAGATAAACACAGAGAATATGCTTCTAGTTGATCAGAACGAGCTACAATTCCTAGAGAACTAGAAGAAACAGATATGCGAGTCGCAGTTACTCAACTAGATAGTCTCACACTCCAAAAGAACTTCAAGAAACAAGTCTATTACGATGATTTTCTCAAAATAATCTGGCGGAAATGGCTATAGAGGAAGGCGTTAAGGTACGAACAGAAGATGATGATCTGAACCATTTCAAATTTCAAAAGAACTTGCAGAAACACGTCTAACACGACGAGTCTCGCAATCTTTTCAGGCAGAATTGGCTATAGAAGATGATGATTCGGATTCTGCACCAATTCAACCTACAAAAGAACTTGCAGATATGTCTACTACGTTCAGTCACCAAAAGGCACAAGAAAGGATGCTGATACAGGATCAGCACGAGCTAAACCGAAGAAATAACTTGCAGAAACAAGTGTATTATATTCAAATTTAGCTCTAGGAGAAGCAGCTGAGGCACAAACAGAAGATGCTTCCATTGGATAATTAGAATCTGAACCTCCATCAGAACTTGCAGAAATCGAGCTCCTACGAGCAATTTTTGCAATCGGATCTCGCACAAAAGGCTGCAGAGGTAAGATAAACAAAGAATATGCTTCTAGTTGATCAGCATGAGCTAAAATTCCTAGAGAACTAGAAGAAACAGATGTGGGAGACGCAGTTACTCAATTAGATAGGCTCACATTCCAAAAGAACTTCAAGAACCAAGTCTAACACGATGAGTTTCTCAAAATAATCGGGCGGAAATGGCTATAGAGAAAGGCATTAAGGTACGAACAGAAGATGATGATCTGAACCATTTCAAACTTCAAAAGAACTTGCAGAAACAAGTCTAACACGACGAGTCTCGCAATCTTTTCAGCCAGAATTGGCTATAGAAGATGATGCTTCGGATTCTGCACCAGTTCAACCTACAAAAGAACTTGCAGATATGTCTAATACGTTCAGTCACCAAAAGAATCAGTTGAGGCACAAGAGAAGATGCTGATACAGGATCAGCACGAGCTGAAACGAAGAAATAACTTGCAGAAACAAGTGTATCATGTTCAAGCTGAGGCACAAACAGAAGATGCTTCCATTGGATAAGTAGAATCTGAACCTCCTTCAGAACTTGCAGAAATCGAGCTCCTACGTGCAATTTTTGCAATCGGATCTCGCAGAAAAGGCTGCAGAGGTAAGATAAACACAGAATATGCTTCTAGTTGAACAGCTTGAGCTAAAATTCCTAGAGAACTAGAAGAAACAGATGTGCAGTTACTCAACTAGATAGGCTCACACTCCCAAAGAACTTCAAGAATCAAGTCTAACACGATGCGTTTCTCAAACTAATCAGGCGGAAATGGCTATAGAGGAAGGTGTTAAGGTACGAACAGAAGATGATGATCGGAACCATTTCAAACTTCAAAAGAACTTGCAGAAACAAGTCTAACACGACGAGTCTCGCAATCTTTTCAGGCAGAATTGGCTATAGAAGATGATGCTTCGGATTCTGCACCAGTTCAACCTACAAAAGAACTTGCAGATATGTCAAATACGTTCAGTCACCAAAAGAATCAGTTGAGGCACAAGAGAAGATACTGATACACGATCAGCACGAGCTGAAACAATGAAATAACTTGCAGAAACAAGTGTATCATGTTCAAACTGAGGCACAAACAGAAGATGCTTCCTTTTCTGCGAGATCCGATTGCAAAAATTGCTCGTAGGAGCTCGATTTCTGCAAGTTCTGAAGGAGGTTCAGATTCTACTTATCCAATGGAAGCATCTTCTGTTTGTGCCTCAGCTTGAACATGATACACTTGTTTCTGCAAGTTATTTCTTCGTTTCAGCTCGTGCTGATCCTGTATCAGCATCTTCTCTTGTGCCTCAACTGATTCTTTTGGTGACTGAACGTAGTAGACATATCTGCAAGTTCTTTTGTAGGTTGAACTGGTGCAGAATCCGAAGCATCATCTTCTATAGCCAATTCTGCCTGAAAAGATTGCGAGACTCGTCGTGTTAGACGTGTTTCTGCAAGTTCTTTTGAAATTTGAAATGGTTCAGATCATCATCTTCTGTTCGTACCTTAACGCCTTCCTCTATAGTCATTTCCGCCTGATTATTTTGAGAAACTCATCGTAATAGACTTGTTTCTGGAAGTTCTTTTGGAGTGTGAGACTATCTAGTTGAGTAACTGCGACTCGCATATCTGTTTCTTCTAGTTCTCTAGGAATTGTAGCTCGTTCTGATCAACTAGAAGAATATTCTGTGTTTATCTTACCTCTGCAGCCTTTTCTGCGAGATCCGATTGCAAAAATTGCTCGTAGGAGCTCGATTTCTGCAAGTTCTGAAGGATGTTCAGATTCTACTTTTCCAATGGAAGCATCTTCTGTTTGTGCCTCAGCTTGAACATGAAACACTTGTTTCTGCAAGTTATTTCTTTATTTCAGCTCGTGCTGATCCTGTATCAGCATCTTCTCTTGTGCCTCACCTGATTCTTTTGGTGACTGAACGTATTAGACACATCTGCAAGTTCTTTTGTAGGTTGAACTGGTTCAGAATCCGAATCATCATCTTCTATAGCCAATTCTGCCTGAAAAGATTGCGAGACTCGTCGTGTAAGACTTGTTTCTGCAAGTTCTTTTGGAGTTTGAAATGGTTCAGATCCACATCTTCTGTTTGTACCTTAACGCCTTCCTCTATAGCCATTTCCGCCTGATTAGTTTGAGAAACTCATCGTGTTAGACTTGATTCTTGAAGTTCTTTTGGAGTGTGGGCCTATCTAGTTGAGTAACTGCGTCTCGCTGATCTGTTTCTTCTAGTTCTCTAGGAATTTTAGCTCATGCTGATCAACTAGTAGCATATTCTGTGTTTATCTTACGTCTGCAGCCTTTTCTGCGAGATCCGATAGCAAAAATTGCTCGTAGGAGCTCGATGTCTGCAAGTTCTGAAGGAGGTTCAGATTCTACTTATCCAATGGCAGCATCTTCTGTTTGTGCCTCAGCTTGAACATGATAGACTTCTTTCTGCAAGTTATTTCTTCGTTTCAGCTCGTGCTGATCCTGTATCAGCATCTTCTCTTGTGCCTCAACTGATTCTTTTGGTGACTGAACGTAGTAGACATATCTGCAAGTTCTTTTGTAGGTTGAACTGGTGCAGAATCCAAAGCATCATCTTCTATAGCCAATTCTGCCTGAAAAGATTGCGAGACTCGTGGTGTTAGACGTGTTTCTGCAAGTTCTTTTGAAGTTTGAAATGATTCAGATCATCATCTTCTGTTCGTACCTTAACGCCTTCCTCTATAGCCATTTCCGCCTGATTATTTTGAGAAACTCATCGTAATAGACTTGTTTCTTGAAGTTCTTTTGGAGTGTGAGATTATCTAGTTGAGTAACTGCGACTCGCATATGTGTTTCTTCTAGTTCTCTAGGAATTGTAGCTCGTTCTGATCAACTAGAAGCATATTCTGTGTTTATCTTACCTCTGCAGCCTTTTCTGCGAGATCCGATTGCAAAAATTGCTCGTAGGAGCTCGATTTCTGCAAGTTCTGAAGGATGTTCAGATTCTACTTTTCCAATGGAAGCATCTTCTGTTTGTGCCTCAGCTTGAACATGATACACTTGTTTCTGCAAGTTATTTCTTCATTTCAGCTCGTGCTGATCTTGTATCAGCATCTTTTCTTGTGCCTCACCTGATTCTTTTGGTGACTGAACGTATTAGACACATCTGCAAGTTCTTTTGTAGGTTGAACTGGTTCAGAATCCGAATCATCATCTTCTATAGCCAATTCTGCCTGAAAAGATTGCGAGACTCGTCGTGTTAGACGTGTTTCTGCAAGTTCTTTTGAAGTTTGAAATGATTCAGATCATCATCTTCTGTTTGTACCTTAACGCCTTCCTCTATAGCCATTTCCGCCTGATTATTTTGAGAAACTCATCGTAATAGACTTGTTTCTTGAATTTCTTTTGAAGTGTGAGCCTATCTAGTTGAGTAACTGCGTCTCGCACATCTGTTTCTTCTAGTTCTGTAGGAATTTTAGCTCATGCTGATCAACTAGAAGCATATTCTGTGTTTATCTTACGTCTGCAGCCTTTTCTGCGAGATCCGATAGCAAAAATTGCTCGTAGGAGCTCGATTTCTGCAAGTTCTGAAGGAGGTTCAGATTGTACTTATCCAATGGAAGCATCTTCTGTTTGTGCCTCAGCTTGAACATGATACACTTGTTTCTGCAAGTTATTTCTTCGTTTCAGCTCGTGCTGATCCTGTATCAGCATCTTCTCTTGTGCCTCAACTGATTCTTTTGGTGACTGAACGTAGTAGACATTATCTGCAAGTTCTTTTGTAGGTTGAACTGGTGCAGAATCCGAAGCATCATCTTCTATAGCCAATTCTGCCTGAAAAGATTGCGAGACTCGTGGTGTTAGACGTGTTTCTGCAAGTTCTTTTGAAGTTTTAAATGATTCAGATCCACATCTTCTGTTCGTACCTTAACGCCTTCCTCTATAGCCATTTCCGCCTGATTAGTTTGAGAAACTCATCGTGTTAGACGTGATTCTTGAAGTTCTTTTGGAGTGTGAGCCTATCTAGTTGAGTAACTGCGTCTCGCACATCTGTTTCTTTTAGTTCTCTAGGAATTGTAGCTCGTTCTGATCAACTAGAAGCATATTCTGTGTTTATCTTACGTCTGCAGCCTTTTCTGCGAGATCCGATAGCAAAAATTGCTCGTAGGAGCTCGATTTCTGCAAGTTCTGAAGGAGGTTCAGATTCTACTTATCCAATGGCTCAGCATCTTCTGTTTGTGCCTCAGCTTGAACATGATAGACTTGTTTCTGCAAGTTATTTCTTCGTTTCAGCTCGTGCTGATCCTGTATCAGCATCTTCT
Organism: Cepaea hortensis; assembly: GCA_963921405.1. Taxonomy (NCBI): domain Eukaryota; kingdom Metazoa; phylum Mollusca; class Gastropoda; order Stylommatophora; family Helicidae; genus Cepaea; species Cepaea hortensis. Next base: position 81,970,570 of record OY992884.1, on the reverse strand, counting down.
CTTGTGCCTCAACTGATTCTTTTGGTGACTGAACGTAGTAGACATATCTGCAAGTTCTTTTGTAGGTTGAACTGGTGCAGAATCCGAAGCATCATCTTCTATAGCCAATTCTGCCTGAAAAGATTGCGAGACTCGTCGTGTTAGACGTGTTTCTGCAAGTTCTTTTGCAGTTTGAAATGATTCAGATCATCATCTTCTGTTCGTACCTTAACGCCTTCTTCTATAGCCATTTCCGCCTGATTAGTTTGAGAAACTCATCGTGTTAGACTTGTTTCTTGAAGTTCTTTTGGAGTGTGAGACTATCTAGTTGAGTAACTGCGACTCGCATATCTGTTTCTTCTAGTTCTCTAGGAATTGTAGCTCGTTCTGATCAACTAGAAGCATATTCTGTGTTTATGTTACCTCTGCAGCCTTTTCTGCGAGATCCGATTGCAAAAATTGCTCGTAGGAGCTCGATTTCTGCAAGTTCTGAACGATGTTCAGATTCTACTTTTCCAATGGAAGCATCTTCTGTTTGTGCCTCAGCTTGAACATGCTACACTTGTTTCTGCAAGTTATTTCTTCGTTTCAGCTCATGCTGATCCTGTATCAGCATCTTCTCTTGTGCCTCACCTGATTCTTTTGGTGACTGAACGTATTAGACACATCTGCAAGTTCTTTTGTAGGTTGAACTGGTTCAGAATCCGAATCATCATCTTCTATAGCCAATTCTGCCTGAAAAGATTGCGAGACTCGTCGTGTAAGACTTGCTTCTGCAAGTTCTTTTGGTGTTTGAAATGGTTCAGATCCACATCTTCTGTTTGTACCTTAACGCCTTCCTCTATAGCCATTTCCGCCTGATTAGTTTGAGAAACTCATCGTGTTAGACTTGATTCTTGAAGTTCTTTTGGAGTGTGAGCCTATCTAGTTGAGTAACTGCGTCTCGCACATCTGTTTCTTCTAGTTCTCTAGGAATTTTAGCTCATGCTGATCAACTAGAAGCATATTCTGTGTTTATCTTACGTCTGCAGCCTTTTCTGCGAGATCCGATAGCAAAAATTGCTCGTACGAGCTCGATTTCTGCAAGTTCTGAAGGAGGTTCAGATTCTACTTATCCAATGGCAGCATCTTCTGTTTGTGCCTCAGCTTGAACATGATAGACTTGTTTCTGCAAGTTATTTCTTCGTTTCAGCTCGTGCTGATCCTGTATCAGCATCTTCTCTTGTGCCTCAACTGATTCTTTTGGTGACTGAACGTAGTAGACATATCTGCAAGTTCTTTTGTAGGTTGAACTGGTGCAGAATCCGAAGCATCATCTTCTATAGCAAATTCTGCCTGAAAAGATTGCGAGACTCGTCGTGTTAGACGTGTTTCTGCAAGTTCTTTTGAAGTTTGAAATGATTCAGATCATCATCTTCTGTTCGTACCTTAACGCCTTCCTCTATAGCCATTTCCGCCTGATTATTTTGAGAAACTCATCGTAATAGACTTGTTTCTTGATGTTCTTTTGGAGTGTGAGACTATCTAGTTGAGTAACTGCGACTCGCATATCTGTTTCTTCTAGTTCTCTAGGAATTGTAGCTCGTTCTGATCAACTAGAAGCATATTCTGTGTTTATCTTACCTCTGCAGCCTTTTCTGCGAGATCCGATTGCAAAAATTGCTCGTAGGAGCTCGATTTCTGCAAGTTCTGAAGGATGTTCAGATTCTACTTTTCCAATGGAAGCATCTTCTGTTTGTGCCTCAGCTTGAACATGATACACTTATTTCTGCAAGTTATTTCTTCATTTCAGCTCGTGCTGATCTTGTATCAGCATCTTTTCTTGTGCCTCACCTGATTCTTTTGGTGACTGAACGTATTAGACACATCTGCAAGTTCTTTTGTAGGTTGAACTGGTTCAGAATCCGAATCATCATCTTCTATAGCCAATTCTGCCTGAAAAGATTGCGAGACTTGTCGTGTAAGACTTGTTTCTGCAAGTTCTTTTGGAGTTTGAAATGGTTCAGATCCACATCTTCTGTTTGTACCTTAACGCCTTCCTCTATAGCCATTTCCGCCTGATTATTTTGAGAAACTCATCGTAATAGACTTGTTTCTTGAAGTTCTTTTGGAGTGTGAGACTATCTAGTTGAGTAACTGCGACTCGCATATCTGTTTCTTCTAGTTCTCTAGGAATTGTAGCTCGTTCTGATCAACTAGAAGCATATTCTGTGTTTATCTTACCTCTGCAGCCTTTTCTGCGAGATCCGATTGCAAAAATTGCTCGTAGGAGCTCGATTTCTGTAAGTTCTGAAGGATGTTCAGATTCTACTTTTCCAATGGAAGCATCTTCTGTTTGTGCCTCAGCTTGAACATGATACACTTATTTCTGCAAGTTATTTCTTCATTTCAGCTCGTGCTGATCTTGTATCAGCATCTTTTCTTGTGCCTCACCTGATTCTTTTGGTGACTGAACGTATTAGACACATCTGCAAGTTCTTTTGTAGGTTGAACTGGTTCAGAATCCGAATCATCATCTTCTATAGCCAATTCTACCTGAAAAGATTGCGAGACTTGTCGTGTAAGACTTGTTTCTGCAAGTTCTTTTGGAGTTTGAAATGGTTCAGATCCACATCTTCTGTTTGTACCTTAACGCCTTCCTCTATAGCCATTTCCGCCTGATTAGTTTGAGAAACTCATCGTGTTAGACTTGATTCTTGAAGTTCTTTTGGAGTGTGAGCCTATCTAGTTGAGTAACTGCGTCTCGCACATCTGTTTCTTTTAGTTCTCTAGGAATTGTAGCTCGTTCTGATCAACTAGAAGCATATTCTGTGTTTATCTTACGTCTGCAGCCTTTTCTGCGAGATCCGATAGCAAAAATTGCTCGTAGGAGCTCGATTTCTGCAAGTTCTGAAGGAGGTTCAGATTCTACTTATCCAATGGCTCAGCATCTTCTGTTTGTGCCTCAGCTTGAACATGCTACACTTGTTTCTGCAAGTTATTTCTTCGTTTCAGCTCGTGCTGATCCTGTATCAGCATCTTCTCTTGTGCCTCAACTGATTCTTTTGGTGACTGAACGTAGTAGACATATCTGCAAGTTCTTTTGTAGGTTGAACTGGTGCAGAATCCGAAGCATCATCTTCTATAGCAAATTCTGCCTGAAAAGATTGCGAGACTCGTCGTGTTAGACGTGTTTCTGCAAGTTCTTTTGAAGTTTGAAATGATTCAGATCATCATCTTCTGTTCGTACCTTAACGCCTTCCTCTATAGCCATTTCCGCCTGATTATTTTGAGAAACTCATCGTAATAGACTTGTTTCTTGAAGTTCTTTTGGAGTGTGAGACTATCTAGTTGAGTAACTACGACTCGCATATCTGTTTCTTCTAGTTCTCTAGGAATTGTATCTCGTTCTGATCAACTAGAAGCATATTCTGTGTTTATCTTACCTCTGCAGCCTTTTCTGCGAGATCCGATTGCAAAAATTGCTCGTAGGAGCTCGATTTCTGCAAGTTCTGAAGGATGTTCAGATTCTACTTTTCCAATGGAAGCATCTTCTGTTTGTGCCTCAGCTTGAACATGATACACTTATTTCTGCAAGTTATTTCTTCATTTCAGCTCGTGCTGATCTTGTATCAGCATCTTTTCTTGTGCCTCACCTGATTCTTTTGGTGACTGAACGTATTAGACACATCTGCAAGTTCTTTTGTAGGTTGAACTGGTTCAGAATCCGAATCATCATCTTCTATAGCCAATTCTGCCTGAAAAGATTGCGAGACTTGTCGTGTAAGACTTGTTTCTGCAAGTTCTTTTGGAGTTTGAAATGGTTCAGATCCACATCTTCTGTTTGTACCTTAACGCCTTCCTCTATAGCCATTTCCGCCTGATTATTTTGAGAAACTCATCGTAATAGACTTGTTTCTTGAAGTTCTTTTGGAGTGTGAGACTATCTAGTTGAGTAACTGCGACTCGCATATCTGTTTCTTCTAGTTCTCTAGGAATTGTAGCTCGTTCTGATCAACTAGAAGCATATTCTGTGTTTATCTTACCTCTGCAGCCTTTTCTGCGAGATCCGATTGCAAAAATTGCTCGTAGGAGCTCGATTTCTGTAAGTTCTGAAGGATGTTCAGATTCTACTTTTCCAATGGAAGCATCTTCTGTTTGTGCCTCAGCTTGAACATGATACACTTATTTCTGCAAGTTATTTCTTCATTTCAGCTCGTGCTGATCTTGTATCAGCATCTTTTCTTGTGCCTCACCTGATTCTTTTGGTGACTGAACGTATTAGACACATCTGCAAGTTCTTTTGTAGGTTGAACTGGTTCAGAATCCGAATCATCATCTTCTATAGCCAATTCTGCCTGAAAAGATTGCGAGACTTGTCGTGTAAGACTTGTTTCTGCAAGTTCTTTTGGAGTTTGAAATGGTTCAGATCCACATCTTCTGTTTGTACCTTAACGCCTTCCTCTATAGCCATTTCCGCCTGATTAGTTTGAGAAACTCATCGTGTTAGACTTGATTCTTGAAGTTCTTTTGGAGTGTGAGCCTATCTAGTTGAGTAACTGCGTCTCGCACATCTGTTTCTTTTAGTTCTCTAGGAATTGTAGCTCGTTCTGATCAACTAGAAGCATATTCTGTGTTTATCTTACGTCTGCAGCCTTTTCTGCGAGATCCGATAGCAAAAATTGCTCGTAGGAGCTCGATTTCTGCAAGTTCTGAAGGAGGTTCAGATTCTACTTATCCAATGGCTCAGCATCTTCTGTTTGTGCCTCAGCTTGAACATGATAGACTTGTTTCTGCAAGTTATTTCTTCGTTTCAGCTCGTGCTGATCCTGTATCAGCATCTTCTCTTGTGCCTCAACTGATTCTTTTGGTGACTGAACGTAGTAGACATATCTGCAAGTTCTTTTGTAGGTTGAACTGGTGCAGAATCCGAAGCATCATCTTCTATAGCAAATTCTGCCTGAAAAGATTGCGAGACTCGTCGTGTTAGACGTGTTTCTGCAAGTTCTTTTGAAGTTTGAAATGATTCAGATCATCATCTTCTGTTCGTACCTTAACGCCTTCCTCTATAGCCATTTCCGCCTGATTATTTTGAGAAACTCATCGTAATAGACTTGTTTCTTGAAGTTCTTTTGGAGTGTGAGACTATCTAGTTGAGTAACTACGACTCGCATATCTGTTTCTTCTAGTTCTCTAGGAATTGTATCTCGTTCTGATCAACTAGAAGCATATTCTGTGTTTATCTTACCTCTGCAGCCTTTTCTGCGAGATCCGATTGCAAAAATTGCTCGTAGGAGCTCGATTTCTGCAAGTTCTGAAGGATGTTCAGATTCTACTTTTCCAATGGAAGCATCTTCTGTTTGTGCCTCAGCTTGAACATGATACACTTATTTCTGCAAGTTATTTCTTCATTTCAGCTCGTGCTGATCTTGTATCAGCATCTTTTCTTGTGCCTCACCTGATTCTTTTGGTGACTGAACGTATTAGACACATCTGCAAGTTCTTTTGTAGGTTGAACTGGTTCAGAATCCGAATCATCATCTTCTATAGCCAATTCTGCCTGAAAAGATTGCGAGACTTGTCGTGTAAGACTTGTTTCTGCAAGTTCTTTTGGAGTTTGAAATGGTTCAGATCCACATCTTCTGTTTGTACCTTAACGCCTTCCTCTATAGCCATTTCCGCCTGATTATTTTGAGAAACTCATCGTAATAGACTTGTTTCTTGAAGTTCTTTTGGAGTGTGAGACTATCTAGTTGAGTAACTGCGACTCGCATATCTGTTTCTTCTAGTTCTCTAGGAATTGTAGCTCGTTCTGATCAACTAGAAGCATATTCTGTGTTTATCTTACCTCTGCAGCCTTTTCTGCGAGATCCGATTGCAAAAATTGCTCGTAGGAGCTCGATTTCTGTAAGTTCTGAAGGATGTTCAGATTCTACTTTTCCAATGGAAGCATCTTCTGTTTGTGCCTCAGCTTGAACATGATACACTTATTTCTGCAAGTTATTTCTTCATTTCAGCTCGTGCTGATCTTGTATCAGCATCTTTTCTTGTGCCTCACCTGATTCTTTTGGTGACTGAACGTATTAGACACATCTGCAAGTTCTTTTGTAGGTTGAACTGGTTCAGAATCCGAATCATCATCTTCTATAGCCAATTCTGCCTGAAAAGATTGCGAGACTTGTCGTGTAAGACTTGTTTCTGCAAGTTCTTTTGGAGTTTGAAATGGTTCAGATCCACATCTTCTGTTTGTACCTTAACGCCTTCCTCTATAGCCATTTCCGCCTGATTAGTTTGAGAAACTCATCGTGTTAGACTTGATTCTTGAAGTTCTTTTGGAGTGTGAGCCTATCTAGTTGAGTAACTGCGTCTCGCACATCTGTTTCTTTTAGTTCTCTAGGAATTGTAGCTCGTTCTGATCAACTAGAAGCATATTCTGTGTTTATCTTACGTCTGCAGCCTTTTCTGCGAGATCCGATAGCAAAAATTGCTCGTAGGAGCTCGATTTCTGCAAGTTCTGAAGGAGGTTCAGATTCTACTTATCCAATGGCTCAGCATCTTCTGTTTGTGCCTCAGCTTGAACATGATAGACTTGTTTCTGCAAGTTATTTCTTCGTTTCAGCTCGTGCTGATCCTGTATCAGCATCTTCTCTTGTGCCTCAACTGATTCTTTTGGTGACTGAACGTAGTAGACATATCTGCAAGTTCTTTTGTAAGTTGAACTGGTGCAGAATCCGAAGCATCATCTTCTATAGCCAATTCTGCCTGAAAAGATTGCGAGACTCGTGGTGTTAGACGTGTTTCTGCAAGTTCTTTTGAAGTTTGAAATGATTCAGATCCACATCTTCTGTTCGTACCTTAACGCCTTCCTCTATAGCCATTTCCGCCTGATTAGTTTGAGAAACTCATCGTGTTAGACGTGATTCTTGAAGTTCTTTTGGAGTGTGAGCCTATCTAGTTGAGTAACTGCGTCTCGCACATCTGTTTCTTTTAGTTCTCTAGGAATTGTAGCTCGTTCTGATCAACTAGAAGCATATTCTGTGTTTATCTTACGTCTGCAGCCTTTTCTGCGAGATCCGATAGCAAAAATTGCTCGTAGGAGCTCGATTTCTGCAAGTTCTGAACGATGTTCAGATTCTACTTTTCCAATGGAAGCATCTTCTGTTTGTGCCTCAGCTTGAACATGCTACACTTGTTTCTGCAAGTTATTTCTTCGTTTCAGCTCATGCTGATCCTGTATCAGCATCTTCTCTTGTGCCTCACCTGATTCTTTTGGTGACTGAACGTATTAGACACATCTGCAAGTTCTTTTGTAGGTTGAACTGGTTCAGAATCCGAATCATCATCTTCTATAGCCAATTCTGCCTGAAAAGATTGCGAGACTCGTCGTGTAAGACTTGCTTCTGCAAGTTCTTTTGGTGTTTGAAATGGTTCAGATCCACATCTTCTGTTTGTACCTTAACGCCTTCCTCTATAGCCATTTCCGCCTGATTAGTTTGAGAAACTCATCGTGTTAGACTTGATTCTTGAAGTTCATTTGGAGTGTGAGCCTATCTAGTTGAGTAACTGCGTCTCGCACATCTGTTTCTTCTAGTTCTCTAGGAATTTTAGCAGATTGCTCTCTTCATTTCAGCTCGTGCTGATCTTGTATCAGCATCTTTTCTTGTGCCTCACCTGATTCTTTTGGTGACTGAACGTATTAGACACATCTGCAAGTTCTTTTGTAGGTTGAAATGGTTCAGAATCCGAATCATCATCTTCTATAGCCAATTCTGCCTGAAAAGATTGCGAGACTTGTCGTGTAAGACTTGTTTCTGCAAGTTCTTTTGGAGTTTGAAATGGTTCAGATCCACATCTTCTGTTTGTACCTTAACGCCTTCCTCTATAGCCATTTCCGCCTGATTAGTTTGAGAAACTCATCGTGTTAGACTTGATTCTTGAAGTTCTTTTGGAGTGTGAGACTATCTAGTTGAGTAACTGCGACTCGCATATCTGTTTCTTCTAGTTCTCTAGGAATTGTAGCTCGTTCTGATCAACTAGAAGAATATTCTGTGTTTATCTTACCTCTGCAGCCTTTTCTGCGAGATCCGATTGCAAAAATTGCTCGTAGGAGCTCGATTTCTGCAAGTTCTGAAGGATGTTCAGATTCTACTTTTCCAATGGAAGCATCTTCTGTTTGTGCCTCAGCTTGAGCATGATACACTTGTTTCTGCAAGTTATTTCTTCATTTCAGCTCGTGCTGATCCTGTATCAGCATCTTCTCTTGTGCCTCAACTGATTCTTTTGGTGACTGAACGTAGTAGACATATCTGCAAGTTCTTTTGTAGGTTGAACTGGTGCAGAATCCAAAGCATCATCTTCTATAGCCAATTCAGCCTGAAAGACTCGTGGTGTTAGACGTGTTTCTGCAAGTTCTTTTGAAGTTTGAAATGGTTCAGATCCACATCTTCTGTTTGTACCTTAACGCCTTCCTCTATAGCCATTTCCGCCTGATTAGTTTGAGAAACTCATCGTGTTAGACTTGATTCTTGAAGTTCTTTTGGAGTGTGAGCCTATCTAGTTGAGTAACTGCGTCTCGCACATCTGTTTCTTTTAGTTCTCTAGGAATTGTAGCTCGTTCTGATCAACTAGAAGCATATTCTGTGTTTATCTTACGTCTGCAGCCTTTTCTGCGAGATCCGATAGCAAAAATTGCTCGTAGGAGCTCGATTTCTGCAAGTTCTGAAGGAGGTTCAGATTCTACTTATCCAATGGCTCAGCATCTTCTGTTTGTGCCTCAGCTTGAACATGATAGACTTGTTTCTGCAAGTTATTTCTTCGTTTCAGCTCGTGCTGATCCTGTATCAGCATCTTCTCTTGTGCCTCAACTGATTCTTTTGGTGACTGAACGTAATAGACATATCTGCAAGTTCTTTTGTAGGTTGAACTGGTGCAGAATCCGAAGCATCATCTTCTATAGCCAATTCTGCCTGAAAAGATTGCGAGACTCGTGGTGTTAGACGTGTTTCTGCAAGTTCTTTTGAAGTTTGAAATGATTCAGATCCACATCTTCTGTTCGTACCTTAACGCCTTCCTCTATAGCCATTTCCGCCTGATTAGTTTGAGAAACTCATCGTGTTAGACGTGATTCTTGAAGTTCTTTTGGAGTGTGAGCCTATCTAGTTGAGTAACTGCGTCTCGCACATCTGTTTCTTTTAGTTCTCTAGGAATTGTAGCTCGTTCTGATCAACTAGAAGCATATTCTGTGTTTATCTTACGTCTGCAGCCTTTTCTGCGAGATCCGATAGCAAAAATTGCTCGTAGGAGCTCGATTTCTGCAAGTTCTGAACGATGTTCAGATTCTACTTTTCCAATGGAAGCATCTTCTGTTTGTGCCTCAGCTTGAACATGCTACACTTGTTTCTGCAAGTTATTTCTTCGTTTCAGCTCATGCTGATCCTGTATCAGCATCTTCTCTTGTGCCTCACCTGATTCTTTTGGTGACTGAACGTATTAGACACATCTGCAAGTTCTTTTGTAGGTTGAACTGGTTCAGAATCCGAATCATCATCTTCTATAGCCAATTCTGCCTGAAAAGATTGCGAGACTCGTCGTGTAAGACTTGCTTCTGCAAGTTCTTTTGGTGTTTGAAATGGTTCAGATCCACATCTTCTGTTTGTACCTTAACGCCTTCCTCTATAGCCATTTCCGCCTGATTAGTTTGAGAAACTCATCGTGTTAGACTTGATTCTTGAAGTTCTTTTGGAGTGTGAGCCTATCTAGTTGAGTAACTGCGTCTCGCACATCTGTTTCTTTTAGTTCTCTAGGAATTGTAGCTCGTTCTGATCAACTAGAAGCATATTCTGTGTTTATCTTACGTCTGCAGCCTTTTCTGCGAGATCCGATAGCAAAAATTGCTCGTAGGAGCTCGATTTCTGCAAGTTCTGAAGGAGGTTCAGATTCTACTTATCCAATGGCTCAGCATCTTCTGTTTGTGCCTCAGCTTGAACATGATAGACTTGTTTCTGCAAGTTATTTCTTCGTTTCAGCTCGTGCTGATCCTGTATCAGCATCTTCTCTTGTGCCTCAACTGATTCTTTTGGTGACTGAACGTAGTAGACATATCTGCAAGTTCTTTTGTAGGTTGAACTGGTGCAGAATCCGAAGCATCATCTTCTATAGCCAATTCTGCCTGAAAAGATTGCGAGACTCGTGGTGTTAGACGTGTTTCTGCAAGTTCTTTTGAAGTTTGAAATGATTCAGATCCACATCTTCTGTTCGTACCTTAACGCCTTCCTCTATAGCCATTTCCGCCTGATTAGTTTGAGAAACTCATCGTGTTAGACGTGATTCTTGAAGTTCTTTTGGAGTGTGAGCCTATCTAGTTGAGTAACTGCGTCTCGCACATCTGTTTCTTTTAGTTCTCTAGGAATTGTAGCTCGTTCTGATCAACTAGAAGCATATTCTGTGTTTATCTTACGTCTGCAGCCTTTTCTGCGAGATCCGATAGCAAAAATTGCTCGTAGGAGCTCGATTTCTGCAAGTTCTGAACGATGTTCAGATTCTACTTTTCCAATGGAAGCATCTTCTGTTTGTGCCTCAGCTTGAACATGCTACACTTGTTTCTGCAAGTTATTTCTTCGTTTCAGCTCATGCTGATCCTGTATCAGCATCTTCTCTTGTGCCTCACCTGATTCTTTTGGTGACTGAACGTATTAGACACATCTGCAAGTTCTTTTGTAGGTTGAACTGGTTCAGAATCCGAATCATCATCTTCTATAGCCAATTCTGCCTGAAAAGATTGCGAGACTCGTCGTGTAAGACTTGCTTCTGCAAGTTCTTTTTGTGTTTGAAATGGTTCAGATCCACATCTTCTGTTTGTACCTTAACGCCTTCCTCTATAGCCATTTCCGCCTGATTAGTTTGAGAAACTCATCGTGTTAGACTTGATTCTTGAAGTTCTTTTGGAGTGTGAGCCTATCTAGTTGAGTAACTGCGTCTCGCACATCTGTTTCTTCTAGTTCTCTAGGAATTTTAGCTCATGCTGATCAACTAGAAGCATATTCTGTGTTTATCTTACGTCTGCAGCCTTTTCTGCGAGATCCGATAGCAAAAATTGCTCGTACGAGCTCGATTTCTGCAAGTTCTGAAGGAGGTTCAGATTCTACTTATCCAATGGCAGCATCTTCTGTTTGTGCCTCAGCTTGAACATGATAGACTTGTTTCTGCAAGTTATTTCTTCGTTTCAGCTCGTGCTGATCCTGTATCAGCATCTTCTCTTGTGCCTCAACTGATTCTTTTGGTGACTGAACGTAGTAGACATATCTGCAAGTTCTTTTGTAGGTTGAACTGGTGCAGAATCCGAAGCATCATCTTCTATAGCAAATTCTGCCTGAAAAGATTGCGAGACTCGTCGTGTTAGACGTGTTTCTGCAAGTTCTTTTGAAGTTTGAAATGATTCAGACCATCATCTTCTGTTCGTACCTTAACGCCTTCCTCTATAGCCATTTCCGCCTGATTATTTTGAGAAACTCATCGTAATAGACTTGTTTCTTGAAGTTCTTTTGGAGTGTGAGACTATCTAGTTGAGTAACTGCGACTCGCATATCTGTTTCTTCTAGTTCTCTAGGAATTGTAGCTCGTTCTGATCAACTAGAAGCATATTCTGTGTTTATCTTACCTCTGCAGCCTTTTCTGCGAGATCCGATTGCAAAAATTGCTCGTAGGAGCTCGATTTCTGCAAGTTCTGAAGGATGTTCAGATTCTACTTTTCCAATGGAAGCATCTTCTGTTTGTGCCTCAGCTTGAACATGATACACTTATTTCTGCAAGTTATTTCTTCATTTCAGCTCGTGCTGATCTTGTATCAGCATCTTTTCTTGTGCCTCACCTGATTCTTTTGGTGACTGAACGTATTAGACACATCTGCAAGTTCTTTTGTAGGTTGAACTGGTTCAGAATCCGAATCATCATCTTCTATAGCCAATTCTGCCTGAAAAGATTGCGAGACTTGTCGTGTAAGACTTGTTTCTGCAAGTTCTTTTGGAGTTTGAAATGGTTCAGATCCACATCTTCTGTTTGTACCTTAACGCCTTCCTCTATAGCCATTTCCGCCTGATTATTTTGAGAAACTCATCGTAATAGACTTGTTTCTTGAAGTTCTTTTGGAGTGTGAGACTATCTAGTTGAGTAACTGCGACTCGCATATCTGTTTCTTCTAGTTCTCTAGGAATTGTAGCTCGTTCTGATCAACTAGAAGCATATTCTGTGTTTATCTTACCTCTGCAGCCTTTTCTGCGAGATCCGATTGCAAAAATTGCTCGTAGGAGCTCGATTTCTGCAAGTTCTGAAGGATGTTCAGATTCTACTTTTCCAATGGAAGCATCTTCTGTTTGTGCCTCAGCTTGAACATGATACACTTATTTCTGCAAGTTATTTCTTCATTTCAGCTCGTGCTGATCTTGTATCAGCATCTTTTCTTGTGCCTCACCTGATTCTTTTGGTGACTGAACGTATTAGACACATCTGCAAGTTCTTTTGTAGGTTGAACTGGTTCAGAATCCGAATCATCATCTTCTATAGCCAATTCTGCCTGAAAAGATTGCGAGACTTGTCGTGTAAGACTTGTTTCTGCAAGTTCTTTTGGAGTTTGAAATGGTTCAGATCCACATCTTCTGTTTGTACCTTAACGCCTTCCTCTATAGCCATTTCCGCCTGATTAGTTTGAGAAACTCATCGTGTTAGACTTGATTCTTGAAGTTCTTTTGGAGTGTGAGCCTATCTAGTTGAGTAACTGCGACTCGCATATCTGTTTCTTCTAGTTCTCTAGGAATTGTAGCTCGTTCTGATCAACTAGAAGCATATTCTGTGTTTATCTTACCTCTGCAGCCTTTTCTGCGAGATCCGATTGCAAAAATTGCTCGTAGGAGCTCGATTTCTGCAAGTTCTGAAGGATGTTCAGATTCTACTTTTCCAATGGAAGCATTTTCTGTTTGTGCCTCAGCTTGAGCATGATACACTTGTTTCTGCAAGTTATTTCTTCATTTCAGCTCGTGCTGATCCTGTATCAGCATCTTCTCTTGTGCCTCAACTGATTCTTTTGGTGACTGAACGTAGTAGACATATCTGCAAGTTCTTTTGTAGGTTGAACTGGTGCAGAATCCAAAGCATCATCTTCTATAGCCAATTCTGCCTGAAAGACTCGTGGTGTTAGACGTGTTTCTGCAAGTTCTTTTGAAGTTTGAAATGGTTCAGATCCACATCTTCTGTTTGTACCTTAACGCCTTCCTCTATAGCCATTTCCGCCTGATTAGTTTGAGAAACTCATCGTGTTAGACTTGATTCTTGAAGTTCTTTTGGAGTGTGAGCCTATCTAGTTGAGTAACTGCGTCTCGCACATCTGTTTCTTCTAGTTCTCTAGGAATTGTAGCTCGTTCTGATCAACTAGAAGAATATTCTGTGTTTATCTTACGTCTGCAGCCTTTTCTGCGAGATCCGATAGCAAAAATTGCTCGTAGGAGCTCGATTTCTGCAAGTTCTGAAGGAGGTTCAGATTCTACTTATCCAATGGCTCAGCATCTTCTGTTTGTGCCTCAGCTTGAACATGATAGACTTGTTTCTGCAAATTATTTCTTCGTTTCAGCTCGTGCTGATCCTGTATCAGCATCTTCTCTTGTGCCTCAACTGATTCTTTTGGTGACTGAACGTAGTAGACATATCTGGAAGTTCTTTTGTAGGTTGAACTGGTGCAGAATCCGAAGCATCATCTTCTATAGCCAATTCTGCCTGAAAAGATTGCGAGACTCGTCGTGTTAGACGTGTTTCTGCAAGTTCTTTTTAAGTTTGAAATGATTCATCTTCTGTTCGTACCTTAACGCCTTCCTCTATAGCCATTTCCGCCTGATTATTTTGAGAAACTCATCGTAATAGACTTGTTTCTTGAAGTTCTTTTGGAGTGTGAGACTATCTAGTTGAGTAACTGCGACTCGCATATCTGTTTCTTCTAGTTCTCTAGGAATTGTAGCTCGTTCTGATCAACTAGAAGCATATTCTGTGTTTATCTTACCTCTGCAGCCTTTTCTGCGAGATCCGATTGCAAAAATTGCTCGTAGGAGCTCGATTTCTGCAAGTTCTGAAGGATGTTTAGATTCTACTTTTCCAATGGAAGCATCTTCTGTTTGTGCCTCAGCTTGAACATGATACACTTGTTTCTGCAAGTTATTTCTTCATTTCAGCTCGTGCTGATCCTGTATCAGCATCTTTTCTTGTGCCACACCTGATTCTTTTGGTGACTGAACGTATTAGACACATCTGCAAGTTCTTTTGTAGGTTGAACTGGTTCAGAATCCGAATCATCATCTTCTATAGCCAATTCTGCCTGAAAAGATTGCGAGACTCGTCGTGTAAGACGTGTTTCTGCAAGTTCTTTTGGAGTTTGAAATGGTTCAGATCCACATCTTCTGTTCGTACCTTAACGCCTTCCTCTATAGCCATTTCCGCCTGATTATTTTGAGAAACTCATCGTGTTAGACTTGGTTCTTGAAGTTCTTTTGGAGTTTGAGCCTATCTAGTTGAGTAACTGCGTCTCGCACATCTGTTTCTTTTAGTTCTCTAGGAATTGTAGCTCATGCTGATCAACTAGAAGCATATTCTGTGTTTATCTTACGTCTGCAGCCTTTTCTGCGAGATCCGATAGCAAAAATTGCTCGTACGAGCTCGATTTCTGCAAGTTCTGAAGGAGGTTCAGATTCTACTTATCCAATGGAAGCATCTTCTGTTTGTGCCTCAGCTTGAACATGATACACTTGTTTCTGCAAGTTATTTCTTCGTTTCAGCTCGTGCTGATCCTGTATCAGCATCTTCTCTTGTGCCTCAACTGATTCTTTTGGTGACTGAACGTAGTAGACATATCTGCAAGTTCTTTTGTAGGTTGAACTGGTGCAGAATCCGAAGCATCATCTTCTATAGCAAATTCTGCCTGAAAAGATTGCGAGACTCGTCGTGTTAGACGTGTTTCTGCAAGTTCTTTTGAAGTTTGAAATGATTCAGATCATCATCTTCTGTTCGTACCTTAACGCCTTCCTCTATAGCCATTTCCGCCTGATTATTTTGAGAAACTCATCGTAATAGACTTGTTTCTTGAAGTTCTTTTGGAGTGTGAGACTATCTAGTTGAGTAACTGCGACTCGCATATCTGTTTCTTCTAGTTCTCTAGGAATTGTAGCTCGTTCTGATCAACTAGAAGCATATTCTGTGTTTATCTTACCTCTGCAGCCTTTTCTGCGAGATCCGATTGCAAAAATTGCTCGTAGGAGCTCGATTTCTGCAAGTTCTGAAGGATGTTCAGATTCTACTTTTCCAATGGAAGCATCTTCTGTTTGTGCCTCAGCTTGAACATGATACACTTATTTCTGCAAGTTATTTCTTCATTTCAGCTCGTGCTGATCTTGTATCAGCATCTTTTCTTGTGCCTCACCTGATTCTTTTGGTGACTGAACGTATTAGACACATCTGCAAGTTCTTTTGTAGGTTGAACTGGTTCAGAATCCGAATCATCATCTTCTATAGCCAATTCTGCCTGAAAAGATTGCGAGACTTGTCGTGTAAGACTTGTTTCTGCAAGTTCTTTTGGAGTTTGAAATGGTTCAGATCCACATCTTCTGTTTGTACCTTAACGCCTTCCTCTATAGCCATTTCCGCCTGATTATTTTGAGAAACTCATCGTAATAGACTTGTTTCTTGAAGTTCTTTTGGAGTGTGAGACTATCT
Source organism: Cepaea hortensis (assembly GCA_963921405.1). Classification (NCBI taxonomy): domain Eukaryota; kingdom Metazoa; phylum Mollusca; class Gastropoda; order Stylommatophora; family Helicidae; genus Cepaea; species Cepaea hortensis. Next base: position 81,954,868 of record OY992884.1, on the reverse strand, counting down.
AGTTGAGTAACTGCGACTCGCATATCTGTTTCTTCTAGTTCTCTAGGAATTGTAGCTCGTTCTGATCAACTAGAAGCATATTCTGTGTTTATCTTACCTCTGCAGCCTTTTCTGCGAGATCCGATTGCAAAAATTGCTCGTAGGAGCTCGATTTCTGCAAGTTCTGAAGGATGTTCAGATTCTACTTTTCCAATGGAAGCATCTTCTGTTTGTGCCTCAGCTTGAACATGATACACTTATTTCTGCAAGTTATTTCTTCATTTCAGCTCGTGCTGATCTTGTATCAGCATCTTTTCTTGTGCCTCACCTGATTCTTTTGGTGACTGAACGTATTAGACACATCTGCAAGTTCTTTTGTAGGTTGAACTGGTTCAGAATCCGAATCATCATCTTCTATAGCCAATTCTGCCTGAAAAGATTGCGAGACTTGTCGTGTAAGACTTGTTTCTGCAAGTTCTTTTGGAGTTTGAAATGGTTCAGATCCACATCTTCTGTTTGTACCTTAACGCCTTCCTCTATAGCCATTTCCGCCTGATTAGTTTGAGAAACTCATCGTGTTAGACTTGATTCTTGAAGTTCTTTTGGAGTGTGAGCCTATCTAGTTGAGTAACTGCGACTCGCATATCTGTTTCTTCTAGTTCTCTAGGAATTGTAGCTCGTTCTGATCAACTAGAAGCATATTCTGTGTTTATCTTACCTCTGCAGCCTTTTCTGCGAGATCCGATTGCAAAAATTGCTCGTAGGAGCTCGATTTCTGCAAGTTCTGAAGGATGTTCAGATTCTACTTTTCCAATGGAAGCATCTTCTGTTTGTGCCTCAGCTTGAGCATGATACACTTGTTTCTGCAAGTTATTTCTTCATTTCAGCTCGTGCTGATCCTGTATCAGCATCTTCTCTTGTGCCTCAACTGATTCTTTTGGTGACTGAACGTAGTAGACATATCTGCAAGTTCTTTTGTAGGTTGAACTGGTGCAGAATCCAAAGCATCATCTTCTATAGCCAATTCTGCCTGAAAGACTCGTGGTGTTAGACGTGTTTCTGCAAGTTCTTTTGAAGTTTGAAATGGTTCAGATCCACATCTTCTGTTTGTACCTTAACGCCTTCCTCTATAGCCATTTCCGCCTGATTAGTTTGAGAAACTCATCGTGTTAGACTTGATTCTTGAAGTTCTTTTGGAGTGTGAGCCTATCTAGTTGAGTAACTGCGTCTCGCACATCTGTTTCTTTTAGTTCTCTAGGAATTGTAGCTCGTTCTGATCAACTAGAAGCATATTCTGTGTTTATCTTACGTCTGCAGCCTTTTCTGCGAGATCCGATAGCAAAAATTGCTCGTAGGAGCTCGATTTCTGCAAGTTCTGAAGGAGGTTCAGATTCTACTTATCCAATGGCTCAGCATCTTCTGTTTGTGCCTCAGCTTGAACATGATAGACTTGTTTCTGCAAGTTATTTCTTCGTTTCAGCTCGTGCTGATCCTGTATCAGCATCTTCTCTTGTGCCTCAACTGATTCTTTTGGTGACTGAACGTAGTAGACATATCTGCAAGTTCTTTTGTAGGTTGAACTGGTGCAGAATCCGAATTATCATCTTCTATAGCCAATTCTGCCTGAAAAGATTGCGAGACTCGTCGTGTTAGACGTGTTTCTGCAAGTTCTTTTGAAATTTGAAATGGTTCAGATGATCATCTTCTGTTCGTACCTTAACGCCTTCCCCTATAGTCATTTCCGCCTGATTATTTTAAGAAACTCATCGTAATAGACTTGTTTCTTGAAGTTCTTTTGGAGTGTGAGACTATCTAGTTGAGTAACTGCGTCTCGCACATCTGTTTCTTCTAGTTCTCTAGGAATTGTAGCTCGTTCTGATCAACTAGAAGAATATTCTGTGTTTATCTTACGTCTGCAGCCTTTTCTGCGAGATCCGATAGCAAAAATTGCTCGTAGGAGCTCGATTTCTGCAAGTTCTGAAGGAGGTTCAGATTCTACTTATCCAATGGCTCAGCATCTTCTGTTTGTGCCTCAGCTTGAACATGATAGACTTGTTTCTGCAAATTATTTCTTCGTTTCAGCTCGTGCTGATCCTGTATCAGCATCTTCTCTTGTGCCTCAACTGATTCTTTTGGTGACTGAACGTAGTAGACATATCTGGAAGTTCTTTTGTAGGTTGAACTGGTGCAGAATCCGAAGCATCATCTTCTATAGCCAATTCTGCCTGAAAAGATTGCGAGACTCGTCGTGTTAGACGTGTTTCTGCAAGTTCTTTTTAAGTTTGAAATGATTCATCTTCTGTTCGTACCTTAACGCCTTCCTCTATAGCCATTTCCGCCTGATTATTTTGAGAAACTCATCGTAATAGACTTGTTTCTTGAAGTTCTTTTGGAGTGTGAGACTATCTAGTTGAGTAACTGCGACTCGCATATCTGTTTCTTCTAGTTCTCTAGGAATTGTAGCTCGTTCTGATCAACTAGAAGCATATTCTGTGTTTATCTTACCTCTGCAGCCTTTTCTGCGAGATCCGATTGCAAAAATTGCTCGTAGGAGCTCGATTTCTGCAAGTTCTGAAGGATGTTTAGATTCTACTTTTCCAATGGAAGCATCTTCTGTTTGTGCCTCAGCTTGAACATGATACACTTGTTTCTGCAAGTTATTTCTTCATTACAGCTCGTGCTGATCCTGTATCAGCATCTTTTCTTGTGCCACACCTGATTCTTTTGGTGACTGAACGTATTAGACACATCTGCAAGTTCTTTTGTAGGTTGAACTGGTTCAGAATCCGAATCATCATCTTCTATAGCCAATTCTGCCTGAAAAGATTGCGAGACTCGTCGTGTAAGACGTGTTTCTGCAAGTTCTTTTGGAGTTTGAAATGGTTCAGATCCACATCTTCTGTTCATACCTTAACGCCTTCCTCTATAGCCATTTCCGCCTGATTATTTTGAGAAACTCATCGTGTTAGACTTGGTTCTTGAAGTTCTTTTGGAGTTTGAGCCTATCTAGTTGAGTAACTGCGTCTCGCACATCTGTTTCTTCTAGTTCTCTAGGAATTTTAGCTCATGCTGATCAACTAGAAGCATATTCTGTGTTTATCTTACGTCTGCAGCCTTTTCTGCGAGATCCGATAGCAAAAATTGCTCGTAGGAGCTCGATTTCTGCAAGTTCTGAAGGAGGTTCAGATTCTACTTATCCAATGGCAGCATCTTCTGTTTGTGCCTCAGCTTGAACATGATAGACTTGTTTCTGCAAGTTATTTCTTCATTTCAGCTCGTGCTGATCCTGTATCAGCATCTTCTCTTGTGCCTCAACTGATTCTTTTGGTGACTGAACGTAGTAGACATATCTGCAAGTTCTTTTGTAGGTTGAACTGGTGCAGAATCCGAAGCATCATCTTCTATAGCCAATTCTGCCTGAAAAGATTGCGAGACTCGTCGTGTTAGACGTGTTTCTGCAAGTTCTTTTGAAGTTTGAAATGATTCAGATCATCATCTTCTGTTCGTACCTTAACACCTTCCTCTATAGCCATTTCCGCCTGATTATTTTGAGAAACTCATCGTAATAGACTTGTTTCTTGAAGTTCTTTTGGAGAGTGAGCCTATCTAGTTGAGTAACTGCGTCTCGCACATCTGTTTCTTCTAGTTCTCTAGGAATTTTAGCTCATGCTGATCAACTAGAAGTATATTCTGTGTTTATCTTACGTCTGCAGCCTTTTCTGCGAGATCCGATAGCAAAAATTGCTCGTAGGAGCTCGATTTCTGCAAGTTCTGAAGGAGGTTCAGATTGTACTTATCCAATGGAAGCATCTTCTGTTTGTGCCTCAGCTTGAACATGATACACTTGTTTCTGCAAGTTATTTCTTCGTTTCAGCTCGTGCTGATCCTGTATCAGCATCTTCTCTTGTGCCTCAACTGATTCTTTTGGTGACTGAACGTAGTAGACATATCTGCAAGTTCTTTTGTAGGTTGAACTGGTGCAGAATCCGAAGCATCATCTTCTATAGCCAATTCTGCCTGAAAAGATTGCGAGACTCGTGGTGTTAGACGTGTTTCTGCAAGTTCTTTTGAAGTTTGAAATGATTCAGATCCACATCTTCTGTTCGTACCTTAACGCCTTCCTCTATAGCCATTTCCGCCTGATTATTTTGAGAAACTCATCGTGTTAGACTTGGTTCTTGAAGTTCTTTTGGAGTGTGAGACTATCTAGTTGAGTAACTGCGACTCGCATATCTGTTTCTTCTAGTTCTCTAGGAATTGTAGCTCGTTTTGATCAATTAGAAGCATATTCTGTGCTTATCTTATTCTCTGCAGCATTTTGTGCGAGATCCGATTGCAAAAATTGCTCGTAGGAGCTCGATTTCTGCAAGTTCTGAAGGAGGTTCAGATTCTACTTATCCAATGGAAGCATCTTCTGTTTGTGCCTCAGCTTGAACATGATACACTTGTTTCTGCAAGTTATTTCTTCGTTTCAGCTCGTGCTGATCCTGTATCAGCATCTTCTCTTGTGCCTCACCTGATTCTTTTGGTGACTGAACGTATTAGACAAGTTCTTTTGTAGGTTGAACTGGTGCAGAATCCGAAGCATCATCTTCTATAGCCAATTCTGCCTGAAAAGATTGCGAGACTCGTCGTGTTAGACGTGTTTCTGCAAGTTCTTTTTAAGTTTGAAATGATTCAGATCATCATCTTCTGTTCGTACCTTAACACCTTCCTCTATAGCCATTTCCGCCTGATTATTTTGAGAAACTCATCGTAATAGACTTGTTTCTTGAATTTCTTTTGAAGTGTGAGCCTATCTAGTTGAGTAACTGCGTCTCGCACATCTGTTTCTTCTAGTTCTCTAGGAATTTTAGCTCATGCTGATCAACTAGAAGCATATTCTGTGTTTATCTTACGTCTGCAGCCTTTTCTGCGAGATCCGATAGCAAAAATTGCTCGTAGGAGCTCGATTTCTGCAAGTTCTGAAGGAGGTTCAGATTGTACTTATCCAATGGAAGCATCTTCTGTTTGTGCCTCAGCTTGAACATGATACACTTGTTTCTGCAAGTTATTTCTTCGTTTCAGCTCGTGCTGATCCTGTATCAGCATCTTCTCTTGTGCCTCAACTGATTCTTTTGGTGACTGAAGTACTGCAAGTTCTTTTGTAGGTTGAACTGGTGCAGAATCCGAAGCATCATCTTCTATAGCCAATTCTGCCTGAAAAGATTGCGAGACTCGTGGTGTTAGACGTGTTTCTGCAAGTTCTTTTGAAGTTTGAAATGATTCAGATCCACATCTTCTGTTCGTACCTTAACGCCTTCCTCTATAGTCATTTCCGCCTGATTATTTTGAGAAACTCATCGTGTTAGACTTGGTTGTTGAAGTTCTTTTGGAGTGTGAGACTATCTAGTTGAGTAACTGCGACTCGCATATCTGTTTCTCCTAGTTCTCTAGGAATTGTAGCTCGTTCTGATCAACTAGAAGCATATTCTGTATTTATCTTACGTCTGCAGCCTTTTTTGCGAGATCCGATAGCAAAAATTGCTCGTAGGAGCTCGATTTCTGCAAGTTCTGAAGGAGGTTCAGATTCTACTTATCCAATGGAAGCATCTTCTGTTTATGCCTCAGCTGGAACATGATACACTTGTTTCTGCAAGTTATTTCTTCGTTTCAGCTCGTGCTGATCTTGTATCAGCATCTTCTCTTGTGCCTCAACTGATTCTTTTGGTGACTGAACGTAGTAGACATATCTGCAAGTTCTTTTGTAGGTTGAACTGGTGCAGAATCCAAAGCATCATCTTCTATAGCCAATTCTGCCTGAAAGACTCGTGGTGTTAGACGTGTTTCTGCAAGTTCTTTTGAAGTTTGAAATGATTCAGATCCACATCTTCTGTTCGTACCTTAACGCCTTCCTCTATAGCCATTTCCGCCTGATTATTTTGAGAAACTCATCGTGTTAGACTTGGTTCTTGAAGTTCTTTTGGAGTGTGAGACTATCTAGTTGAGTAACTGCGACTCGCATATCTGTTTCTTCTAGTTCTCTAGGAATTGTAGCTCGTTTTGATCAATTAGAAGCATATTCTGTGCTTATCTTATTCTCTGCAGCATTTTGTGCGAGATCCGATTGCAAAAATTGCTCGTAGGAGCTCGATTTCTGCAAGTTCTGAAGGAGGTTCAGATTCTACTTATCCAATGGAAGCATCTTCTGTTTGTGCCTCAGCTTGAACATGATACACTTGTTTCTGCAAGTTATTTCTTCGTTTCAGCTCGTGCTGATCCTGTATCAGCATCTTCTCTTGTGCCTCACCTGATTCTTTTGGTGACTGAACGTATTAGACAAGTTCTTTTGTAGGTTGAACTGGTGCAGAATCCGAAGCATCATCTTCTATAGCCAATTCTGCCTGAAAAGATTGCGAGACTCGTCGTGTTAGACGTGTTTCTGCAAGTTCTTTTTAAGTTTGAAATGATTCAGATCATCATCTTCTGTTCGTACCTTAACACCTTCCTCTATAGCCATTTCCGCCTGATTATTTTGAGAAACTCATCGTAATAGACTTGTTTCTTGAATTTCTTTTGAAGTGTGAGCCTATCTAGTTGAGTAACTGCGTCTCGCACATCTGTTTCTTCTAGTTCTCTAGGAATTTTAGCTCATGCTGATCAACTAGAAGCATATTCTGTGTTTATCTTACGTCTGCAGCCTTTTCTGCGAGATCCGATAGCAAAAATTGCTCGTAGGAGCTCGATTTCTGTAAGTTCTGAAGGAGGTTCAGATTCTACTTTTCCAATGGAAGCATCTTCTGTTTGTGCCTCAGCTTGAACATGATACACTTGTTTCTGCAAGTTATTTCTTCGTTTCAGCTCGTGCTGATCCTGTATCAGCATCTTCTCTTGTGCCTCAACTGATTCTTTTGGTGACTGAACGTAGTAGACATATCTGCAAGTTCTTTTGTAGGTTGAATTGGTGCAGAATCCGAAGCATCATCTTCTATAGCCAATTCTGCCTGAAAAGATTGCGAGACTCGTGGTGTTAGACGTGTTTCTGCAAGTTCTTTTGAAGTTTGAAATGATTCAGATCCACATCTTCTGTTCGTACCTTAACGCCTTCCTCTATAGTCATTTCCGCCTGATTATTTTGAGAAACTCATCGTGTTAGACTTGGTTGTTGAAGTTCTTTTGGAGTGTGAGACTATCTAGTTGAGTAACTGCGACTCGCATATCTGTTTCTCCTAGTTCTCTAGGAATTGTAGCTCGTTCTGATCAACTAGAAGCATATTCTGTATTTATCTTACGTCTGCAGCCTTTTTTGCGAGATCCGATAGCAAAAATTGCTCGTAGGAGCTCGATTTCTGCAAGTTCTGAATTAGGTTCAGATTCTACTTATCCAATGGAAGCATCTTCTGTTTATGCCTCAGCTTGAACATGATACACTTGTTTCTGCAAGTTATTTCTTCGTTTCAGCTCGTGCTGATCTTGTATCAGCATCTTCTCTTGTGCCTCAACTGATTCTTTTGGTGACTGAACGTAGTAGACATATCTGCAAGTTCTTTTGTAGGTTGAACTGGTGCAGAATCCAAAGCATCATCTTCTATAGCCAATTCTGCCTGAAAGACTCGTGGTGTTAGACGTGTTTCTGCAAGTTCTTTTGAAGTTTGAAATGATTCAGATCCACATCTTCTGTTCGTACCTTAACGCCTTCCTCTATAGCCATTTCCGCCTGATTATTTTGAGAAACTCATCGTGTTAGACTTGGTTCTTGAAGTTCTTTTGGAGTGTGAGACTATCTAGTTGAGTAACTGCGACTCGCATATCTGTTTCTTCTAGTTCTCTAGGAATTGTAGCTCGTTCTGATAAATTAGAAGCATATTCTTTGCTTATCTTATTCTCTGCAGCATTTTGTGCGAGATCCGATTGCAAAAATTGCTCGTAGGAGCTCGATTTCTGCAAGTTCTGAAGGAGGTTCAGATTCTACTTATCCAATGGAAGCATCTTCTGTTTGTGCCTCAGCTTGAACATGATACACTTGTTTCTGCAAGTTATTTCTTCGTTTCAGCTCGTGCTGATCCTGTATCAGCATCTTCTCTTGTGCCTCACCTGATTCTTTTGGTGACTGAACGTATTAGACAAGTTCTTTTGTAGGTTGAACTGGTGCAGAATCCGAAGCATCATCTTCTATAGCCAATTCTGCCTGAAAAAATTGCGAGACTCGTCGTGTTAGACTTGTTTCTGCAAGTTCTTTTGAAGTTTTAAATCGTTCAGATCATCATCTTCTGTTCGTACCTTAACGCCTTCGTCTATAGCCATTTCCGCCCGATTATTTTGAAAACTCATCGTGTTAGACTTGGTTCTTGAAGTTCTTTTGGAGTGTGAGCCTATCTAATTGAGTAACTGCGTCTCGCACATCTGTTTCTTCTAGTTCTCTAGGAATTTTAGCTCATGCTTATCAACTAGAAGCATATTCTGTGTTTATCTTACCTCTGCAGCCTTTTGTGCGAGAGTCGATTGCAAAAATTGCTCGTAGGAGCTCGATTTCTGCAAGTTCTGAAGGAGTTTCAGATTCTACTTATCCAATGGAAGCATCTTCTGTTTGTGCCTCAGCTGCTTCTCCTAGAGCTAAATTTGAATATAATACACTTGTTTCTGCAAGTTATTTCTTCGGTTTAGCTCGTGCTGATCCTGTATCAGCATCTTTTCTTGTGCCTCAACTGATTCTTTTGGTGACTGAACGTAGTAGACATATCTGGAAGTTCTTTTGTAGGTTGAACTGGTGCAGAATGCGAATTATCATCTTCTATAGCCAATTCTGCCTGAAAAGATTGCGAGACTCGTCGTGTTAGACGTGTTTCTGCAAGTTCTTTTGAAATTTGAAATGGTTCAGATCATCATCTTCTGTTCGTACCTTAACGCCTTCCTCTATAGTCATTTCCGCCTGATTATTTTGAGAAACTCATCGTAATAGACTTGTTTCTGGAAGTTCTTTTGGAGTGTGAGACTATCTAGTTGAGTAACTGCGACTCGCATATCTGTTTCTTCTAGTTCTCTAGGAATTGTAGCTCGTTCTGATCAACTAGAAGAATATTCTGTGTTTATCTTACCTCTGCAGCCTTTTCTGCGAGATCCGATTGCAAAAATTGCTCGTAGGAGCTCGATTTCTGCAAGTTCTGAAGGATGTTCAGATTCTACTTTTCCAATGGAAGCATCTTCTGTTTGTGCCTCAGCTTGAACATGATACACTTGTTTCTGCAAGTTATTTCTTCATTTCAGCTCGTGCTGATCCTGTATCAGCATCTTCTCTTGTGCCTCACCTGATTCTTTTGGTGACTGAACGTATTAGACACATCTGCAAGTTCTTTTGTAGGTTGAACTGGTTCAGAATCCGAATCATCATCTTCTATAGCCAATTCTGCCTGAAAAGATTGCGAGACTCGTCGTGTAAGCCTTGTTTCTGCAAGTTCTTTTGGAGTTTGAAATGGTTCAGATCCACATCTTCTGTTTGTACCTTAACGCCTTCCTCTATAGCCATTTCCGCCTGATAAGTTTGAGAAACTCATCATGTTAGACTTGATTCTTGAAGTTCTTTTGGAGTTTGAGCCTATCTAGTTGAGTAACTGCGTCTCGCACATCTGTTTCTTCTAGTTCTCTAGGAATTTTAGCTCATGCTGATCAACTAGAAGCATATTCTGTGTTTATCTTACGTCTGCAGCCTTTTCTGCGAGATCCGATAGCAAAAATTGTTCGTAGGAGCTCGATTTCTGCAAGTTCTGAAGGAGGTTCAGATTCTACTTATCCAATGGAAGCATCTTCTGTTTGTGCCTCAGCTTGAACATGATACACTTGTTTCTGCAAGTTATTTCTTCGTTTCAGCTCGTGCTGATCTTGTATCAGCATCTTCTCTTGTGCCTCAACTGATTCTTTTGGTGACTGAACGTAGTAGACATATCTGCAAGTTCTTTTGTAGGTTGAACTGGTGCAGAATCCGAAGCATCATCTTCTATAGCCAATTCTGCCTGAAAAGATTGCGAGACTCGTCGTGTTAGACGTGTTTCTGCAAGTTCTTTTTAAGTTTGAAATGATTCAGATCATCATCTTCTGTTCGTACCTTAACGCCTTCCTCTATAGTCATTTCCGCCTGATTATTTTGAGAAACTCATCGTAATAGACTTGTTTCTGGAAGTTCTTTTGGAGTGTGAGACTATCTAGTTGAGTAACTGCGACTCGCATATCTGTTTCTTCTAGTTCTCTAGGAATTGTAGCTCGTTCTGATCAACTAGAAGAATATTCTGTGTTTATCTTACCTCTGCAGCCTTTTCTGCGAGATCCGATTGCAAAAATTGCTCGTAGGAGCTCGATTTCTGCAAGTTCTGAAGGATGTTCAGATTCTACTTTTCCAATGGAAGCATCTTCTGTTTGTGCCTCAGCTTGAACATGATACACTTGTTTCTGCAAGTTATTTCTTCATTTCAGCTCGTGCTGATCCTGTATCAGCATCTTCTCTTGTGCCTCACCTGATTCTTTTGGTGACTGAACGTATTAGACACATCTGCAAGTTCTTTTGTAGGTTGAACTGGTTCAGAATCCGAATCATCATCTTCTATAGCCAATTCTGCCTGAAAAGATTGCGAGACTCGTCGTGTAAGCCTTGTTTCTGCAAGTTCTTTTGGAGTTTGAAATGGTTCAGATCCACATCTTCTGTTTGTACCTTAACGCCTTCCTCTATAGCCATTTCCGCCTGATAAGTTTGAGAAACTCATCGTGTTAGACTTGATTCTTGAAGTTCTTTTGGAGTTTGAGCCTATCTAGTTGAGTAACTGCGTCTCGCACATCTGTTTCTTCTAGTTCTCTAGGAATTTTAGCTCATGCTGATCAACTAGAAGCATATTCTGTGTTTATCTTACGTCTGCAGCCTTTTCTGCGAGATCCGATAGCAAAAATTGCTCGTAGGAGCTCGATTTCTGCAAGTTCTGAAGGAGGTTCAGATTCTACTTATCCAATGGAAGCATCTTCTGTTTGTGCCTCAGCTTGAACATGATACACTTGTTTCTGCAAGTTATTTCTTCGGTTCAGCTCGTGCTGATCTTGTATCAGCATCTTCTCTTGTGCCTCAACTGATTCTTTTGGTGACTGAACGTAGTAGACATATCTGCAAGTTCTTTTGTAGGTTGAACTGGTGCAGAATCCGAAGCATCATCTTCTATAGCCAATTCTGCCTGAAAAGATTGCGAGACTCGTCGTGTTAGACGTGTTTCTGCAAGTTCTTTTTAAGTTTGAAATGATTCAGATCATCATCTTCTGTTCGTACCTTAACACCTTCCTCTATAGCCATTTCCGCCTGATTATTTTGAGAAACTCATCGTAATAGACTTGTTTCTGGAAGTTCTTTTGGAGTGTGAGACTATCTAGTTGAGTAACTGCGACTCGCATATCTGTTTCTTCTAGTTCTCTAGGAATTGTAGCTCGTTCTGATCAACTAGAAGAATATTCTGTGTTTATCTTACCTCTGCAGCCTTTTCTGCGAGATCCGATTGCAAAAATTGCTCGTAGGAGCTCGATTTCTGCAAGTTCTGAAGGATGTTCAGATTCTACTTTTCCAATGGAAGCATCTTCTGTTTGTGCCTCAGCTTGAACATGATACACTTGTTTCTGCAAGTTATTTCTTCATTTCAGCTCGTGCTGATCCTGTATCAGCATCTTCTCTTGTGCCTCACCTGATTCTTTTGGTGACTGAACGTATTAGACACATCTGCAAGTTCTTTTGTAGGTTGAACTGGTTCAGAATCCGAATCATCATCTTCTATAGCCAATTCTGCCTGAAAAGATTGCGAGACTCGTCGTGTAAGCCTTGTTTCTGCAAGTTCTTTTGGAGTTTGAAATGGTTCAGATCCACATCTTCTGTTTGTACCTTAACGCCTTCCTCTATAGCCATTTCCGCCTGATAAGTTTGAGAAACTCATCGTGTTAGACTTGATTCTTGAAGTTCTTTTGGAGTTTGAGCCTATCTAGTTGAGTAACTGCGTCTCGCACATCTGTTTCTTCTAGTTCTCTAGGAATTTTAGCTCATGCTGATCAACTAGAAGCATATTCTGTGTTTATCTTACGTCTGCAGCCTTTTCTGCGAGATCCGATAGCAAAAATTGCTCGTAGGAGCTCGATTTCTGCAAGTTCTGAAGGAGGTTCAGATTCTACTTATCCAATGGAAGCATCTTCTGTTTGTGCCTCAGCTTGAACATGATACACTTGTTTCTGCAAGTTATTTCTTCGGTTCAGCTCGTGCTGATCTTGTATCAGCATCTTCTCTTGTGCCTCAACTGATTCTTTTGGTGACTGAACGTAGTAGACATATCTGCAAGTTCTTTTGTAGGTTGAACTGGTGCAGAATCCAAAGCATCATCTTCTATAGCCAATTCTGCCTGAAAGACTCGTGGTGTTAGACGTGTTTCTGCAAGTTCTTTTGAAGTTTGAAATGATTCAGATCCACATCTTCTGTTCGTACCTTAACGCCTTCCTCTATAGCCATTTCCGCCTGATTATTTTGAGAAACTCATCGTGTTAGACTTGGTTCTTGAAGTTCTTTTGGAGTGTGAGACTATCTAGTTGAGTAACTGCGACTCGCATATCTGTTTCTTCTAGTTCTCTAGGAATTGTAGCTCGTTTTGATCAATTAGAAGCATATTCTGTGCTTATCTTATTCTCTGCAGCATTTTGTGCGAGATCCGATTGCAAAAATTGCTCGTAGGAGCTCGATTTCTGCAAGTTCTGAAGGAGGTTCAGATTCTACTTATCCAATGGAAGCATCTTCTGTTTGTGCCTCAGCTTGAACATGATACACTTGTTTCTGCAAGTTATTTCTTCGTTTCAGCTCGTGCTGATCCTGTATCAGCATCTTCTCTTGTGCCTCACCTGATTCTTTTGGTGACTGAACGTATTAGACAAGTTCTTTTGTAGGTTGAACTGGTGCAGAATCCGAAGCATCATCTTCTATAGCCAATTCTGCCTGAAAAGATTGCGAGACTCGTCGTGTTAGACGTGTTTCTGCAAGTTCTTTTTAAGTTTGAAATGATTCAGATCATCATCTTCTGTTCGTACCTTAACACCTTCCTCTATAGCCATTTCCGCCTGATTATTTTGAGAAACTCATCGTAATAGACTTGTTTCTTGAATTTCTTTTGAAGTGTGAGCCTATCTAGTTGAGTAACTGCGTCTCGCACATCTGTTTCTCCTAGTTCTCTAGGAATTTTAGCTCATGCTGATCAACTAGAAGCAAATTCTGTGTTTATCTTACGTCTGCAGCCTTTTCTGCGAGATCCGATAGCAAAAATTGCTCGTAGGAGCTCGATTTCTGCAAGTTCTGAAGGAGGTTCAGATTCTACTTATCCAATGGAAGCATCTTCTGTTTGTGCCTCAGCTTGAACATGATACACTTGTTTCTGCAAGTTATTTCTTCGTTTCAGCTCGTGCTGATCCTGTATCAGCATCTTCTCTTGTGCCTCAACTGATTCTTTTGGTGACTGAACGTAGTAGACATATCTGCAAGTTCTTTTGTAGGTTGAACTGGTGCAGAATCCGAAGCATCATCTTCTATAGCCAATTCTGCCTGAAAAGATTGCGAGACTCGTGGTGTTAGACGTGTTTCTGTAAGTTCTTTTGAAGTTTGAAATGATTCAGATCCACATCTTCTGTTCGTACCTTAACGCCTTCCTCTATAGTCATTTCCGCCTGATTATTTTGAGAAACTCATCGTAATAGACTTGTTTCTGGAAGTTCTTTTGGAGTGTGAGACTATCTAGTTGAGTAACTGCGACTCGCATATCTGTTTCTTCTAGTTCTCTAGGAATTGTAGCTCGTTCTGATCAACTAGAAGAATATTCTGTGTTTATCTTACCTCTGCAGCCTTTTCTGCGAGATCCGATTGCAAAAATTGCTCGTAGGAGCTCGATTTCTGCAAGTTCTGAAGGATGTTCAGATTCTACTTTTCCAATGGAAGCATCTTCTGTTTGTGCCTCAGCTTGAACATGATACACTTGTTTCTGCAAGTTATTTCTTCATTTCAGCTCGTGCTGATCCTGTATCAGCATCTTCTCTTGTGCCTCACCTGATTCTTTTGGTGACTGAACGTATTAGACACATCTGCAAGTTCTTTTGTAGGTTGAACTGGTTCAGAATCCGAATCATCATCTTCTATAGCCAATTCTGCCTGAAAAGATTGCGAGACTCGTCGTGTAAGCCTTGTTTCTGCAAGTTCTTTTGGAGTTTGAAATGGTTCAGATCCACATCTTCTGTTTGTACCTTAACGCCTTCCTCTATAGCCATTTCCGCCTGATAAGTTTGAGAAACTCATCGTGTTAGACTTGATTCTTGAAGTTCTTTTGGAGTTTGAGCCTATCTAGTTGAGTAACTGCGTCTCGCACATCTGTTTCTTCTAGTTCTCTAGGAATTTTAGCTCATGCTGATCAACTAGAAGCAAATTCTGTGTTTATCTTACGTCTGCAGCCTTTTCTGCGAGATCCGATAGCAAAAATTGCTCGTAGGAGCTCGATTTCTGCAAGTTCTGAAGGAGGTTCAGATTCTACTTTTCCAATGGAAGCATCTTCTGTTTGTGCCTCAGCTTGAACATGATACACTTGTTTCTGCAAGTTATTTCTTCATTTCAGCTCGTGCTGATCCTGTATCAGCATCTTCTCTTGTGCCTCACCTGATTCTTTTGGTGACTGAACGTATTAGACACATCTGCAAGTTCTTTTGTAGATTGAACTGGTTCAGAATCCGAATCATCATCTTCTATAGCCAATTCTGCCTGAAAAGATTGCGAGACTCGTCGTGTAAGCCTTGTTTCTGCAAGTTCTTTTGGAGTTTGAAATGGTTCAGATCCACATCTTCTGTTTGTACCTTAACGCCTTCCTCTATAGCCATTTCCGCCTGATAAGTTTGAGAAACTCATCGTGTTAGACTTGATTCTTGAAGTTCTTTTGGAGTTTGAGCCTATCTAGTTGAGTAACTGCGTCTCGCACATCTGTTTCTTCTAGTTCTCTAGGAATTTTAGCTCATGCTGATCAACTAGAAGCATATTCTGTGTTTATCTTACGTCTGCAGCCTTTTCTGCGAGATCCGATAGCAAAAATTGCTCGTAGGAGCTCGATTTCTGCAAGTTCTGAAGGAGGTTCAGATTCTACTTATCCAATGGAAGCATCTTCTGTTTGTGCCTCAGCTTGAACATGATACACTTGTTTCTGCAAGTTATTTCTTCGTTTCAGCTCGTGCTGATCTTGTATCAGCATCTTCTCTTGTGCCTCAACTGATTCTTTTGGTGACTGAACGTAGTAGACATATCTGCAAGTTCTTTTGTAGGTTGAACTGGTGCAGAATCCGAAGCATCATCTTCTATAGCCAATTCTGCCTGAAAAGATTGCGAGACTCGTCGTGTTAGACGTGTTTCTGCAAGTTCTTTTTAAGTTTGAAATGATTCAGATCATCATCTTCTGTTCGTACCTTAACACCTTCCTCTATAGCCATTTCCGCCTGACTATTTTGAGAAACTCATCGTAATAGACTTGTTTCTTGAATTTCTTTTGAAGTGTGAGCCTATCTAGTTGAGTAACTGCGTCTCGCACATCTGTTTCTTCTAGTTCTCTAGGAATTTTAGCTCATGCTGATCAACTAGAAGCATATTCTGTGTTTATCTTACGTCTGCAGCCTTTTCTGCGAGATCCGATAGCAAAAATTGCTCGTAGGAGCTCGATTTCTGCAAGTTCTGAAGGAGGTTCAGATTCTACTTATCCAATGGAAGCATCTTCTGTTTGTGCCTCAGCTTGAACATGATACACTTGTTTCTGCAAGTTATTTCTTCGTTTCAGCTCGTGCTGATCCTGTATCAGCATCTTCTCTTGTGCCTCAACTGATTCTTTTGGTGACTGAACGTAGTAGACATATCTGCAAGTTCTTTTGTAGGTTGAACTGGTGCAGAATCCGAAGCATCATCTTCTATAGCCAATTCTGCCTGAAAAGATTGCGAGACTCGTCGTGTTAGACGTGTTTCTGCAAGTTCTTTTGAAGTTTGAAATGATTCAGATCATCATCTTCTGTTCGTACCTTAACGCCTTCTTCTATAGCCATTTCCGCCTGATTATTTTGAGAAACTCATCGTAATAGACTTGTTTCTTGAAGTTCTTTTGGAGTGTGAGACTATCTAGTTGAGTAACTGCGACTCGCATATCTGTTTCTTCTAGTTCTCTAGGAATTTTAGCTCGTTCTGATCAACTAGAAGCATATTCTGTGTTTATCTTACCTCTGCAGCCTTTTCTGCGAGATCCGATTGCAAAAATTGCTCGTAGGAGCTCGATTTCTGCAAGTTCTGAAGGAGGTTCAGATTCTACTTTTCCAATGGAAGCATCTTCTGTTTGTGCCTCAGCTTGAACATGATACACTTGTTTCTGCAAGTTATTTCTTCATTTCAGCTCGTGCTGATCTTGTATCAGCATCTTTTCTTGTGCCTCACCTGATTCTTTTGGTGACTGAACGTATTAGACACATCTGCAAGTTCTTTTGTAGGTTGAACTGGTTCAGAATCCGAATCATCATCTTCTATAGCCAATTCTGCCTGAAAAGATTGCGAGACTCGTCGTGTAAGACTTGTTTCTGCAAGTTCTTTTGGAGTTTGAAATGGTTCAGATCCACATCTTCTGTTTGTACCTTAACGCCTTCCTCTATAGCCATTTCCGCCTGATAAGTTTGAGAAACTCATCGTGTTAGACTTGATTCTTGAAGTTCTTTTGGAGTTTGAGCCTATCTAGTTGAGTAACTGCGTCTCGCACATCTGTTTCTTCTAGTTCTCTAGGAATTTTAGCTCATGCTGATCAACTAGAAGCATATTCTGTGTTTATCTTACGTCTGCAGCCTTTTCTGCGAGATCCGATAGCAAAAATTGCTCGTAGGAGCTCGATTTCTGCAAGTTCTGAAGGAGGTTCAGATTCTACTTATCCAATGGAAGCATCTTCTGTTTGTGCCTCAGCTTGAACATGATACACTTGTTTCTGCAAGTTATTTCTTCGTTTCAGCTCGTGCTGATCTTGTATCAGCATCTTCTCTTGTGCCTCAACTGATTCTTTTGGTGACTGAACGTAGTAGACATATCTGCAAGTTCTTTTGTAGGTTGAACTGGTGCAGAATCCGAAGCATCATCTTCTATAGCCAATTCTGCCTGAAAAGATTGCGAGACTCGTCGTGTTAGACGTGTTTCTGCAAGTTCTTTTTAAGTTTGAAATGATTCAGATCATCATCTTCTGTTCGTACCTTAACACCTTCCTCTATAGCCATTTCCGCCTGATTATTTTGAGAAACTCATCGTAATAGACTTGTTTCTTGAATTTCTTTTGAAGTGTGAGCCTATCTAGTTGAGTAACTGCGTCTCGCACATCTGTTTCTTCTAGTTCTCTAGGAATTTTAGCTCATGCTGATCAACTAGAAGTATATTCTGTGTTTATCTTACGTCTGCAGCCTTTTCTGCGAGATCCGATAGCAAAAATTGCTCGTAGGAGCTCGATTTCTGCAAGTTCTGAAGGAGGTTCAGATTGTACTTATCCAATGGAAGCATCTTCTGTTTGTGCCTCAGCTTGAACATGATACACTTGTTTCTGCAAGTTATTTCTTCGTTTCAGCTCGTGCTGATCCTGTATCAGCATCTTCTCTTGTGCCTCAACTGATTCTTTTGGTGACTGAACGTAGTAGACATATCTGCAAGTTCTTTTGTAGGTTGAACTGGTGCAGAATCCGAAGCATCATCTTCTATAGCCAATTCTGCCTGAAAAGATTGCGAGACTCGTGGTGTTAGACGTGTTTCTGCAAGTTCTTTTGAAGTTTGAAATGATTCAGATCCACATCTTCTGTTCGTACCTTAACGCCTTCCTCTATAGTCATTTCCGCCTGATTATTTTGAGAAACTCATCGTGTTAGACTTGGTTGTTGAAGTTCTTTTGGAGTGTGAGACTATCTAGTTGAGTAACTGCGACTCGCATATCTGTTTCTCCTAGTTCTCTAGGAATTGTAGCTCGTTCTGATCAACTAGAAGCATATTCTGTATTTATCTTACGTCTGCAGCCTTTTTTGCGAGATCCGATAGCAAAAATTGCTCGTAGGAGCTCGATTTCTGCAAGTTCTGAAGGAGGTTCAGATTCTACTTATCCAATGGAAGCATCTTCTGTTTATGCCTCAGCTGGAACATGATACACTTTTTTCTGCAAGTTATTTCTTCGTTTCAGCTCGTGCTGATCTTGTATCAGCATCTTCTCTTGTGCCTCAACTGATTCTTTTGGTGACTGAACGTAGTAGACATATCTGCAAGTTCTTTTGTAGGTTGAACTGGTGCAGAATCCAAAGCATCATCTTCTATAGCCAATTCTGCCTGAAAGACTCGTGGTGTTAGACGTGTTTCTGCAAGTTCTTTTGAAGTTTGAAATGATTCAGATCCACATCTTCTGTTCGTACCTTAACGCCTTCCTCTATAGCCATTTCCACCTGATTATTTTGAGAAACTCATCGTGTTAGACTTGGTTCTTGAAGTTCTTTTGGAGTGTGAGACTATCTAGTTGAGTAACTGCGACTCGCATATCTGTTTCTTCTAGTTCTCTAGGAATTGTAGCTCGTTTTGATCAATTAGAAGCATATTCTGTGCTTATCTTATTCTCTGCAGCATTTTGTGCGAGATCCGATTGCAAAAATTGCTCGTAGGAGCTCGATTTCTGCAAGTTCTGAAGGAGGTTCAGATTCTACTTATCCAATGGAAGCATCTTCTGTTTGTGCCTCAGCTTGAACATGATACACTTGTTTCTGCAAGTTATTTCTTCGTTTCAGCTCGTGCTGATCCTGTATCAGCATCTTCTCTTGTGCCTCACCTGATTCTTTTGGTGACTGAACGTATTAGACAAGTTCTTTTGTAGGTTGAACTGGTGCAGAATCCGAAGCATCATCTTCTATAGCCAATTCTGCCTGAAAAGATTGCGAGACTCGTCGTGTTAGACGTGTTTCTGCAAGTTCTTTTTAAGTTTGAAATGATTCAGATCATCATCTTCTGTTCGTACCTTAACACCTTCCTCTATAGCCATTTCCGCCTGATTATTTTGAGAAACTCATCGTAATAGACTTGTTTCTTGAATTTCTTTTGAAGTGTGAGCCTATCTAGTTGAGTAACTGCGTCTCGCACATCTGTTTCTTCTAGTTCTCTAGGAATTTTAGCTCATGCTGATCAACTAGAAGCATATTCTGTGTTTATCTTACGTCTGCAGCCTTTTCTGCGAGATCCGATAGCAAAAATTGCTCGTAGGAGCTCGATTTCTGCAAGTTCTGAAGGAGGTTCAGATTCTACTTATCCAATGGAAGCATCTTCTGTTTGTGCCTCAGCTTGAACATGATACACTTGTTTCTGCAAGTTATTTCTTCGTTTCAGCTCGTGCTGATCCTGTATCAGCATCTTCTCTTGTGCCTCAACTGATTCTTTTGGTGACTGAACGTAGTAGACATATCTGCAAGTTCTTTTGTAGGTTGAACTGGTGCAGAATCCGAAGCATCATCTTCTATAGCCAATTCTGCCTGAAAAGATTGCGAGACTCGTGGTGTTAGACGTGTTTCTGCAAGTTCTTTTGAAGTTTGAAATGATTCAGATCCACATCTTCTGTTCGTACCTTAACGCCTTCCTCTATAGTCATTTCCGCCTGATTATTTTGAGAAACTCATCGTGTTAGACTTGGTTGTTGAAGTTCTTTTGGAGTGTGAGACTATCTAGTTGAGTAACTGCGACTCGCATATCTGTTTCTCCTAGTTCTCTAGGAATTGTAGCTCGTTCTGATCAACTAGAAGCATATTCTGTATTTATCTTACGTCTGCAGCCTTTTTTGCGAGATCCGATAGCAAAAATTGCTCGTAGGAGCTCGATTTCTGCAAGTTCTGAAGGAGGTTCAGATTCTACTTATCCAATGGAAGCATCTTCTGTTTATGCCTCAGCTTGAACATGATACACTTGTTTCTGCAAGTTATTTCTTCGTTTCAGCTCGTGCTGATCTTGTATCAGCATCTTCTCTTGTGCCTCAACTGATTCTTTTGGTGACTGAACGTAGTAGACATATCTGCAAGTTATTTTGTAGGTTGAACTGGTGCAGAATCCAAAGCATCATCTTCTATAGCCAATTCTGCCTGAAAGACTCGTGGTGTTAGACGTGTTTCTGCAAGTTCTTTTGAAGTTTGAAATGATTCAGATCCACATCTTCTGTTCGTACCTTAACGCCTTCCTCTATAGCCATTTCCGCCTGATTATTTTGAGAAACTCATCGTGTTAGACTTGGTTCTTGAAGTTCTTTTGGAGTGTGAGACTATCTAGTTGAGTAACTGCGACTCGCATATCTGTTTCTTCTAGTTCTCTAGGAATTGTAGCTCGTTCTGATAAATTAGAAGCATATTCTGTGCTTATCTTATTCTCTGCAGCATTTTGTGCGAGATCCGATTGCAAAAATTGCTCGTAGGAGCTCGATTTCTGCAAGTTCTGAAGGAGGTTCAGATTCTACTTATCCAATGGAAGCATCTTCTGTTTGTGCCTCAGCTTGAACATGATACACTTGTTTCTGCAAGTTATTTCTTCGTTTCAGCTCGTGCTGATCCTGTATCAGCATCTTCTCTTGTGCCTCACCTGATTCTTTTGGTGACTGAACGTATTAGACACATCTGCAAGTTCTTTTGTAGGTTGAACTGGTTCAGAATCCGAATCATCATCTTCTATAGCCAATTCTGCCTGAAAAGATTGCGAGACTCGTCGTGTAAGCCTTGTTTCTGCAAGTTCTTTTGGAGTTTGAAATGGTTCAGATCCACATCTTCTGTTTGTACCTTAACGCCTTCCTCTATAGCCATTTCCGCCTGATAAGTTTGAGAAACTCATCGTGTTAGACTTGATTCTTGAAGTTCTTTTGGAGTTTGAGCCTATCTAGTTGAGTAACTGCGTCTCGCACATCTGTTTCTTCTAGTTCTCTAGGAATTTTAGCTCATGCTGATCAACTAGAAGCATATTCTGTGTTTATCTTACGTCTGCAGCCTTTTCTGCGAGATCCGATAGCAAAAATTGCTCGTAGGAGCTCGATTTCTGCAAGTTCTGAAGGAGGTTCAGATTCTACTTATCCAATGGAAGCATCTTCTGTTTGTGCCTCAGCTTGAACATGATACACTTGTTTCTGCAAGTTATTTCTTCGTTTCAGCTCGTGCTTATCTTGTATCAGCATCTTCTCTTGTGCCTCAACTGATTCTTTTGGTGACTGAACGTAGTAGACATATCTGCAAGTTCTTTTGTAGGTTGAACTGGTGCAGAATCCGAAGCATCATCTTCTATAGCCAATTCTGCCTGAAAAGATTGCGAGACTCGTCGTGTTAGACGTGTTTCTGCAAGTTCTTTTGAAGTTTGAAATGATTCAGATCATCATCTTCTGTTCGTACCTTAACGCCTTCCTCTATAGTCATTTCCGCCTGATTATTTTGAGAAACTCATCGTAATAGACTTGTTTCTGGAAGTTCTTTTGGAGTGTGAGACTATCTAGTTGAGTAACTGCGACTCGCATATCTGTTTCTTCTAGTTCTCTAGGAATTGTAGCTCGTTCTGATCAACTAGAAGAATATTCTGTGTTTATCTTACCTCTGCAGCCTTTTCTGCGAGATCCGATTGCAAAAATTGCTCGTAGGAGCTCGATTTCTGCAAGTTCTGAAGGATGTTCAGATTCTACTTTTCCAATGGAAGCATCTTCTGTTTGTGCCTCAGCTTGAACATGATACACTTGTTTCTGCAAGTTATTTCTTCATTTCAGCTCGTGCTGATCCTGTATCAGCATCTTCTCTTGTGCCTCACCTGATTCTTTTGGTGACTGAACGTATTAGACACATCTGCAAGTTCTTTTGTAGGTTGAACTGGTTCAGAATCCGAATCATCATCTTCTATAGCCAATTCTGCCTGAAAAGATTGCGAGACTCGTCGTGTAAGCCTTGTTTCTGCAAGTTCTTTTGGAGTTTGAAATGGTTCAGATCCACATCTTCTGTTTGTACCTTAACGCCTTCCTCTATAGCCATTTCCGCCTGATAAGTTTGAGAAACTCATCGTGTTAGACTTGATTCTTGAAGTTCTTTTGGAGTTTGAGCCTATCTAGTTGAGTAACTGCGTCTCGCACATCTGTTTCTTCTAGTTCTCTAGGAATTTTAGCTCATGCTGATCAACTAGAAGCATATTCTGTGTTTATCTTACGTCTGCAGCCTTTTCTGCGAGATCCGATAGCAAAAATTGCTCGTAGGAGCTCGATTTCTGCAAGTTCTGAAGGAGGTTCAGATTCTACTTATCCAATGGAAGCATCTTCTGTTTGTGCCTCAGCTTGAACATGATACACTTGTTTCTGCAAGTTATTTCTTCGTTTCAGCTCGTGCTGATCCTGTATCAGCATCTTCTCTTGTGCCTCAACTGATTCTTTTGGTGACTGAACGTAGTAGACATATCTGCAAGTTCTTTTGTAGGTTGAACTGGTGCAGAATCCGAAGCATCATCTTCTATAGCCAATTCTGCCTGAAAAGATTGCGAGACTCGTGGTGTTAGACGTGTTTCTGCAAGTTCTTTTGAAGTTTGAAATGATTCAGATCATCATCTTCTGTTCGTACCTTAACGCCTTCTTCTATAGCCATTTCCGCCTGATTATTTTGAGAAACTCATCGTAATAGACTTGTTTCTTGAAGTTCTTTTGGAGTGTGAGACTATCTAGTTGAGTAACTGCGACTCGCATATCTGTTACTTCTAGTTCTCTAGGAATTTTAGCTCGTTCTGATCAACTAGAAGCATATTCTGTGTTTATCTTACCTCTGCAGCCTTTTCTGCGAGATCCGATTGCAAAAATTGCTCGTAGGAGCTCGATTTCTGCAAGTTCTGAAGGAGGTTCAGATTCTACTTTTCCAATGGAAGCATCTTCTGTTTGTGCCTCAGCTTGAACATGATACACTTGTTTCTGCAAGTTATTTCTTCATTTCAGCTCGTGCTGATCTTGTATCAGCATCTTTTCTTGTGCCTCACCTGATTCTTTTGGTGACTGAACGTATTAGACACATCTGCAAGTTCTTTTGTAGGTTGAACTGGTTCAGAATCCGAATCATCATCTTCTATAGCCAATTCTGCCTGAAAAGATTGCGAGACTCGTCGTGTAAGACTTGTTTCTGCAAGTTCTTTTGGAGTTTGAAATGGTTCAGATCCACATCTTCTGTTTGTACCTTAACGCCTTCCTCTATAGCCATTTCCGCCTGATAAGTTTGAGAAACTCATCGTGTTAGACTTGATTCTTGAAGTTCTTTTGGAGTTTGAGCCTATCTAGTTGAGTAACTGCGTCTCGCACATCTGTTTCTTCTAGTTCTCTAGGAATTTTAGCTCATGCTGATCAACTAGAAGCATATTCTTTGTTTATCTTACGTCTGCAGCCTTTTCTGCGAGATCCGATAGCAAAAATTGCTCGTAGGAGCTCGATTTCTGCAAGTTCTGAAGGAGGTTCAGATTCTACTTATCCAATGGAAGCATCTTCTGTTTGTGCCTCAGCTTGAACATGATACACTTGTTTCTGCAAGTTATTTCTTCGTTTCAGCTCGTGCTGATCTTGTATCAGCATCTTCTCTTGTGCCTCAACTGATTCTTTTGGTGACTGAACGTAGTAGACATATCTGCAAGTTCTTTTGTAGGTTGAACTGGTGCAGAATCCGAAGCATCATCTTCTATAGCCAATTCTGCCTGAAAAGATTGCGAGACTCGTCGTGTTAGACGTGTTTCTGCAAGTTCTTTTTAAGTTTGAAATGATTCAGATCATCATCTTCTGTTCGTACCTTAACACCTTCCTCTATAGCCATTTCCGCCTGATTATTTTGAGAAACTCATCGTAATAGACTTGTTTCTTGAATTTCTTTTGAAGTGTGAGCCTATCTAGTTGAGTAACTGCGTCTCGCACATCTGTTTCTTCTAGTTCTCTAGGAATTTTAGCTCATGCTGATCAACTAGAAGTATATTCTGTGTTTATCTTACGTCTGCAGCCTTTTCTGCGAGATCCGATAGCAAAAATTGCTCGTAGGAGCTCGATTTCTGCAAGTTCTGAAGGAGGTTCAGATTGTACTTATCCAATGGAAGCATCTTCTGTTTGTGCCTCAGCTTGAACATGATACACTTGTTTCTGCAAGTTATTTCTTCGTTTCAGCTCGTGCTGATCCTGTATCAGCATCTTCTCTTGTGCCTCAACTGATTCTTTTGGTGACTGAACGTAGTAGACATATCTGCAAGTTCTTTTGTAGGTTGAACTGGTGCAGAATCCAAAGCATCATCTTCTATAGCCAATTCTGCCTGAAAGACTCGTGGTGTTAGACGTGTTTCTGCAAGTTCTTTTGAAGTTTGAAATGATTCAGATCCACATCTTCTGTTCGTACCTTAACGCCTTCCTCTATAGCCATTTCCGCCTGATTATTTTGAGAAACTCATCGTGTTAGACTTGGTTCTTGAAGTTCTTTTGGAGTGTGAGACTATCTAGTTGAGTAACTGCGACTCGCATATCTGTTTCTTCTAGTTCTCTAGGAATTGTAGCTCGTTCTGATAAATTAGAAGCATATTCTGTGCTTATCTTATTCTCTGCAGCATTTTGTGCGAGATCCGATTGCAAAAATTGCTCGTAGGAGCTCGATTTCTGCAAGTTCTGAAGGAGGTTCAGATTCTACTTATCCAATGGAAGCATCTTCTGTTTGTGCCTCAGCTTGAACATGATACACTTGTTTCTGCAAGTTATTTCTTCGTTTCAGCTAGTGCTGATCTTGTATCAGCATCTTCTCTTGTGCCTCAACTGATTCTTTTGGTGACTGAACGTAGTAGACATATCTGCAAGTTCTTTTGTAGGTTGAACTGGTGCAGAATCCGAAGCATCATCTTCTATAGCCAATTCTGCCTGAAAAGATTGCGAGACTCGTCGTGTTAGACGTGTTTCTGCAAGTTCTTTTGAAGTTTGAAATGATTCAGATCATCATCTTCTGTTCGTACCTTAACGCCTTCCTCTATAGTCATTTCCGCCTGATTATTTTGAGAAACTCATCGTGTTAGACTTGGTTGTTGAAGTTCTTTTGGAGTGTGAGACTATCTAGTTGAGTAACTGCGACTCGCATATCTGTTTCTCCTAGTTCTCTAGGAATTGTAGCTCGTTCTGATCAACTAGAAGCATATTCTGTATTTATCTTACCTCTGCAGCCTTTTCTGCGAGATCCGATTGCAAAAATTGCTCGTAGGAGCTCGATTTCTGCAAGTTCTGAAGGATGTTCAGATTCTACTTTTCCAATGGAAGCATCTTCTGTTTGTGCCTCAGCTTGAACATGATACACTTGTTTCTGCAAGTTATTTCTTCATTTCAGCTCGTGCTGATCCTGTATCAGCATCTTCTCTTGTGCCTCACCTGATTCTTTTGGTGACTGAACGTATTAGACACATCTGCAAGTTCTTTTGTAGATTGAACTGGTTCAGAATCCGAATCATCATCTTCTATAGCCAATTCTGCCTGAAAAGATTGCGAGACTCGTCGTGTAAGCCTTGTTTCTGCAAGTTCTTTTGGAGTTTGAAATGGTTCAGATCCACATCTTCTGTTTGTACCTTAACGCCTTCCTCTATAGCCATTTCCGCCTGATAAGTTTGAGAAACTCATCGTGTTAGACTTGATTCTTGAAGTTCTTTTGGAGTTTGAGCCTATCTAGTTGAGTAACTGCGTCTCGCACATCTGTTTCTTCTAGTTCTCTAGGAATTTTAGCTCATGCTGATCAACTAGAAGCATATTCTGTGTTTATCTTACGTCTGCAGCCTTTTCTGCGAGATCCGATAGCAAAAATTGCTCGTAGGAGCTCGATTTCTGCAAGTTCTGAAGGAGGTTCAGATTCTACTTATCCAATGGAAGCATCTTCTGTTTGTGCCTCAGCTTGAACATGATACACTTGTTTCTGCAAGTTATTTCTTCGTTTCAGCTCGTGCTGATCTTGTATCAGCATCTTCTCTTGTGCCTCAACTGATTCTTTTGGTGACTGAACGTAGTAGACATATCTGCAAGTTCTTTTGTAGGTTGAACTGGTGCAGAATCCGAAGCATCATCTTCTATAGCCAATTCTGCCTGAAAAGATTGCGAGACTCGTCGTGTTAGACGTGTTTCTGCAAGTTCTTTTTAAGTTTGAAATGATTCAGATCATCATCTTCTGTTCGTACCTTAACACCTTCCTCTATAGCCATTTCCGCCTGATTATTTTGAGAAACTCATCGTAATAGACTTGTTTCTTGAATTTCTTTTGAAGTGTGAGCCTATCTAGTTGAGTAACTGCGTCTCGCACATCTGTTTCTTCTAGTTCTCTAGGAATTTTAGCTCATGCTGATCAACTAGAAGCATATTCTGTGTTTATCTTACGTCTGCAGCCTTTTCTGCGAGATCCGATAGCAAAAATTGCTCGTAGGAGCTCGATTTCTGCAAGTTCTGAAGGAGGTTCAGATTCTACTTATCCAATGGAAGCATCTTCTGTTTGTGCCTCAGCTTGAACATGATACACTTGTTTCTGCAAGTTATTTCTTCGTTTCAGCTCGTGCTGATCCTGTATCAGCATCTTCTCTTGTGCCTCAACTGATTCTTTTGGTGACTGAACGTAGTAGACATATCTGCAAGTTCTTTTGTAGGTTGAACTGGTGCAGAATCCGAAGCATCATCTTCTATAGCCAATTCTGCCTGAAAAGATTGCGAGACTCGTGGTGTTAGACGTGTTTCTGCAAGTTCTTTTGAAGTTTGAAATGATTCAGATCATCATCTTCTGTTCGTACCTTAACGCCTTCTTCTATAGCCATTTCCGCCTGATTATTTTGAGAAACTCATCGTAATAGACTTGTTTCTTGAAGTTCTTTTGGAGTGTGAGACTATCTAGTTGAGTAACTGCGACTCGCATATCTGTTTCTTCTAGTTCTCTAGGAATTTTAGCTCGTTCTGATCAACTAGAAGCATATTCTGTGTTTATCTTACCTCTGCAGCCTTTTCTGCGAGATCCGATTGCAAAAATTGCTCGTAGGAGCTCGATTTCTGCAAGTTCTGAAGGAGGTTCAGATTCTACTTTTCCAATGGAAGCATCTTCTGTTTGTGCCTCAGCTTGAACATGATACACTTGTTTCTGCAAGTTATTTCTTCATTTCAGCTCGTGCTGATCTTGTATCAGCATCTTTTCTTGTGCCTCACCTGATTCTTTTGGTGACTGAACGTATTAGACACATCTGCAAGTTCTTTTGTAGGTTGAACTGGTTCAGAATCCGAATCATCATCTTCTATAGCCAATTCTGCCTGAAAAGATTGCGAGACTCGTCGTGTAAGACTTGTTTCTGCAAGTTCTTTTGGAGTTTGAAATGGTTCAGATCCACATCTTCTGTTTGTACCTTAACGCCTTCCTCTATAGCCATTTCCGCCTGATAAGTTTGAGAAACTCATCGTGTTAGACTTGATTCTTGAAGTTCTTTTGGAGTTTGAGCCTATCTAGTTGAGTAACTGCGTCTCGCACATCTGTTTCTTCTAGTTCTCTAGGAATTTTAGCTCATGCTGATCAACTAGAAGCATATTCTTTGTTTATCTTACGTCTGCAGCCTTTTCTGCGAGATCCGATAGCAAAAATTGCTCGTAGGAGCTCGATTTCTGCAAGTTCTGAAGGAGGTTCAGATTCTACTTATCCAATGGAAGCATCTTCTGTTTGTGCCTCAGCTTGAACATGATACACTTGTTTCTGCAAGTTATTTCTTCGTTTCAGCTCGTGCTGATCTTGTATCAGCATCTTCTCTTGTGCCTCAACTGATTCTTTTGGTGACTGAACGTAGTAGACATATCTGCAAGTTCTTTTGTAGGTTGAACTGGTGCAGAATCCGAAGCATCATCTTCTATAGCCAATTCTGCCTGAAAAGATTGCGAGACTCGTCGTGTTAGACGTGTTTCTGCAAGTTCTTTTTAAGTTTGAAATGATTCAGATCATCATCTTCTGTTCGTACCTTAACACCTTCGTCTATAGCCATTTCCGCCTGATTATTTTGAGAAACTCATCGTAATAGACTTGTTTCTTGAATTTCTTTTGAAGTGTGAGCCTATCTAGTTGAGTAACTGCGTCTCGCACATCTGTTTCTTCTAGTTCTCTAGGAATTTTAGCTCATGCTGATCAACTAGAAGTATATTCTGTGTTTATCTTACTTCTGCAGCCTTTTCTGCGAGATCCGATAGCAAAAATTGCTCGTAGGAGCTCGATTTCTGCAAGTTCTGAAGGAGGTTCAGATTGTACTTATCCAATGGAAGCATCTTCTGTTTGTGCCTCAGCTTGAACATGATACACTTGTTTCTGCAAGTTATTTCTTCGTTTCAGCTCGTGCTGATCCTGTATCAGCATCTTCTCTTGTGCCTCAACTGATTCTTTTGGTGACTGAACGTAGTAGACATATCTGCAAGTTCTTTTGTAGGTTGAACTGGTGCAGAATCCAAAGCATCATCTTCTATAGCCAATTCTGCCTGAAAGACTCGTGGTGTTAGACGTGTTTCTGCAAGTTCTTTTGAAGTTTGAAATGATTCAGATCCACATCTTCTGTTCGTACCTTAACGCCTTCCTCTATAGCCATTTCCGCCTGATTATTTTGAGAAACTCATCGTGTTAGACTTGGTTCTTGAAGTTCTTTTGGAGTGTGAGACTATCTAGTTGAGTAACTGCGACTCGCATATCTGTTTCTTCTAGTTCTCTAGGAATTGTAGCTCGTTCTGATAAATTAGAAGCATATTCTGTGCTTATCTTATTCTCTGCAGCATTTTGTGCGAGATCCGATTGCAAAAATTGCTCGTAGGAGCTCGATTTCTGCAAGTTCTGAAGGAGGTTCAGATTCTACTTATCCAATGGAAGCATCTTCTGTTTGTGCCTCAGCTTGAACATGATACACTTGTTTCTGCAAGTTATTTCTTCGTTTCAGCTCGTGCTGATCTTGTATCAGCATCTTCTCTTGTGCCTCAACTGATTCTTTTGGTGACTGAACGTAGTAGACATATCTGCAAGTTCTTTTGTAGGTTGAACTGGTGCAGAATCCGAAGCATCATCTTCTATAGCCAATTCTGCCTGAAAAGATTGCGAGACTCGTCGTGTTAGACGTGTTTCTGCAAGTTCTTTTTAAGTTTGAAATGATTCAGATCATCATCTTCTGTTCGTACCTTAACGCCTTCCTCTATAGTCATTTCCGCCTGATTATTTTGAGAAACTCATCGTAATAGACTTGTTTCTGGAAGTTCTTTTGGAGTGTGAGACTATCTAGTTGAGTAACTGCGTCTCGCACATCTGTTTCTTCTAGTTCTCTAGGAATTTTAGCTCATGCTGATCAACTAGAAGCATATTCTGTGTTTATCTTACGTCTGCAGCCTTTTCTGCGAGATCCGATAGCAAAAATTGCTCGTAGGAGCTCGATTTCTGCAAGTTCTGAAGGAGGTTCAGATTCTACTTATCCAATGGAAGCATCTTCTGTTTGTGCCTCAGCTTGAACATGATACACTTGTTTCTGCAAGTTATTTCTTCGTTTCAGCTCGTGCTGATCTTGTATCAGCATCTTCTCTTGTGCCTCAACTGATTCTTTTGGTGACTGAACGTAGTAGACATATCTGCAAGTTCTTTTGTAGGTTGAACTGGTGCAGAATCCGAAGCATCATCTTCTATAGCCAATTCTGCCTGAAAAGATTGCGAGACTCGTGGTGTTAGACGTGTTTCTGCAAGTTCTTTTGAAGTTTGAAATGATTCAGATCCACATCTTCTGTTCGTACCTTAACGCCTTCCTCTATAGTCATTTCCGCCTGATTATTTTGAGAAACTCATCGTGTTAGACTTGGTTGTTGAAGTTCTTTTGGAGTGTGAGACTATCTAGTTGAGTAACTGCGACTCGCATATCTGTTTCTCCTAGTTTTCTAGGAATTGTAGCTCGTTCTGATCAACTAGAAGCATATTCTGTATTTATCTTACCTCTGCAGCCTTTTCTGCGAGATCCGATTGCAAAAATTGCTCGTAGGAGCTCGATTTCTGCAAGTTCTGAAGGATGTTCAGATTCTACTTTTCCAATGGAAGCATCTTCTGTTTGTGCCTCAGCTTGAACATGATACACTTGTTTCTGCAAGTTATTTCTTCATTTCAGCTCGTGCTGATCCTGTATCAGCATCTTCTCTTGTGCCTCACCTGATTCTTTTGGTGACTGAACGTATTAGACACATCTGCAAGTTCTTTTGTAGATTGAACTGGTTCAGAATCCGAATCATCATCTTCTATAGCCAATTCTGCCTGAAAAGATTGCGAGACTCGTCGTGTAAGCCTTGTTTCTGCAAGTTCTTTTGGAGTTTGAAATGGTTCAGATCCACATCTTCTGTTTGTACCTTAACGCCTTCCTCTATAGCCATTTCCGCCTGATAAGTTTGAGAAACTCATCGTGTTAGACTTGATTCTTGAAGTTCTTTTGGAGTTTGAGCCTATCTAGTTGAGTAACTGCGTCTCGCACATCTGTTTCTTCTAGTTCTCTAGGAATTTTAGCTCATGCTGATCAACTAGAAGCATATTCTGTGTTTATCTTACGTCTGCAGCCTTTTCTGCGAGATCCGATAGCAAAAATTGCTCGTAGGAGCTCGATTTCTGCAAGTTCTGAAGGAGGTTCAGATTCTACTTATCCAATGGAAGCATCTTCTGTTTGTGCCTCAGCTTGAACATGATACACTTGTTTCTGCAAGTTATTTCTTCGTTTCAGCTCGTGCTGATCTTGTATCAGCATCTTCTCTTGTGCCTCAACTGATTCTTTTGGTGACTGAACGTAGTAGACATATCTGCAAGTTCTTTTGTAGGTTGAACTGGTGCAGAATCCGAAGCATCATCTTCTATAGCCAATTCTGCCTGAAAAGATTGCGAGACTCGTCGTGTTAGACGTGTTTCTGCAAGTTCTTTTTAAGTTTGAAATGATTCAGATCATCATCTTCTGTTCGTACCTTAACACCTTCCTCTATAGCCATTTCCGCCTGATTATTTTGAGAAACTCATCGTAATAGACTTGTTTCTTGAATTTCTTTTGAAGTGTGAGCCTATCTAGTTGAGTAACTGCGTCTCGCACATCTGTTTCTTCTAGTTCTCTAGGAATTTTAGCTCATGCTGATCAACTAGAAGCATATTCTGTGTTTATCTTACGTCTGCAGCCTTTTCTGCGAGATCCGATAGCAAAAATTGCTCGTAGGAGCTCGATTTCTGCAAGTTCTGAAGGAGGTTCAGATTCTACTTATCCAATGGAAGCATCTTCTGTTTGTGCCTCAGCTTGAACATGATACACTTGTTTCTGCAAGTTATTTCTTCGTTTCAGCTCGTGCTGATCCTGTATCAGCATCTTCTCTTGTGCCTCAACTGATTCTTTTGGTGACTGAACGTAGTAGACATATCTGCAAGTTCTTTTGTAGGTTGAACTGGTGCAGAATCCGAAGCATCATCTTCTATAGCCAATTCTGCCTGAAAAGATTGCGAGACTCGTGGTGTTAGACGTGTTTCTGCAAGTTCTTTTGAAGTTTGAAATGATTCAGATCATCATCTTCTGTTCGTACCTTAACGCCTTCTTCTATAGCCATTTCCGCCTGATTATTTTGAGAAACTCATCGTAATAGACTTGTTTCTTGAAGTTCTTTTGGAGTGTGAGACTATCTAGTTGAGTAACTGCGACTCGCATATCTGTTTCTTCTAGTTCTCTAGGAATTTTAGCTCGTTCTGATCAACTAGAAGCATATTCTGTGTTTATCTTACCTCTGCAGCCTGCATATCTGTTTCTCCTAGTTCTCTAGGAATTGTAGCTCGTTCTGATCAACTAGAAGCATATTCTGTATTTATCTTACGTCTGCAGTCTTTTTTGCGAGATCCGATAGCAAAAATTGCTCGTAGGAGCTCGATTTCTGCAAGTTCTGAAGGAGGTTCAGATTCTACTTATCCAATGGAAGCATCTTCTGTTTGTGCCTCAGCTTGAACATGATACACTTGTTTCTGCAAGTTATTTCTTCGGTTTAGCTCGTGCTGATCCTGTATCAGCATCTTCTCTTGTGCCTCAACTGATTCTTTTGGTGACTGAACGTAGTAGACATATCTGCAAGTTCTTTTGTAGGTTGAACTGGTGCAGAATCCAAAGCATCATCTTCTATAGCCAATTCTGCCTGAAAGACTCGTGGTGTTAGACGTGTTTCTGCAAGTTCTTTTGAAGTTTGAAATGATTCAGATCCACATCTTCTGTTCGTACCTTAACGCCTTCCTCTATAGCCATTTCCGCCCGATTATTTTGAAAACTCATCGTGTTAGACTTGGTTCTTGAAGTTCTTTTGGAGTGTGAGCCTATCTAATTGAGTAACTGCGTCTCGCACATCTGTTTCTTCTAGTTCTCTAGGAATTTTAGCTCATGCTTATCAACTAGAAGCATATTCTGTGTTTTTCTTACCTCTGCAGCCTTTTCTGCGAGATCCGATTGCAAAAATTGCTCGTAGGAGCTCGATTTCTGCAAGTTCTGAAGGATGTTCAGATTCTACTTTTCCAATGGAAGCATCTTCTGTTTGTGCCTCAGCTTGAACATGATACACTTGTTTCTGCAAGTTATTTCTTCATTTCAGCTCGTGCTGATCTTGTATCAGCATCTTTTCTTGTGCCTCACCTGATTCTTTTGGTGACTGAACGTATTAGACACATCTGCAAGTTCTTTTGTAGGTTGAACTGGTTCAGAATCCGAATCATCATCTTCTATAGCCAATTCTGCCTGAAAAGATTGCGAGACTCGTCGTGTAAGACTTGTTTCTGCAAGTTCTTTTGGAGTTTGAAATGGTTCAGATCCACATCTTCTGTTTGTACCTTAACGCCTTCCTCTATAGCCATTTCCGCCTGATTAGTTTGAGAAACTCATCGTGTTAGACTTGATTCTTGAAGTTCTTTTGGAGTGTGAGCCTATCTAGTTGAGTAACTGCGTCTCGCACATCTGTTTCTTCTAGTTCTCTAGGAATTTTAGCTCATGCTGATCAACTAGAAGCATATTCTGTGTTTATCTTACGTCTGCAGCCTTTTCTGCGAGATCCGATAGCAAAAATTGCTCGTAGGAGCTCGATTTCTGCAAGTTCTGAAGGAGGTTCAGATTCTACTTATCCAATGGCAGCATCTTCTGTTTGTGCCTCAGCTTGAACATGATAGACTTGTTTCTGCAAGTTATTTCTTCGTTTCAGCTCGTGCTGATCCTGTATCAGCATCTTCTCTTGTGCCTCAACTGATTCTTTTGGTGACTGAACGTAGTAGACATATCTGCAAGTTCTTTTGTAGGTTGAACTGGTGCAGAATCCGAAGCATCATCTTCTATAGCCAATTCTGCCTGAAAAGATTGCGAGACTCGTCGTGTTAGACGTGTTTCTGCAAGTTCTTTTGAAGTTTGAAATGATTCAGATCATCATCTTCTGTTCGTACCTTAACGCCTTCCTCTATAGCCATTTCCGCCTGATTATTTTGAGAAACTCATCGTAATAGACTTGTTTCTTGAAGTTCTTTTGGAGTGTGAGACTATCTAGTTGAGTAACTGCGACTCGCATATCTGTTTCTTCTAGTTCTCTAGGAATTTTAGCTCGTTCTGATCAACTTGAAGCATATTCTGTGTTTATCTTACCTCTGCAGCCTTTTCTGCGAGATCCGATTGCAAAAATTGCTCGTAGGAGCTCGATTTCTGCAAGTTCTGAAGGAGGTTCAGATTCTACTTATCCAATGGCAGCATCTTCTGTTTGTGCCTCAGCTTGAACATGATAGACTTGTTTCTGCAATTTATTTCTTCGTTTCAGCTCGTGCTGATCCTGTATCAGCATCTTCTCTTGTGCCTCAACTGATTCTTTTGGTGACTGAACGTAGTAGACATATCTGCAAGTTCTTTTGTAGGTTGAACTGGTGCAGAATCCAAAGCATCATCTTCTATAGCCAATTCTGCCTGAAAGACTCGTGGTGTTAGACGTGTTTCTGCAAGTTCTTTTGAAGTTTGAAATGATTCAGATCCACATCTTCTGTTCGTACCTTAACGCCTTCCTCTATAGCCATTTCCGCCCGATTATTTTGAAAACTCATCGTGTTAGACTTGGTTCTTGAAGTTCTTTTGGAGTGTGAGCCTATCTAATTGAGTAACTGCGTCTCGCACATCTGTTTCTTCTAGTTCTCTAGGAATTTTAGCTCATGCTTATCAACTAGAAGCATATTCTGTGTTTATCTTACCTCTGCAGCCTTTTGTGCGAGATCCGATTGCAAAAATTGCTCGTAGGAGCTCGATTTCTGCAAGTTCTGAAGGAGGTTCAGATTCTACTTATCCAATGGAAGCATCTTCTGTTTGTGCCTCAGCTGCTTCTCCTAGAGCTAAATTTGAATATAATACACTTGTTTCTGCAAGTTATTTCTTCGGTTTAGCTCGTGCTGATCCTGTATCAGCATCTTTTCTTGTGCCTTCAACTGATTCTTTTGGTGACTGAACGTAGTAGACATATCTGCAAGTTCTTTTGTAGGTTGAACTGGTGCAGAATCCGAATTATCATCTTCTATAGCCAATTCTGCCTGAAAAGATTGCGAGACTCGTCGTGTTAGACGTGTTTCTGCAAGTTCTTTTGAAATTTGAAATGGTTCAGATCATCATCTTCTGTTCGTACCTTAACGCCTTCCTCTATAGCCATTTCCGCCTGATTATTTTGAGAAACTCATCGTAATAGACTTGTTTCTTGAAGTTCTTTTGGAGTGTGAGACTATCTAGTTGAGTAACTGCGACTCGCATATCTGTTTCTTCTAGTTCTCTAGGAATTGTAGCTCGTTCTGATCAACTAGAAGCATATTCTGTGTTTATCTTACCTCTGCAGCCTTTTCTGCGAGATCCGATTGCAAAAATTGCGCGTAGGAGCTCGATTTCTGCAAGTTCTGAAGGAGGTTTAGATTCTACCTATCCAATGGCAGCATCTTCTGTTTGTGCCTCAGCTTGAACATGATAGACTTGTTTCTGCAAGTTATTTCTTCGTTTCAGCTCGTGCTGATCCTGTATCAGCATCTTCTCTTGTGCCTCAACTGATTCTTTTGGTGACTGAACGTAGTAGACATATCTGCAAGTTCTTTTGTAGGTTGAACTGGTGCAGAATCCGAAGCATCATCTTCTATAGCCAATTCTGCCTGAAAAGATTGCGAGACTCGTCGTGTTAGACGTGTTTCTGCAAGTTCTTTTGAAGTTTGAAATGATTCAGATATACATCTTCTGTTCGTACCTTAACGCCTTCCTCTATAGCCATTTCCGCCTGATTATTTTGAGAAACTCATCGTAATAGACTTGTTTCTTGAAGTTCTTTTGGAGTGTGAGACTATCTAGTTGAGTAACTGCGACTCGCATATCTGTTTCTTCTAGTTCTCTAATAATTGTAGCTCGTTCTGATCAACTAGAAGCATATTCTGTGTTTATCTTACCTCTGCAGCCTTTTCTGCGAGATCCGATTGCAAAAATTGCTCGTAGGAGCTCGATTTCTGCAAGTTCTGAAGGAGGTTCAGATTCTACTTATCCAATGGAAGCATCTTCTGTTTGTGCCTCAGCTGCTTCTCCTAGAGCTAAATTTGAATATAATACACTTGTTTCTGCAAGTTATTTCTTCGGTTTAGCTCGTGCTGATCCTGTATCAGCATCTTTTCTTGTGCCTTCAACTGATTCTTTTGGTGACTGAACGTAGTAGACATATCTGCAAGTTCTTTTGTAGGTTGAACTGGTGCAGAATCCGAATTATCATCTTCTATAGCCAATTCTGCCTGAAAAGATTGCGAGACTCGTCGTGTTAGACGTGTTTCTGCAAGTTCTTTTGAAATTTGAAATGGTTCAGATCATCATCTTCTGTTCGTACCTTAACGCCTTCCTCTATAGCCATTTCCGCCTGATTATTTTGAGAAACTCATCGTAATAGACTTGTTTCTTGAAGTTCTTTTGGAGTGTGAGACTATCTAGTTGAGTAACTGCGACTCGCATATCTGTTTCTTCTAGTTCTCTAGGAATTGTAGCTCGTTCTGATCAACTAGAAGCATATTCTGTGTTTATCTTACCTCTGCAGCCTTTTCTGCGAGATCCGATTGCAAAAATTGCGCGTAGGAGCTCGATTTCTGCAAGTTCTGAAGGAGGTTTAGATTCTACCTATCCAATGGCAGCATCTTCTGTTTGTGCCTCAGCTTGAACATGATAGACTTGTTTCTGCAAGTTATTTCTTCGTTTCAGCTCGTGCTGATCCTGTATCAGCATCTTCTCTTGTGCCTCAACTGATTCTTTTGGTGACTGAACGTAGTAGACATATCTGCAAGTTCTTTTGTAGGTTGAACTGGTGCAGAATCCGAAGCATCATCTTCTATAGCCAATTCTGCCTGAAAAGATTGCGAGACTCGTCGTGTTAGACGTGTTTCTGCAAGTTCTTTTGAAGTTTGAAATGATTCAGATCCACATCTTCTGTTCGTACCTTAACGCCTTCCTCTATAGCCATTTCCGCCTGATTATTTTGAGAAACTCATCGTGTTAGACTTGGTTCTTGAAGGTCTTTTGGAGTGTGAGCCTATCTAGTTGAGTAACTGCGTCTCGCACATCTGTTTCTTCTAGTTCTCTAGGAATTTTAGCTCATGCTGATCAACTAGAAGCATATTCTGTGTTTATCTTACGTCTGCAGCCTTTTCTGCGAGATCCGATAGCAAAAATTGCTCGTAGGAGCTCGATTTCTGCAAGTTCTGAAGGAGGTTCAGATTCTACTTATCCAATGGAAGCATCTTCTGTTTGTGCCTCAGCTTGAACATGATACACTTGTTTCTGCAAGTTATTTCTTCGTTTCAGCTCGTGCTGATCCTGTATCAGCATCTTCTCTTGTGCCTCACCTGATTCTTTTGGTGACTGAACGTATTAGACACATCTGCAAGTTCTTTTGTAGGTTGAACTGGTTCAGAATCCGAAGCATCATCTTCTATAGCCAATTCTGCCTGAAAAGATTGCTAGACTCGTGGTGTTAGACGTGTTTCTGCAAGTTCTTTTGAAGTTTGAAATGATTCAGATCCACATCTTCTGTTCGTACCTTAACGCCTTCCTCTATAGTCATTTCCGCCTGATTATTTTGAGAAACTCATCGTGTTAGACTTGGTTGTTGAAGTTCTTTTGGAGTGTGAGACTATCTAGTTGAGTAACTGCGACTCGCATATCTGTTTCTCCTAGTTCTCTAGGAATTGTAGCTCGTTCTGATCCACTAGAAGCATATTCTGTATTTATCTTACGTCTGCAGCCTTTTTTGCGAGATCCGATAGCAAAAATTGCTCGTAGGAGCTCGATTTCTGCAAGTTCTGAAGGAGGTTCAGATTCTACTTATCCAATGGAAGCATCTTCTGTTTGTGCCTCAGCTTGAACATGATACACTTGTTTCTGCAAGTTATTTCTTCGTTTCAGCTCGTGCTGATCTTGTATCAGCATATTCTCTTGTGCCTCAACTGATTCTTTTGGTGACTGAACGTAGTAGACATATCTGCAAGTTCTTTTGTAGGTTGAACTGGTGCAGAATCCAAAGCATCATCTTCTATAGCCAATTCTGCCTGAAAGACTCGTGGTGTTAGACGTGTTTCTGCAAGTTGTTTTGAAGTTTGAAATGATTCAGATCCACATCTTCTGTTTGTACCTTAACGCCTTCCTCTATAGCCATTTCCGCCTGATTAGTTTGAGAAACTCATCGTGTTAGACTTGATTCTTGAAGTTCTTTTGGAGTGTGAGCCTATCTAGTTGAGTAACTGCGTCTCGCACATCTGTTTCTTCTAGTTCTCTAGGAATTTTAGCTCACGCTGATCAACTAGAAGCATATTCTGTGTTTATCTTACGTCTGCAGCCTTTTCTGCGAGATCCGATAGCAAAAATTGCTCGTAGGAGCTCGATTTCTGCAAGTTCTGAAGGAGGTTCAGATTCTACTTATCCAATGGCTCAGCATCTTCTCTTTGTGCCTCAGCTTGAACATGATAGACTTGTTTCTGCAAGTTATTTCTTCGTTTCAGCTCGTGCTGATCCT
Source organism: Cepaea hortensis (assembly GCA_963921405.1). Classification (NCBI taxonomy): domain Eukaryota; kingdom Metazoa; phylum Mollusca; class Gastropoda; order Stylommatophora; family Helicidae; genus Cepaea; species Cepaea hortensis. The sequence continues at coordinate 81,916,784 of OY992884.1, read as the reverse complement.
GTATCAGCATCTTCTCTTGTGCCTCAACTGATTCTTTTGGTGACTGAACGTAGTAGACATATCTGGAAGTTCTTTTGTAGGTTGAACTGGTGCAGAATCCGAAGCATCATCTTCTATAGCCAATTCTGCTTGAAAAGATTGCGAGACTCGTCGTGTTAGACGTGTTTCTGCAAGTTCTTTTTAAGTTTGAAATGATTCATCTTCTGTTCGTACCTTAACGCCTTCCTCTATAGCCATTTCCGCCTGATTATTTTGAGAAACTCATCGTAATAGACTTGTTTCTTGAAGTTCTTTTGGAGTGTGAGACTATCTAGTTGAGTAACTGCGACTCGCATATCTGTTTCTTCTAGTTCTCTAGGAATTGTAGCTCGTTCTGATCAACTAGAAGCATATTCTGTGTTTATCTTACCTCTGCAGCCTTTTCTGCGAGATCCGATTGCAAAAATTGCGCGTAGGAGCTCGATTTCTGCAAGTTCTGAAGGAGGTTTAGATTCTACCTATCCAATGGCAGCATCTTCTGTTTGTGCCTCAGCTTGAACATGATAGACTTGTTTCTGCAAGTTATTTCTTCGTTTCAGCTCGTGCTGATCCTGTATCAGCATCTTCTCTTGTGCCTCAACTGATTCTTTTGGTGACTGAACGTAGTAGACATATCTGCAAGTTCTTTTGTAGGTTGAACTGGTGCAGAATCCGAAGCATCATCTTCTATAGCCAATTCTGCCTGAAAAGATTGCGAGACTCGTCGTGTTAGACGTGTTTCTGCAAGTTCTTTTTAAGTTTGAAATGATTCATCTTCTGTTCGTACCTTAACGCCTACCTCTATAGCCATTTCCGCCTGATTATTTTGAGAAACTCATCGTAATAGACTTGTTTCTTGAAGTTCTTTTGGAGTGTGAGACTATCTAGTTGAGTAACTGCGACTCGCATATCTGTTTCTTCTAGTTCTCTAGGAATTGTAGCTCGTTCTGATCAACTAGAAGCATATTCTGTGTTTATCTTACCTCTGCAGCCTTTTCTGCGAGATCCGATTGCAAAAATTGCGCGTAGGAGCTCGATTTCTGCAAGTTCTGAAGGAGGTTTAGATTCTACCTATCCAATGGCAGCATCTTCTGTTTGTGCCTCAGCTTGAACATGATAGACTTGTTTCTGCAAGTTATTTCTTCGTTTCAGCTCGTGCTGATCCTGTATCAGCATCTTCTCTTGTGCCTCAACTGATTCTTTTGGTGACTGAACGTAGTAGACATATCTGCAAGTTCTTTTGTAGGTTGAACTGGTGCAGAATCCGAAGCATCATCTTCTATAGCCAATTCTGCCTGAAAAGATTGCGAGACTCGTCGTGTTAGACGTGTTTCTGCAAGTTCTTTTGAAGTTTGAAATGATTCAGATCCACATCTTCTGTTCGTACCTTAACGCCTTCCTCTATAGCCATTTCCGCCTGATTATTTTGAGAAACTCATCGTGTTAGACTTGGTTCTTGAAGTTCTTTTGGAGTGTGAGACTATCTAGTTGAGTAACTGCGACTCGCATATCTGTTTCTCCTAGTTCTCTAGGAATTGTAGCTCGTTCTGATCCACTAGAAGCATATTCTGTATTTATCTTACGTCTGCAGCCTTTTTTGCGAGATCCGATAGCAAAAATTGCTCGTAGGAGCTCGATTTCTGCAAGTTCTGAAGGAGGTTCAGATTCTACTTATCCAATGGAAGCATCTTCTGTTTGTGCCTCAGCTTGAACATGATACACTTGTTTCTGCAAGTTATTTCTTCGTTTCAGCTCGTGCTGATCTTGTATCAGCATATTCTCTTGTGCCTCAACTGATTCTTTTGGTGACTGAACGTAGTAGACATATCTGCAAGTTCTTTTGTAGGTTGAACTGGTGCAGAATCCAAAGCATCATCTTCTATAGCCAATTCTGCCTGAAAGACTCGTGGTGTTAGACGTGTTTCTGCAAGTTGTTTTGAAGTTTGAAATGATTCAGATCCACATCTTCTGTTTGTACCTTAACGCCTTCCTCTATAGCCATTTCCGCCTGATTAGTTTGAGAAACTCATCGTGTTAGACTTGATTCTTGAAGTTCTTTTGGAGTGTGAGCCTATCTAGTTGAGTAACTGCGTCTCGCACATCTGTTTCTTCTAGTTCTCTAGGAATTTTAGCTCATGCTGATCAACTAGAAGCATATTCTGTGTTTATCTTACGTCTGCAGCCTTTTCTGCGAGATCCGATAGCAAAAATTGCTCGTAGGAGCTCGATTTCTGCAAGTTCTGAAGGAGGTTCAGATTCTACTTATCCAATGGCTCAGCATCTTCTCTTTGTGCCTCAGCTTGAACATGATAGACTTGTTTCTGCAAGTTATTTCTTCGTTTCAGCTCGTGCTGATCCTGTATCAGCATCTTCTCTTGTGCCTCAACTGATTCTTTTGGTGACTGAACGTAGTAGACATATCTGGAAGTTCTTTTGTAGGTTGAACTGGTGCAGAATCCGAAGCATCATCTTCTATAGCCAATTCTGCTTGAAAAGATTGCGAGACTCGTCGTGTTAGACGTGTTTCTGCAAGTTCTTTTGAAGTTTGAAATGATTCAGATCCACATCTTCTGTTCGTACCTTAACGCCTTCCTCTATAGCCATTTCCGCCTGATTATTTTGAGAAACTCATCGTGTTAGACTTGGTTCTTGAAGTTCTTTTGGAGTGTGAGACTATCTAGTTGAGTAACTGCGACTCGCATATCTGTTTCTTCTAGTTCTCTAGGAATTGTAGCTCGTTCTGATCAATTAGAAGCATATTCTGTGCTTATCTTATTCTCTGCAGCCTTTTGTGCGAGATCCGATTGCAAAAATTGCTCGTAGGAGCTCGATTTCTGCAAGTTCTGAAGGAGGTTCAGATTCTACTTATCCAATGGCAGCATCTTCTGTTTGTGCCTCAGCTTGAACATGATACACTTGTTTCTGCAAGTTATTTCTTCGTTTCAGCTCGTGCTGATCCTGTATCAGCATCTTCTCTTGTGCCTCACCTGATTCTTTTGGTGACTGAACGTATTAGACACATCTGCAAGTTCTTTTGTAGGTTGAACTGGTTCAGAATCCGAATCATCATCTTCTATAGCCAATTCTGCCTGAAAAGATTGCGAGACTCGTCGTGTTAGACGTATTTCTGCAAGTTCTTTTGAAATTTGAAATGGTTCAGATCATCATCTTCTGTTCGTACCTTAACGCCTTCCTCTATAGTCATTTCCGCCTGATTATTTTGAGAAACTCATCGTAATAGACTTGTTTCTTGAAGTTCTTTTGGAGTGTAAGACTATCTAGTTGAGTAACTGCGACTCGCATATCTGTTTCTTCTAGTTCTCTAGGAATTATAGCTCGTTCTGATCAACTAGAAGAATATTCTGTGTTTATCTTACCTCTGCAGCCTTTTCTGCGAGATCCGATTGCAAAAATTGCGCGTAGGAGCTCGATTTCTGCAAGTTCTGAAGGAGGTTTAGATTCTACCTATCCAATGGCAGCATCTTCTGTTTGTGCCTCAGCTTGAACATGATAGACTTGTTTCTGCAAGTTATTTCTTCGTTTCAGCTCGTGCTGATCCTGTATCAGCATCTTCTCTTGTGCCTCAACTGATTCTTTTGGTGACTGAACGTAGTAGACATATCTGCAAGTTCTTTTGTAGGTTGAACTGGTGCAGAATCCGAAGCATCATCTTCTATAGCCAATTCTGCCTGAAAAGATTGCGAGACTCGTCGTGTTAGACATGTTTCTGCAAGTTCTTTTGAAGTTTGAAATGATTCAGATCCACATCTTCTGTTCGTACCTTAACGCCTTCCTCTATAGCCATTTCCGCCTTATTATTTTGAGAAACTCATCGTGTTAGACTTGGTTCTTGAAGTTCTTTTGGAGTGTGAGACTATCTAGTTGAGTAACTGCGACTCGCATATCTGTTTCTTCTTGTTCTCTAGGAATTGTAGCTCGTTCTGATCAATTAGAAGCATATTCTGTGCTTATCTTATTCTCTGCAGCCTTTTGTGCGAGATCCGATTGCAAAAATTGCTCGTAGGAGCTCGATTTCTGCAAGTTCTGAAGGAGGTTCAGATTCTACTTATCCAATGGAAGCATCTTCTGTTTGTGCCTCAGCTTGAACATGATACACTTGTTTCTGCAAGTTATTTCTTCGTTTCAGCTCGTGCTGATCCTGTATCAGCATCTTCTCTTGTGCCTCACCTGATTCTTTTGGTGACTGAACGTATTAGACACATCTGCAAGTTCTTTTGTAGGTTGAACTGGTTCAGAATCCGAATCATCATCTTCTATAGCCAATTCTGCCTGAAAGGATTGCGAGACTCGTCGTGTTAGACGTATTTCTGCAAGTTCTTTTGAAATTTGAAATGGTTCAGATCATCATCTTCTGTTCGTACCTTAACGCCTTCCTCTATAGTCATTTCCGCCTGATTATTTTGAGAAACTCATCGTAATAGACTTGTTTCTTGAAGTTCTTTTGGAGTGTGAGCCTATCTAGTTGAGTAATTGCGTCTCGCACATCTGTTTCTTCTAGTTCTCTAGGAATTTTAGCTCGTTCTGATCAACTAGAAGAATATTCTGTGTTTATCTTACCTCTGCAGCCTTTTCTGCGAGATCCGATTGCAAAAATTGCTCGTAGGAGCTCGATTTCTGCAAGTTCTGAAGGATGTTCAGATTCTACTTTTCCAATGGAAGCATCTTCTGTTTGTGCCTCAGCTTGAACATGATAGACTTGTTTCTGCAAGTTATTTCTTCGTTTCAGCTCGTGCTGATCCTGTATCAGCATCTTCTCTTGTGCCTCAACTGATTCTTTTGGTGACTGAACGTATTAGACACATCTGCAAGTTCTTTTGTAGGTTGAACTGGTGCAGAATCCGAAGCATCATCTTCTATAGCCAATTCTGCCTGAAAAGATTGCGAGACTCGTCGTGTTAGACGTGTTTCTGCAAGTTCTTTTGAAGTTTGAAATGATTCAGATCATCATCTTCTGTTCGTACCTTAACGCCTTCCTCTATAGCCATTTCCGCCTGATTATTTTGAGAAACTCATCGTAATAGACTTGTTTCTTGAAGTTCTTTTGGAGTGTGAGACTATCTAGTTGAGTAACTGCGACTCGCATATCTGTTTCTTCTAGTTCTCTAGGAATTGTAGCTCGTTCTGATCAACTAGAAGCATATTCTGTGTTTATCTTACCTCTGCAGCCTTTTCTGCGAGATCCGATTGCAAAAATTGCTCGTAGGAGCTCGATTTCTGCAAGTTCTGAAGGATGTTCAGATTCTACTTTTCCAATGGAAGCATCTTCTGTTTGTGCCTCAGCTTGAACATGATACACTTGTTTCTGCAAGTTATTTCTTCATTTCAGCTCGTGCTGATCTTGTATCAGCATCTTTTCTTGTGCCTCACCTGATTCTTTTGGTGACTGAACGTATTAGACACATCTGCAAGTTCTTTTGTAGGTTGAACTGGTTCAGAATCCGAATCATCATCTTCTATAGCCAATTCTGCCTGAAAAGATTGCGAGACTCGTCGTGTAAGACTTGTTTCTGCAAGTTCTTTTGGAGTTTGAAATGGTTCAGATCCACATCTTCTGTTTGTACCTTAACGCCTTCCTCTATAGCCATTTCCGCCTGATTAGTTTGAGAAACTCATCGTGTTAGACTTGATTCTTGAAGTTCTTTTGGAGTGTGAGCCTATCTAGTTGAGTAACTGCGTCTCGCACATCTGTTTCTTCTAGTTCTCTAGGAATTTTAGCTCATGCTGATCAACTAGAAGCATATTCTGTGTTTATCTTACGTCTGCAGCCTTTTCTGCGAGATCCGATAGCAAAAATTGCTCGTAGGAGCTCGATTTCTGCAAGTTCTGAAGGAGGTTCAGATTCTACTTATCCAATGGCAGCATCTTCTGTTTGTGCCTCAGCTTGAACATGATAGACTTGTTTCTGCAAGTTATTTCTTCGTTTCAGCTCGTGCTGATCCTGTATGAGCATCTTCTCTTGTGCCTCAACTGATTCTTTTGGTGACTGAACGTAGTAGACATATCTGCAAGTTCTTTTGTAGGTTGAACTGGTGCAGAATCCGAAGCATCATCTTCTATAGCCAATTCTGCCTGAAAAGATTGCGAGACTCGTCGTGTTAGACGTGTTTCTGCAAGTTCTTTTGAAGTTTGAAATGATTCAGATCATCATCTTCTGTTCGTACCTTAACGCCTTCCTCTATAGCCATTTCCGCCTGATTATTTTGAGAAACTCATCGTAATAGACTTGTTTCTTGAAGTTCTTTTGGAGTGTGAGACTATCTAGTTGAGTAACTGCGACTCGCATATCTGTTTCTTCTAGTTCTCTAGGAATTTTAGCTCGTTCTGATCAACTAGAAGCATATTCTGTGTTTATCTTACCTCTGCAGCCTTTTCTGCGAGATCCGATTGCAAAAATTGCTCGTAGGAGCTCGATTTCTGCAAGTTCTGAAGGAGGTTCAGATTCTACTTTTCCAATGGAAGCATCTTCTGTTTGTGCCTCAGCTTGAACATGATACACTTGTTTCTGCAAGTTATTTCTTCATTTCAGCTCGTGCTGATCTTGTATCAGCATCTTCTCTTGTGCCTCAACTGATTCTTTTGGTGACTGAACGTAGTAGACATATCTGCAAGTTCTTTTGTAGGTTGAACTGGTGCAGAATCCGAAGCATCATCTTCTATAGCCAATTCTGCCTGAAAAGATTGCTAGACTCGTGGTGTTAGACGTGTTTCTGCAAGTTCTTTTGAAGTTTGAAATGATTCAGATCCACATCTTCTGTTCGTACCTTAACGCCTTCCTCTATAGTCATTTCCGCCTGATTATTTTGAGAAACTCATCGTGTTAGACTTGGTTGTTGAAGTTCTTTTGGAGTGTGAGACTATCTAGTTGAGTAACTGCGACTCGCATATCTGTTTCTCCTAGTTCTCTAGGAATTGTAGCTCGTTCTGATCCACTAGAAGCATATTCTGTATTTATCTTACGTCTGCAGCCTTTTTTGCGAGATCCGATAGCAAAAATTGCTCGTAGGAGCTCGATTTCTGCAAGTTCTGAAGGAGGTTCAGATTCTACTTATCCAATGGAAGCATCTTCTGTTTGTGCCTCAGCTTGAACATGATACACTTGTTTCTGCAAGTTATTTCTTCGTTTCAGCTCGTGCTGATCTTGTATCAGCATCTTCTCTTGTGCCTCAACTGATTCTTTTGGTGACTGAACGTATTAGACACATCTGCAAGTTCTTTTGTAGGTTGAACTGGTGCAGAATCCGAAGCATCATCTTCTATAGCCAATTCTGCCTGAAAAGATTGCGAGACTCGTCGTGTTAGACGTGTTTCTGCAAGTTCTTTTGAAGTTTGAAATGATTCAGATCATCATCTTCTGTTCGTACCTTAACGCCTTCCTCTATAGCCATTTCCGCCTGATTATTTTGAGAAACTCATCGTAATAGACTTGTTTCTTGAAGTTCTTTTGGAGTGTGAGACTATCTAGTTGAGTAACTGCGACTCGCATATCTGTTTCTTCTAGTTCTCTAGGAATTGTAGCTCGTTCTGATCAACTAGAAGCATATTCTGTGTTTATCTTACCTCTGCAGCCTTTTCTGCGAGATCCGATTGCAAAAATTGCTCGTAGGAGCTCGATTTCTGCAAGTTCTAAAGGATGTTCAGATTCTACTTTTCCAATGGAAGCATCTTCTGTTTGTGCCTCAGCTTGAACATGATACACTTGTTTCTGCAAGTTATTTCTTCATTTCAGCTCGTGCTGATCTTGTATCAGCATCTTTTCTTGTGCCTCACCTGATTCTTTTGGTGACTGAACGTATTAGACACATCTGCAAGTTCTTTTGTAGGTTGAACTGGTTCAGAATCCGAATCATCATCTTCTATAGCCAATTCTGCCTGAAAAGATTGCGAGACTCGTCGTGTAAGACTTGTTTCTGCAAGTTCTTTTGGAGTTTGAAATGGTTCAGATCCACATCTTCTGTTTGTACCTTAACGCCTTCCTCTATAGCCATTTCCGCCTGATTAGTTTGAGAAACTCATCGTGTTAGACTTGATTCTTGAAGTTCTTTTGGAGTGTGAGCCTATCTAGTTGAGTAACTGCGTCTCGCACATCTGTTTCTTCTAGTTCTCTAGGAATTTTAGCTCATGCTGATCAACTAGAAGCATATTCTGTGTTTATCTTACGTCTGCAGCCTTTTCTGCGAGATCCGATAGCAAAAATTGCTCGTAGGAGCTCGATTTCTGCAAGTTCTGAAGGAGGTTCAGATTCTACTTATCCAATGGCAGCATCTTCTGTTTGTGCCTCAGCTTGAACATGATAGACTTGTTTCTGCAAGTTATTTCTTCGTTTCAGCTCGTGCTGATCCTGTATGAGCATCTTCTCTTGTGCCTCAACTGATTCTTTTGGTGACTGAACGTAGTAGACATATCTGCAAGTTCTTTTGTAGGTTGAACTGGTGCAGAATCCGAAGCATCATCTTCTATAGCCAATTCTGCCTGAAAAGATTGCGAGACTCGTCGTGTTAGACGTGTTTCTGCAAGTTCTTTTGAAGTTTGAAATGATTCAGATCATCATCTTCTGTTCGTACCTTAACGCCTTCCTCTATAGCCATTTCCGCCTGATTATTTTGAGAAACTCATCGTAATAGACTTGTTTCTTGAAGTTCTTTTGGAGTGTGAGACTATCTAGTTGAGTAACTGCGACTCGCATATCTGTTTCTTCTAGTTCTCTAGGAATTTTAGCTCGTTCTGATCAACTAGAAGCATATTCTGTGTTTATCTTACCTCTGCAGCCTTTTCTGCGAGATCCGATTGCAAAAATTGCTCGTAGGAGCTCGATTTCTGCAAGTTCTGAAGGAGGTTCAGATTCTACTTTTCCAATGGAAGCATCTTCTGTTTGTGCCTCAGCTTGAACATGATACACTTGTTTCTGCAAGTTATTTCTTCATTTCAGCTCGTGCTGATCTTGTATCAGCATCTTCTCTTGTGCCTCAACTGATTCTTTTGGTGACTGAACGTAGTAGACATATCTGCAAGTTCTTTTGTAGGTTGAACTGGTGCAGAATCCGAAGCATCATCTTCTATAGCCAATTCTGCCTGAAAAGATTGCTAGACTCGTGGTGTTAGACGTGTTTCTGCAAGTTCTTTTGAAGTTTGAAATGATTCAGATCCACATCTTCTGTTCGTACCTTAACGCCTTCCTCTATAGTCATTTCCGCCTGATTATTTTGAGAAACTCATCGTGTTAGACTTGGTTGTTGAAGTTCTTTTGGAGTGTGAGACTATCTAGTTGAGTAACTGCGACTCGCATATCTGTTTCTCCTAGTTCTCTAGGAATTGTAGCTCGTTCTGATCCACTAGAAGCGTATTCTGTATTTATCTTACGTCTGCAGCCTTTTTTGCGAGATCCGATAGCAAAAATTGCTCGTAGGAGCTCGATTTCTGCAAGTTCTGAAGGAGGTTCAGATTCTACTTATCCAATGGAAGCATCTTCTGTTTGTGCCTCAGCTTGAACATGATACACTTGTTTCTGCAAGTTATTTCTTCGTTTCAGCACGTGCTGATCTTGTATCAGCATCTTCTCTTGTGCCTCAACTGATTCTTTTGGTGACTGAACGTAGTAGACATATCTGCAAGTTCTTTTGTAGGTTGAACTGGTGCAGAATCCAAAGCATCATCTTCTATAGCCAATTCTGCCTGAAAGACTCGTGGTGTTAGACGTGTTTCTGCAAGTTGTTTTGAAGTTTGAAATGATTCAGATCCACATCTTCTGTTTGTACCTTAACGCCTTCCTCTATAGTCATTTCCGCCTGATTATTTTGAGAAACTCATCGTGTTAGACTTGGTTGTTGAAGTTCTTTTGGAGTGTGAGACTATCTAGTTGAGTAACTGCGACTCGCATATCTGTTTCTCCTAGTTCTCTAGGAATTGTAGCTCGTTCTGATCCACTAGAAGCATATTCTGTATTTATCTTACGTCTGCAGCCTTTTCTGCGAGATCCGATAGCAAAAATTGCTCGTAGGAGCTCGATTTCTGCAAGTTCTGAAGGAGGTTCAGATTCTACTTATCCAATGGCTCAGCATCTTCTCTTTGTGCCTCAGCTTGAACATGATAGACTTGTTTCTGCAAGTTATTTCTTCGTTTCAGCTCGTGCTGATCCTGTATCAGCATCTTCTCTTGTGCCTCAACTGATTCTTTTGGTGACTGAACGTAGTAGACATATCTGGAAGTTCTTTTGTAGGTTGAACTGGTGCAGAATCCGAAGCATCATCTTCTATAGCCAATTCTGCTTGAAAAGATTGCGAGACTCGTCGTGTTAGACGTGTTTCTGCAAGTTCTTTTTAAGTTTGAAATGATTCATCTTCTGTTCGTACCTTAACGCCTTCCTCTATAGCCATTTCCGCCTGATTATTTTGAGAAACTCATCGTAATAGACTTGTTTCTTGAAGTTCTTTTGGAGTGTGAGACTATCTAGTTGAGTAACTGCGACTCGCATATCTGTTTCTTCTAGTTCTCTAGGAATTGTAGCTCGTTCTGATCAACTAGAAGCATATTCTGTGTTTATCTTACCTCTGCAGCCTTTTCTGCGAGATCCGATTGCAAAAATTGCGCGTAGGAGCTCGATTTCTGCAAGTTCTGAAGGAGGTTTAGATTCTACCTATCCAATGGCAGCATCTTCTGTTTGTGCCTCAGCTTGAACATGATAGACTTGTTTCTGCAAGTTATTTCTTCGTTTCAGCTCGTGCTGATCCTGTATGAGCATCTTCTCTTGTGCCTCAACTGATTCTTTTGGTGACTGAACGTAGTAGACATATCTGCAAGTTCTTTTGTAGGTTGAACTGGTGCAGAATCCGAAGCATCATCTTCTATAGCCAATTCTGCCTGAAAAGATTGCGAGACTCGTCGTGTTAGACGTGTTTCTGCAAGTTCTTTTGAAGTTTGAAATGATTCAGATCATCATCTTCTGTTCGTACCTTAACGCCTTCCTCTATAGCCATTTCCGCCTGATTATTTTGAGAAACTCATCGTAATAGACTTGTTTCTTGAAGTTCTTTTGGAGTGTGAGACTATCTAGTTGAGTAACTGCGACTCGCATATCTGTTTCTTCTAGTTCTCTAGGAATTTTAGCTCGTTCTGATCAACTAGAAGCATATTCTGTGTTTATCTTACCTCTGCAGCCTTTTTTGCGAGATCCGATAGCAAAAATTGCTCGTAGGAGCTCGATTTCTGCAAGTTCTGAAGGAGGTTCAGATTCTACTTATCCAATGGAAGCATCTTCTGTTTGTGCCTCAGCTTGAACATGATACACTTGTTTCTGCAAGTTATTTCTTCGTTTCAGCTCGTGCTGATCTTGTATCAGCATCTTCTCTTGTGCCTCAACTGATTCTTTTGGTGACTGAACGTAGTAGACATATCTGCAAGTTCTTTTGTAGGTTGAACTGGTGCAGAATCCAAAGCATCATCTTCTATAGCCAATTCTGCCTGAAAGACTCGTGGTGTTAGACGTGTTTCTGCAAGTTGTTTTGAAGTTTGAAATGATTCAGATCCACATCTTCTGTTTGTACCTTAACGCCTTCCTCTATAGTCATTTCCGCCTGATTATTTTGAGAAACTCATCGTGTTAGACTTGGTTGTTGAAGTTCTTTTGGAGTGTGAGACTATCTAGTTGAGTAACTGCGACTCGCATATCTGTTTCTCCTAGTTCTCTAGGAATTGTAGCTCGTTCTGATCCACTAGAAGCATATTCTGTATTTATCTTACGTCTGCAGCCTTTTCTGCGAGATCCGATAGCAAAAATTGCTCGTAGGAGCTCGATTTCTGCAAGTTCTGAAGGAGGTTCAGATTCTACTTATCCAATGGCTCAGCATCTTCTGTTTGTGCCTCAGCTTGAACATGATAGACTTGTTTCTGCAAGTTATTTCTTCGTTTCAGCTCGTGCTGATCCTGTATCAGCATCTTCTCTTGTGCCTCAACTGATTCTTTTGGTGACTGAACGTAGTAGACATATCTGGAAGTTCTTTTGTAGGTTGAACTGGTGCAGAATCCGAAGCATCATCTTCTATAGCCAATTCTGCTTGAAAAGATTGCGAGACTCGTCGTGTTAGACGTGTTTCTGCAAGTTCTTTTTAAGTTTGAAATGATTCATCTTCTGTTCGTACCTTAACGCCTTCCTCTATAGCCATTTCCGCCTGATTATTTTGAGAAACTCATCGTGTTAGACTTGGTTCTTGAAGTTCTTTTGGAGTGTGAGACTATCTAGTAGAGTAACTGCGACTCGCATATCTGTTTCTTCTAGTTCTCTAGGAATTGTAGCTCGTTCTGATCAATTAGAAGCATATTCTGTGCTTATCTTATTCTCTGCAGCATTTTGTGCGAGATCCGATTGCAAAAATTGCTCGTAGGAGCTCGATTTCTGCAAGTTCTGAAGGAGGTTCAGATTCTACTTATCCAATGGAAGCATCTTCTGTTTGTGCCTCAGCTTGAACATGATACACTTGTTTCTGCAAGTTATTTCTTCGTTTCAGCTCGTGCTGATCCTGTATCAGCATCTTCTCTTGTGCCTCACCTGATTCTTTTGGTGACTGAACGTATTAGACACATCTGCAAGTTCTTTTGTAGGTTGAACTGGTTCAGAATCCGAATCATCATCTTCTATAGCCAATTCTGGGTGAAAAGATTGCGAGACTCGTCGTGTTAGACGTATTTCTGCAAGTTCTTTTGAAATTTGAAATGGTTCAGATCATCATCTTCTGTTCGTACCTTAACGCCTTCCTCTATAGTCATTTCCGCCTGATTATTTTGAGAAACTCATCGTAATAGACTTGTTTCTTGAAGTTCTTTTGGAGTGTGAGCCTATCTAGTTGAGTAACTGCGTCTCGCACATCTGTTTCTTCTAGTTCTCTAGGAATTTTAGCTCGTTCTGATCAACTAGAAGAATATTCTGTGTTTATCTTACCTCTGCAGCCTTTTCTGCGAGATCCGATTGCAAAAATTGCTCGTAGGAGCTCGATTTCTGCAAGTTCTGAAGGAGGTTCAGATTCTACTTATCCAATGGAAGCATCTTCTGTTTGTGCCTCAGCTTGAACATGATACACTTGTTTCTGCAAGTTATTTCTTCGTTTCAGCTCGTGCTGATCCTGTATCAGCATCTTCTCTTGTGCCTCACCTGATTCTTTTGGTGACTGAACGTATTAGACACATCTGCAAGTTCTTTTGTAGGTTGAACTGGTTCAGAATCCGAATCATCATCTTCTATAGCCAATTCTGCCTGAAAAGATTGCGAGACTCGTCGTGTTAGACGTATTTCTGCAAGTTCTTTTGAAATTTGAAATGGTTCAGATCATCATCTTCTGTTCGTACCTTAACGCCTTCCTCTATAGTCATTTCCGCCTGATTATTTTGAGAAACTCATCGTAATAGACTTGTTTCTTGAAGTTCTTTTGGAGTGTGAGACTATCTAGTTGAGTAACTGCGACTCGCATATCTGTTTCTTCTAGTTCTCTAGGAATTATAGCTCGTTCTGATCAACTAGAAGAATATTCTGTGTTTATCTTACCTCTGCAGCCTTTTCTGCGAGATCCGATTGCAAAAATTGCGCGTAGGAGCTCGATTTCTGCAAGTTCTGAAGGAGGTTTAGATTCTACCTATCCAATGGCAGCATCTTCTGTTTGTGCCTCAGCTTGAACATGATAGACTTGTTTCTGCAAGTTATTTCTTCGTTTCAGCTCGTGCTGATCCTGTATCAGCATCTTCTCTTGTGCCTCAACTGATTCTTTTGGTGACTGAACGTAGTAGACATATCTGCAAGTTCTTTTGTAGGTTGAACTGGTGCAGAATCCGAAGCATCATCTTCTATAGCCAATTCTGCCTGAAAAGATTGCGAGACTCGTCGTGTTAGACGTGTTTCTGCAAGTTCTTTTGAAGTTTGAAATGATTCAGATCCACATCTTCTGTTCGTACCTTAACGCCTTCCTCTATAGCCATTTCCGCCTTATTATTTTGAGAAACTCATCGTGTTAGACTTGGTTCTTGAAGTTCTTTTGGAGTGTGAGACTATCTAGTTGAGTAACTGCGACTCGCATATCTGTTTCTTCTAGTTCTCTAGGAATTGTAGCTCGTTCTGATCAATTAGAAGCATATTCTGTGCTTATCTTATTCTCTGCAGCCTTTTGTGCGAGATCCGATTGCAAAAATTGCTCGTAGGAGCTCGATTTCTGCAAGTTCTGAAGGAGGTTCAGATTCTACTTATCCAATGGAAGCATCTTCTGTTTGTGCCTCAGCTTGAACATGATACACTTGTTTCTGCAAGTTATTTCTTCGTTTCAGCTCGTGCTGATCCTGTATCAGCATCTTCTCTTGTGCCTCACCTGATTCTTTTGGTGACTGAACGTATTAGACACATCTGCAAGTTCTTTTGTAGGTTGAACTGGTTCAGAATCCGAATCATCATCTTCTATAGCCAATTCTGCCTGAAAAGATTGCGAGACTCGTCGTGTAAGACTTGTTTCTGCAAGTTCTTTTGGAGTTTGAAATGGTTCAGATCCACATCTTCTGTTTGTACCTTAACGCCTTCCTCTATAGCCATTTCCGCCTGATTAGTTTGAGAAACTCATCGTAATAGACTTGTTTCTTGAAGTTCTTTTGGAGTGTGAGACTATCTAGTTGAGTAACTGCGACTCGCATATCTGTTTCTTCTAGTTCTCTAGGAATTATAGCTCGTTCTGATCAACTAGAAGAATATTCTGTGTTTATCTTACCTCTGCAGCCTTTTCTGCGAGATCCGATTGCAAAAATTGCGCGTAGGAGCTCGATTTCTGCAAGTTCTGAAGGAGGTTTAGATTCTACCTATCCAATGGCAGCATCTTCTGTTTGTGCCTCAGCTTGAACATGATAGACTTGTTTCTGCAAGTTATTTCTTCGTTTCAGCTCGTGCTGATCCTGTATCAGCATCTTCTCTTGTGCCTCAACTGATTCTTTTGGTGACTGAACGTAGTAGACATATCTGCAAGTTCTTTTGTAGGTTGAACTGGTGCAGAATCCGAAGCATCATCTTCTATAGCCAATTCTGCCTGAAAAGATTGCGAGACTCGTCGTGTTAGACGTGTTTCTGCAAGTTCTTTTGAAGTTTGAAATGATTCAGATCCACATCTTCTGTTCGTACCTTAACGCCTTCCTCTATAGCCATTTCCGCCTTATTATTTTGAGAAACTCATCGTGTTAGACTTGGTTCTTGAAGTTCTTTTGGAGTGTGAGACTATCTAGTTGAGTAACTGCGACTCGCATATCTGTTTCTTCTAGTTCTCTAGGAATTGTAGCTCGTTCTGATCAATTAGAAGCATATTCTGTGCTTATCTTATTCTCTGCAGCCTTTTGTGCGAGATCCGATTGCAAAAATTGCTCGTAGGAGCTCGATTTCTGCAAGTTCTGAAGGAGGTTCAGATTCTACTTATCCAATGGAAGCATCTTCTGTTTGTGCCTCAGCTTGAACATGATACACTTGTTTCTGCAAGTTATTTCTTCGTTTCAGCTCGTGCTGATCCTGTATCAGCATCTTCTCTTGTGCCTCACCTGATTCTTTTGGTGACTGAACGTATTAGACACATCTGCAAGTTCTTTTGTAGGTTGAACTGGTTCAGAATCCGAATCATCATCTTCTATAGCCAATTCTGCCTGAAAAGATTGCGAGACTCGTCGTGTAAGACTTGTTTCTGCAAGTTCTTTTGAAATTTGAAATGGTTCAGATCATCATCTTCTGTTTGTACCTTAACGCCTTCCTCTATAGCCATTTCCGCCTGATTAGTTTGAGAAACTCATCGTGTTAGACTTGATTCTTGAAGTTCTTTTGGAGTGTGAGCCTATCTAGTTTAGTAAATGCGTCTCGCACATCTGTTTCTTCTAGTTCTCTAGGAATTTTAGCTCATGCTGATCAACTAGAAGCATATTCTGTGTTTATCTTACGTCTGCAGCCTTTTCTGCGAGATCCGATAGCAAAAATTGCTCGTTGGAGCTCGATTTCTGCAAGTTCTGAAGGAGGTTCAGATTCTACTTATCCAATGGCAGCATCTTCTGTTTGTGCCTCAGCTTGAACGTGATAGACTTGTTTCTGCAAATTATTTCTTCGTTTCAGCTCGTGCTGATCCTGTATCAGCATCTTCTCTTGTGCCTCAACTGATTCTTTTGGTGACTGAACGTAGTAGACATATCTGCAAGTTCTTTTGTAGGTTGAACTAGTGCAGAATCCGAAGCATCATCTTCTATAGCCAATTCTGCCTGAAAAGATTGCGAGACTCGTCGTGTTAGACGTGTTTCTGCAAGTTCTTTTTAAGTTTGAAATGATTCATCTTCTGTTCGTACCTTAACGCCTTCCTCTATAGCCATTTCCGCCTGATTATTTTGAGAAACTCATCGTAATAGACTTGTTTCTTGAATTTCTTTTGAAGTGTGAGCCTATCTAGTTGAGTAACTGCGTCTCGCACATCTGTTTCTTCTAGTTCTCTAGGAATTTTAGCTCATGCTGATCAACTAGAAGCATATTCTGTGTTTATCTTACGTCTGCAGCCTTTTTTGCGAGATCCGATAGCAAAAATTGCTCGTAGGAGCTCGATTTCTGCAAGTTCTGAAGGAGGTTCAGATTCTTCTTATCCAATGGAAGCATCTTCTGTTTGTGCCTCAGCTTGAACATGATACACTTGTTTCTGCAAGTTATTTCTTCGTTTCAGCTCGTGCTGATCTTGTATCAGCATCTTCTCTTGTGCCTCAACTGATTCTTTTGGTGACAGAACGTAGTAGACATATCTGCAAGTTCTTTTGTAGGTTGAACTGGTGCAGAATCCAAAGCATCATCTTCTATAGCCAATTCTGCCTGAAAGACTCGTGGTGTTAGACGTGTTTCTGCAAGTTGTTTTGAAGTTTGAAATGATTCAGATCCACATCTTCTGTTTGTACCTTAACGCCTTCCTCTATAGCAATTTCCGCCTGATTAGTTTGAGAAACTCATCGTGTTAGACTTGATTCTTGAAGTTCTTTTGGAGTGTGAGCCTATCTAGTTTAGTAAATGCGTCTCGCACATCTGTTTCTTCTAGTTCTCTAGGAATTTTAGCTCATGCTGATCAACTAGAAGCATATTCTGTGTTTATCTTACGTCTGCAGCCTTTTCTGCGAGATCCGATAGCAAAAATTGCTCGTAGGAGCTCGATTTCTGCAAGTTCTGAAGGAGGTTCAGATTCTACTTATCCAATGGCTCAGCATCTTCTGTTTGTGCCTCAGCTTGAACATGATAGACTTGTTTCTGCAAGTTATTTCTTCGTTTCAGCTCGTGCTGATCCTGTATCAGCATCTTCTCTTGTGCCTCAACTGATTCTTTTGGTGACTGAACGTAGTAGACATATCTGGAAGTTCTTTTGTAGGTTGAACTGGTGCAGAATCCGAAGCATCATCTTCTATAGCCAATTCTGCCTGAAAAGATTGCGAGACTCGTCGTGTTAGACGTGTTTCTGCAAGTTCTTTTTAAGTTTGAAATGATTCATCTTCTGTTCGTACCTTAACGCCTTCCTCTATAGTCATTTCCGCCTGATTATTTTGAGAAACTCATCGTAATAGACTTGTTTCTTGAAGTTCTTTTGGAGTGTGAGACTATCTAGTTGAGTAACTGCGACTCGCATATCTGTTTCTTCTAGTTCTCTAGGAATTATAGCTCGTTCTGATCAACTAGAAGAATATTCTGTGTTTATCTTACCTCTGCAGCCTTTTGTGCGAGATCCGATTGCAAAAATTGCTCGTAGGAGCTCGATTTCTGCAAGTTCTGAAGGATGTTCAGATTCTACTTTTCCAATGGAAGCATCTTCTGTTTGTGCCTCAGCTTGAACATGAAACACTTGTTTCTGCAAGTTATTTCTTCGTTTCAGCTCGTGCTGATCCTGTATCAGCATCTTCTCTTGTGCCTCAACTGATTCTTTTGGTGACTGAACGTAGTAGACATATCTGCAAGTTCTTTTGTAGGTTGAACTGGTGCAGAATCCGAAGCATCATCTTCTATAGCCAATTCTGCCTGAAAAGATTGCGAGACTCGTCGTGTTAGACGTGTTTCTGCAAGTTCTTTTGAAGTTTGAAATGATTCAGATCATCATCTTCTGTTCGTACCTTAACGCCTTCCTCTATAGCCATTTCCGCCTGATTATTTTGAGAAACTCATCGTAATAGATTTGTTTCTTGAAGTTCTTTTGGAGTGTGAGACTATCTAGTTGAGTAACTGCGACTCGCATATCTGTTTCTTCTAGTTCTCTAGGAATTGTAGCTCGTTCTGATCAACTAGAAGAATATTCTGTGTTTATCTTACCTCTGCAGCCTTTTCTGCGAGATCCGATTGCAAAAATTGCTCGTAGGAGCTCGATTTCTGCAAGTTCTGAAGGATGTTCAGATTCTACTTTTCCAATGGAAGCATCTTCTGTTTGTGCCTCAGCTTGAACATGATACACTTGTTTCTGCAAGTTATTTCTTCATTTCAGCTCGTGCTGATCTTGTATCAGCATCTTTTCTTGTGCCTCACCTGATTCTTTTGGTGACTGAACGTATTAGACACATCTGCAAGTTCTTTTGTAGGTTGAACTGGTTCAGAATCCGAATCATCATCTTCTATAGCCAATTCTGCCTGAAAAGATTGCGAGACTCGTCGTGTAAGACTTGTTTCTGCAAGTTCTTTTGGAGTTTGAAATGGTTCAGATCCACATCTTCTGTTTGTACCTTAACGCCTTCCTCTATAGCTATTTCCGCCTGATTAGTTTGAGAAACTCATCGTGTTAGACTTGATTCTTGAAGTTCTTTTGGAGTGTGAGCCTATCTAGTTGAGTAACTGCGTCTCGCACATCTGTTTCTTCTAGTTCTCTAGGAATTTTAGCTCATGCTGATCAACTAGAAGCATATTCTGTGTTTATCTTACGTCTGCAGCCTTTTTTGCGAGATCCGATAGCAAAAATTGCTCGTAGGAGCTCGATTTCTGCAAGTTCTGAAGGAGGTTCAGATTCTACTTATCCAATGGAAGCATCTTCTGTTTGTGCCTCAGCTTGAACATGATACACTTGTTTCTGCAAGTTATTTCTTCGTTTCAGCTCGTGCTGATCTTGTATCAGCATCTTCTCTTGTGCCTCAACTGATTCTTTTGGTGACTGAACGTAGTAGACATATCTGCAAGTTCTTTTGTAGGTTGAACTGGTGCAGAATCCAAAGCATCATCTTCTATAGCCAATTCTGCCTGAAAGACTCGTGGTGTTAGACGTGTTTCTGCAAGTTGTTTTGAAGTTTGAAATGATTCAGATCCACATCTTCTGTTTGTACCTTAACGCCTTCCTCTATAGCCATTTCCGCCTGATTAGTTTGAGAAACTCATCGTGTTAGACTTGATTCTTGAAGTTCTTTTGGAGTGTGAGCCTATCTAGTTTAGTAAATGCGTCTCGCACATCTGTTTCTTCTAGTTCTCTAGGAATTTTAGCTCATGCTGATCAACTAGAAGCATATTCTGTGTTTATCTTACGTCTGCAGCCTTTTCTGCGAGATCCGATTGCAAAAATTGCTCGTAGAAGCTCGATTTCTGCAAGTTCTGAAGGATGTTCAGATTCTACTTTTCCAATGGAAGCATCTTCTGTTTGTGCCTCAGCTTGAACATGATACACTTGTTTCTGCAAGTTATTTCTTCATTTCAGCTCGTGCTGATCTTGTATCAGCATCTTTTCTTGTGCCTCACCTGATTCTTTTGGTGACTGAACGTATTAGACACATCTGCAAGTTCTTTTGTAGGTTGAACTGGTTCAGAATCCGAATCATCATCTTCTATAGCCAATTCTGCCTGAAAAGATTGCGAGACTCGTCGTGTAAGACTTGTTTCTGCAAGTTCTTTTGGAGTTTGAAATGGTTCAGATCCACATCTTCTGTTTGTACCTTAACGCCTTCCTCTATAGCCATTTCCGCCTGATTAGTTTGAGAAACTCATCGTGTTAGACTTGATTCTTGAAGTTCTTTTGGAGTGTGAGCCTATCTAGTTGAGTAACTGCGTCTCGCACATCTGTTTCTTCTAGTTCTCTAGGAATTTTAGCTCATGCTGATCAACTAGAAGCATATTCTGTGTTTATCTTACGTCTGCAGCCTTTTTTGCGAGATCCGATAGCAAAAATTGCTCGTAGGAGCTCGATTTCTGCAAGTTCTGAAGGAGGTTCAGATTCTACTTATCCAATGGAAGCATCTTCTGTTTGTGCCTCAGCTTGAACATGATACACTTGTTTCTGCAAGTTATTTCTTCGTTTCAGCTCGTGCTGATCTTGTATCAGCATCTTCTCTTGTGCCTCAACTGATTCTTTTGGTGACTGAACGTAGTAGACATATCTGCAAGTTCTTTTGTAGGTTGAACTGGTGCAGAATCCAAAGCATCATCTTCTATAGCCAATTCTGCCTGAAAGACTCGTGGTGTTAGACGTGTTTCTGCAAGTTGTTTTGAAGTTTGAAATGATTCAGATCCACATCTTCTGTTTGTACCTTAACGCCTTCCTCTATAGCCATTTCCGCCTGATTAGTTTGAGAAACTCATCGTGTTAGACTTGATTCTTGAAGTTCTTTTGGAGTGTGAGCCTATCTAGTTTAGTAAATGCGTCTCGCACATCTGTTTCTTCTAGTTCTCTAGGAATTTTAGCTCATGCTGATCAACTAGAAGCATATTCTGTGTTTATCTTACGTCTGCAGCCTTTTCTGCGAGATCCGATAGCAAAAATTGCTCGTAGGAGCTCGATTTCTGCAAGTTCTGAAGGAGGTTCAGATTCTACTTATCCAATGGCTCAGCATCTTCTGTTTGTGCCTCAGCTTGAACATGATAGACTTGTTTCTGCAAGTTATTTCTTCGTTTCAGCTCGTGCTGATCCTGTATCAGCATCTTCTCTTGTGCCTCAACTGATTCTTTTGGTGACTGAACGTAGTAGACATATCTGGAAGTTCTTTTGTAGGTTGAACTGGTGCAGAATCCGAAGCATCATCTTCTATAGCCAATTCTGCCTGAAAAGATTGCGAGACTCGTCGTGTTAGACGTGTTTCTGCAAGTTCTTTTGAAGTTTGAAATGATTCATCTTCTGTTCGTACCTTAACGCCTTCCTCTATAGCCATTTCCGCCTGATTATTTTGAGAAACTCATCGTGTTAGACTTGGTTCTTGAAGTTCTTTTGGAGTGTGAGACTATCTAGTTGAGTAACTGCGACTCGCATATCTGTTTCTTCTAGTTCTCTAGGAATTGTAGCTCGTTCTGATCAATTAGAAGCATATTCTGTGCTTATCTTATTCTCTGCAGCCTTTTGTGCGAGATCCGATTGCAAAAATTGCTCGTAGGAGCTCGATTTCTGCAAGTTCTGAAGGAGGTTCAGATTCTACTTATCCAATGGAAGCATCTTCTGTTTGTGCCTCAGCTTGAACATGATACACTTGTTTCTGCAAGTTATTTCTCCGTTTCAGCTCGTGCTGATCCTGTATCAGCATCTTCTCTTGTGCCTCACCTGATTCTTTTGGTGACTGAACGTATTAGACACATCTGCAAGTTCTTTTGTAGGTTGAACTGGTTCAGAATCCGAATCATCATCTTCTATAGCCAATTCTGCCTGAAAAGATTGCGAGACTCGTCGTGTTAGACGTATTTCTGCAAGTTCTTTTGAAATTTGAAATGGTTCAGATCATCATCTTCTGTTCGTATCTTAACGCCTTCCTCTATAGTCATTTCCACCTGATTATTTTGAGAAACTCATCGTAATAGACTTGTTTCTTGAAGTTCTTTTGGAGTGTGAGACTATCTAGTTGAGTAACTGCGACTCGCATATCTGTTTCTTCTAGTTCTCTAGGAATTATAGCTCGTTCTGATCAACTAGAAGAATATTCTGTGTTTATCTTACCTCTGCAGCCTTTTCTGCGAGATCCGATTGCAAAAATTGCTCGTAGGAGCTCGATTTCTGCAAGTTCTGAAGGATGTTCAGATTCTACTTTTCCAATGGAAGCATCTTCTGTTTGTGCCTCAGCTTGAACATGAAACACTTGTTTCTGCAAGTTATTTCTTCATTTCAGCTCGTGCTGATCCTGTATCAGCATCTTCTCTTGTGCCTCACCTGATTCTTTTGGTGACTGAACGTATTAGACACATCTGCAAGTTCTTTTGTAGGTTGAACTGGTTCAGAATCCGAATCATCATCTTCTATAGCCAATTCTGCCTGAAAAGATTGCGAGACTCGTCGTGTAAGACTTGTTTCTGCAAGTTCTTTTGGAGTTTGAAATGGTTCAGATCCACATCTTCTGTTTGTACCTTAACGCCTTCCTCTATAGCCATTTCCGCCTGATTAGTTTGAGAAACTCATCGTGTTAGACTTGATTCTTGAAGTTCTTTTGGAGTGTGAGCCTATCTAGTTGAGTAACTGCGTCTCGCACATCTGTTTCTTCTAGTTCTCTAGGAATTTTAGCTCATGCTGATCAACTAGAAGCATATTCTGTGTTTATCTTACGTCTGCAGCCTTTTCTGCGAGATCCGATAGCAAAAATTGCTCGTTGGAGCTCGATTTCTGCAAGTTCTGAAGGAGGTTCAGATTCTACTTATCCAATGGCAGCATCTTCTGTTTGTGCCTCAGCTTGAACATGATAGACTTGTTTCTGCAAATTATTTCTTCGTTTCAGCTCGTGCTGATCCTGTATCAGCATCTTCTCTTGTGCCTCAACTGATTCTTTTGGTGACTGAACGTAGTAGACATATCTGCAAGTTCTTTTGTAGGTTGAACTGGTGCAGAATCCGAAGCATCATCTTCTATAGCCAATTCTGCCTGAAAAGATTGCGAGACTCGTCGTGTTAGACGTGTTTCTGCAAGTTCTTTTTAAGTTTGAAATGATTCAGATCATCATCTTCTGTTCGTACCTTAACACCTTCCTCTATAGCCATTTCCGCCTGATTATTTTGAGAAACTCATCGTAATAGACTTGTTTCTTGAATTTCTTTTGAAGTGTGAGCCTATCTAGTTGAGTAACTGCGTCTCGCACATCTGTTTCTTCTAGTTCTCTAGGAATTTTAGCTCATGCTGATCAACTAGAAGCATATTCTGTGTTTATCTTACGTCTGCAGCCTTTTCTGCGAGATCCGATAGCAAAAATTGCTCGTAGGAGCTCGATTTCTGCAAGTTCTGAAGGAGGTTCAGATTCTACTTATCCAATGGAAGCATCTTCTGTTTGTGCCTCAGCTGCTTCTCCTAGAGCTAAATTTGAATATAATACACTTGTTTCTGCAAGTTATTTCTTCGGTTTAGCTCGTGCTGATCCTGTATCAGCATCTTTTCTTGTGCCTCAACTGATTCTTTTGGTGACTGAACGTAGTAGACATATCTGCAAGTTCTTTTGTAGGTTGAACTGGTGCAGAATCCGAATTATCATCTTCTATAGCCAATTCTGCCTGAAAAGATTGCGAGACTCGTCGTGTTAGACGTGTTTCTGCAAGTTCTTTTGAAATTTGAAATGGTTCAGATCATCATCTTCTGTTCGTACCTTAACGCCTTCCTCTATAGTCATTTCCGCCTGATTATTTTGAGAAACTCATCGTAATAGACTTGTTTCTTGAAGTTCTTTTGGAGTGTGAGACTATCTAGTTGAGTAACTGCGACTCGCATATCTGTTTCTTCTAGTTCTCTAGGAATTGTAGCTCGTTCTGATCAACTAGAAGAATATTCTGTGTTTATCTTACGTCTGCAGCCTTTTCTGCGAGATCCGATTGCAAAAATTGCTCGTAGGAGCTCGATTTCTGCAAGTTCTGAAGGAGGTTCAGATTCTACTTATCCAATGGCAGCATCTTCTGTTTGTGCCTCAGCTTGAACATGATAGACTTGTTTCTGCAAGTTATTTCTTCATTTCAGCTCGTGCTGATCCTGTATCAGCATCTTCTCTTGTGCCTCAACTGATTCTTTTGGTGACTGAACGTAGTAGACATATCTGCAAGTTCTTTTGTAGGTTGAACTGGTGTAGAATCCGAATTATCATCTGCTATAGCCAATTCTGCCTGAAAAGATTGCGAGACTCGTCGTGTTAGACGTGTTTCTGCAAGTTCTTTTGAAGTTTGAAATGATTCAGATCATCATCTTCTGTTTGTACCTTAACGCCTTCCTCTATAGCCATTTCCGCCTGATTAGTTTGAGAAACTCATCGTGTTAGACTTGATTCTTGAAGTTCTTTTGGAGTGTGAGCCTATCTAGTTGAGTAACTGCGTCTCGCACATCTGTTTCTTCTAGTTCTCTAGGAATTTTAGCTCATGCTGATCAACTAGAAGCATATTCTGTGTTTATCTTACGTCTGCAGCCTTTTTTGCGAGATCCGATAGCAAAAATTGCTCGTAGGAGCTCGATTTCTGCAAGTTCTGAAGGAGGTTCAGATTCTACTTATCCAATGGAAGCATCTTCTGTTTGTGCCTCAGCTTGAACATGATACACTTGTTTCTGCAAGTTATTTCTTCGTTTCAGCTCGTGCTGATCTTGTATCAGCATCTTCTCTTGTGCCTCAACTGATTCTTTTGGTGACTGAACGTAGTAGACATATCTGCAAGTTCTTTTGTAGGTTGAACTGGTGCAGAATCCAAAGCATCATCTTCTATAGCCAATTCTGCCTGAAAGACTCGTGGTGTTAGACGTGTTTCTGCAAGTTGTTTTGAAGTTTGAAATGATTCAGATCCACATCTTCTGTTTGTACCTTAACGCCTTCCTCTATAGCCATTTCCGCCTGATTAGTTTGAGAAACTCATCGTGTTAGACTTGATTCTTGAAGTTCTTTTGGAGTGTGAGCCTATCTAGTTTAGTAAATGCGTCTCGCACATCTGTTTCTTCTAGTTCTCTAGGAATTTTAGCTCATGCTGATCAACTAGAAGCATATTCTGTGTTTATCTTACGTCTGCAGCCTTTTCTGCGAGATCCGATTGCAAAAATTGCTCGTAGGAGCTCGATTTCTGCAAGTTCTGAAGGATGTTCAGATTCTACTTTTCCAATGGAAGCATCTTCTGTTTGTGCCTCAGCTTGAACATGATACACTTGTTTCTGCAAGTTATTTCTTCATTTCAGCTCGTGCTGATCTTGTATCAGCATCTTTTCTTGTGCCTCACCTGATTCTTTTGGTGACTGAACGTATTAGACACATCTGCAAGTTCTTTTGTAGGTTGAACTGGTTCAGAATCCGAATCATCATCTTCTATAGCCAATTCTGCCTGAAAAGATTGCGAGACTCGTCGTGTAAGACTTGTTTCTGCAAGTTCTTTTGGAGTTTGAAATGGTTCAGATCCACATCTTCTGTTTGTACCTTAACGCCTTCCTCTATAGCCATTTCCGCCTGATTAGTTTGAGAAACTCATCGTGTTAGACTTGATTCTTGAAGTTCTTTTGGAGTGTGAGCCTATCTAGTTGAGTAACTGCGTCTCGCACATCTGTTTCTTCTAGTTCTCTAGGAATTTTAGCTCATGCTGATCAACTAGAAGCATATTCTGTGTTTATCTTACGTCTGCAGCCTTTTTTGCGAGATCCGATAGCAAAAATTGCTCGTAGGAGCTCGATTTCTGCAAGTTCTGAAGGAGGTTCAGATTCTACTTATCCAATGGAAGCATCTTCTGTTTGTGCCTCAGCTTGAACATGATACACTTGTTTCTGCAAGTTATTTCTTCGTTTCAGCTCGTGCTGATCTTGTATCAGCATCTTCTCTTGTGCCTCAACTGATTCTTTTGGTGACTGAACGTAGTAGACATATCTGCAAGTTCTTTTGTAGGTTGAACTGGTGCAGAATCCAAAGCATCATCTTCTATAGCCAATTCTGCCTGAAAGACTCGTGGTGTTAGACGTGTTTCTGCAAGTTGTTTTGAAGTTTGAAATGATTCAGATCCACATCTTCTGTTTGTACCTTAACGCCTTCCTCTATAGCCATTTCCGCCTGATTAGTTTGAGAAACTCATCGTGTTAGACTTGATTCTTGAAGTTCTTTTGGAGTGTGAGCCTATCTAGTTTAGTAAATGCGTCTCGCACATCTGTTTCTTCTAGTTCTCTAGGAATTTTAGCTCATGCTGATCAACTAGAAGCATATTCTGTGTTTATCTTACGTCTGCAGCCTTTTCTGCGAGATCCGATAGCAAAAATTGCTCGTAGGAGCTCGATTTCTGCAAGTTCTGAAGGAGGTTCAGATTCTACTTATCCAATGGCTCAGCATCTTCTGTTTGTGCCTCAGCTTGAACATGATAGACTTGTTTCTGCAAGTTATTTCTTCGTTTCAGCTCGTGCTGATCCTGTATCAGCATCTTCTCTTGTGCCTCAACTGATTCTTTTGGTGACTGAACGTAGTAGACATATCTGGAAGTTCTTTTGTAGGTTGAACTGGTGCAGAATCCGAAGCATCATCTTCTATAGCCAATTCTGCCTGAAAAGATTGCGAGACTCGTCGTGTTAGACGTGTTTCTGCAAGTTCTTTTGAAGTTTGAAATGATTCATCTTCTGTTCGTACCTTAACGCCTTCCTCTATAGCCATTTCCGCCTGATTATTTTGAGAAACTCATCGTGTTAGACTTGGTTCTTGAAGTTCTTTTGGAGTGTGAGACTATCTAGTTGAGTAACTGCGACTCGCATATCTGTTTCTTCTAGTTCTCTAGGAATTGTAGCTCGTTCTGATCAATTAGAAGCATATTCTGTGCTTATCTTATTCTCTGCAGCCTTTTGTGCGAGATCCGATTGCAAATATTGCTCGTAGGAGCTCGATTTCTGCAAGTTCTGAAGGAGGTTCAGATTCTACTTATCCAATGGAAGCATCTTCTGTTTGTGCCTCAGCTTGAACATGATACACTTGTTTCTGCAAGTTATTTCTCCGTTTCAGCTCGTGTTGATCCTGTATCAGCATCTTCTCTTGTGCCTCACCTGATTCTTTTGGTGACTGAACGTATTAGACACATCTGCAAGTTCTTTTGTAGGTTGAACTGGTTCAGAATCCGAATCATCATCTTCTATAGCCAATTCTGCCTGAAAAGATTGCGAGACTCGTCGTGTTAGACGTATTTCTGCAAGTTCTTTTGAAATTTGAAATGGTTCAGATCATCTTCTGTTCGTATCTTAACGCCTTCCTCTATAGTCATTTCCGCCTGATTATTTTGAGAAACTCATCGTAATAGACTTGTTTCTTGAAGTTCTTTTGGAGTGTGAGACTATCTAGTTGAGTAACTGCGACTCGCATATCTGTTTCTTCTAGTTCTCTAGGAATTATAGCTCGTTCTGATCAACTAGAAGAATATTCTGTGTTTATCTTACCTCTGCAGCCTTTTCTGCGAGATCCGATTGCAAAAATTGCTCGTAGGAGCTCGATTTCTGCAAGTTCTGAAGGATGTTCAGATTCTACTTTTCCAATGGAAGCATCTTCTGTTTGTGCCTCAGCTTGAACATGAAACACTTGTTTCTGCAAGTTATTTCTTCATTTCAGCTCGTGCTGATCCTGTATTAGCATCTTCTCTTGTGCCTCACCTGATTCTTTTGGTGACTGAACGTATTAGACACATCTGCAAGTTCTTTTGTAGGTTGAACTGGTTCAGAATCCGAATCATCATCTTCTATAGCTAATTCTGCCTGAAAAGATTGCGAGACTCGTCGTGTAAGACTTGTTTCTGCAAGTTCGTTTGGAGTTTGAAATGGTTCAGATCCACATCTTCTGTTTGTACCTTAACGCCTTCCTCTATAGCCATTTCCGCCTGATTAGTTTGAGAAACTCATCGTGTTAGACTTGATTCTTGAAGTTCTTTTGGAGTGTGAGCCTATCTAGTTGAGTAACTGCGTCTCGCACATCTGTTTCTTCTAGTTCTCTAGGAATTTTAGCTCATGCTGATCAACTAGAAGCATATTCTGTGTTTATCTTACGTCTGCAGCCTTTTCTGCGAGATCCGATAGCAAAAATTGCTCGTAGGAGCTCGATTTCTGCAAGTTCTGAAGGATGTTCAGATTCTACTTTTCCAATGGAAGCATCTTCTGTTTGTGCCTCAGCTTGAACATGAAACACTTGTTTCTGCAAGTTATTTCTTCATTTCAGCTCGTGCTGATCCTGTATCAGCATCTTCTCTTGTGCCTCACCTGATTCTTTTGGTGACTGAACGTATTAGACACATCTGCAAGTTCTTTTGTAGGTTGAACTGGTTCAGAATCCGAATCATCATCTTCTATAGCCAATTCTGCCTGAAAAGATTGCGAGACTCGTCGTGTAAGACTTGTTTCTGCAAGTTCTTTTGGAGTTTGAAATGGTTCAGATCCACATCTTCTGTTTGTACCTTAACGCCTTCCTCTATAGCCATTTCCGCCTGATTAGTTTGAGAAACTCATCGTGTTAGACTTGATTCTTGAAGTTCTTTTGGAGTGTGAGCCTATCTAGTTGAGTAACTGCGTCTCGCACATCTGTTTCTTCTAGTTCTCTAGGAATTTTAGCTCATGCTGATCAACTAGAAGCATATTCTGTGTTTATCTTACGTCTGCAGCCTTTTCTGCGAGATCCGATAGCAAAAATTGCTCGTTGGAGCTCGATTTCTGCAAGTTCTGAAGGAGGTTCAGATTCTACTTATCCAATGGCAGCATCTTCTGTTTGTGCCTCAGCTTGAACATGATAGACTTGTTTCTGCAAATTATTTCTTCGTTTCAGCTCGTGCTGATCCTGTATCAGCATCTTCTCTTGTGCCTCAACTGATTCTTTTGGTGACTGAACGTAGTAGACATATCTGCAAGTTCTTTTGTAGGTTGAACTGGTGCAGAATCCGAAGCATCATCTTCTATAGCCAATTCTGCCTGAAAAGATTGCGAGACTCGTCGTGTTAGACGTGTTTCTGCAAGTTCTTTTTAAGTTTGAAATGATTCAGATCATCATCTTCTGTTCGTACCTTAACACCTTCCTCTATAGCCATTTCCGCCTGATTATTTTGAGAAACTCATCGTAATAGACTTGTTTCTTGAATTTCTTTTGAAGTGTGAGCCTATCTAGTTGAGTAACTGCGTCTCGCACATCTGTTTCTTCTAGTTCTCTAGGAATTTTAGCTCATGCTGATCAACTAGAAGCATATTCTGTGTTTATCTTACGTCTGCAGCCTTTTCTGCGAGATCCGATAGCAAAAATTGCTCGTAGGAGCTCGATTTCTGCAAGTTCTGAAGGAGGTTCAGATTCTACTTATCCAATGGAAGCATCTTCTGTTTGTGCCTCAGCTGCTTCTCCTAGAGCTAAATTTGAATATAATACACTTGTTTCTGCAAGTTATTTCTTCGGTTTAGCTCGTGCTGATCCTGTATCAGCATCTTTTCTTGTGCCTCAACTGATTCTTTTGGTGACTGAACGTAGTAGACATATCTGCAAGTTCTTTTGTAGGTTGAACTGGTGCAGAATCCGAATTATCATCTTCTATAGCCAATTCTGCCTGAAAAGATTGCGAGACTCGTCGTGTTAGACGTGTTTCTGCAAGTTCTTTTGAAATTTGAAATGGTTCAGATCATCATCTTCTGTTCGTACCTTAACGCCTTCCTCTATAGTCATTTCCGCCTGATTATTTTGAGAAACTCATCGTAATAGACTTGTTTCTTGAAGTTCTTTTGGAGTGTGAGACTATCTAGTTGAGTAACTGCGACTCGCATATCTGTTTCTTCTAGTTCTCTAGGAATTGTAGCTCGTTCTGATCAACTAGAAGAATATTCTGTGTTTATCTTACGTCTGCAGCCTTTTCTGCGAGATCCGATTGCAAAAATTGCTCGTAGGAACTCGATTTCTGCAAGTTCTGAAGGAGGTTCAGATTCTACTTATCCAATGGCAGCATCTTCTGTTTGTGCCTCAGCTTGAACATGATAGACTTGTTTCTGCAAGTTATTTCTTCATTTCAGCTCGTGCTGATCCTGTATCAGCATCTTCTCTTGTGCCTCAACTGATTCTTTTGGTGACTGAACGTAGTAGACATATCTGCAAGTTCTTTTGTAGGTTGAACTGGTGTAGAATCCGAATTATCATCTTCTATAGCCAATTCTGCCTGAAAAGATTGCGAGACTCGTCGTGTTAGACGTGTTTCTGCAAGTTCTTTTGAAGTTTGAAATGATTCAGATCATCATCTTCTGTTTGTACCTTAACGCCTTCCTCTATAGCCATTTCCGCCTGATTAGTTTGAGAAACTCATCGTGTTAGACTTGATTCTTGAAGTTCTTTTGGAGTGTGAGCCTATCTAGTTGAGTAACTGCGTCTCGCACATCTGTTTCTTCTAGTTCTCTAGGAATTTTAGCTCATGCTGATCAACTAGAAGCATATTCTGTGTTTATCTTACGTCTGCAGCCTTTTTTGCGAGATCCGATAGCAAAAATTGCTCGTAGGAGCTCGATTTCTGCAAGTTCTGAAGGAGGTTCAGATTCTACTTATCCAATGGAAGCATCTTCTGTTTGTGCCTCAGCTTGAACATGATACACTTGTTTCTGCAAGTTATTTCTTCGTTTCAGCTCGTGCTGATCTTGTATCAGCATCTTCTCTTGTGCCTCAACTGATTCTTTTGGTGACTGAACGTAGTAGACATATCTGCAAGTTCTTTTGTAGGTTGAACTGGTGCAGAATCCAAAGCATCATCTTCTATAGCCAATTCTGCCTGAAAGACTCGTGGTGTTAGACGTGTTTCTGCAAGTTGTTTTGAAGTTTGAAATGATTCAGATCCACATCTTCTGTTTGTACCTTAACGCCTTCCTCTATAGCCATTTCCGCCTGATTAGTTTGAGAAACTCATCGTGTTAGACTTGATTCTTGAAGTTCTTTTGGAGTGTGAGCCTATCTAGTTTAGTAAATGCGTCTCGCACATCTGTTTCTTCTAGTTCTCTAGGAATTTTAGCTCATGCTGATCAACTAGAAGCATATTCTGTGTTTATCTTACGTCTGCAGCCTTTTCTGCGAGATCCGATTGCAAAAATTGCTCGTAGGAGCTCGATTTCTGCAAGTTCTGAAGGATGTTCAGATTCTACTTTTCCAATGGAAGCATCTTCTGTTTGTGCCTCAGCTTGAACATGATACACTTGTTTCTGCAAGTTATTTCTTCATTTCAGCTCGTGCTGATCTTGTATCAGCATCTTTTCTTGTGCCTCACCTGATTCTTTTGGTGACTGAACGTATTAGACACATCTGCAAGTTCTTTTGTAGGTTGAACTGGTTCAGAATCCGAATCATCATCTTCTATAGCCAATTCTGCCTGAAAAGATTGCGAGACTCGTCGTGTAAGACTTGTTTCTGCAAGTTCTTTTGGAGTTTGAAATGGTTCAGATCCACATCTTCTGTTTGTACCTTAACGCCTTCCTCTATAGCCATTTCCGCCTGATTAGTTTGAGAAACTCATCGTGTTAGACTTGATTCTTGAAGTTCTTTTGGAGTGTGAGCCTATCTAGTTGAGTAACTGCGTCTCGCACATCTGTTTCTTCTAGTTCTCTAGGAATTTTAGCTCATGCTGATCAACTAGAAGCATATTCTGTGTTTATCTTACGTCTGCAGCCTTTTTTGCGAGATCCGATAGCAAAAATTGCTCGTAGGAGCTCGATTTCTGCAAGTTCTGAAGGAGGTTCAGATTCTACTTATCCAATGGAAGCATCTTCTGTTTGTGCCTCAGCTTGAACATGATACACTTGTTTCTGCAAGTTATTTCTTCGTTTCAGCTCGTGCTGATCTTGTATCAGCATCTTCTCTTGTGCCTCAACTGATTCTTTTGGTGACTGAACGTAGTAGACATATCTGCAAGTTCTTTTGTAGGTTGAACTGGTGCAGAATCCAAAGCATCATCTTCTATAGCCAATTCTGCCTGAAAGACTCGTGGTGTTAGACGTGTTTCTGCAAGTTGTTTTGAAGTTTGAAATGATTCAGATCCACATCTTCTGTTTGTACCTTAACGCCTTCCTCTATAGCCATTTCCGCCTGATTAGTTTGAGAAACTCATCGTGTTAGACTTGATTCTTGAAGTTCTTTTGGAGTGTGAGCCTATCTAGTTTAGTAAATGCGTCTCGCACATCTGTTTCTTCTAGTTCTCTAGGAATTTTAGCTCATGCTGATCAACTAGAAGCATATTCTGTGTTTATCTTACGTCTGCAGCCTTTTCTGCGAGATCCGATAGCAAAAATTGCTCGTAGGAGCTCGATTTCTGCAAGTTCTGAAGGAGGTTCAGATTCTACTTATCCAATGGCTCAGCATCTTCTGTTTGTGCCTCAGCTTGAACATGATAGACTTGTTTCTGCAAGTTATTTCTTCGTTTCAGCTCGTGCTGATCCTGTATCAGCATCTTCTCTTGTGCCTCAACTGATTCTTTTGGTGACTGAACGTAGTAGACATATCTGGAAGTTCTTTTGTAGGTTGAACTGGTGCAGAATCCGAAGCATCATCTTCTATAGCCAATTCTGCCTGAAAAGATTGCGAGACTCGTCGTGTTAGACGTGTTTCTGCAAGTTCTTTTGAAGTTTGAAATGATTCATCTTCTGTTCGTACCTTAACGCCTTCCTCTATAGCCATTTCCGCCTGATTATTTTGAGAAACTCATCGTGTTAGACTTGGTTCTTGAAGTTCTTTTGGAGTGTGAGACTATCTAGTTGAGTAACTGCGACTCGCATATCTGTTTCTTCTAGTTCTCTAGGAATTGTAGCTCGTTCTGATCAATTAGAAGCATATTCTGTGCTTATCTTATTCTCTGCAGCCTTTTGTGCGAGATCCGATTGCAAAAATTGCTCGTAGGAGCTCGATTTCTGCAAGTTCTGAAGGAGGTTCAGATTCTACTTATCCAATGGAAGCATCTTCTGTTTGTGCCTCAGCTTGAACATGATACACTTGTTTCTGCAAGTTATTTCTCCGTTTCAGCTCGTGCTGATCCTGTATCAGCATCTTCTCTTGTGCCTCACCTGATTCTTTTGGTGACTGAACGTATTAGACACATCTGCAAGTTCTTTTGTAGGTTGAACTGGTTCAGAATCCGAATCATCATCTTCTATAGCCAATTCTGCCTGAAAAGATTGCGAGACTCGTCGTGTTAGACGTATTTCTGCAAGTTCTTTTGAAATTTGAAATGGTTCAGATCATCATCTTCTGTTCGTATCTTAACGCCTTCCTCTATAGTCATTTCCGCCTGATTATTTTGAGAAACTCATCGTAATAGACTTGTTTCTTGAAGTTCTTTTGGAGTGTGAGACTATCTAGTTGAGTAACTGCGACTCGCATATCCGTTTCTTCTAGTTCTCTAGGAATTATAGCTCGTTCTGATCAACTAGAAGAATATTCTGTGTTTATCTTACCTCTGCAGCCTTTTCTGCGAGATCCGATTGCAAAAATTGCTCGTAGGAGCTCGATTTCTGCAAGTTCTGAAGGATGTTCAGATTCTACTTTTCCAATGGAAGCATCTTCTGTTTGTGCCTCAGCTTGAACATGAAACACTTGTTTCTGCAAGTTATTTCTTCATTTCAGCTCGTGCTGATCCTGTATCAGCATCTTCTCTTGTG
Organism: Cepaea hortensis; assembly: GCA_963921405.1. Taxonomy (NCBI): domain Eukaryota; kingdom Metazoa; phylum Mollusca; class Gastropoda; order Stylommatophora; family Helicidae; genus Cepaea; species Cepaea hortensis. The sequence goes on along the minus strand of OY992884.1, from coordinate 81,883,266 downwards.
CCTCACCTGATTCTTTTGGTGACTGAACGTATTAGACACATCTGCAAGTTCTTTTGTAGGTTGAACTGGTTCAGAATCCGAATCATCATCTTCTATAGCCAATTCTGCCTGAAAAGATTGCGAGACTCGTCGTGTAAGACTTGTTTCTGCAAGTTCTTTTGGAGTTTGAAATGGTTCAGATCCACATCTTCTGTTTGTACCTTAACGCCTTCCTCTATAGCCATTTCCGCCTGATTAGTTTGAGAAACTCATCGTGTTAGACTTGATTCTTGAAGTTCTTTTGGAGTGTGAGCCTATCTAGTTGAGTAACTGCGTCTCGCACATCTGTTTCTTCTAGTTCTCTAGGAATTTTAGCTCATGCTGATCAACTAGAAGCATATTCTGTGTTTATCTTACGTCTGCAGCCTTTTCTGCGAGATCCGATAGCAAAAATTGCTCGTTGGAGCTCGATTTCTGCAAGTTCTGAAGGAGGTTCAGATTCTACTTATCCAATGGCAGCATCTTCTGTTTGTGCCTCAGCTTGAACATGATAGACTTGTTTCTGCAAATTATTTCTTCGTTTCAGCTCGTGCTGATCCTGTATCAGCATCTTCTCTTGTGCCTCAACTGATTCTTTTGGTGACTGAACGTAGTAGACATATCTGCAAGTTCTTTTGTAGGTTGAACTGGTGCAGAATCCGAAGCATCATCTTCTATAGCCAATTCTGCCTGAAAAGATTGCGAGACTCGTCGTGTTAGACGTGTTTCTGCAAGTTCTTTTTAAGTTTGAAATGATTCAGATCATCATCTTCTGTTCGTACCTTAACACCTTCCTCTATAGCCATTTCCGCCTGATTATTTTGAGAAACTCATCGTAATAGACTTGTTTCTTGAATTTCTTTTGAAGTGTGAGCCTATCTAGTTGAGTAACTGCGTCTCGCACATCTGTTTCTTCTAGTTCTCTAGGAATTTTAGCTCATGCTGATCAACTAGAAGCATATTCTGTGTTTATCTTACGTCTGCAGCCTTTTCTGCGAGATCCGATAGCAAAAATTGCTCGTAGGAGCTCGATTTCTGCAAGTTCTGAAGGAGGTTCAGATTCTACTTATCCAATGGAAGCATCTTCTGTTTGTGCCTCAGCTGCTTCTCCTAGAGCTAAATTTGAATATAATACACTTGTTTCTGCAAGTTATTTCTTCGGTTTAGCTCGTGCTGATCCTGTATCAGCATCTTTTCTTGTGCCTCAACTGATTCTTTTGGTGACTGAACGTAGTAGACATATCTGCAAGTTCTTTTGTAGGTTGAACTGGTGCAGAATCCGAATTATCATCTTCTATAGCCAATTCTGCCTGAAAAGATTGCGAGACTCGTCGTGTTAGACGTGTTTCTGCAAGTTCTTTTGAAATTTGAAATGGTTCAGATCATCATCTTCTGTTCGTACCTTAACGCCTTCCTCTATAGTCATTTCCGCCTGATTATTTTGAGAAACTCATCGTAATAGACTTGTTTCTTGAAGTTCTTTTGGAGTGTGAGACTATCTAGTTGAGTAACTGCGACTCGCATATCTGTTTCTTCTAGTTCTCTAGGAATTGTAGCTCGTTCTGATCAACTAGAAGAATATTCTGTGTTTATCTTACGTCTGCAGCCTTTTCTGCGAGATCCGATTGCAAAAATTGCTCGTAGGAGCTCGATTTCTGCAAGTTCTGAAGGAGGTTCAGATTCTACTTATCCAATGGCAGCATCTTCTGTTTGTGCCTCAGCTTGAACATGATAGACTTGTTTCTGCAAGTTATTTCTTCATTTCAGCTCGTGCTGATCCTGTATCAGCATCTTCTCTTGTGCCTCAACTGATTCTTTTGGTGACTGAACGTAGTAGACATATCTGCAAGTTCTTTTGTAGGTTGAACTGGTGCAGAATCCGAATTATCATCTTCTATAGCCAATTCTGCCTGAAAAGATTGCGAGACTCGTCGTGTTAGACGTGTTTCTGCAAGTTCTTTTGAAGTTTGAAATGATTCAGATCATCATCTTCTGTTCGTACCTTAACGCCTTCTTCTATAGCCATTTCCGCCTGATTAGTTTGAGAAACTCATCGTGTTAGACTTGATTCTTGAAGTTCTTTTGGAGTGTGAGCCTATCTAGTTGAGTAACTGCGTCTCGCACATCTGTTTCTTCTAGTTCTCTAGGAATTTTAGCTCATGCTGATCAACTAGTAGCATATTCTGTGTTTATCTTACGTCTGCAGCCTTTTCTGCGAGATCCGATAGCAAAAATTGCTCGTAGGAGCTCGATTTCTGCAAGTTCTGAAGGAGGTTCAGATTCTACTTATCCAATGGAAGCATCTTCTGTTTGTGCCTCAGCTTGAACATGATACACTTGTTTCTGCAAGTTATTTCTTCGTTTCAGCTCGTGCTGATCCTGTATCAGCATCTTCTCTTGTGCCTCACCTGATTCTTTTGGTGACTGAACGTATTAGACACATCTGCAAGTTCTTTTGTAGGTTGAACTGGTTCAGAATCCGAATCATCATCTTCTATAGCCAATTCTGCCTGAAAAGATTGCGAGACTCGTCGTGTTAGACGTATTTCTGCAAGTTCTTTTGAAATTTGAAATGGTTCAGATCATCATCTTCTGTTCGTACCTTAACGCCTTCCTCTATAGTCATTTCCGCCTGATTATTTTGAGAAACTCATCGTAATAGACTTGTTTCTTGAAGTTCTTTTGGAGTGTGAGACTATCTAGTTGAGTAACTGCGACTCGCATATCTGTTTCTTCTAGTTCTCTAGGAATTATAGCTCGTTCTGATCAACTAGAAGAATATTCTGTGTTTATCTTACCTCTGCAGCCTTTTCTGCGAGATCCGATTGCAAAAATTGCTCGTAGGAGCTCGATTTCTGCAAGTTCTGAAGGATGTTCAGATTCTACTTTTCCAATGGAAGCATCTTCTGTTTGTGCCTCAGCTTGAACATGAAACACTTGTTTCTGCAAGTTATTTCTTCATTTCAGCTCGTGCTGATCCTGTATCAGCATCTTCTCTTGTGCCTCACCTGATTCTTTTGGTGACTGAACGTATTAGACACATCTGCAAGTTCTTTTGTAGGTTGAACTGGTTCAGAATCCGAATCATCATCTTCTATAGCCAATTCTGCCTGAAAAGATTGCGAGACTCGTCGTGTAAGACTTGTTTCTGCAAGTTCTTTTGGAGTTTGAAATGGTTCAGATCCACATCTTCTGTTTGTACCTTAACGCCTTCCTCTATAGCCATTTCCGCCTGATTAGTTTGAGAAACTCATCGTGTTAGACTTGATTCTTGAAGTTCTTTTGGAGTGTGAGCCTATCTAGTTGAGTAACTGCGTCTCGCACATCTGTTTCTTCTAGTTCTCTAGGAATTTTAGCTCATGCTGATCAACTAGAAGCATATTCTGTGTTTATCTTACGTCTGCAGCCTTTTCTGCGAGATCCGATAGCAAAAATTGCTCGTTGGAGCTCGATTTCTGCAAGTTCTGAAGGAGGTTCAGATTCTACTTATCCAATGGCAGCATCTTCTGTTTGTGCCTCAGCTTGAACATGATAGACTTGTTTCTGCAAATTATTTCTTCGTTTCAGCTCGTGCTGATCCTGTATCAGCATCTTCTCTTGTGCCTCAACTGATTCTTTTGGTGACTGAACGTAGTAGACATATCTGCAAGTTCTTTTGTAGGTTGAACTGGTGCAGAATCCGAAGCATCATCTTCTATAGCCAATTCTGCCTGAAAAGATTGCGAGACTCGTCGTGTTAGACGTGTTTCTGCAAGTTCTTTTTAAGTTTGAAATGATTCAGATCATCATCTTCTGTTCGTACCTTAACACCTTCCTCTATAGCCATTTCCGCCTGATTATTTTGAGAAACTCATCGTAATAGACTTGTTTCTTGAATTTCTTTTGAAGTGTGAGCCTATCTAGTTGAGTAACTGCGTCTCGCACATCTGTTTCTTCTAGTTCTCTAGGAATTTTAGCTCATGCTGATCAACTAGAAGCATATTCTGTGTTTATCTTACGTCTGCAGCCTTTTCTGCGAGATCCGATAGCAAAAATTGCTCGTAGGAGCTCGATTTCTGCAAGTTCTGAAGGAGGTTCAGATTCTACTTATCCAATGGAAGCATCTTCTGTTTGTGCCTCAGCTGCTTCTCCTAGAGCTAAATTTAAATATAATACACTTGTTTCTGCAAGTTATTTCTTCGGTTTAGCTCGTGCTGATCCTGTATCAGCATCTTTTCTTGTGCCTCAACTGATTCTTTTGGTGACTGAACGTAGTAGACATATCTGCAAGTTCTTTTGTAGGTTGAACTGGTGCAGAATCCGAATTATCATCTTCTATAGCCAATTCTGCCTGAAAAGATTGCGAGACTCGTCGTGTTAGACGTGTTTCTGCAAGTTCTTTTGAAATTTGAAATGGTTCAGATCATCATCTTCTGTTCGTACCTTAACGCCTTCCTCTATAGTCATTTCCGCCTGATTATTTTGAGAAACTCATCGTAATAGACTTGTTTCTTGAAGTTCTTTTGGAGTGTGAGACTATCTAGTTGAGTAACTGCGACTCGCATATCTGTTTCTTCTAGTTCTCTAGGAATTGTAGCTCGTTCTGATCAACTAGAAGAATATTCTGTGTTTATCTTACGTCTGCAGCCTTTTCTGCGAGATCCGATTGCAAAAATTGCTCGTAGGAGCTCGATTTCTGCAAGTTCTGAAGGAGGTTCAGATTCTACTTATCCAATGGCAGCATCTTCTGTTTGTGCCTCAGCTTGAACATGATAGACTTGTTTCTGCAAGTTATTTCTTCATTTCAGCTCGTGCTGATCCTGTATCAGCATCTTCTCTTGTGCCTCAACTGATTCTTTTGGTGACTGAACGTAGTAGACATATCTGCAAGTTCTTTTGTAGGTTGAACTGGTGCAGAATCCGAATTATCATCTTCTATAGCCAATTCTGCCTGAAAAGATTGCGAGACTCGTCGTGTTAGACGTGTTTCTGCAAGTTCTTTTGAAGTTTGAAATGATTCAGATCATCATCTTCTGTTCGTACCTTAACGCCTTCTTCTATAGCCATTTCCGCCTGATTAGTTTGAGAAACTCATCGTGTTAGACTTGATTCTTGAAGTTCTTTTGGAGTGTGAGCCTATCTAGTTGAGTAACTGCGTCTCGCACATCTGTTTCTTCTAGTTCTCTAGGAATTTTAGCTCATGCTGATCAACTAGTAGCATATTCTGTGTTTATCTTACGTCTGCAGCCTTTTCTGCGAGATCCGATAGCAAAAATTGCTCGTAGGAGCTCGATTTCTGCAAGTTCTGAAGGAGGTTCAGATTCTACTTATCCAATGGCAGCATCTTCTGTTTGTGCCTCAGCTTGAACATGATAGACTTGTTTCTGCAAATTATTTCTTCGTTTCAGCTCGTGCTGATCCTGTATCAGCATCTTCTCTTGTGCCTCAACTGATTCTTTTGGTGACTGAACGTAGTAGACATATCTGCAAGTTCTTTTGTAGGTTGAACTGGTGCAGAATCCGAAGCATCATCTTCTATAGCCAATTCTGCCTGAAAAGATTGCGAGACTCGTCGTGTTAGACGTGTTTCTGCAAGTTCTTTTTAAGTTTGAAATGATTCAGATCATCATCTTCTGTTCGTACCTTAACACCTTCCTCTATAGTCATTTCCGCCTGATTATTTTGAGAAACTCATCGTAATAGACTTGTTTCTTGAATTTCTTTTGAAGTGTGAGCCTATCTAGTTGAGTAACTGCGTCTCGCACATCTGTTTCTTCTAGTTCTCTAGGAATTTTAGCTCATGCTGATCAACTAGAAGCATATTCTGTGTTTATCTTACGTCTGCAGCCTTTTCTGCGAGATCCGATTGCAAAACTTGCTCGTAGGAGCTCGATTTCTGCAAGTTCTGAAGGAGGTTCAGATTCTACTTATCCAATGGAAGCATCTTCTGTTTGTGCCTCAGCTGCTTCTCCTAGAGCTAAATTTGAATATAATACACTTGTTTCTGCAAGTTATTTCTTCGGTTTAGCTCGTGCTGATCCTGTATCAGCATCTTTTCTTGTGCCTCAACTGATTCTTTTGGTGACTGAACGTAGTAGACATATCTGCAAGTTCTTTTGTAGGTTGAACTGGTGCAGAATCCGAATTATCATCTTCTATAGCCAATTCTGCCTGAAAAGATTGCGAGACTCGTCGTGTTAGACGTGTTTCTGCAAGTTCTTTTGAAATTTGAAATGGTTCAGATCATCATCTTCTGTTCGTACCTTAACGCCTTCCTCTATAGTCATTTCCGCCTGATTATTTTGAGAAACTCATCGTAATAGACTTGTTTCTTGAAGTTCTTTTGGAGTGTGAGACTATCTAGTTGAGTAACTGCGACTCGCATATCTGTTTCTTCTAGTTCTCTAGGAATTGTAGCTCGTTCTGATCAACTAGAAGAATATTCTGTGTTTATCTTACGTCTGCAGCCTTTTCTGCGAGATCCGATTACAAAAATTGCTCGTAGGAGCTCGATTTCTGCAAGTTCTGAAGGAGGTTCAGATTCTACTTATCCAATGGCAGCATCTTCTGTTTGTGCCTCAGCTTGAACATGATAGACTTGTTTCTGCAAGTTATTTCTTCATTTCAGCTCGTGCTGATCCTGTATCAGCATCTTCTCTTGTGCCTCAACTGATTCTTTTGGTGACTGAACGTAGTAGACATATCTGCAAGTTCTTTTGTAGGTTGAACTGGTGCAGAATCCGAATTATCATCTTCTATAGCCAATTCTGCCTGAAAAGATTGCGAGACTCGTCGTGTTAGACGTGTTTCTGCAAGTTCTTTTGAAGTTTGAAATGATTCAGATCATCATCTTCTGTTCGTACCTTAACGCCTTCTTCTATAGCCATTTCCGCCTGATTAGTTTGAGAAACTCATCGTGTTAGACTTGATTCTTGAAGTTCTTTTGGAGTGTGAGCCTATCTAGTTGAGTAACTGCGTCTCGCACATCTGTTTCTTCTAGTTCTCTAGGAATTTTAGCTCATGCTGATCAACTAGTAGCATATTCTGTGTTTATCTTACGTCTGCAGCCTTTTCTGCGAGATCCGATAGCAAAAATTGCTCGTAGGAGCTCGATTTCTGCAAGTTCTGAAGGAGGTTCAGATTCTACTTATCCAATAGCAGCATCTTCTGTTTGTGCCTCAGCTTGAACATGATAGACTTGTTTCTGCAAGTTATTTCTTCGTTTCAGCTCGTGCTGATCCTGTATCAGCATCTTCTCTTGTGCCTCAACTGATTCTTTTGGTGACTGAACGTAGTAGACATATCTGCAAGTTCTTTTGTAGGTTGAACTGGTGCAGAATCCGAAGCATCATCTTCTATAGCCAATTCTGCCTGAAAAGATTGCGAGACTCGTCGTGTTAGACGTGTTTCTGCAAGTTCTTTTGAAGTTTGAAATGATTCAGATCATCATCTTCTGTTCGTACCTTAACGCCTTCCTCTATAGCCATTTCCGCCTGATTATTTTGAGAAACTCATCGTAATAGACTTGTTTCTTGAAGTTCTTTTGGAGTGTGAGACTATCTAGTTGAGTAACTGCGACTCGCATATCTGTTTCTTCTAGTTCTCTAGGAATTGTAGCTCGTTCTGATCAACTAGAAGCATATTCTGTGTTTATCTTACCTCTGCAGCCTTTTCTGCGCGATCCGATTGCAAAAATTGCTCGTAGGAGCTCGATTTCTGCAAGTTCTGAAGGATGATCAGATTCTACTTTTCCAATGGAAGCATCTTCTGTTTGTGCCTCAGCTTGAACATGATACACTTGTTTCTGCAAGTTATTTCTTCATTTCAGCTCGTGCTGATCTTGTATCAGCATCTTTTCTTGTGCCTCACCTGATTCTTTTGGTGACTGAACGTATTAGACACATCTGCAAGTTCTTTTGTAGGTTGAACTGGTTCAGAATCCGAATCATCATCTTCTATAGCCAATTCTGCCTGAAAAGATTGCGAGACTCGTCGTGTAAGACTTGTTTCTGCAAGTTCTTTTGGAGTTTGAAATGGTTCAGATCCACATCTTCTGTTTGTACCTTAACGCCTTCCTCTATAGCCATTTCCGCCTGATTAGTTTGAGAAACTCATCGTGTTAGACTTGATTCTTGAAGTTCTTTTGGAGTGTGAGCCTATCTAGTTGAGTAACTGCGTCTCGCACATCTGTTTCTTCTAGTTCTCTAGGAATTTTAGCTCATGCTGATCAACTAGAAGCATATTCTGTGTTTATCTTACGTCTGCAGCCTTTTCTGCGAGATCCGATAGCAAAAATTGCTCGTAGGAGCTCGATTTCTGCAAGTTCTGAAGGAGGTTCAGATTCTACTTATCCAATGGCAGCATCTTCTGTTTGTGCCTCAGCTTGAACATGATAGACTTGTTTCTGCAAATTATTTCTTCGTTTCAGCTCGTGCTGATCCTGTATCAGCATCTTCTCTTGTGCCTCAACTGATTCTTTTGGTGACTGAACGTAGTAGACATATCTGCAAGTTCTTTTGTAGGTTGAACTGGTGCAGAATCCGAAGCATCATCTTCTATAGCCAATTCTGCCTGAAAAGATTGCGAGACTCGTCGTGTTAGACGTGTTTCTGCAAGTTCTTTTGAAGTTTGAAATGATTCAGATCATCATCTTCTGTTCGTACCTTAACACCTTCCTCTATAGCCATTTCCGCCTGATTATTTTGAGAAACTCATCGTAATAGACTTGTTTCTTGAATTTCTTTTGAAGTGTGAGCCTATCTAGTTGAGTAACTGCGTCTCGCACATCTGTTTCTTCTAGTTCTCTAGGAATTTTAGCTCATGCTGATCAACTAGAAGCATATTCTGTGTTTATCTTACGTCTGCAGCCTTTTCTGCGAGATCCGATAGCAAAAATTGCTCGTAGGAGCTCGATTTCTGCAAGTTCTGAAGGAGGTTCAGATTCTACTTATCCAATGGCAGCATCTTCTGTTTGTGCCTCAGCTTGAACATGATAGACTTGTTTCTGCAAGTTATTTCTTCGTTTCAGCTCGTGCTGATCCTGTATCAGCATCTTCTCTTGTGCCTCAACTGATTCTTTTGGTGACTGAACGTAGTAGACATATCTGCAAGTTCTTTTGTAGGTTGAACTGGTGCAGAATCCGAAGCATCATCTTCTATAGCCAATTCTGCCTGAAAAGATTGCGAGACTCGTCGTGTTAGACGTGTTTCTGCAAGTTCTTTTGAAGTTTGAAATGATTCAGATCATCATCTTCTGTTCGTACCTTAACGCCTTCCTCTATAGCCATTTCCGCCTGATTATTTTGAGAAACTCATCGTAATAGACTTGTTTCTTGAAGTTCTTTTGGAGTGTGAGACTATCTAGTTGAGTAACTGCGACTCGCATATCTGTTTCTTCTAGTTCTCTAGGAATTTTAGCTCGTTCTGATCAACTAGAAGCATATTCTGTGTTTATCTTACCTCTGCAGCCTTTTGTGCGAGATCCGATTGCAAAAATTGCTCGTAGGAGCTCGATTTCTGCAAGTTCTGAAGGAGGTTCAGATTCTACTTATCCAATGGCAGCATCTTCTGTTTGTGCCTCAGCTTGAACATGATAGACTTGTTTCTGCAAATTATTTCTTCGTTTCAGCTTGTGCTGATCCTGTATCAGCATCTTCTCTTGTGCGTCAACTGATTCTTTTGGTGACTGAACGTAGTAGACATATCTGCAAGTTCTTTTGTAGGTTGAACTGGTGCAGAATCCGAAGCATCATCTTCTATAGCCAATTCTGCCTGAAAAGATTGCGAGACTCGTCGTGTTAGACGTGTTTCTGCAAGTTCTTTTGAAGTTTGAAATGATTCAGATCCACATCTTCTGTTCGTACCTTAACGCCTTCCTCTATAGTCATTTCCGCCTGATTATTTTGAGAAACTCATCGTGTTAGACTTGGTTGTTGAAGTTCTTTTGGAGTGTGAGACTATCTAATTGAGTAACTGCGACTCGCATATCTGTTTCTCCTAGTTCTCTAGGAATTGTAGCTCGTTCTGATCAACTAGAAGCATATTCTGTATTTATCTTACGTCTGCAGCCTTTTTTGCGAGATCCGATAGCAAAAATTGCTCGTAGGAGCTCGATTTCTGCAAGTTCTGAAGGAGGTTCAGATTCTACTTATCCAATGGAAGCATCTTCTGTTTGTGCCTCAGCTTGAACATGATACACTTGTTTCTGCAAGTTATTTCTTCGGTTTAGCTCGTGCTGATCCTGTATCAGCATCTTCTCTTGTGCCTCAACTGATTCTTTTGGTGACTGAACGTAGTAGACATATCTGCAAGTTCTTTTGTAGGTTGAACTGGTGCAGAATCCAAAGCATCATCTTCTATAGCCAATTCTGCCTGAAAGACTCGTGGTGTTAGACGTGTTTCTGCAAGTTCTTTTGAAGTTTGAAATGATTCAGATCCACATCTTCTGTTCGTACCTTAACGCCTTCCTCTATAGCCATTTCCGCCCGATTATTTTGAAAACTCATCGTGTTAGACTTGGTTCTTGAAGTTCTTTTGGAGTGTGAGCCTATCTAATTGAGTAACTGCGTCTCGCACATCTGTTTCTTCTAGTTCTCTAGGAATTTTAGCTCATGCTTATCAACTAGAAGCATATTCTGTGTTTATCTTACCTCTGCAGCCTTTTGTGCGAGATCCGATTGCAAAAATTGCTCGTAGGAGCTCGATTTCTGCAAGTTCTGAAGGAGGTTCAGATTCTACTTATCCAATGGAAGCATCTTCTGTTTGTGCCTCAGCTGTTTCTCCTAGAGCTAAATTTGAATATAATACACTTGTTTCTGCAAGTTATTTCTTCGGTTTAGCTCGTGCTGATCCTGTATCAGCATCTTTTCTTGTGCCTTCAACTGATTCTTTTGGTGACTGAACGTAGTAGACATATCTGCAATTTCTTTTGTAGATTGAACTGGTGCAGAATCCGAATTATCATCTTCTATAGCCAATTCTGCCTGAAAAGATTGCGAGACTCGTCATGTTAGACGTGTTTCTGCAAGTTCTTTTGAAATTTGAAATGGTTCAGATCATCATCTTCTGTTCGTACCTTAACGCCTTCCTCTATAGCCATTTCCGCCTGATTATTTTGAGAAACTCATCGTAATAGACTTGTTTCTTGAAGTTCTTTTGGAGTGTGAGACTATCTAGTTGAGTAACTGCGACTCGCATATCTGTTTCTTCTAGTTCTCTAGGCATTGTAGCTCGTTCTGATCAATTAGTAGCATATTCTGTGCTTATCTTATTCTCTGCAGCCTTTTGTGCGAGATCCGATTGCAAAAATTGCTCGTAGGAGCTCGATTTCTGCAAGTTCTGAAGGAGGTTCAGATTCTACTTATCCAATGGAAGCATCTTCTGTTTGTGCCTCAGCTTGAACATGATACACTTGTTTCTGCAAGTTATTTCTTCGTTTCAGCTCGTGCTGATCCTGTATCAGCATCTTCTCTTGTGCCTCACCTGATTCTTTTGGTGACTGAACGTATTAGACACATCTGCAAGTTCTTTTGTAGGTTGAACTGGTTCAGAATCCGAATCATCATCTTCTATAGCCAATTCTGCCTGAAAAGATTGCGAGACTCGTCGTGTAAGACTTGTTTCTGCAAGTTCTTTTGGAGTTTGAAATGGTTCAGATCCACATCTTCTGTTTGTACCTTAACGCCTTCCTCTATAGCCATTTCCGCCTGATTAGTTTGAGAAACTCATCGTGTTAGACTTGATTCTTGAAGTTCTTTTGGAGTGTGAGCCTATCTAGTTGAGTAACTGCGTCTCGCACATCTGTTTCTTCTAGTTCTCTAGGAATTTTAGCTCATGCTGATCAACTAGAAGCATATTCTGTGTTTATCTTACGTCTGCAGCCTTTTCTGCGAGATCCGATAGCAAAAATTGCTCGTAGGAGCTCGATTTCTGCAAGTTCTGAAGGAGGTTCAGATTCTACTTATCCAATGGCAGCATCTTCTGTTTGTGCCTCAGCTTGAACATGATAGACTTGTTTCTGCAAGTTATTTCTTTGTTTCAGCTCGTGCTGATCCTGTATCAGCATCTTCTCTTGTGCCTCAACTGATTCTTTTGGTGACTGAACGTAGTAGACATATCTGCAAGTTCTTTTGTAGGTTGAACTGGTGCAGAAATCCGAAGCATCATCTTCTATAGCCAATTCTGCCTGAAAAGATTGCGAGACTCGTCGTGTTAGACGTGTTTCTGCAAGTTCTTTTGAAATTTGAAATGGTTCAGATCATCATCTTCTGTTCGTACCTTAACGCCTTCCTCTATAGCCATTTCCGCCTGATTATTTTGAGAAACTCATCGTAATAGACTTGTTTCTTGAAGTTCTTTTGGAGTGTGAGACTATCTAGTTGAGTAACTGCGACTCGCATATCTGTTTCTTCTAGTTCTCTAGGAATTTTAGCTCATGCTGATCAACTAGAAGCATATTCTGTGTTTATCTTACGTCTGCAGCCTTTTCTGCGAGATCCGATAGCAAAAATTGCTCGTAGGAGCTCGATTTCTGCAAGTTCTGAAGGAGGTTCAGATTCTACTTATCCAATGGAAGCATCTTCTGTTTGTGCCTCAGCTGTTTCTCCTAGAGCTAAATTTGAATATAATACACTTGTTTCTGCAAGTTATTTCTTCGGTTTAGCTCGTGCTGATCCTGTATCAGCATCTTTTCTTGTGCCTTCAACTGATTCTTTTGGTGACTGAACGTAGTAGACATATATGCAAGTTCTTTTGTAGGTTGAACTGGTGCAGAATCCGAATTATCATCTTCTATAGCCAATTCTGCCTGAAAAGATTGCGAGACTCGTCATGTTAGACGTGTTTCTGCAAGTTCTTTTGAAATTTGAAATGGTTCAGATCATCATCTTCTGTTCGTACCTTAACGCCTTCCTCTATAGCCATTTCCGCCTGATTATTTTGAGAAACTCATCGTAATAGACTTGTTTCTTGAAGTTCTTTTGGAGTGTGAGACTATCTAGTTGAGTAACTGCGACTCGCATATCTGTTTCTTCTAGTTCTCTAGGAATTTTAGCTCATGCTGATCAACTAGAAGCATATTCTGTGTTTATCTTACGTCTGCAGCCTTTTCTGCGAGATCCGATAGCAAAAATTGCTCGTAGGAGCTCGATTTCTGCAAGTTCTGAAGGAGGTTCAGATTCTACTTATCCAATGGCAGCATCTTCTGTTTGTGCCTCAGCTTGAACATGATAGACTTGTTTCTGCAAGTTATTTCTTTGTTTCAGCTCGTGCTGATCCTGTATCAGCATCTTCTCTTGTGCCTCAACTGATTCTTTTGGTGACTTAACGTAGTAGACATATCTGCAAGTTCTTTTGTAGGTTGAACTGGTGCAGAAATCCGAAGCATCATCTTCTATAGCCAATTCTGCCTGAAAAGATTGCGAGACTCGTCGTGTTAGACGTGTTTCTGCAAGTTCTTTTTAAGTTTGAAATGATTCAGATCATCATCTTCTGTTCGTACCTTAACACCTTCCTCTATAGCCATTTCCGCCTGATTATTTTGAGAAACTCATCGTAATAGACTTGTTTCTTGAATTTCTTTTGAAGTGTGAGCCTATCTAGTTGAGTAACTGCGTCTCGCACATCTGTTTCTTCTAGTTCTCTAGGAATTTTAGCTCATGCTGATCAACTAGAAGCATATTCTGTGTTTATCTTACGTCTGCAGCCTTTTCTGCGAGATCCGATAGCAAAAATTGCTCGTAGGAGCTCGATTTCTGCAAGTTCTGAAGGAGGTTCAGATTCTACTTATCCAATGGCAGCATCTTCTGTTTGTGCCTCAGCTTGAACATGATAGACTTGTTTCTGCAAGTTATTTCTTCGTTTCAGCTCGTGCTGATCCTGTATCAGCATCTTCTCTTGTGCCTCAACTGATTCTTTTGGTGACTGAACGTAGTAGACATATCTGCAAGTTCTTTTGTAGGTTGAACTGGTGCAGAATCCGAAGCATCATCTTCTATAGCCAATTCTGCCTGAAAAGATTGCGAGACTCGTCGTGTTAGACGTGTTTCTGCAAGTTCTTTTGAAGTTTGAAATGATTCAGATCATCATCTTCTGTTCGTACCTTAACGCCTTCCTCTATAGCCATTTCCGCCTGATTATTTTGAGAAACTCATCGTAATAGACTTGTTTCTTGAAGTTCTTTTGGAGTGTGAGACTATCTAGTTGAGTAACTGCGACTCGCATATCTGTTTCTTCTAGTTCTCTAGGAATTTTAGCTCGTTCTGATCAACTAGAAGCATATTCTGTGTTTATCTTACCTCTGCAGCCTTTTCTGCGAGATCCGATTGCAAAAATTGCTCGTAGGAGCTCGATTTCTGCAAGTTCTGAAGGAGGTTCAGATTCTACTTATCCAATGGCAGCATCTTCTGTTTGTGCCTCAGCTTGAACATGATAGACTTGTTTCTGCAAATTATTTCTTCGTTTCAGCTCGTGCTGATCCTGTATCAGCATCTTCTCTTGTGCGTCAACTGATTCTTTTGGTGACTGAACGTAGTAGACATATCTGCAAGTTCTTTTGTAGGTTGAACTGGTGCAGAATCCGAAGCATCATCTTCTATAGCCAATTCTGCCTGAAAAGATTGCGAGACTCGTGGTGATAGACGTGTTTCTGTAAGTTCTTTTGAAGTTTGAAATGATTCAGATCCACATCTTCTGTTCGTACCTTAACGCCTTCCTCTATAGTCATTTCCGCCTGATTATTTTGAGAAACTCATCGTGTTAGACTTGGTTGTTGAAGTTCTTTTGGAGTGTGAGACTATCTAATTGAGTAACTGCGACTCGCATATCTGTTTCTCCTAGTTCTCTAGGAATTGTAGCTCGTTCTGATCAACTAGAAGCATATTCTGTATTTATCTTACGTCTGCAGCCTTTTTTGCGAGATCCGATAGCAAAAATTGCTCGTAGGAGCTCGATTTCTGCAAGTTCTGAAGGAGGTTCAGATTCTACTTATCCAATGGAAGCATCTTCTGTTTGTGCCTCAGCTTGAACATGATACACTTGTTTCTGCAAGTTATTTCTTCGGTTTAGCTCGTGCTGATCCTGTATCAGCATCTTCTCTTGTGCCTCAACTGATTCTTTTGGTGACTGAACGTAGTAGACATATCTGCAAGTTCTTTTGTAGGTTGAACTGGTGCAGAATCCAAAGCATCATCTTCTATAGCCAATTCTGCCTGAAAGACTCGTGGTGTTAGACGTGTTTCTGCAAGTTCTTTTGAAGTTTGAAATGATTCAGATCCACATCTTCTGTTCGTACCTTAACGCCTTCCTCTATAGCCATTTCCGCCCGATTATTTTGAAAACTCATCGTGTTAGACTTGGTTCTTGAAGTTCTTTTGGAGTGTGAGCCTATCTAATTGAGTAACTGCGTCTCGCACATCTGTTTCTTCTAGTTCTCTAGGAATTTTAGCTCATGCTTATCAACTAGAAGCATATTCTGTGTTTATCTTACCTCTGCAGCCTTTTGTGCGAGATCCGATTGCAAAAATTGCTCGTAGGAGCTCGATTTCTGCAAGTTCTGAAGGAGGTTCAGATTCTACTTATACAATGGAAGCATCTTCTGTTTGTGCCTCAGCTGTTTCTCCTAGAGCTAAATTTGAATATAATACACTTGTTTCTGCAAGTTATTTCTTCGGTTTAGCTCGTGCTGATCCTGTATCAGCATCTTTTCTTGTGCCTTCAACTGATTCTTTTGGTGACTGAACGTAGTAGACATATCTGCAAGTTCTTTTGTAGGTTGAACTGGTGCAGAATCCGAATTATCATCTTCTATAGCCAATTCTGCCTGAAAAGATTGCGAGACTCGTCATGTTAGACGTGTTTCTGCAAGTTCTTTTGAAATTTGAAATGGTTCAGATCATCATCTTCTGTTCGTACCTTAACGCCTTCCTCTATAGCCATTTCCGCCTGATTATTTTGAGAAACTCATCGTAATAGACTTGTTTCTTGAAGTTCTTTTGGAGTGTGAGACTATCTAGTTGAGTAACTGCGACTCGCATATCTGTTTCTTCTAGTTCTCTAGGCATTGTAGCTCGTTCTGATCAATTAGTAGCATATTCTGTGCTTATCTTATTCTCTGCAGCCTTTTGTGCGAGATCCGATTGCAAAAATTGCTCGTAGGAGCTCGATTTCTGCAAGTTCTGAAGGAGGTTCAGATTCTACTTATCCAATGGAAGCATCTTCTGTTTGTGCCTCAGCTTGAACATGATACACTTGTTTCTGCAAGTTATTTCTTCGTTTCAGCTCGTGCTGATCCTGTATCAGCATCTTCTCTTGTGCCTCACCTGATTCTTTTGGTGACTGAACGTATTAGACACATCTGCAAGTTCTTTTGTAGGTTGAACTGGTTCAGAATCCGAATCATCATCTTCTATAGCCAATTCTGCCTGAAAAGATTGCGAGACTCGTCGTGTAAGACTTGTTTCTGCAAGTTCTTTTGGAGTTTGAAATGGTTCAGATCCACATCTTCTGTTTGTACCTTAACGCCTTCCTCTATAGCCATTTCCGCCTGATTAGTTTGAGAAACTCATCGTGTTAGACTTGATTCTTGAAGTTCTTTTGGAGTGTGAGCCTATCTAGTTGAGTAACTGCGTCTCGCACATCTGTTTCTTCTAGTTCTCTAGGAATTTTAGCTCATGCTGATCAACTAGAAGCATATTCTGTGTTTATCTTACGTCTGCAGCCTTTTCTGCGAGATCCGATAGCAAAAATTGCTCGTAGGAGCTCGATTTCTGCAAGTTCTGAAGGAGGTTCAGATTCTACTTATCCAATGGCAGCATCTTCTGTTTGTGCCTCAGCTTGAACATGATAGACTTGTTTCTGCAAGTTATTTCTTTGTTTCAGCTCGTGCTGATCCTGTATCAGCATCTTCTCTTGTGCCTCAACTGATTCTTTTGGTGACTGAACGTAGTAGACATATCTGCAAGTTCTTTTGTAGGTTGAACTGGTGCAGAAATCCGAAGCATCATCTTCTATAGCCAATTCTGCCTGAAAAGATTGCGAGACTCGTCGTGTTAGACGTGTTTCTGCAAGTTCTTTTTAAGTTTGAAATGATTCAGATCATCATCTTCTGTTCGTACCTTAACACCTTCCTCTATAGCCATTTCCGCCTGATTATTTTGAGAAACTCATCGTAATAGACTTGTTTCTTGAATTTCTTTTGAAGTGTGAGCCTATCTAGTTGAGTAACTGCGTCTCGCACATCTGTTTCTTCTAGTTCTCTAGGAATTTTAGCTCATGCTGATCAACTAGAAGCATATTCTGTGTTTATCTTACGTCTGCAGCCTTTTCTGCGAAATCCGATAGCAAAAATTGCTCGTAGGAGCTCGATTTCTGCAAGTTCTGAAGGAGGTTCAGATTCTACTTATCCAATGGCAGCATCTTCTGTTTGTGCCTCAGCTTGAACATGATAGACTTGTTTCTGCAAGTTATTTCTTCGTTTCAGCTCGTGCTGATCCTGTATCAGCATCTTCTCTTGTGCCTCAACTGATTCTTTTGGTGACTGAACGTAGTACACATATCTGCAAGTTCTTTTGTAGGTTGAACTGGTGCAGAATCCGAAGCATCATCTTCTATAGCCAATTCTGCCTGAAAAGATTGCGAGACTCGTCGTGTTAGACGTGTTTCTGCAAGTTCTTTTGGAGTTTGAAATGGTTCAGATCCACATCTTCTGTTTGTACCTTAACGCCTTCCTCTATAGCCATTTCCGCCTGATAAGTTTGAGAAACTCATCGTGTTAGACTAGATTCTTGAAGTTCTTTTGGAGTTTGAGCCTATCTAGTTGAGTAACTGCGTCTCGCACATCTGTTTCTTCTAGTTCTCTGGGAATTTTAGCTCATGCTGATCAACTAGAAGCATATTCTGTGTTTATCTTACGTCTGCAGCCTTTTCTGCGAGATCCGATAGCAAAAATTGCTCGTAGGAGCTCGATTTCTGCAAGTTGTGAAGGAGGTTCAGATTCTGCTTATCCAATGGCAGCATCTTCTGTTTGTGCCTCAGCTTGAACATGCTACACTTGTTTCTGCAAGTTATTTCTTCATTTCAGCTCATGCTGATCCTGTATCAGCATCTTCTCTTGTGCCTCACCTGACTTCTTTTGGTGACTGAACGTATTAGACAAGTTCTTTTGTAGGTTGAACTGGTTCAGAATCCGAATCATCATCTTCTATAGCCAATTCTGCCTGAAAAGATTGCGAGACTCGTCGTGTAAGACTTGCTTCTGCAAGTTCTTTTGGTGTTTGAAATGGTTCAGATCCACATCTTCTGTTTGTACCTTAACGCCTTCCTCTATAGCCATTTCCGCCTGATTAGTTTGAGAAACTCATCGTGTTAGACTTGATTCTTGAAGTTCTTTTGGAGTGTGAGCCTATCTAGTTGAGTAACTGCGTCTCGCACATCTGTTTCTTCTAGTTCTCTAGGAATTTTAGCTCATGCTGATCAACTAGAAGCATATTCTGTGTTTATCTTACGTCTGCAGCCTTTTCTGCGAGATCCGATAGCAAAAATTGCTCGTAGGAGCTCGATTTCTGCAAGTTCTGAAGGAGGTTCAGATTCTACTTATCCAATGGCAGCATCTTCTGTTTCTGCCTCAGCTTGAACATGATAGACTTGTTTCTGCAAGTTATTTCTTCGTTTCAGCTCGTGCTGATCCTGTATCAGCATCTTCTCTTTTGCCTCAACTGATTCTTTTGGTGACTGAACGTAGTAGACATATCTGCAAGTTCTTTTGTAGGTTGAACTGGTGCAGAATCCGAAGCATCATCTTCTATAGCCAATTCTGCCTGAAAAGATTGCGAGACTCGTCGTGTTAGACGTGTTTCTGCAAGTTCTTTTGAAGTTTGAAATGATTCAGATCATCATCTTCTGTTCGTACCTTAACGCCTTCCTCTATAGCCATTTCCGCCTGATTATTTTGAGAAACTCATCGTAATAGACTTGTTTCTTGAAGTTCTTTTGGAGTGTGAGACTATCTAGTTGAGTAACTGCGACTCGCACATCTGTTTCTTCTAGTTCTCTAGGAATTGTAGCTCGTTCTGATCAATTAGAAGCATATTCTGTGTTTATGTTACCTCTGCAGCCTTTTCTGCGAGATCCGATTGCAAAAATTGCTCGTAGGAGCTCGATTTCGGCAAGTTCTGAAGGATGTTCAGATTCTACTTTTCCAATGGAAGCATCTTCTGTTTGTGCCTCAGCTTGAACATGATACACTTGTTTCTGCAAGTTATTTCTTCATTTCAGCTCGTGCTGATCTTGTATCAGCATCTTTTCTTGTGCCTCACCTGATTCTTTTGGTGACTGAACGTATTAAACACATGTGCAAGTTCTTTTGTAGGTTGAACTGGTTCAGAATCCGAATCATCATCTTCTATAGCCAATTCTGCCTGAAAAGATTGCGAGACTCGTCGTGTAAGACTTGTTTCTGCAAGTTCTTTTGGAGTTTGAAATGGTTCAGATCCACATCTTCTGTTTGTACCTTAACGCCTTCCTCTATAGCCATTTCCGCCTGATTAGTTTGAGAAACTCATCGTGTTAGACTTGATTCTTGAAGTTCTTTTGGAGTGTGAGCCTATCTAGTTGAGTAACTGCGTCTCGCACATCTGTTTCTTCTAGTTCTCTAGGAATT
This sequence comes from Cepaea hortensis, assembly GCA_963921405.1. Taxonomy (NCBI): domain Eukaryota; kingdom Metazoa; phylum Mollusca; class Gastropoda; order Stylommatophora; family Helicidae; genus Cepaea; species Cepaea hortensis. The sequence continues at coordinate 81,863,615 of OY992884.1, read as the reverse complement.
TTAGCTCATGCTGATCAACTAGAAGCATATTCTGTGTTTATCTTACGTCTGCAGCCTTTTCTGCGAGATCCGATAGCAAAAATTGCTCGTAGGAGCTCGATTTCTGCAAGTTCTGAAGGAGGTTCAGATTCTACTTTTCCAATGGAAGCATCTTCTGTTTGTGCCTCAGCTTGAACATGATACACTTGTTTCTGCAAGTTATTTCTTCATTTCAGCTCGTGCTGATCTTGTATCAGCATCTTTTCTTGTGCCTCACCTGATTCTTTTGGTGACTGAACGTATTAGACACATCTGCAAGTTCTTTTGTAGGTTGAACTGGTTCAGAATCCGAATCATCATCTTCTATAGCCAATTCTGCCTGATAAGATTGCGAGACTCGTCGTGTAAGACTTGTTTCTGCAAGTTCTTTTGGAGTTTGAAATGGTTCAGATCCACATCTTCTGTTTGTACCTTAACGCCTTCCTCTATAGCCATTTCCGCCTGATAAGTTTGAGAAACTCATCGTGTTAGACTTGATTCTTGAAGTTCTTTTGGAGTTTTAGCCTATCTAGTTGAGTAACTGCGTCTCGCACATCTGTTTCTTCTAGTTCTCTTGGAATTTTAGCCCATGCTGATCAACTAGAAGCATATTCTGTGTTTATCTTACGTCTGCAGCCTTTTCTGCGAGATCCGATAGCAAAAATTGCTCGTAGGAGCTCGATTTCTGCAAGTTCTGAAGGAGGTTCAGATTCTACTTATCCAATGGCAGCATCTTCTGTTTGTGCCTCAGCTTGAACATGATAGACTTGTTTCTGCAAGTTATTTCTTCGGTTTAGCTCGTGCTGATCCTGTATCAGCATCTTTTCTTGTGCCTCAACTGATTCTTTTGGTGACTGAACGTAGTAGACATATCTGGAAGTTCTTTTGTAGGTTGAACTGGTGCAGAATCCGAATTATCATCTTCTATAGCCAATTCTGCCTGAAAAGATTGCGAGACTCGTCGTGTTAGACGTGTTTCTGCAAGTTCTTTTGAAATTTGAAATGGTTCAGATCATCATCTTCTGTTCGTACCTTAACGCCTTCCTCTATAGTCATTTCCGCCTGATTATTTTGAGAAACTCATCGTAATAGACTTGTTTCTGGAAGTTCTTTTGGAGTGTGAGACTATCTAGTTGAGTAACTGCGACTCGCATATCTGTTTCTTCTAGTTCTCTAGGAATTGTAGCTCGTTCTGATCAACTAGAAGAATATTCTGTGTTTATCTTACCTCTGCAGCCTTTTCTGCGAGATCCGATTGCAAAAATTGCTCGTAGGAGCTCGATTTCTGCAAGTTCTGAAGGATGTTCAGATTCTACTTTTCCAATGGAAGCATCTTCTGTTTGTGCCTCAGCTTGAACATGATACACTTGTTTCTGCAAGTTATTTCTTCATTTCAGCTCGTGCTGATCCTGTATCAGCATCTTCTCTTGTGCCTCACCTGATTCTTTTGGTGACTGAACGTATTAGACACATCTGCAAGTTCTTTTGTAGGTTGAACTGGTTCAGAATCCGAATCATCATCTTCTATAGCCAATTCTGCCTGAAAAGATTGCGAGACTCGTCGTGTAAGACTTGTTTCTGCAAGTTCTTTTGGAGTTTGAAATGGTTCAGATCCACATCTTCTGTTTGTACCTTAACGCCTTCCTCTATAGCCATTTCCGCCTGATTATTTTGAGAAACTCATCGTAATAGACTTGTTTCTTGAATTTCTTTTGAAGTGTGAGCCTATCTAGTTGAGTAACTGCGTCTCGCACATCTGTTTCTTCTAGTTCTCTAGGAATTTTAGCTCATGCTGATCAACTAGAAGCATATTCTGTGTTTATCTTACGTCTGCAGCCTTTTCTGCGAGATCCGATAGCAAAAATTGCTCGTAGGAGCTCGATTTCTGCAAGTTCTGAAGGAGGTTCAGATTCTACTTATCCAATGGCAGCATCTTCTGTTTGTGCCTCAGCTTGAACATGATAGACTTGTTTCTGCAAGTTATTTCTTCGTTTCAGCTCGTGCTGATCCTGTATCAGCATCTTCTCTTGTGCCTCAACTGATTCTTTTGGTGACTGAACGTAGTAGACATATCTGCAAGTTCTTTTGTAGGTTGAACTGGTGCAGAATCCGAAGCATCATCTTCTATAGCCAATTCTGCCTGAAAAGATTGCGAGACTCGTCGTGTTAGACGTGTTTCTGCAAGTTCTTTTGAAGTTTGAAATGATTCAGATCATCATCTTCTGTTCGTACCTTAACGCCTTCCTCTATAGCCATTTCCGCCTGATTATTTTGAGAAACTCATCGTAATAGACTTGTTTCTGGAAGTTCTTTTGGAGTGTGAGACTATCTAGTTGAGTAACTGCGACTCGCATATCTGTTTCTTCTAGTTCTCTAGGAATTGTAGCTCGTTCTGATCAACTAGAAGAATATTCTGTGTTTATCTTACCTCTGCAGCCTTTTCTGCGAGATCCGATTGCAAAAATTGCTCGTAGGAGCTCGATTTCTGCAAGTTCTGAAGGAGGTTCAGATTCTACTTTTCCAATGGAAGCATCTTCTGTTTGTGCCTCAGCTTGAACATGATACACTTGTTTCTGCAAGTTATTTCTTCATTTCAGCTCGTGCTGATCTTGTATCAGCATCATTTCTTGTGCCTCACCTGATTCTTTTGGTGACTGAACGTATTAGACACATCTGCAAGTTCTTTTGTAGGTTGAACTGGTTCAGAATCCGAATCATCATCTTCTATAGCCAATTCTGCCTGATAAGATTGCGAGACTCGTCGTGTAAGACTTGTTTCTGCAAGTTCTTTTGGAGTTTGAAATGGTTCAGATCCACATCTTCTGTTTGTACCTTAACGCCTTCCTCTATAGCCATTTCCGCCTGATAAGTTTGAGAAACTCATCGTGTTAGACTTGATTCTTGAAGTTCTTTTGGAGTTTTAGCCTATCTAGTTGAGTAACTGCGTCTCGCACATCTGTTTCTTCTAGTTCTCTAGGAATTTTAGCTCGTTCTGATCAACTAGAAGAATATTCTGTGTTTATCTTACCTCTGCAGCCTTTTCTGCGAGATCCGATTGCAAAAATTGCTCGTAGGAGCTCGATTTCTGCAAGTTCTGAAGGATGTTCAGATTCTACTTTTCCAATGGAAGCATCTTCTGTTTGTGCCTCAGCTTGAACATGATACACTTGTTTCTGCAAGTTATTTCTTCATTTCAGCTCGTGCTGATCCTGTATCAGCATCTTCTCTTGTGCCTCACCTGATTCTTTTGGTGACTGAACGTATTAGACACATCTGCAAGTTCTTTTGTAGGTTGAACTGGTTCAGAATCCGAATCATCATCTTCTATAGCCAATTCTGCCTGAAAAGATTGCGAGACTCGTCGTGTAAGACTTGTTTCTGCAAGTTCTTTTGGAGTTTGAAATGGTTCAGATCCACATCTTCTGTTTGTACCTTAACGCCTTCCTCTATAGCCATTTCCGCATGATTAGTTTGAGAAACTCATCGTGTTAGACTTGATTCTTGAAGTTCTTTTGGAGTGTGGGCCTATCTAGTTGAGTAACTGCGTCTCGCACATCTGTTTCTTCTAGTTCTCTAGGAATTTTAGCTCATGCTGATCAACTAGTAGCATATTCTGTGTTTATCTTACGTCTGCAGCCTTTTCTGCGAGATCCGATAGCAAAAATTGCTCGTAGGAGCTCGATGTCTGCAAGTTCTGAAGGAGGTTCAGATTCTACTTATCCAATGGCAGCATCTTTTCTGTTTGTGCCTCAGCTTGAACATGATACACTTGTTTCTGCAAGTTATTTCTTCGTTTCAGCTCGTGCTGATCCTGTATCAGCATCTTCTCTTGTGCCTCAACTGATTCTTTTGGTGACTGAACGTAGTAGACATATCTGCAAGTTCTTTTGTAGGTTGAACTGGTGCAGAATCCGAAGCATCATCTTCTATAGCCAATTCTGCCTGAAAAGATTGCGAGACTCGTGGTGTTAGACGTGTTTCTGCAAGTTCTTTTGAAGTTTGAAATGATTCAGATCCACATCTTCTGTTCGTACCTTAACGCCTTACTGTATAGCCATTTCCGCCTGATTATTTTGAGAAACTCATCGTAATAGACTTGTTTCTTGAAGTTCTTTTGGAGTGTGAGACTATCTAGTTGAGTAACTGCGACTCGCATATCTGTTTCTTCTAGTTCTCTAGGAATTGTAGCTCGTTCTGATCAACTAGAAGAATATTCTGTGTTTATCTTACGTCTGCAGCCTTTTCTGCGAGATCCGATAGCAAAAATTGCTCGTAGGAGCTCGATTTCTGCAAGTTCTGAAGGAGGTTCAGATTCTACTTATCCAATGGCAGCATCTTCTGTTTGTGCCTCAGCTTGAACATGATAGACTTGTTTCTGCAAGTTATTTCTTCGTTTCAGCTCGTGCTGATCCTGTATCAGCATCTTCTCTTGTGCCTCAACTGATTCTTTTGGTGACTGAACGTAGTAGACATATCTGCAAGTTCTTTTGTAGGTTGAACTGGTGCAGAATCCGAAGCATCATCTTCTATAGCCAATTCTGCCTGAAAAGATTGCGAGACTCGTCGTGTTAGACGTGTTTCTGCAAGTTCTTTTGAAGTTTGAAATGATTCAGATCATCATCTTCTGTTCGTACCTTAACGCCTTCCTCTATAGCCATTTCCGCCTGATTATTTTGAGAAACTCATCGTAATAGACTTGTTTCTGGAAGTTCTTTTGGAGTGTGAGACTATCTAGTTGAGTAACTGCGACTCGCATATCTGTTTCTTCTAGTTCTCTAGGAATTGTAGCTCGTTCTGATCAACTAGAAGAATATTCTGTGTTTATTTTACCTCTGCAGCCTTTTCTGCGAGATCCGATTGCAAAAATTGCTCGTAGGAGCTCGATTTCTGCAAGTTCTGAAGGATGTTCAGATTCTACTTTTCCAATGGAAGCATCTTCTGTTTGTGCCTCAGCTTGAACATGATACACTTGTTTCTGCAAGTTATTTCTTCATTTCAGCTCGTGCTGATCCTGTATCAGCATCTTCTCTTGTGCCTCACCTGATTCTTTTGGTGACTGAACGTATTAGACACATCTGCAAGTTCTTTTGTAGGTTGAACTGGTTCAGAATCCGAATCATCATCTTCTATAGCCAATTCTGCCTGAAAAGATTGCGAGACTCGTCGTGTAAGACTTGTTTCTGCAAGTTCTTTTGGAGTTTGAAATGGTTCAGATCCACATCTTCTGTTTGTACCTTAACGCCTTCCTCTATAGCCATTTCCGCCTGATAAGTTTGAGAAACTCATCGTGTTAGACTAGATTCTTGAAGTTCTTTTGGAGTTTGAGCCTATCTAGTTGAGTAACTGCGTCTCGCACATCTGTTTCTTCTAGTTCTCTAGGAATTTTAGCTCATGCTGATCAACTAGAAGCATATTCTGTGTTTATCTTACGTCTGCAGCCATTTCTGCGAGATCCGATAGCAAAAATTGCTCGTAGGAGCTCGATTTCTGCAAGTTCTGAAGGAGGTTAAGATTCTGCTTATCCAATGGCAGCATCTTCTGTTTGTGCCTCAGCTTGAACATGCTACACTTGTTTCTGCAAGTTATTTCTTCATTTCAGCTCATACTGATCCTGTATCAGCATCTTCTCTTGTGCCTCACCTGATTCTTTTGGTGACTGAACGTATTAGACAAGTTCTTTTGTAGGTTGAACTGGTTCAGAATCCGAATCATCATCTTCTCTAGCCAATTCTGCCTGAAAAGATTGCGAGACTCGTCGTGTAAGACTTGCTTCTGCAAGTTCTTTTGGTGTTTGAAATGGTTCAGATCCACATCTTCTGTTTGTACCTTAACGCCTTCCTCTATAGCCATTTCCGCCTGATTAGTTTGAGAAACTCATCGTGTTAGACTTGATTCTTGAAGTTCTTTTGGAGTGTGAGCCTATCTAGTTGAGTAACTGCGTCTCGCACATCTGTTTCTTCTAGTTCTCTAGGAATTTTAGCTCATGCTGATCAACTAGAAGCATATTCTGTGTTTATCTTACGTCTGCAGCCTTTTCTGCGAGATCCGATAGCAAAAATTGCTCGTAGGAGCTCGATTTCTGCAAGTTCTGAAGGAGGTTCAGATTCTACTTATCCAATGGCAGCATCTTCTGTTTGTGCCTCAGCTTGAACATGATAGACTTGTTTCTGCAAGTTATTTCTTCGGTTTAGCTCGTGCTGATCCTGTATCAGCATCTTTTCTTGTGCCTCAACTGATTCTTTTGGTGACTGAACGTAGTAGACATATCTGGAAGTTCTTTTGTAGGTTGAACTGGTGCAGAATCCGAATTATCATCTTCTATAGCCAATTCTGCCTGAAAAGATTGCGAGACTCGTCGTGTTAGACGTGTTTCTGCAAGTTCTTTTGAAATTTGAAATGGTTCAGATCATCATCTTCTGTTCGTACCTTAACGCCTTCCTCTATAGTCATTTCCGCCTGATTATTTTGAGAAACTCATCGTAATAGACTTGTTTCTGGAAGTTCTTTTGGAGTGTGAGACTATCTAGTTGAGTAACTGCGACTCGCATATCTGTTTCTTCTAGTTCTCTAGGAATTGTAGCTCGTTCTGATCAACTAGAAGAATATTCTGTGTTTATCTTACCTCTGCAGCCTTTTCTGCGAGATCCGATTGCAAAAATTGCTCGTAGGAGCTCGATTTCTGCAAGTTCTGAAGGATGTTCAGATTCTACTTTTCCAATGGAAGCATCTTCTGTTTGTGCCTCAGCTTGAACATGATACACTTGTTTCTGCAAGTTATTTCTTCATTTCAGCTCGTGCTGATCCTGTATCAGCATCTTCTCTTGTGCCTCACCTGATTCTTTTGGTGACTGAACGTATTAGACACATCTGCAAGTTCTTTTGTAGGTTGAACTGGTTCAGAATCCGAATCATCATCTTCTATAGCCAATTCTGCCTGAAAAGATTGCGAGACTCGTCGTGTAAGACTTGTTTCTGCAAGTTCTTTTGGAGTTTGAAATGGTTCAGATCCACATCTTCTGTTTGTACCTTAACGCCTTCCTCTATAGCCATTTCCGCCTGATTATTTTGAGAAACTCATCGTAATAGACTTGTTTCTTGAAGTTCTTTTGGAGTGTGAGACTATCTAGTTGAGTAACTGCGACTCACATATCTGTTTCTTCTAGTTCTCTAGGAATTGTAGCTCGTTCTGATCAATTAGAAGCATATTCTGTGTTTATGTTACCTCTGCAGCCTTTTCTGCGAGATCCGATTGCAAAAATTTCTCGTAGGAGCTCGATTTCGGCAAGTTCTGAAGGATGTTCAGATTCTACTTTTCCAATGGAAGCATCTTCTGTTTGTGCCTCAGCTTGAACATGATACACTTGTTTCTGCAAGTTATTTCTTCATTTCAGCTCGTGCTGATCTTGTATCAGCATCTTTTCTTGTGCCTCACCTGATTCTTTTGGTGACTGAACGTATTAGACACATCTGCAAGTTCTTTTGTAGGTTGAACTGGTTCAGAATCCGAATCATCATCTTCTATAGCCAATTCTGCCTGAAAAGATTGCGAGACTCGTCGTGTAAGACTTGCTTCTGCAAGTTCTTTTGGTGTTTGAAATGGTTCAGATCCACATCTTCTGTTTGTACCTTAACGCCTTCCTCTATAGCCATTTCCGCCTGATTAGTTTGAGAAACTCATCGTGTTAGACTTGATTCTTGAAGTTCTTTTGGAGTGTGAGCCTATCTAGTTGAGTAACTGCGACTCGCATATCTGTTTCTTCTAGTTCTCTAGGAATTGTAGCTCGTTCTGATCAATTAGAAGCATATTCTGTGTTTATGTTACCTCTGCAGCCTTTTCTGCGAGATCCGATTGCAAAAATTGCTCGTAGGAGCTCGATTTCGGCAAGTTCTGAAGGATGTTCAGATTCTACTTTTCCAATGGAAGCATCTTCTGTTTGTGCCTCAGCTTGAACATGATACACTTGTTTCTGCAAGTTATTTCTTCATTTCAGCTCGTGCTGATCTTGTATCAGCATCTTTTCTTGTGCCTCACCTGATTCTTTTGGTGACTGAACGTATTAGACACATCTGCAAGTTCTTTTGTAGGTTGAACTGGTTCAGAATCCGAATCATCATCTTCTATAGCCAATTCTGCCTGAAAAGATTGCGAGACTCGTCGTGTAAGACTTGTTTCTGCAAGTTCTTTTGGAGTTTGAAATGGTTCAGATCCACATCTTCTGTTTGTACCTTAACGCCTTCCTCTATAGCCATTTCCGCCTGATAAGTTTGAGAAACTCATCGTGTTAGACTTGATTCTTGAAGTTCTTTTGGAGTTTTAGCCTATCTAGTTGAGTAACTGCGTCTCGCACATCTGTTTCTTCTAGTTCTCTAGGAATTTTAGCTCATGCTGATCAACTAGAAGCATATTCTGTGTTTATCTTACGTCTGCAGCCTTTTCTGCGAGATCCGATAGCAAAAATTGCTCGTAGGAGCTCGATTTCTGCAAGTTCTGAAGGAGGTTCAGATTCTACTTATCCAATGGCAGTATCTTCTGTTTGTGCCTCAGCTTGAACATGATAGACTTGTTTCTGCAAGTTATTTCTTCGGTTTAGCTCGTGCTGATCCTGTATCAGCATCTTTTCTTGTGCCTCAACTGATTCTTTTGGTGACTGAACGTAGTAGACATATCTGGAAGTTCTTTTGTAGGTTGAACTGGTGCAGAATCCGAATTATCATCTTCTATAGCCAATTCTGCCTGAAAAGATTGCGAGACTCGTCGTGTTAGACGTGTTTCTGCAAGTTCTTTTGAAATTTGAAATGGTTCAGATCATCATCTTCTGTTCGTACCTTAACGCCTTCCTCTATAGTCATTTCCGCCTGATTATTTTGAGAAACTCATCGTAATAGACTTGTTTCTGGAAGTTCTTTTGGAGTGTGAGACTATCTAGTTGAGTAACTGCGACTCGCATATCTGTTTCTTCTAGTTCTCTAGGAATTGTAGCTCGTTCTGATCAACTAGAAGAATATTCTGTGTTTATCTTACCTCTGCAGCCTTTTCTGCGAGATCCGATTGCAAAAATTGCTCGTAGGAGCTCGATTTCTGCAAGTTCTGAAGGATGTTCAGATTCTACTTTTCCAATGGAAGCATCTTCTGTTTGTGCCTCAGCTTGAACATGATACACTTGTTTCTGCAAGTTATTTCTTCATTTCAGCTCGTGCTGATCCTGTATCAGCATCTTCTCTTGTGCCTCACCTGATTCTTTTGGTGACTGAACGTATTAGACACATCTGCAAGTTCTTTTGTAGGTTGAACTGGTTCAGAATCCGAATCATCATCTTCTATAGCCAATTCTGCCTGAAAAGATTGCGAGACTCGTCGTGTAAGACTTGTTTCTGCAAGTTCTTTTGGAGTTTGAAATGGTTCAGATCCACATCTTCTGTTTGTACCTTAACGGCTTCCTCTATAGCCATTTCCGCCTGATTAGTTTGAGAAACTCATCGTGTTAGACTTGATTCTTGAAGTTCTTTTGGAGTTTTAGCCTATCTAGTTGAGTAACTGCGTCTCGCACATCTGTTTCTTCTAGTTCTCTAGGAATTTTAGCTCATGCTGATCAACTAGTAGCATATTCTGTGTTTATCTTACGTCTGCAGCCTTTTCTGCGAGATCCGATAGCAAAAATTGCTCGTAAGAGCTCGATGTCTGCAAGTTCTGAAGGAGGTTCAGATTCTACTTATCCAATGGCAGCATCTTTTCTGTTTGTGCCTCAGCTTGAACATGATACACTTGTTTCTGCAAGTTATTTCTTCGTTTCAGCTCGTGCTGATCCTGTATCAGCATCTTCTCTTGTGCCTCAACTGATTCTTTTGGTGACTGAACGTAGTAGACATATCTGCAAGTTCTTTTGTAGGTTGAACTGGTTCAGAATCCGAAGCATCATCTTCTATAGCCAATTCTGCCTGAAAAGATTGCGAGACTCGTCGTGTTAGACGTGTTTCTGCAAGTTCTTTTGAAGTTTGAAATGATTCAGATCCACATCTTCTGTTCGTACCTTAACGCCTTCCTCTATAGCCATTTCCGCCTGATTATTTTGAGAAACTCATCGTAATAGACTTGTTTCTTGAAGTTCTTTTGGAGTGTGAGACTATCTAGTTGAGTAACTGCGACTCGCATATCTGTTTCTTCTAGTTCTCTAGGAATTGTAGCTCGTTCTGATCAATTAGAAGCATATTCTGTGTTTATGTTACCTCTGCAGCCTTTTCTGCGAGATCCGATTGCAAAAATTTCTCGTAGGAGCTCGATTTCGGCAAGTTCTGAAGGATGTTCAGATTCTACTTTTCCAATGGAAGCATCTTCTGTTTGTGCCTCAGCTTGAACATGATACACTTGTTTCTGCAAGTTATTTCTTCATTTCAGCTCGTGCTGATCTTGTATCAGCATCTTTTCTTGTGCCTCACCTGATTCTTTTGGTGACTGAACGTATTAGACACATCTGCAAGTTCTTTTGTAGGTTGAACTGGTTCAGAATCCGAATCATCATCTTCTATAGCCAATTCTGCCTGAAAAGATTGCGAGACTCGTCGTGTAAGACTTGTTTCTGCAAGTTCTTTTGGAGTTTGAAATGGTTCAGATCCACATCTTCTGTTTGTACCTTAACGCCTTCCTCTATAGCCATTTCCGCCTGATTAGTTTGAGAAACTCTTCGTGTTAGACTTGATTCTTGAAGTTCTTTTGGAGTGTGAGCCTATCTAGTTGAGTAACTGCGTCTCGCACATCTGTTTCTTCTAGTTCTCTAGGAATTTTAGCTCATGCTGATCAACTAGAAGCATATTCTGTGTTTATCTTACGTCTGCAGCCTTTTCTGCGAGATCCGATAGCAAAAATTGCTCGTAGGAGCTCGATTTCTGCAAGTTCTGAAGGAGGTTCAGATTCTACTTTTCCAATGGAAGCATCTTCTGTTTGTGCCTCAGCTTGAACATGATACACTTGTTTCTGCAAGTTATTTCTTCATTTGAGCTCGTGCTGATCTTGTATCAGCATCTTTTCTTGTGCCTCACCTGATTCTTTTGGTGACTGAACGTATTAGACACATCTGCAAGTTCTTTTGTAGGTTGAACTGGTTCAGAATCCGAATCATCATCTTCTATAGCCAATTCTGCCTGAAAAGATTGCGAGACTCGTCGTGTAAGACTTGTTTCTGCAAGTTCTTTTGGAGTTTGAAATGGTTCAGATCCACATCTTCTGTTTGTACCTTAACGCCTTCCTCTATAGCCATTTCCGCCTGATAAGTTTGAGAAACTCATCGTGTTAGACTTGATTCTTGAAGTTCTTTTGGAGTTTTAGCCTATCTAGTTGAGTAACTGCGTCTCGCACATCTGTTTCTTCTAGTTCTCTAGGAATTTTAGCTCATGCTGATCAACTAGAAGCATATTCTGTGTTTATCTTACGTCTGCAGCCTTTTCTGCGAGATCCGATAGCAAAAATTGCTCGTAGGAGCTCGATTTCTGCAAGTTCTGAAGGAGGTTCAGATTCTACTTATCCAATGGCAGCATCTTCTGTTTGTGCCTCAGCTTGAACATGATAGACTTGTTTCTGCAAGTTATTTCTTCGGTTTAGCTCGTGCTGATCCTGTATCAGCATCTTTTCTTGTGCCTCAACTGATTCTTTTGGTGACTGAACGTAGTAGACATATCTGGAAGTTCTTTTGTAGGTTGAACTGGTGCAGAATCCGAATTATCATCTTCTATAGCCAATTCTGCCTGAAAAGATTGCGAGACTCGTCGTGTTAGACGTGTTTCTGCAAGTTCTTTTGAAATTTGAAATGGTTCAGATCATCATCTTCTGTTCGTACCTTAACGCCTTCCTCTATAGTCATTTCCGCCTGATTATTTTGAGAAACTCATCGTAATAGACTTGTTTCTGGAAGTTCTTTTGGAGTGTGAGACTATCTAGTTGAGTAACTGCGACTCGCATATCTGTTTCTTCTAGTTCTCTAGGAATTGTAGCTCGTTCTGATCAACTAGAAGAATATTCTGTGTTTATCTTACCTCTGCAGCCTTTTCTGCGAGATCCGATTGCAAAAATTGCTCGTAGGAGCTCGATTTCTGCAAGTTCTGAAGGATGTTCAGATTCTACTTTTCCAATGGAAGCATCTTCTGTTTGTGCCTCAGCTTGAACATGATACACTTGTTTCTGCAAGTTATTTCTTCATTTCAGCTCGTGCTGATCCTGTATCAGCATCTTCTCTTGTGCCTCACCTGATTCTTTTGGTGACTGAACGTATTAGACACATCTGCAAGTTCTTTTGTAGGTTGAACTGGTTCAGAATCCGAATCATCATCTTCTATAGCCAATTCTGCCTGAAAAGATTGCGAGACTCGTCGTGTAAGACTTGTTTCTGCAAGTTCTTTTGGAGTTTGAAATGGTTCAGATCCACATCTTCTGTTTGTACCTTAACGGCTTCCTCTATAGCCATTTCCGCCTGATTAGTTTGAGAAACTCATCGTGTTAGACTTGATTCTTGAAGTTCTTTTGGAGTGTGGGCCTATCTAGTTGAGTAACTGCGTCTCGCACATCTGTTTCTTCTAGTTCTCTAGGAATTTTAGCTCATGCTGATCAACTAGTAGCATATTCTGTGTTTATCTTACGTCTGCAGCCTTTTCTGCGAGATCCGATAGCAAAAATTGCTCGTAGGAGCTCGATGTCTGCAAGTTCTGAAGGAGGTTCAGATTCTACTTATCCAATGGCAGCATCTTTTCTGTTTGTGCCTCAGCTTGAACATGATACACTTGTTTCTGCAAGTTATTTCTTCGTTTCAGCTCGTGCTGATCCTGTATCAGCATCTTTTCTTGTGCCTCACCTGATTCTTTTGGTGACTGAACGTATTAGACACATCTGCAAGTTCTTTTGTAGGTTGAACTGGTTCAGAATCCGAATCATCATCTTCTATAGCCAATTCTGCCTGAAAAGATTGCGAGACTCGTCGTGTAAGACTTGTTTCTGCAAGTTCTTTTGGAGTTTGAAATGGTTCAGATCCACATCTTCTGTTTGTACCTTAACGCCTTCCTCTATAGCCATTTCCGCCTGATTATTTTGAGAAACTCATCGTAATAGACTTGTTTCTTGAAGTTCTTTTGGAGTGTGAGACTATCTAGTTGAGTAACTGCGACTCGCATATCTGTTTCTTCTAGTTCTCTAGGAATTGTAGCTCGTTCTGATCAATTAGAAGCATATTCTGTGTTTATGTTACCTCTGCAGCCTTTTCTGCGAGATCCGATTGCAAAAATTTCTCGTAGGAGCTCGATTTCGGCAAGTTCTGAAGGATGTTCAGATTCTACTTTTCCAATGGAAGCATCTTCTGTTTGTGCCTCAGCTTGAACATGATACACTTGTTTCTGCAAGTTATTTCTTCATTTCAGCTCGTGCTGATCTTGTATCAGCATCTTTTCTTGTGCCTCACCTGATTCTTTTGGTGACTGAACGTATTAGACACATCTGCAAGTTCTTTTGTAGGTTGAACTGGTTCAGAATCCGAATCATCATCTTCTATAGCCAATTCTGCCTGAAAAGATTGCGAGACTCGTCGTGTAAGACTTGCTTCTGCAAGTTCTTTTGGTGTTTGAAATGGTTCAGATCCACATCTTCTGTTTGTACCTTAACGCCTTCCTCTATAGCCATTTCCGCCTGATTAGTTTGAGAAACTCATCGTGTTAGACTTGATTCTTGAAGTTCTTTTAGAGTGTGAGCCTATCTAGTTGAGTAACTGCGTCTCGCACATCTGTTTCTTCTAGTTCTCTACGAATTTTAGCTCATGCTGATCAACTAGAAGCATATTCTGTGTTTATCTTACGTCTGCAGCCTTTTCTGCGAGATCCGATAGCAAAAATTGCTCGTAGGAGCTCGATTTCTGCAAGTTCTGAAGGAGGTTCAGATTCTACTTATCCAATGGCAGCATCTTCTGTTTGTGCCTCAGCTTGAACATGATAGACTTGTTTCTGCAAGTTATTTCTTCGTTTCAGCTCGTGCTGATCCTGTATCAGCATCTTCTCTTGTGCCTCAACTGATTCTTTTGGTGACTGAACGTAGTAGACATATCTGCAAGTTCTTTTGTAGGTTGAACTGGTGCAGAATCCGAAGCATCATCTTCTATAGCCAATTCTGCCTGAAAAGATTGCGAGACTCGTCGTGTTAGACGTGTTTCTGCAAGTTCTTTTGAAGTTTGAAATGATTCAGATCATCATCTTCTGTTCGTACCTTAACGCCTTCCTCTATAGCCATTTCCGCCTGATTATTTTGAGAAACTCATCGTAATAGACTTGTTTCTTGAAGTTCTTTTGGAGTGTGAGACTATCTAGTTGAGTAACTGCGACTCGCATATCTGTTTCTTCTAGTTCTCTAGGAATTGTAGCTCGTTCTGATCAATTAGAAGCATATTCTGTGTTTATGTTACCTCTGCAGCCTTTTCTGCGAGATCCGATTGCAAAAATTGCTCGTAGGAGCTCGATTTCGGCAAGTTCTGAAGGATGTTCAGATTCTACTTTTCCAATGGAAGCATCTTCTGTTTGTGCCTCAGCTTGAACATGATACACTTGTTTCTGCAAGTTATTTCTTCATTTCAGCTCGTGCTGATCTTGTATCAGCATCTTTTCTTGTGCCTCACCTGATTCTTTTGGTGACTGAACGTATTAGACACATCTGCAAGTTCTTTTGTAGGTTGAACTGGTTCAGAATCCGAATCATCATCTTCTATAGCCAATTCTGCCTGAAAAGATTGCGAGACTCGTCGTGTAAGACTTGTTTCTGCAAGTTCTTTTGGAGTTTGAAATGGTTCAGATCCACATCTTCTGTTTGTACCTTAACGCCTTCCTCTATAGCCATTTCCGCCTGATTAGTTTGAGAAACTCTTCGTGTTAGACTTGATTCTTGAAGTTCTTTTGGAGTGTGAGCCTATCTAGTTGAGTAACTGCGTCTCGCACATCTGTTTCTTCTAGTTCTCTAGGAATTTTAGCTCATGCTGATCAACTAGAAGCATATTCTGTGTTTATCTTACGTCTGCAGCCTTTTCTGCGAGATCCGATAGCAAAAATTGCTCGTAGGAGCTCGATTTCTGCAAGTTCTGAAGGAGGTTCAGATTCTACTTTTCCAATGGAAGCATCTTCTGTTTGTGCCTCAGCTTGAACATGATACACTTGTTTCTGCAAGTTATTTCTTCATTTGAGCTCGTGCTGATCTTGTATCAGCATCTTTTCTTGTGCCTCACCTGATTCTTTTGGTGACTGAACGTATTAGACACATCTGCAAGTTCTTTTGTAGGTTGAACTGGTTCAGAATCCGAATCATCATCTTCTATAGCCAATTCTGCCTGAAAAGATTGCGAGACTCGTCGTGTAAGACTTGTTTCTGCAAGTTCTTTTGGAGTTTGAAATGGTTCAGATCCACATCTTCTGTTTGTACCTTAACGCCTTCCTCTATAGCCATTTCCGCCTGATAAGTTTGAGAAACTCATCGTGTTAGACTTGATTCTTGAAGTTCTTTTGGAGTTTTAGCCTATCTAGTTGAGTAACTGCGTCTCGCACATCTGTTTCTTCTAGTTCTCTAGGAATTTTAGCTCATGCTGATCAACTAGAAGCATATTCTGTGTTTATCTTACGTCTGCAGCCTTTTCTGCGAGATCCGATAGCAAAAATTGCTCGTAGGAGCTCGATTTCTGCAAGTTCTGAAGGAGGTTCAGATTCTACTTATCCAATGGCAGCATCTTCTGTTTGTGCCTCAGCTTGAACATGATAGACTTGTTTCTGCAAGTTATTTCTTCGGTTTAGCTCGTGCTGATCCTGTATCAGCATCTTCTCTTGTGCCTCAACTGATTCTTTTGGTGACTGAACGTAGTAGACATATCTGCAAGTTCTTTTGTAGGTTGAACTGGTGCAGAATCCGAAGCATCATCTTCTATAGCCAATTCTGCCTGAAAAGATTGCGAGACTCGTGGTGTTAGACGTGTTTCTGCAAGTTCTTTTGAAGTTTGAAATGATTCAGATCCACATCTTCTGTTCGTACCTTAACGCCTTCCTCTATAGCCATTTCCGCCTGATTATTTTGAGAAACTCATCGTAATAGACTTGTTTCTTGAAGTTCTTTTGGAGTGTGAGACTATCTAGTTGAGTAACTGCGACTCACATATCTGTTTCTTCTAGTTCTCTAGGAATTGTAGCTCGTTCTGATCAATTAGAAGCATATTCTGTGTTTATGTTACCTCTGCAGCCTTTTCTGCGAGATCCGATTGCAAAAATTTCTCGTAGGAGCTCGATTTCGGCAAGTTCTGAAGGATGTTCAGATTCTACTTTTCCAATGGAAGCATCTTCTGTTTGTGCCTCAGCTTGAACATGATACACTTGTTTCTGCAAGTTATTTCTTCATTTCAGCTCGTGCTGATCTTGTATCAGCATCTTTTCTTGTGCCTCACCTGATTCTTTTGGTGACTGAACGTATTAGACACATCTGCAAGTTCTTTTGTAGGTTGAACTGGTTCAGAATCCGAATCATCATCTTCTATAGCCAATTCTGCCTGAAAAGATTGCGAGACTCGTCGTGTAAGACTTGTTTCTGCAAGTTCTTTTGGAGTTTGAAATGGTTCAGATCCACATCTTCTGTTTGTACCTTAACGCCTTCCTCTATAGCCATTTCCGCCTGATTATTTTGAGAAACTCATCGTAATAGACTTGTTTCTTGAAGTTCTTTTGGAGTGTGAGACTATCTAGTTGAGTAACTGCGACTCGCATATCTGTTTCTTCTAGTTCTCTAGGAATTGTAGCTCGTTCTGATCAATTAGAAGCATATTCTGTGTTTATGTTACCTCTGCAGCCTTTTCTGCGAGATCCGATTGCAAAAATTTCTCGTAGGAGCTCGATTTCGGCAAGTTCTGAAGGATGTTCAGATTCTACTTTTCCAATGGAAGCATCTTCTGTTTGTGCCTCAGCTTGAACATGATACACTTGTTTCTGCAAGTTATTTCTTCATTTCAGCTCGTGCTGATCTTGTATCAGCATCTTTTCTTGTGCCTCACCTGATTCTTTTGGTGACTGAACGTATTAGACACATCTGCAAGTTCTTTTGTAGGTTGAACTGGTTCAGAATCCGAATCATCATCTTCTATAGCCAATTCTGCCTGAAAAGATTGCGAGACTCGTCGTGTAAGACTTGCTTCTGCAAGTTCTTTTGGTGTTTGAAATGGTTCAGATCCACATCTTCTGTTTGTACCTTAACGCCTTCCTCTATAGCCATTTCCGCCTGATTAGTTTGAGAAACTCATCGTGTTAGACTTGATTCTTGAAGTTCTTTTGGAGTGTGAGCCTATCTAGTTGAGTAACTGCGTCTCGCACATCTGTTTCTTCTAGTTCTCTACGAATTTTAGCTCATGCTGATCAACTAGAAGCATATTCTGTGTTTATCTTACGTCTGCAGCCTTTTCTGCGAGATCCGATAGCAAAAATTGCTCGTAGGAGCTCGATTTCGGCAAGTTCTGAAGGAGGTTCAGATTCTACTTATCCAATGGCAGCATCTTCTGTTTGTGCCTCAGCTTGAACATGATAGACTTGTTTCTGCAAGTTATTTCTTCGTTTCAGCTCGTGCTGATCCTGTATCAGCATCTTCTCTTGTGCCTCAACTGATTCTTTTGGTGACTGAACGTAGTAGACATATCTGCAAGTTCTTTTGTAGGTTGAACTGGTGCAGAATCCGAAGCATCATCTTCTATAGCCAATTCTGCCTGAAAAGATTGCGAGACTCGTCGTGTTAGACGTGTTTCTGCAAGTTCTTTTGAAGTTTGAAATGATTCAGATCATCATCTTCTGTTCGTACCTTAACGCCTTCCTCTATAGCCATTTCCGCCTGATTATTTTGAGAAACTCATCGTAATAGACTTGTTTCTTGAAGTTCTTTTGGAGTGTGAGACTATCTAGTTGAGTAACTGCGACTCGCATATCTGTTTCTTCTAGTTCTCTAGGAATTGTAGCTCGTTCTGATCAATTAGAAGCATATTCTGTGTTTATGTTACCTCTGCAGCCTTTTCTGCGAGATCCGATTGCAAAAATTGCTCGTAGGAGCTCGATTTCGGCAAGTTCTGAAGGATGTTCAGATTCTACTTTTCCAATGGAAGCATCTTCTGTTTGTGCCTCAGCTTGAACATGATACACTTGTTTCTGCAAGTTATTTCTTCATTTCAGCTCGTGCTGATCTTGTATCAGCATCTTTTCTTGTGCCTCACCTGATTCTTTTGGTGACTGAACGTATTAGACACATCTGCAAGTTCTTTTGTAGGTTGAACTGGTTCAGAATCCGAATCATCATCTTCTATAGCCAATTCTGCCTGAAAAGATTGCGAGACTCGTCGTGTAAGACTTGTTTCTGCAAGTTCTTTTGGAGTTTGAAATGGTTCAGATCCACATCTTCTGTTTGTACCTTAACGCCTTCCTCTATAGCCATTTCCGCCTGATAAGTTTGAGAAACTCATCGTGTTAGACTTGATTCTTGAAGTTCTTTTGGAGTTTTATCCTATCTAGTTGAGTAACTGCGTCTCGCACATCTGTTTCTTCTAGTTCTCTAGGAATTTTAGCTCATGCTGATCAACTAGAAGCATATTCTGTGTTTATCTTACGTCTGCAGCCTTTTCTGCGAGATCCGATAGCAAAAATTGCTCGTAGGAGCTCGATTTCTGCAAGTTCTGAAGGAGGTTCAGATTCTACTTATCCAATGGCAGCATCTTCTGTTTGTGCCTCAGCTTGAACATGATAGACTTGTTTCTGCAAGTTATTTCTTCGGTTTAGCTCGTGCTGATCCTGTATCAGCATCTTTTCTTGTGCCTCAACTGATTCTTTTGGTGACTGAACGTAGTAGACATATCTGGAAGTTCTTTTGTAGGTTGAACTGGTGCAGAATCCGAATTATCATCTTCTATAGCCAATTCTGCCTGAAAAGATTGCGAGACTCGTCGTGTTAGACGTGTTTCTGCAAGTTCTTTTGAAATTTGAAATGGTTCAGATCATCATCTTCTGTTCGTACCTTAACGCCTTCCTCTATAGTCATTTCCGCCTGATTATTTTGAGAAACTCATCGTAATAGACTTGTTTCTGGAAGTTCTTTTGGAGTGTGAGACTATCTAGTTGAGTAACTGCGACTCGCATATCTGTTTCTTCTAGTTCTCTAGGAATTGTAGCTCGTTCTGATCAACTAGAAGAATATTCTGTGTTTATCTTACCTCTGCAGCCTTTTCTGCGAGATCCGATTGCAAAAATTGCTCGTAGGAGCTCGATTTCTGCAAGTTCTGAAGGATGTTCAGATTCTACTTTTCCAATGGAAGCATCTTCTGTTTGTGCCTCAGCTTGAACATGATACACTTGTTTCTGCAAGTTATTTCTTCATTTCAGCTCGTGCTGATCCTGTATCAGCATCTTCTCTTGTGCCTCACCTGATTCTTTTGGTGACTGAACGTATTAGACACATCTGCAAGTTCTTTTGTAGGTTGAACTGGTTCAGAATCCGAATCATCATCTTCTATAGCCAATTCTGCCTGAAAAGATTGCGAGACTCGTCGTGTAAGACTTGTTTCTGCAAGTTCTTTTGGAGTTTGAAATGGTTCAGATCCACATCTTCTGTTTGTACCTTAACGGCTTCCTCTATAGCCATTTCCGCCTGATTAGTTTGAGAAACTCATCGTGTTAGACTTGATTCTTGAAGTTCTTTTGGAGTTTTAGCCTATCTAGTTGAGTAACTGCGTCTCGCACATCTGTTTCTTCTAGTTCTCTAGGAATTTTAGCTCATGCTGATCAACTAGTAGCATATTCTGTGTTTATCTTACGTCTGCAGCCTTTTCTGCGAGATCCGATAGCAAAAATTGCTCGTAAGAGCTCGATGTCTGCAAGTTCTGAAGGAGGTTCAGATTCTACTTATCCAATGGCAGCATCTTTTCTGTTTGTGCCACAGCTTGAACATGATACACTTGTTTCTGCAAGTTATTTCTTCGTTTCAGCTCGTGCTGATCCTGTATCAGCATCTTCTCTTGTGCCTCAACTGATTCTTTTGGTGACTGAACGTAGTAGACATATCTGCAAGTTCTTTTGTAGGTTGAACTGGTTCAGAATCCGAAGCATCATCTTCTATAGCCAATTCTGCCTGAAAAGATTGCGAGACTCGTGGTGTTAGACGTGTTTCTGCAAGTTCTTTTGAAGTTTGAAATGATTCAGATCCACATCTTCTGTTCGTACCTTAACGCCTTCCTCTATAGCCATTTCCGCCTGATTATTTTGAGAAACTCATCGTAATAGACTTGTTTCTTGAAGTTCTTTTGGAGTGTGAGACTATCTAGTTGAGTAACTGCGACTCGCATATCTGTTTCTTCTAGTTCTCTAGGAATTGTAGCTCGTTCTGATCAATTAGAAGCATATTCTGTGTTTATGTTACCTCTGCAGCCTTTTCTGCGAGATCCGATTGCAAAAATTTCTCGTAGGAGCTCGATTTCGGCAAGTTCTGAAGGATGTTCAGATTCTACTTTTCCAATGGAAGCATCTTCTGTTTGTGCCTCAGCTTGAACATGATACACTTGTTTCTGCAAGTTATTTCTTCATTTCAGCTCGTGCTGATCTTGTATCAGCATCTTTTCTTGTGCCTCACCTGATTCTTTTGGTGACTGAACGTATTAGACACATCTGCAAGTTCTTTTGTAGGTTGAACTGGTTCAGAATCCGAATCATCATCTTCTATAGCCAATTCTGCCTGAAAAGATTGCGAGACTCGTCGTGTAAGACTTGTTTCTGCAAGTTCTTTTGGAGTTTGAAATGGTTCAGATCCACATCTTCTGTTTGTACCTTAACGCCTTCCTCTATAGCCATTTCCGCCTGATTAGTTTGAGAAACTCTTCGTGTTAGACTTGATTCTTGAAGTTCTTTTGGAGTGTGAGCCTATCTAGTTGAGTAACTGCGTCTCGCACATCTGTTTCTTCTAGTTCTCTAGGAATTTTAGCTCATGCTGATCAACTAGAAGCATATTCTGTGTTTATCTTACGTCTGCAGCCTTTTCTGCGAGATCCGATAGCAAAAATTGCTCGTAGGAGCTCGATTTCTGCAAGTTCTGAAGGAGGTTCAGATTCTACTTTTCCAATGGAAGCATCTTCTGTTTGTGCCTCAGCTTGAACATGATACACTTGTTTCTGCAAGTTATTTCTTCATTTGAGCTCGTGCTGATCTTGTATCAGCATCTTTTCTTGTGCCTCAACTGATTCTTTTGGTGACTGAACGTAGTAGACATATCTGGAAGTTCTTTTGTAGGTTGAACTGGTGCAGAATCCGAATTATCATCTTCTATAGCCAATTCTGCCTGAAAAGATTGCGAGACTCGTCGTGTTAGACGTGTTTCTGCAAGTTCTTTTGAAATTTGAAATGGTTCAGATCATCATCTTCTGTTCGTACCTTAACGCCTTCCTCTATAGTCATTTCCGCCTGATTATTTTGAGAAACTCATCGTAATAGACTTGTTTCTGGAAGTTCTTTTGGAGTGTGAGACTATCTAGTTGAGTAACTGCGACTCGCATATCTGTTTCTTCTAGTTCTCTAGGAATTGTAGCTCGTTCTGATCAACTAGAAGAATATTCTGTGTTTATCTTACCTCTGCAGCCTTTTCTGCGAGATCCGATTGCAAAAATTGCTCGTAGGAGCTCGATTTCTGCAAGTTCTGAAGGATGTTCAGATTCTACTTTTCCAATGGAAGCATCTTCTGTTTGTGCCTCAGCTTGAACATGATACACTTGTTTCTGCAAGTTATTTCTTCATTTCAGCTCGTGCTGATCCTGTATCAGCATCTTCTCTTGTGCCTCACCTGATTCTTTTGGTGACTGAACGTATTAGACACATCTGCAAGTTCTTTTGTAGGTTGAACTGGTTCAGAATCCGAATCATCATCTTCTATAGCCAATTCTGCCTGAAAAGATTGCGAGACTCGTCGTGTAAGACTTGTTTCTGCAAGTTCTTTTGGAGTTTGAAATGGTTCAGATCCACATCTTCTGTTTGTACCTTAACGGCTTCCTCTATAGCCATTTCCGCCTGATTAGTTTGAGAAACTCATCGTGTTAGACTTGATTCTTGAAGTTCTTTTGGAGTGTGGGCCTATCTAGTTGAGTAACTGCGTCTCGCACATCTGTTTCTTCTAGTTCTCTAGGAATTTTAGCTCATGCTGATCAACTAGTAGCATATTCTGTGTTTATCTTACGTCTGCAGCCTTTTCTGCGAGATCCGATAGCAAAAATTGCTCGTAGGAGCTCGATGTCTGCAAGTTCTGAAGGAGGTTCAGATTCTACTTATCCAATGGCAGCATCTTTTCTGTTTGTGCCTCAGCTTGAACATGATACACTTGTTTCTGCAAGTTATTTCTTCGTTTCAGCTCGTGCTGATCCTGTATCAGCATCTTCTCTTGTGCCTCAACTGATTCTTTTGGTGACTGAACGTAGTAGACATATCTGCAAGTTCTTTTGTAGGTTGAACTGGTGCAGAATCCGAAGCATCATCTTCTATAGCCAATTCTGCCTGAAAAGATTGCGAGACTCGTGGTGTTAGACGTGTTTCTGCAAGTTCTTTTGAAGTTTGAAATGATTCAGATCCACATCTTCTGTTCGTACCTTAACGCCTTCCTCTATAGCCATTTCCGCCTGATTATTTTGAGAAACTCATCGTAATAGACTTGTTTCTTGAAGTTCTTTTGGAGTGTGAGACTATCTAGTTGAGTAACTGCGACTCGCATATCTGTTTCTTCTAGTTCTCTAGGAATTGTAGCTCGTTCTGATCAATTAGAAGCATATTCTGTGTTTATGTTACCTCTGCAGCCTTTTCTGCGAGATCCGATTGCAAAAATTTCTCGTAGGAGCTCGATTTCGGCAAGTTCTGAAGGATGTTCAGATTCTACTTTTCCAATGGAAGCATCTTCTGTTTGTGCCTCAGCTTGAACATGATACACTTGTTTCTGCAAGTTATTTCTTCATTTCAGCTCGTGCTGATCTTGTATCAGCATCTTTTCTTGTGCCTCACCTGATTCTTTTGGTGACTGAACGTATTAGACACATCTGCAAGTTCTTTTGTAGGTTGAACTGGTTCAGAATCCGAATCATCATCTTCTATAGCCAATTCTGCCTGAAAAGATTGCGAGACTCGTCGTGTAAGACTTGTTTCTGCAAGTTCTTTTGGAGTTTGAAATGGTTCAGATCCACATCTTCTGTTTGTACCTTAACGCCTTCCTCTATAGCCATTTCCGCCTGATAAGTTTGAGAAACTCATCGTGTTAGACTTGATTCTTGAAGTTCTTTTGGAGTTTTAGCCTATCTAGTTGAGTAACTGCGTCTCGCACATCTGTTTCTTCTAGTTCTCTAGGAATTTTAGCTCATGCTGATCAACTAGAAGCATATTCTGTGTTTATCTTACGTCTGCAGCCTTTTCTGCGAGATCCGATAGCAAAAATTGCTCGTAGGAGCTCGATTTCTGCAAGTTCTGAAGGAGGTTCAGATTCTACTTATCCAATGGCAGCATCTTCTGTTTGTGCCTCAGCTTGAACATGATAGACTTGTTTCTGCAAGTTATTTCTTCGGTTTAGCTCGTGCTGATCCTGTATCAGCATCTTTTCTTGTGCCTCAACTGATTCTTTTGGTGACTGAACGTAGTAGACATATCTGGAAGTTCTTTTGTAGGTTGAACTGGTGCAGAATCCGAATTATCATCTTCTATAGCCAATTCTGCCTGAAAAGATTGCGAGACTCGTCGTGTTAGACGTGTTTCTGCAAGTTCTTTTGAAATTTGAAATGGTTCAGATCATCATCTTCTGTTCGTACCTTAACGCCTTCCTCTATAGTCATTTCCGCCTGATTATTTTGAGAAACTCATCGTAATAGACTTGTTTCTGGAAGTTCTTTTGGAGTGTGAGACTATCTAGTTGAGTAACTGCGACTCGCATATCTGTTTCTTCTAGTTCTCTAGGAATTGTAGCTCGTTCTGATCAACTAGAAGAATATTCTGTGTTTATCTTACCTCTGCAGCCTTTTCTGCGAGATCCGATTGCAAAAATTGCTCGTAGGAGCTCGATTTCTGCAAGTTCTGAAGGAGCTTTAGATTCTACTTATCCAATGGCAGCATCTTCTGTTTGTGCCTCAGCTTGAACATGATAGACTTGTTTCTGCAAGTTATTTCTTCGTTTCAGCTCGTGCTGATCCTGTATCAGCATCTTCTCTTGTGCCTCAACTGATTCTTTTGGTGACTGAACGTAGTAGACATATCTGCAAGTTCTTTTGTAGGTTGAACTGGTGCAGAATCCGAAGCATCATCTTCTATAGCCAATTCTGCCTGAAAAGATTGCGAGACTCGTCGTGTTAGTCGTGTTTCTGCAAGTTCTTTTGAAGTTTGAAATGATTCAGATCCACATCTTCTGTTCGTACCTTAACGCCTTCCTCTATAGCCATTTCCACCTGATTATTTTGAGAAACTCATCGTGTTAGACTTGGTTCTTGAAGTTCTTTTGGAGTGTGAGACTATCTAGTTGAGTAACTGCGATTCGCATATCTGTTTCTTCTAGTTCTCTAGGAATTGTAGCTCGTTCTGATCAATTAGAAGCATATTCTGTGCTTATCTTATTCTCTGCAGCCTTTTGTGCGAGATCCGATTGCAAAAATTGCTCGTAGGAGCTCGATTTCTGCAAGTTCTGAAGGAGGTTCAGATTCTACTTATCCAATGGAAGCATCTTCTGTTTGTGCCTCAGCTTGAACATGATACACTTGTTTCTGCAAGTTATTTCTTCGTTTCAACTCGTGCTGATCCTGTATCAGCATCTTCTCTTGTGCCTCACCTGATTCTTTTGGTGACTGAACGTATTAGACAAGTTCATTTGTAGGTTGAACTGGTGCAGAATCCGAAGCATCATCTTCTATAGCCAATTCTGCCTGAAAAGATTGCGAGACTCGTCGTGTTAGACTTGTTTCTGCAAGTTCTTTTGAAGTTTTAAATGGTTCAGATCATCATCTTCTGTTCGTACCTTAACGCCTTCCTCTATAGCCATTTCCGCCCGATTATTTTGAAAACTCATCGTGTTAGACTTGGTTCTTGAAGTTCTTTTGGAGTGTGTGCCTATCTAATTGAGTAACTGCGTCTCGCACATCTGTTTCTTCTAGTTCTCTAGGAATTTTAGCTCATGCTGATCAACTAGAAGCATATTCTGTGTTTATCTTACGTCTGCAGCCTTTTGTGCGAGAGTCGATTGCAAAAATTGCTCGTAGGAGCTCGATTTCTGCAAGTTCTGAAGGAGGTTCAGATTCTACTTATCCAATGGAAGCATCTTCTGTTTGTGCCTCAGCTGCTTCTCCTAGAGCTAAATTTGAATATAATACACTTGTTTCTGCAAGTTATTTCTTCGGTTTAGCTCGTGCTGATCCTGTATCAGCATCTTTTCTTGTGCCTCAACTGATTCTTTTGGTGACTGAACGTAGTAGACATATCTGCAAGTTCTTTTGTAGGTTGAACTGGTGCAGAATCCGAATTATCATCTTCTATAGCCAATTCTGCCTGAAAAGATTGCGAGACTCGTCGTGTTAGACGTGTTTCTGCAAGTTCTTTTGAAATATGAAATGGTTCAGATCATCACCTTCTGTTCGTACCTTAACGCCTTCCTCTATAGCCATTTCCGCCTGATTATTTTGAGAAACTCATCGTAATAGACTTGTTTCTTGAAGTTCTTTTGGAGTGTGAGACTATCTAGTTGAGTAACTGCGACTCGCATATCTGTTTCTTCTAGTTCTCTAGGAATTGTAGCTCGTTCTGATCAACTAGAAGCATATTCTGTGTTTATCTTACCTCTGCAGCCTTTTCTGCGAGATCCGATTGCAAAAATTGCGCGTAGGAGCTCGATTTCTGCAAGTTCTGAAGGAGGTTTAGATTCTACTTATCCAATGGCAGCATCTTCTGTTTGTGCCTCAGCTTGAACATGATAGACTTGTTTCTGCAAGTTATTTCTTCGTTTCAGCTCGTGCTGATCCTGTATCAGCATCTTCTCTTGTGCCTCAACTGATTCTTTTGGTGACTGAACGTAGTAGACATATCTGCAAGTTCTTTTGTAGGTTGAACTGGTGCAGAATCCGAAGCATCATCTTCTATAGCCAATTCTGCCTGAAAAGATTGCGAGACTCGTCGTGTTAGACTTGTTTCTGCAAGTTCTTTTGAAGTTTGAAATGGTTCAGATCATCATCTTCTGTTCGTACCTTAATGCCTTCCTCTATAGCCATTTCCGCCCGATTATTTTGAGAAACTCATCGTGTTAGACTTGGTTCTTGAAGTTCTTTTGGAATGTGAGCCTATCTAATTGAGTAACTGCGTCTCCCACATCTGTTTCTTCTAGTTCTCTAGGAATTTTAGCGCATGCTTATCAACTAGAAGCATATTCTGTGTTTATCTTACCTCTGCAGCCTTTTGTGCGAGATCCGATTGCAAAAATTGCTCGTAGGAGCTCGATTTCTTCAAGTTCTAAAGGAGGTTCAGATTCTACTTTTCCAATGGAAGCATCTTCTGTTTGTGCCTCAGCTTGAACATGATACACTTGTTTCTGCAAGTTATTTCTTCGTTTCAACTCGTGCTGATCCTGTATCAGCATCTTCTCTTGTGCCTCACCTGATTCTTTTGGTGACTGAACGTATTAGACAAGTTCTTTTGTAGGTTGAACTGGTGCAGAATCCGAAGCATCATCTTCTATAGCCAATTCTGCCTGAAAAGATTGCGAGACTCGTCGTGTTAGACTTGTTTCTGCAAGTACTTTTGAAGTTTTAAATGGTTCAGATCATCATCTTCTGTTCGTACCTTAACGCCTTCCTCTATAGCCATTTCCGCCCGATTATTTTGAAAACTCATCGTGTTAGACTTGGTTCTTGAAGTTCTTTTGGAGTGTGAGCCTATCTAATTGAGTAACTGCGTCTCGCACATCTGTTTCTTCTAGTTCTCTAGGAATTTTAGCTCATGCTGATCAACTAGAAGCATATTCTGTGTTTATCTTACCTCTGCAGCCTTTTGTGCGAGAGTCGATTGCAAAAATTGCTCGTAGGAGCTCGATTTGTGCAAGTTCTGAAGGAGGTTCAGATTCTACTTATCCAATGGAAGCATCTTCTGTTTGTGCCTCAGCTGCTTCTCCTAGAGCTAAATTTGAATATAATACACTTGTTTCTGCAAGTTATTTCTTCGGTTTAGCTCGTGCTGATCCTGTATCAGCATCTTTTCTTGTGCCTCAACTGATTCTTTTGGTGACTGAACGTAGTAGACATATCTGCAAGTTCTTTTGTAGGTTGAACTGGTGCAGAATTCGAATTATCATCTTCTATAGCCAATTCTGCCTGAAAAGATTGCGAGACTCGTCGTGTTAGACGTGTTTCTGCAAGTTCTTTTGAAATTTGAAATGGTTCAGATCATCATCTTCTGTTCGTACCTTAACGCCTTCCTCTATAGCCATTTCCGCCTGATTATTTTGAGAAACTCATCGTAATAGACTTGTTTCTTGAAGTTCTTTTGGAGTGTTAGACTATCTAGTTGAGTAACTGCGACTCGCATATCTGTTTCTTCTAGTTCTCTAGGAATTGTAGCTCGTTCTGATCAATTAGAAGCATATTCTGTGTTTATGTTACCTCTGCAGCCTTTTCTGCGAGATCCGATTGCAAAAATTGCTCGTAGGAGCTCGATTTCTTCAAGTTCTAAAGGAGGTTCAGATTCTACTTTTCCAATGGAAGCATCTTCTGTTTGTGCCTCAGCTTGAACATGATACACTTGTTTCTGCAAGTTATTTCTTCGTTTCAACTCGTGCTGATCCTGTATCAGCATCTTCTCTTGTGCCTCACCTGATTCTTTTGGTGACTGAACGTATTAGACAAGTTCTTTTGTAGGTTGAACTGGTGCAGAATCCGAAGCATCATCTTCTATAGCCAATTCTGCCTGAAAAGATTGCGAGACTCGTCGTGTTAGACTTGTTTCTGCAAGTACTTTTGAAGTTTTAAATGGTTCAGATCATCATCTTCTGTTCGTACCTTAACGCCTTCCTCTATAGCCATTTCCGCCCGATTATTTTGAAAACTCATCGTGTTAGACTTGGTTCTTGAAGTTCTTTTGTAGTGTGAGCCTATCTAATTGAGTAACTGCGTCTCGCACATCTGTTTCTTCTAGTTCTCTAGGAATTTTAGCTCATGCTGATCAACTAGAAGCATATTCTGTGTTTATCTTACCTCTGCAGCCTTTTGTGCGAGAGTCGATTGCAAAAATTGCTCGTAGGAGCTCGATTTGTGCAAGTTCTGAAGGAGGTTCAGATTCTACTTATCCAATGGAAGCATCTTCTGTTTGTGCCTCAGCTGCTTCTCCTAGAGCTAAATTTGAATATAATACACTTGTTTCTGCAAGTTATTTCTTCGGTTTAGCTCGTGCTGATCCTGTATCAGCATCTTTTCTTGTGCCTCAACTGATTCTTTTGGTGACTGAACGTAGTAGACATATCTGCAAGTTCTTTTGTAGGTTGAACTGGTGCAGAATCCGAAGCATCATCTTCTATAGCCAATTCTGCCTGAAAAGATTGCGAGACTCGTCGTGTTAGACTTGTTTCTGCAAGTTCTTTTGAAGTTTGAAATGGTTCAGATCATCATCTTCTGTTCGTACCTTAATGCCTTCCTCTATAGCCATTTCCGCCCGATTATTTTGAGAAACTCATCGTGTTAGACTTGGTTCTTGAAGTTCTTTTGGAATGTGAGCCTATCTAATTGAGTAACTGCGTCTCCCACATCTGTTTCTTCTAGTTCTCTAGGAATTTTAGCGCATGCTTATCAACTAGAAGCATATTCTGTGTTTATCTTACCTCTGCAGCCTTTTGTGCGAGATCCGATTGCAAAAATTGCTCGTAGGAGCTCGATTTCTTCAAGTTCTAAAGGAGGTTCAGATTCTACTTTTCCAATGGAAGCATCTTCTGTTTGTGCCTCAGCTTGAACATGATACACTTGTTTCTGCAAGTTATTTCTTCGTTTCAACTCGTGCTGATCCTGTATCAGCATCTTCTCTTGTGCCTCACCTGATTCTTTTGGTGACTGAACGTATTAGACAAGTTCTTTTGTAGGTTGAACTGGTGCAGAATCCGAAGCATCATCTTCTATAGCCAATTCTGCCTGAAAAGATTGCGAGACTCGTCGTGTTAGACTTGTTTCTGCAAGTACTTTTGAAGTTTTAAATGGTTCAGATCATCATCTTCTGTTCGTACCTTAACGCCTTCCTCTATAGCCATTTCCGCCCGATTATTTTGAAAACTCATCGTGTTAGACTTGGTTCTTGAAGTTCTTTTGGAGTGTGAGCCTATCTAATTGAGTAACTGCGTCTCGCACATCTGTTTCTTCTAGTTCTCTAGGAATTTTAGCTCATGCTGATCAACTAGAAGCATATTCTGTGTTTATCTTACCTCTGCAGCCTTTTGTGCGAGAGTCGATTGCAAAAATTGCTCGTAGGAGCTCGATTTGTACAAGTTCTGAAGGAGGTTCAGATTCTACTTATCCAATGGAAGCATCTTCTGTTTGTGCCTCAGCTGCTTCTCCTAGAGCTAAATTTGAATATAATACACTTGTTTCTGCAAGTTATTTCTTCGGTTTAGCTCGTGCTGATCCTGTATCAGCATCTTTTCTTGTGCCTCAACTGATTCTTTTGGTGACTGAACGTAGTAGACATATCTGCAAGTTCTTTTGTAGGTTGAACTGGTGCAGAATCCGAATTATCATCTTCTATAGCCAATTCTGCCTGAAAAGATTGCGAGACTCGTCGTGTTAGACGTGTTTCTGCAAGTTCTTTTGAAATTTGAAATGGTTCAGATCATCATCTTCTGTTCGTACCTTAACGCCTTCCTCTATAGCCATTTCCGCCTGATTATTTTGAGAAACTCATCGTAATAGACTTGTTTCTTGAAGTTCTTTTGGAGTGTTAGACTATCTAGTTGAGTAACTGCGACTCGCATATCTGTTTCTTCTAGTTCTCTAGGAATTGTAGCTCGTTCTGATCAATTAGAAGCATATTCTGTGTTTATGTTACCTCTGCAGCCTTTTCTGCGAGATCCGATTGCAAAAATTGCTCGTAGGAGCTCGATTTCGGCAAGTTCTGAAGGATGTTCAGATTCTACTTTTCCAATGGAAGCATCTTCTGTTTGTGCCTCAGCTTGAACATGATACACTTGTTTCTGCAAGTTATTTCTTCATTTCAGCTCGTGCTGATCTTGTATCAGCATCTTTTCTTGTGCCTCACCTGATTCTTTTGGTGACTGAACGTATTAGACACATCTGCAAGTTCTTTTGTAGGTTGAACTGGTTCAGAATCCGAATCATCATCTTCTATAGCCAATTCTGCCTGAAAAGATTGCGAGACTCGTCGTGTAAGACTTGTTTCTGCAAGTTCTTTTGGAGTTTGAAATGGTTCAGATCCACATCTTCTGTTTGTACCTTAACGCCTTCCTCTATAGCCATTTCCGCCTGATAAGTTTGAGAAACTCATCGTGTTAGACTAGATTCTTGAAATTCTTTTGGAGTTTGAGCCTATCTAGTTGAGTAACTGCGTCTCGCACATCTGTTTCTTCTAGTTCTCTAGGAATTTTAGCTCATGCTGATCAACTAGAAGCATATTCTGTGTTTATCTTACGTCTGCAGCCTTTTCTGCGAGATCCGATAGCAAAAATTGCTCGTAGGAGCTCGATTTCTGCAAGTTCTGAAGGAGGTTCAGATTCTACTTATCCAATGGCAGCATCTTCTGTTTGTGCCTCAGCTTGAACATGATAGACTTGTTTCTGCAAGTTATTTCTTCGTTTCAGCTCGTGCTGATCCTGTATCAGCATCTTCTCTTGTGCCTCAACTGATTCTTTTGGTGACTGAACGTAGTAGACATATCTGCAAGTTCTTTTGTAGGTTGAACTGGTGCAGAATCCGAAGCATCATCTTCTATAGCCAATTCTGCCTGAAAAGATTGCGAGACTCGTCGAGTTAGACGTGTTTCTGCAAGTTCTTTTGAAGTTTGAAATGATTCAGATCATCATCTTCTGTTCGTACCTTAACGCCTTCCTCTATAGCCATTTCCGCCTGATTATTTTGAGAAACTCATCGTAATAGACTTGTTTCTTGAAGTTCTTTTGGAGTGTGAGACTATCTAGTTGAGTAACTGCGACTCGCATATCTGTTTCTTCTAGTTCTCTAGGAATTTTAGCTCGTTCTGATCAACTAGAAGCATATTCTGTGTTTTATCTTACCTCTGCAGCCTTTTCTGCGAGATCCGATTGCAAAAATTGCTCGTAGGAGCTCGATTTCTGCAAGTTCTGAAGGAGGTTCAGATTCTACTTTTCCAATGGAAGCATCTTCTGTTTGTGCCTCAGCTTGAACATGATACACTTGTTTCTGCAAGTTATTTCTTCATTTCAGCTCGTGCTGATCTTGTATCAGCATCTTTTCTTGTGCCTCACCTGATTCTTTTGGTGACTGAACGTATTAGACACATCTGCAAGTTCTTTTGTAGGTTGAACTGGTTCAGAATCCGAATCATCATCTTCTATAGCCAATTCTGCCTGAAAAGATTGCGAGACTCGTCGTGTAAGACTTGTTTCTGCAAGTTCTTTTGGAGTTTGAAATGGTTCAGATCATCATCTTCTGTTTGTACCTTAACGCCTTCCTCTATAGCCATTTCCGCCTGATAAGTTTGAGAAACTCATCGTGTTAGACTTGATTCTTGAAGTTCTTTTGGAGTTTTAGCCTATCTAGTTGAGTAACTGCGTCTCGCACATCTGTTTCTTCTAGTTCTCTAGGAATTTTAGCTCATGCTGATCAACTAGAAGCATATTCTGTGTTTATCTTACGTCTGCAGCCTTTTCTGCGAGATCCGATAGCAAAAATTGCTCGTAGGAGCTCGATTTCTGCAAGTTCTGAAGGAGGTTCAGATTCTACTTATCCAATGGCAGCATCTTCTTTTTGTGCCTCAGCTTGAACATGATAGACTTGTTTCTGCAAGTTATTTCTTCGGTTTAGCTCGTGCTGATCCTGTATCAGCATCTTTTCTTGTGCCTCAACTGATTCTTTTGGTGACTGAACGTAGTAGACATATCTGGAAGTTCTTTTGTAGGTTGAACTGGTGCAGAATCCGAATTATCGTCTTCTATAGCCAATTCTGCCTGAAAAGATTGCGAGACTCGTCGTGTTAGACGTGTTTCTGCAAGTTCTTTTGAAATTTGAAATGGTTCAGATCATCATCTTCTGTTCGTACCTTAACGCCTTCCTCTATAGTCATTTCCGCCTGATTATTTTGAGAAACTCATCGTAATAGACTTGTTTCTGGAAGTTCTTTTGGAGTGTGAGACTATCTAGTTGAGTAACTGCGACTCGCATATCTGTTTCTTCTAGTTCTCTAGGAATTGTAGCTCGTTCTGATCAATTAGAAGAATATTCTGTGTTTATCTTACCTCTGCAGCCTTTTCTGCGAGATCCGATTGCAAAAATTGCTCGTAGGAGCTCGATTTCTGCAAGTTCTGAAGGATGTTCAGATTCTACTTTTCCAATGGAAGCATCTTCTGTTTGTGCCTCAGCTTGAACATGATACACTTGTTTCTGCAAGTTATTTCTTCATTTCAGCTCGTGCTGATCCTGTATCAGCATCTTCTCTTGTGCCTCACCTGATTCTTTTGGTGACTGAACGTATTAGACACATCTGCAAGTTCTTTTGTAGGTTGAACTGGTTCAGAATCCGAATCATCATCTTCTATAGCCAATTCTGCCTGAAAAGATTGCGAGACTCGTCGTGTAAGACTTGTTTCTGCAAGTTCTTTTGGAGTTTGAAATGGTTCAGATCCACATCTTCTGTTTGTACCTTAACGCCTTCCTCTATAGCCATTTCCGCCTGATTAGTTTGAGAAACTCATCGTGTTAGACTTGATTCTTGAAGTTCTTTTGGAGTGTGGGCCTATCTAGTTGAGTAACTGCGTCTCGCACATCTGTTTCTTCTAGTTCTCTAGGAATTTTAGCTCATGCTGATCAACTAGTAGCATATTCTGTGTTTATCTTACGTCTGCAGCCTTTTCTGCGAGATCCGATAGCAAAAATTGCTCGTAGGAGCTCGATGTCTGCAAGTTCTGAAGGAGGTTCAGATTCTACTTTTCCAATGGAAGCATCTTCTGTTTGTGCCTCAGCTTGAACATGATACACTTGTTTCTGCAAGTTATTTCTTCGTTTCAGCTCGTGCTGATCCTGTATCAGCATCTTCTCTTGTGCCTCACCTGATTCTTTTGGTGACTGAACGTATTAGACATATCTGCAAGTTCTTTTGTAGGTTGAACTGGTTCAGAATCCGAATCATCATCTTCTATAGCCAATTCTGCCTGAAAAGATTGCGAGACTCGTCGTGTTAGACGTGTTTCTGCAAGTTCTTTTGAAGTTTGAAATGATTCAGATCATCATCTTCTGTTCGTACCTTAACGCCTTCCTCTATAGCCATTTCCGCCTGATTATTTTGAGAAACTCATCGTAATAGACTTGTTTCTTGAAGTTCTTTTGGAGTGTGAGACTATCTAGTTGAGTAACTGCGACTCGCATATCTGTTTCTTCTAGTTCTCTAGGAATTGTAGCTCGTTCTGATCAATTAGAAGCATATTCTGTGTTTATGTTACCTCTGCAGCCTTTTCTGCGAGATCCGATTGCAAAAATTGCTCGTAGGAGCTCGATTTCGGCAAGTTCTGAAGGATGTTCAGATTCTACTTTTCCAATGGAAGCATCTTCTGTTTGTGCCTCAGCTTGAACATGATACACTTGTTTCTGCAAGTTATTTCTTCATTTCAGCTCGTGCTGATCTTGTATCAGCATCTTTTCTTGTGCCTCACCTGATTCTTTTGGTGACTGAACGTATTAGACACATCTGCAAGTTCTTTTGTAGGTTGAACTGGTTCAGAATCCGAATCATCATCTTCTATAGCCAATTCTGCCTGAAAAGATTGCGAGACTCGTCGTGTAAGACTTGTTTCTGCAAGTTCTTTTGGAGTTTGAAATGGTTCAGATCCACATCTTCTGTTTGTACCTTAACGCCTTCCTCTATAGCCATTTCCGCCTGATTAGTTTGAGAAACTCATCGTGTTAGACTTGATTCTTGAAGTTCTTTTGGAGTGTGAGCCTATCTAGTTGAGTAACTGCGTCTCGCACATCTGTTTCTTCTAGTTCTCTAGGAATTTTAGCTCATGCTGATCAACTAGAAGCATATTCTGTGTTTATCTTACGTCTGCAGCCTTTTCTGCGAGATCCGATAGCAAAAATTGCTCGTAGGAGCTCGATTTCTGCAAGTTCTGAAGGAGGTTCAGATTCTACTTTTCCAATGGAAGCATCTTCTGTTTGTGCCTCAGCTTGAACATGATACACTTGTTTCTGCAAGTTATTTCTTCATTTGAGCTCGTGCTGATCTTGTATCAGCATCTTTTCTTGTGCCTCACCTGATTCTTTTGGTGACTGAACGTATTAGACACATCTGCAAGTTCTTTTGTAGGTTGAACTGGTTCAGAATCCGAATCATCATCTTCTATAGCCAATTCTGCCTGAAAAGATTGCGAGACTCGTCGTGTAAGACTTGTTTCTGCAAGTTCTTTTGGAGTTTGAAATGGTTCAGATCCACATCTTCTGTTTGTACCTTAACGCCTTCCTCTATAGCCATTTCCGCCTGATAAGTTTGAGAAACTCATCGTGTTAGACTTGATTCTTGAAGTTCTTTTGGAGTTTTAGCCTATCTAGTTGAGTAACTGCGTCTCGCACATCTGTTTCTTCTAGTTCTCTAGGAATTTTAGCTCATGCTGATCAACTAGAAGCATATTCTGTGTTTATCTTACGTCTGCAGCCTTTTCTGCGAGATCCGATAGCAAAAATTGCTCGTAGGAGCTCGATTTCTGCAAGTTCTGAAGGAGGTTCAGATTCTACTTTTCCAATGGAAGCATCTTCTGTTTGTGCCTCAGCTTGAACATGATACACTTGTTTCTGCAAGTTATTTCTTCATTTGAGCTCGTGCTGATCTTGTATCAGCATCTTTTCTTGTGCCTCACCTGATTCTTTTGGTGACTGAACGTATTAGACACATCTGCAAGTTCTTTTGTAGGTTGAACTGGTTCAGAATCCGAATCATCATCTTCTATAGCCAATTCTGCCTGAAAAGATTGCGAGACTCGTCGTGTTAGACGTGTTTCTGCAAGTTCTTTTGAAATTTGAAATGGTTCAGATCATCATCTTCTGTTCGTACCTTAACGCCTTCCTCTATAGTCATTTCCGCCTGATTATTTTGAGAAACTCATCGTAATAGACTTGTTTCTTGAAGTTCTTTTGGAGTGTGAGACTATCTAGTTGAGTAACTGCGACTCGCATATCTGTTTCTTCTAGTTCTCTAGGAATTGTAGCTCGTTCTGATCAACTAGAAGCATATTCTGTGTTTATCTTACGTCTGCAGCCTTTTCTGCGAGATCCGATAGCAAAAATTGCTCGTAGGAGCTCGATTTCTGCAAGTTCTGAAGGAGGTTCAGATTCTACTTATCCAATGGCAGCATCTTCTGTTTGTGCCTCAGCTTGAACATGATAGACTTGTTTCTGCAAGTTATTTCTTCGTTTCAGCTCGTGCTGATCCTGTATCAGCATCTTCTCTTGTGCCTCAACTGATTCTTTTGGTGACTGAACGTAGTAGACATATCTGCAAGTTCTTTTGTAGGTTGAACTGGTGCAGAATCCGAAGCATCATCTTCTATAGCCAATTCTACCTGAAAAGATTGCGAGACTCGTCGTGTAAGACTTGTTTCTGCAAGTTCTTTTGGAGTTTGAAATGGTTCAGATCCACATCTTCTGTTTGTACCTTAACGCCTTCCTCTATAGCCATTTCCGCCTGATAAGTTTGAGAAACTCATCGTGTTAGACTAGATTCTTGAAGTTCTTTTGGAGTTTGAGCCTATCTAGTTGACTAACTGCGTCTCGCACATCTGTTTCTTCTAGTTCTCTAGGAATTTTAGCTCATGCTGATCAACTAGAAGCATATTCTGTGTTTATCTTACGTCTGCAGCCTTTTCTGCGAGATCCGATAGCAAAAATTGCTCGTAGGAGCTCGATTTCTGCAAGTTCTGAAGGAGGTTCAGATTCTACTTATCCAATGGCAGCATCTTCTGTTTGTGCCTCAGCTTGAACATGATAGACTTGTTTCTGCAAGTTATTTCTTCGGTTTAGCTCGTGCTGATCCTGTATCAGCATCTTTTCTTGTGCCTCAACTGATTCTTTTGGTGACTGAACGTAGTAGACATATCTGCAAGTTCTTTTGTAGGTTGAACTGGTGCAGAATCCGAAGCATCATCTTCTATAGCCAATTCTGCCTGAAAAGATTGCGAGACTCGTCGTGTTAGACTTGTTTCTGCAAGTTCTTTTGAAGTTTGAAATGGTTCAGATCATCATCTTCTGTTCGTACCTTAATGCCTTCCTCTATAGCCATTTCCGCCCGATTATTTTGAGAAACTCATCGTGTTAGACTTGGTTCTTGAAGTTCTTTTGGAATGTGAGCCTATCTAATTGAGTAACTGCGTCTCCCACATCTGTTTCTTCTAGTTCTCTAGGAATTTTAGCGCATGCTTATCAACTAGAAGCATATTCTGTGTTTATCTTACCTCTGCAGCCTTTTGTGCGAGATCCGATTGCAAAAATTGCTCGTAGGAGCTCGATTTCTTCAAGTTCTAAAGGAGGTTCAGATTCTACTTTTCCAATGGAAGCATCTTCTGTTTGTGCCTCAGCTTGAACATGATACACTTGTTTCTGCAAGTTATTTCTTCGTTTCAACTCGTGCTGATCCTGTATCAGCATCTTCTCTTGTGCCTCACCTGATTCTTTTGGTGACTGAACGTATTAGACAAGTTCTTTTGTAGGTTGAACTGGTGCAGAATCCGAAGCATCATCTTCTATAGCCAATTCTGCCTGAAAAGATTGCGAGACTCGTCGTGTTAGACTTGTTTCTGCAAGTACTTTTGAAGTTTTAAATGGTTCAGATCATCATCTTCTGTTCGTACCTTAACGCCTTCCTCTATAGCCATTTCCGCCCGATTATTTTGAAAACTCATCGTGTTAGACTTGGTTCTTGAAGTTCTTTTGGAGTGTGAGCCTATCTAATTGAGTAACTGCGTCTCGCACATCTGTTTCTTCTAGTTCTCTAGGAATTTTAGCTCATGCTGATCAACTAGAAGCATATTCTGTGTTTATCTTACCTCTGCAGCCTTTTGTGCGAGAGTCGATTGCAAAAATTGCTCGTAGGAGCTCGATTTGTGCAAGTTCTGAAGGAGGTTCAGATTCTACTTATCCAATGGAAGCATCTTCTGTTTGTGCCTCAGCTGCTTCTCCTAGAGCTAAATTTGAATATAATACACTTGTTTCTGCAAGTTATTTCTTCGGTTTAGCTCGTGCTGATCCTGTATCAGCATCTTTTCTTGTGCCTCAACTGATTCTTTTGGTGACTGAACGTAGTAGACATATCTGCAAGTTCTTTTGTAGGTTGAACTGGTGCAGAATTCGAATTATCATCTTCTATAGCCAATTCTGCCTGAAAAGATTGCGAGACTCGTCGTGTTAGACGTGTTTCTGCAAGTTCTTTTGAAATTTGAAATGGTTCAGATCATCATCTTCTGTTCGTACCTTAACGCCTTCCTCTATAGCCATTTCCGCCTGATTATTTTGAGAAACTCATCGTAATAGACTTGTTTCTTGAAGTTCTTTTGGAGTGTTAGACTATCTAGTTGAGTAACTGCGACTCGCATATCTGTTTCTTCTAGTTCTCTAGGAATTGTAGCTCGTTCTGATCAATTAGAAGCATATTCTGTGTTTATGTTACCTCTGCAGCCTTTTCTGCGAGATCCGATTGCAAAAATTGCTCGTAGGAGCTCGATTTCTTCAAGTTCTAAAGGAGGTTCAGATTCTACTTTTCCAATGGAAGCATCTTCTGTTTGTGCCTCAGCTTGAACATGATACACTTGTTTCTGCAAGTTATTTCTTCGTTTCAACTCGTGCTGATCCTGTATCAGCATCTTCTCTTGTGCCTCACCTGATTCTTTTGGTGACTGAACGTATTAGACAAGTTCTTTTGTAGGTTGAACTGGTGCAGAATCCGAAGCATCATCTTCTATAGCCAATTCTGCCTGAAAAGATTGCGAGACTCGTCGTGTTAGACTTGTTTCTGCAAGTACTTTTGAAGTTTTAAATGGTTCAGATCATCATCTTCTGTTCGTACCTTAACGCCTTCCTCTATAGCCATTTCCGCCCGATTATTTTGAAAACTCATCGTGTTAGACTTGGTTCTTGAAGTTCTTTTGTAGTGTGAGCCTATCTAATTGAGTAACTGCGTCTCGCACATCTGTTTCTTCTAGTTCTCTAGGAATTTTAGCTCATGCTGATCAACTAGAAGCATATTCTGTGTTTATCTTACCTCTGCAGCCTTTTGTGCGAGAGTCGATTGCAAAAATTGCTCGTAGGAGCTCGATTTGTGCAAGTTCTGAAGGAGGTTCAGATTCTACTTATCCAATGGAAGCATCTTCTGTTTGTGCCTCAGCTGCTTCTCCTAGAGCTAAATTTGAATATAATACACTTGTTTCTGCAAGTTATTTCTTCGGTTTAGCTCGTGCTGATCCTGTATCAGCATCTTTTCTTGTGCCTCAACTGATTCTTTTGGTGACTGAACGTAGTAGACATATCTGCAAGTTCTTTTGTAGGTTGAACTGGTGCAGAATCCGAAGCATCATCTTCTATAGCCAATTCTGCCTGAAAAGATTGCGAGACTCGTCGTGTTAGACTTGTTTCTGCAAGTTCTTTTGAAGTTTGAAATGGTTCAGATCATCATCTTCTGTTCGTACCTTAATGCCTTCCTCTATAGCCATTTCCGCCCGATTATTTTGAGAAACTCATCGTGTTAGACTTGGTTCTTGAAGTTCTTTTGGAATGTGAGCCTATCTAATTGAGTAACTGCGTCTCCCACATCTGTTTCTTCTAGTTCTCTAGGAATTTTAGCGCATGCTTATCAACTAGAAGCATATTCTGTGTTTATCTTACCTCTGCAGCCTTTTGTGCGAGATCCGATTGCAAAAATTGCTCGTAGGAGCTCGATTTCTTCAAGTTCTAAAGGAGGTTCAGATTCTACTTTTCCAATGGAAGCATCTTCTGTTTGTGCCTCAGCTTGAACATGATACACTTGTTTCTGCAAGTTATTTCTTCGTTTCAACTCGTGCTGATCCTGTATCAGCATCTTCTCTTGTGCCTCACCTGATTCTTTTGGTGACTGAACGTATTAGACAAGTTCTTTTGTAGGTTGAACTGGTGCAGAATCCGAAGCATCATCTTCTATAGCCAATTCTGCCTGAAAAGATTGCGAGACTCGTCGTGTTAGACTTGTTTCTGCAAGTACTTTTGAAGTTTTAAATGGTTCAGATCATCATCTTCTGTTCGTACCTTAACGCCTTCCTCTATAGCCATTTCCGCCCGATTATTTTGAAAACTCATCGTGTTAGACTTGGTTCTTGAAGTTCTTTTGGAGTGTGAGCCTATCTAATTGAGTAACTGCGTCTCGCACATCTGTTTCTTCTAGTTCTCTAGGAATTTTAGCTCATGCTGATCAACTAGAAGCATATTCTGTGTTTATCTTACCTCTGCAGCCTTTTGTGCGAGAGTCGATTGCAAAAATTGCTCGTAGGAGCTCGATTTGTACAAGTTCTGAAGGAGGTTCAGATTCTACTTATCCAATGGAAGCATCTTCTGTTTGTGCCTCAGCTGCTTCTCCTAGAGCTAAATTTGAATATAATACACTTGTTTCTGCAAGTTATTTCTTCGGTTTAGCTCGTGCTGATCCTGTATCAGCATCTTTTCTTGTGCCTCAACTGATTCTTTTGGTGACTGAACGTAGTAGACATATCTGCAAGTTCTTTTGTAGGTTGAACTGGTGCAGAATCCGAATTATCATCTTCTATAGCCAATTCTGCCTGAAAAGATTGCGAGACTCGTCGTGTTAGACGTGTTTCTGCAAGTTCTTTTGAAATTTGAAATGGTTCAGATCATCATCTTCTGTTCGTACCTTAACGCCTTCCTCTATAGCCATTTCCGCCTGATTATTTTGAGAAACTCATCGTAATAGACTTGTTTCTTGAAGTTCTTTTGGAGTGTTAGACTATCTAGTTGAGTAACTGCGACTCGCATATCTGTTTCTTCTAGTTCTCTAGGAATTGTAGCTCGTTCTGATCAATTAGAAGCATATTCTGTGTTTATGTTACCTCTACAGCCTTTTCTGCGAGATCCGATTGCAAAAATTGCTCGTAGGAGCTCGATTTCGGCAAGTTCTGAAGGATGTTCAGATTCTACTTTTCCAATGGAAGCATCTTCTGTTTGTGCCTCAGCTTGAACATGATACACTTGTTTCTGCAAGTTATTTCTTCATTTCAGCTCGTGCTGATCTTGTATCAGCATCTTTTCTTGTGCCTCACCTGATTCTTTTGGTGACTGAACGTATTAGACACATCTGCAAGTTCTTTTGTAGGTTGAACTGGTTCAGAATCCGAATCATCATCTTCTATAGCCAATTCTGCCTGAAAAGATTGCGAGACTCGTCGTGTAAGACTTGTTTCTGCAAGTTCTTTTGGAGTTTGAAATGGTTCAGATCCACATCTTCTGTTTGTACCTTAACGCCTTCCTCTATAGCCATTTCCGCCTGATAAGTTTGAGAAACTCATCGTGTTAGACTAGATTCTTGAAATTCTTTTGGAGTTTGAGCCTATCTAGTTGAGTAACTGCGTCTCGCACATCTGTTTCTTCTAGTTCTCTAGGAATTTTAGCTCATGCTGATCAACTAGAAGCATATTCTGTGTTTATCTTACGTCTGCAGCCTTTTCTGCGAGATCCGATAGCAAAAATTGCTCGTAGGAGCTCGATTTCTGCAAGTTCTGAAGGAGGTTCAGATTCTACTTATCCAATGGCAGCATCTTCTTTTTGTGCCTCAGCTTGAACATGATAGACTTGTTTCTGCAAGTTATTTCTTCGGTTTAGCTCGTGCTGATCCTGTATCAGCATCTTTTCTTGTGCCTCAACTGATTCTTTTGGTGACTGAACGTAGTAGACATATCTGGAAGTTCTTTTGTAGGTTGAACTGGTGCAGAATCCGAATTATCGTCTTCTATAGCCAATTCTGCCTGAAAAGATTGCGAGACTCGTCGTGTTAGACGTGTTTCTGCAAGTTCTTTTGAAATTTGAAATGGTTCAGATCATCATCTTCTGTTCGTACCTTAACGCCTTCCTCTATAGTCATTTCCGCCTGATTATTTTGAGAAACTCATCGTAATAGACTTGTTTCTGGAAGTTCTTTTGGAGTGTGAGACTATCTAGTTGAGTAACTGCGACTCGCATATCTGTTTCTTCTAGTTCTCTAGGAATTGTAGCTCGTTCTGATCAATTAGAAGAATATTCTGTGTTTATCTTACCTCTGCAGCCTTTTCTGCGAGATCCGATTGCAAAAATTGCTCGTAGGAGCTCGATTTCTGCAAGTTCTGAAGGATGTTCAGATTCTACTTTTCCAATGGAAGCATCTTCTGTTTGTGCCTCAGCTTGAACATGATACACTTGTTTCTGCAAGTTATTTCTTCATTTCAGCTCGTGCTGATCCTGTATCAGCATCTTCTCTTGTGCCTCACCTGATTCTTTTGGTGACTGAACGTATTAGACACATCTGCAAGTTCTTTTGTAGGTTGAACTGGTTCAGAATCCGAATCATCATCTTCTATAGCCAATTCTGCCTGAAAAGATTGCGAGACTCGTCGTGTAAGACTTGTTTCTGCAAGTTCTTTTGGAGTTTGAAATGGTTCAGATCCACATCTTCTGTTTGTACCTTAACGCCTTCCTCTATAGCCATTTCCGCCTGATTAGTTTGAGAAACTCATCGTGTTAGACTTGATTCTTGAAGTTCTTTTGGAGTGTGGGCCTATCTAGTTGAGTAACTGCGTCTCGCACATCTGTTTCTTCTAGTTCTCTAGGAATTTTAGCTCATGCTGATCAACTAGTAGCATATTCTGTGTTTATCTTACGTCTGCAGCCTTTTCTGCGAGATCCGATAGCAAAAATTGCTCGTAGGAGCTCGATGTCTGCAAGTTCTGAAGGAGGTTCAGATTCTACTTTTCCAATGGAAGCATCTTCTGTTTGTGCCTCAGCTTGAACATGATACACTTGTTTCTGCAAGTTATTTCTTCGTTTCAGCTCGTGCTGATCCTGTATCAGCATCTTCTCTTGTGCCTCACCTGATTCTTTTGGTGACTGAACGTATTAGACATATCTGCAAGTTCTTTTGTAGGTTGAACTGGTTCAGAATCCGAATCATCATCTTCTATAGCCA
Source organism: Cepaea hortensis (assembly GCA_963921405.1). Taxonomy (NCBI): domain Eukaryota; kingdom Metazoa; phylum Mollusca; class Gastropoda; order Stylommatophora; family Helicidae; genus Cepaea; species Cepaea hortensis. The sequence continues at coordinate 81,821,183 of OY992884.1, read as the reverse complement.
ATTCTGCCTGAAAAGATTGCGAGACTCGTCGTGTTAGACGTGTTTCTGCAAGTTCTTTTGAAGTTTGAAATGATTCAGATCATCATCTTCTGTTCGTACCTTAACGCCTTCCTCTATAGCCATTTCCGCCTGATTATTTTGAGAAACTCATCGTAATAGACTTGTTTCTTGAAGTTCTTTTGGAGTGTGAGACTATCTAGTTGAGTAACTGCGACTCGCATATCTGTTTCTTCTAGTTCTCTAGGAATTGTAGCTCGTTCTGATCAATTAGAAGCATATTCTGTGTTTATGTTACCTCTGCAGCCTTTTCTGCGAGATCCGATTGCAAAAATTGCTCGTAGGAGCTCGATTTCGGCAAGTTCTGAAGGATGTTCAGATTCTACTTTTCCAATGGAAGCATCTTCTGTTTGTGCCTCAGCTTGAACATGATACACTTGTTTCTGCAAGTTATTTCTTCATTTCAGCTCGTGCTGATCTTGTATCAGCATCTTTTCTTGTGCCTCACCTGATTCTTTTGGTGACTGAACGTATTAGACACATCTGCAAGTTCTTTTGTAGGTTGAACTGGTTCAGAATCCGAATCATCATCTTCTATAGCCAATTCTGCCTGAAAAGATTGCGAGACTCGTCGTGTAAGACTTGTTTCTGCAAGTTCTTTTGGAGTTTGAAATGGTTCAGATCCACATCTTCTGTTTGTACCTTAACGCCTTCCTCTATAGCCATTTCCGCCTGATTAGTTTGAGAAACTCATCGTGTTAGACTTGATTCTTGAAGTTCTTTTGGAGTGTGAGCCTATCTAGTTGAGTAACTGCGTCTCGCACATCTGTTTCTTCTAGTTCTCTAGGAATTTTAGCTCATGCTGATCAACTAGAAGCATATTCTGTGTTTATCTTACGTCTGCAGCCTTTTCTGCGAGATCCGATAGCAAAAATTGCTCGTAGGAGCTCGATTTCTGCAAGTTCTGAAGGAGGTTCAGATTCTACTTTTCCAATGGAAGCATCTTCTGTTTGTGCCTCAGCTTGAACATGATACACTTGTTTCTGCAAGTTATTTCTTCATTTGAGCTCGTGCTGATCTTGTATCAGCATCTTTTCTTGTGCCTCACCTGATTCTTTTGGTGACTGAACGTATTAGACACATCTGCAAGTTCTTTTGTAGGTTGAACTGGTTCAGAATCCGAATCATCATCTTCTATAGCCAATTCTGCCTGAAAAGATTGCGAGACTCGTCGTGTTAGACGTGTTTCTGCAAGTTCTTTTGAAATTTGAAATGGTTCAGATCATCATCTTCTGTTCGTACCTTAACGCCTTCCTCTATAGTCATTTCCGCCTGATTATTTTGAGAAACTCATCGTAATAGACTTGTTTCTTGAAGTTCTTTTGGAGTGTGAGACTATCTAGTTGAGTAACTGCGACTCGCATATCTGTTTCTTCTAGTTCTCTAGGAATTGTAGCTCGTTCTGATCAACTAGAAGCATATTCTGTGTTTATCTTACGTCTGCAGCCTTTTCTGCGAGATCCGATAGCAAAAATTGCTCGTAGGAGCTCGATTTCTGCAAGTTCTGAAGGAGGTTCAGATTCTACTTATCCAATGGCAGCATCTTCTGTTTGTGCCTCAGCTTGAACATGATAGACTTGTTTCTGCAAGTTATTTCTTCGTTTCAGCTCGTGCTGATCCTGTATCAGCATCTTCTCTTGTGCCTCAACTGATTCTTTTGGTGACTGAACGTAGTAGACATATCTGCAAGTTCTTTTGTAGGTTGAACTGGTGCAGAATCCGAAGCATCATCTTCTATAGCCAATTCTACCTGAAAAGATTGCGAGACTCGTCGTGTAAGACTTGTTTCTGCAAGTTCTTTTGGAGTTTGAAATGGTTCAGATCCACATCTTCTGTTTGTACCTTAACGCCTTCCTCTATAGCCATTTCCGCCTGATAAGTTTGAGAAACTCATCGTGTTAGACTAGATTCTTGAAGTTCTTTTGGAGTTTGAGCCTATCTAGTTGACTAACTGCGTCTCGCACATCTGTTTCTTCTAGTTCTCTAGGAATTTTAGCTCATGCTGATCAACTAGAAGCATATTCTGTGTTTATCTTACGTCTGCAGCCTTTTCTGCGAGATCCGATAGCAAAAATTGCTCGTAGGAGCTCGATTTCTGCAAGTTCTGAAGGAGGTTCAGATTCTACTTATCCAATGGCAGCATCTTCTGTTTGTGCCTCAGCTTGAACATGATAGACTTGTTTCTGCAAGTTATTTCTTCGGTTTAGCTCGTGCTGATCCTGTATCAGCATCTTTTCTTGTGCCTCAACTGATTCTTTTGGTGACTGAACGTAGTAGACATATCTGCAAGTTCTTTTGTAGGTTGAACTGGTGCAGAATCCGAAGCATCATCTTCTATAGCCAATTCTGCCTGAAAAGATTGCGAGACTCGTCGTGTTAGACTTGTTTCTGCAAGTTCTTTTGAAGTTTGAAATGGTTCAGATCATCATCTTCTGTTCGTACCTTAATGCCTTCCTCTATAGCCATTTCCGCCCGATTATTTTGAGAAACTCATCGTGTTAGACTTGGTTCTTGAAGTTCTTTTGGAATGTGAGCCTATCTAATTGAGTAACTGCGTCTCCCACATCTGTTTCTTCTAGTTCTCTAGGAATTTTAGCGCATGCTTATCAACTAGAAGCATATTCTGTGTTTATCTTACCTCTGCAGCCTTTTGTGCGAGATCCGATTGCAAAAATTGCTCGTAGGAGCTCGATTTCTTCAAGTTCTAAAGGAGGTTCAGATTCTACTTTTCCAATGGAAGCATCTTCTGTTTGTGCCTCAGCTTGAACATGATACACTTGTTTCTGCAAGTTATTTCTTCGTTTCAACTCGTGCTGATCCTGTATCAGCATCTTCTCTTGTGCCTCACCTGATTCTTTTGGTGACTGAACGTATTAGACAAGTTCTTTTGTAGGTTGAACTGGTGCAGAATCCGAAGCATCATCTTCTATAGCCAATTCTGCCTGAAAAGATTGCGAGACTCGTCGTGTTAGACTTGTTTCTGCAAGTACTTTTGAAGTTTTAAATGGTTCAGATCATCATCTTCTGTTCGTACCTTAACGCCTTCCTCTATAGCCATTTCCGCCCGATTATTTTGAAAACTCATCGTGTTAGACTTGGTTCTTGAAGTTCTTTTGGAGTGTGAGCCTATCTAATTGAGTAACTGCGTCTCGCACATCTGTTTCTTCTAGTTCTCTAGGAATTTTAGCTCATGCTGATCAACTAGAAGCATATTCTGTGTTTATCTTACCTCTGCAGCCTTTTGTGCGAGAGTCGATTGCAAAAATTGCTCGTAGGAGCTCGATTTCTGCAAGTTCTGAAGGAGGTTCAGATTCTACTTATCCAATGGAAGCATCTTCTGTTTGTGCCTCAGCTGCTTCTCCTAGAGCTAAATTTGAATATAATACACTTGTTTCTGCAAGTTATTTCTTCGGTTTAGCTCGTGCTGATCCTGTATCAGCATCTTTTCTTGTGCCTCAACTGATTCTTTTGGTGACTGAACGTAGTAGACATATCTGCAAGTTCTTTTGTAGGTTGAACTGGTGCAGAATCCGAATTATCATCTTCTATAGCCAATTCTGCCTGAAAAGATTGCGAGACTCGTCGTGTTAGACGTGTTTCTGCAAGTTCTTTTGAAATTTGAAATGGTTCAGATCATCATCTTCTGTTCGTACCTTAACGCCTTCCTCTATAGCCATTTCCGCCTGATTATTTTGAGAAACTCATCGTAATAGACTTGTTTCTTGAAGTTCTTTTGGAGTGTTAGACTATCTAGTTGAGTAACTGCGACTCGCATATCTGTTTCTTCTAGTTCTCTAGGAATTGTAGCTCGTTCTGATCAATTAGAAGCATATTCTGTGTTTATGTTACCTCTGCAGCCTTTTCTGCGAGATCCGATTGCAAAAATTGCTCGTAGGAGCTCGATTTCGGCAAGTTCTGAAGGATGTTCAGATTCTACTTTTCCAATGGAAGCATCTTCTGTTTGTGCCTCAGCTTGAACATGATACACTTGTTTCTGCAAGTTATTTCTTCATTTCAGCTCGTGCTGATCTTGTATCAGCATCTTTTCTTGTGCCTCACCTGATTCTTTTGGTGACTGAACGTATTAGACACATCTGCAAGTTCTTTTGTAGGTTGAACTGGTTCAGAATCCGAATCATCATCTTCTATAGCCAATTCTGCCTGAAAAGATTGCGAGACTCGTCGTGTAAGACTTGTTTCTGCAAGTTCTTTTGGAGTTTGAAATGGTTCAGATCCACATCTTCTGTTTGTACCTTAACGCCTTCCTCTATAGCCATTTCCGCCTGATAAGTTTGAGAAACTCATCGTGTTAGACTAGATTCTTGAAATTCTTTTGGAGTTTGAGCCTATCTAGTTGAGTAACTGCGTCTCGCACATCTGTTTCTTCTAGTTCTCTAGGAATTTTAGCTCATGCTGATCAACTAGAAGCATATTCTGTGTTTATCTTACGTCTGCAGCCTTTTCTGCGAGATCCGATAGCAAAAATTGCTCGTAGGAGCTCGATTTCTGCAAGTTCTGAAGGAGGTTCAGATTCTACTTATCCAATGGCAGCATCTTCTGTTTGTGCCTCAGCTTGAACATGATAGACTTGTTTCTGCAAGTTATTTCTTCGTTTCAGCTCGTGCTGATCCTGTATCAGCATCTTCTCTTGTGCCTCAACTGATTCTTTTGGTGACTGAACGTAGTAGACATATCTGCAAGTTCTTTTGTAGGTTGAACTGGTGCAGAATCCGAAGCATCATCTTCTATAGCCAATTCTGCCTGAAAAGATTGCGAGACTCGTCGAGTTAGACGTGTTTCTGCAAGTTCTTTTGAAGTTTGAAATGATTCAGATCATCATCTTCTGTTCGTACCTTAACGCCTTCCTCTATAGCCATTTCCGCCTGATTATTTTGAGAAACTCATCGTAATAGACTTGTTTCTTGAAGTTCTTTTGGAGTGTGAGACTATCTAGTTGAGTAACTGCGACTCGCATATCTGTTTCTTCTAGTTCTCTAGGAATTTTAGCTCGTTCTGATCAACTAGAAGCATATTCTGTGTTTTATCTTACCTCTGCAGCCTTTTCTGCGAGATCCGATTGCAAAAATTGCTCGTAGGAGCTCGATTTCTGCAAGTTCTGAAGGAGGTTCAGATTCTACTTTTCCAATGGAAGCATCTTCTGTTTGTGCCTCAGCTTGAACATGATACACTTGTTTCTGCAAGTTATTTCTTCATTTCAGCTCGTGCTGATCTTGTATCAGCATCTTTTCTTGTGCCTCACCTGATTCTTTTGGTGACTGAACGTATTAGACACATCTGCAAGTTCTTTTGTAGGTTGAACTGGTTCAGAATCCGAATCATCATCTTCTATAGCCAATTCTGCCTGAAAAGATTGCGAGACTCGTCGTGTAAGACTTGTTTCTGCAAGTTCTTTTGGAGTTTGAAATGGTTCAGATCATCATCTTCTGTTTGTACCTTAACGCCTTCCTCTATAGCCATTTCCGCCTGATAAGTTTGAGAAACTCATCGTGTTAGACTTGATTCTTGAAGTTCTTTTGGAGTTTTAGCCTATCTAGTTGAGTAACTGCGTCTCGCACATCTGTTTCTTCTAGTTCTCTAGGAATTTTAGCTCATGCTGATCAACTAGAAGCATATTCTGTGTTTATCTTACGTCTGCAGCCTTTTCTGCGAGATCCGATAGCAAAAATTGCTCGTAGGAGCTCGATTTCTGCAAGTTCTGAAGGAGGTTCAGATTCTACTTATCCAATGGCAGCATCTTCTTTTTGTGCCTCAGCTTGAACATGATAGACTTGTTTCTGCAAGTTATTTCTTCGGTTTAGCTCGTGCTGATCCTGTATCAGCATCTTTTCTTGTGCCTCAACTGATTCTTTTGGTGACTGAACGTAGTAGACATATCTGGAAGTTCTTTTGTAGGTTGAACTGGTGCAGAATCCGAATTATCGTCTTCTATAGCCAATTCTGCCTGAAAAGATTGCGAGACTCGTCGTGTTAGACGTGTTTCTGCAAGTTCTTTTGAAATTTGAAATGGTTCAGATCATCATCTTCTGTTCGTACCTTAACGCCTTCCTCTATAGTCATTTCCGCCTGATTATTTTGAGAAACTCATCGTAATAGACTTGTTTCTGGAAGTTCTTTTGGAGTGTGAGACTATCTAGTTGAGTAACTGCGACTCGCATATCTGTTTCTTCTAGTTCTCTAGGAATTGTAGCTCGTTCTGATCAATTAGAAGAATATTCTGTGTTTATCTTACCTCTGCAGCCTTTTCTGCGAGATCCGATTGCAAAAATTGCTCGTAGGAGCTCGATTTCTGCAAGTTCTGAAGGATGTTCAGATTCTACTTTTCCAATGGAAGCATCTTCTGTTTGTGCCTCAGCTTGAACATGATACACTTGTTTCTGCAAGTTATTTCTTCATTTCAGCTCGTGCTGATCCTGTATCAGCATCTTCTCTTGTGCCTCACCTGATTCTTTTGGTGACTGAACGTATTAGACACATCTGCAAGTTCTTTTGTAGGTTGAACTGGTTCAGAATCCGAATCATCATCTTCTATAGCCAATTCTGCCTGAAAAGATTGCGAGACTCGTCGTGTAAGACTTGTTTCTGCAAGTTCTTTTGGAGTTTGAAATGGTTCAGATCCACATCTTCTGTTTGTACCTTAACGCCTTCCTCTATAGCCATTTCCGCCTGATTAGTTTGAGAAACTCATCGTGTTAGACTTGATTCTTGAAGTTCTTTTGGAGTGTGGGCCTATCTAGTTGAGTAACTGCGTCTCGCACATCTGTTTCTTCTAGTTCTCTAGGAATTTTAGCTCATGCTGATCAACTAGTAGCATATTCTGTGTTTATCTTACGTCTGCAGCCTTTTCTGCGAGATCCGATAGCAAAAATTGCTCGTAGGAGCTCGATGTCTGCAAGTTCTGAAGGAGGTTCAGATTCTACTTTTCCAATGGAAGCATCTTCTGTTTGTGCCTCAGCTTGAACATGATACACTTGTTTCTGCAAGTTATTTCTTCGTTTCAGCTCGTGCTGATCCTGTATCAGCATCTTCTCTTGTGCCTCACCTGATTCTTTTGGTGACTGAACGTATTAGACATATCTGCAAGTTCTTTTGTAGGTTGAACTGGTTCAGAATCCGAATCATCATCTTCTATAGCCAATTCTGCCTGAAAAGATTGCGAGACTCGTCGTGTTAGACGTGTTTCTGCAAGTTCTTTTGAAGTTTGAAATGATTCAGATCATCATCTTCTGTTCGTACCTTAACGCCTTCCTCTATAGCCATTTCCGCCTGATTATTTTGAGAAACTCATCGTAATAGACTTGTTTCTTGAAGTTCTTTTGGAGTGTGAGACTATCTAGTTGAGTAACTGCGACTCGCATATCTGTTTCTTCTAGTTCTCTAGGAATTGTAGCTCGTTCTGATCAATTAGAAGCATATTCTGTGTTTATGTTACCTCTGCAGCCTTTTCTGCGAGATCCGATTGCAAAAATTGCTCGTAGGAGCTCGATTTCGGCAAGTTCTGAAGGATGTTCAGATTCTACTTTTCCAATGGAAGCATCTTCTGTTTGTGCCTCAGCTTGAACATGATACACTTGTTTCTGCAAGTTATTTCTTCATTTCAGCTCGTGCTGATCTTGTATCAGCATCTTTTCTTGTGCCTCACCTGATTCTTTTGGTGACTGAACGTATTAGACACATCTGCAAGTTCTTTTGTAGGTTGAACTGGTTCAGAATCCGAATCATCATCTTCTATAGCCAATTCTGCCTGAAAAGATTGCGAGACTCGTCGTGTAAGACTTGTTTCTGCAAGTTCTTTTGGAGTTTGAAATGGTTCAGATCCACATCTTCTGTTTGTACCTTAACGCCTTCCTCTATAGCCATTTCCGCCTGATTAGTTTGAGAAACTCATCGTGTTAGACTTGATTCTTGAAGTTCTTTTGGAGTGTGAGCCTATCTAGTTGAGTAACTGCGTCTCGCACATCTGTTTCTTCTAGTTCTCTAGGAATTTTAGCTCATGCTGATCAACTAGAAGCATATTCTGTGTTTATCTTACGTCTGCAGCCTTTTCTGCGAGATCCGATAGCAAAAATTGCTCGTAGGAGCTCGATTTCTGCAAGTTCTGAAGGAGGTTCAGATTCTACTTTTCCAATGGAAGCATCTTCTGTTTGTGCCTCAGCTTGAACATGATACACTTGTTTCTGCAAGTTATTTCTTCATTTGAGCTCGTGCTGATCTTGTATCAGCATCTTTTCTTGTGCCTCACCTGATTCTTTTGGTGACTGAACGTATTAGACACATCTGCAAGTTCTTTTGTAGGTTGAACTGGTTCAGAATCCGAATCATCATCTTCTATAGCCAATTCTGCCTGAAAAGATTGCGAGACTCGTCGTGTAAGACTTGTTTCTGCAAGTTCTTTTGGAGTTTGAAATGGTTCAGATCCACATCTTCTGTTTGTACCTTAACGCCTTCCTCTATAGCCATTTCCGCCTGATAAGTTTGAGAAACTCATCGTGTTAGACTTGATTCTTGAAGTTCTTTTGGAGTTTTAGCCTATCTAGTTGAGTAACTGCGTCTCGCACATCTGTTTCTTCTAGTTCTCTAGGAATTTTAGCTCATGCTGATCAACTAGAAGCATATTCTGTGTTTATCTTACGTCTGCAGCCTTTTCTGCGAGATCCGATAGCAAAAATTGCTCGTAGGAGCTCGATTTCTGCAAGTTCTGAAGGAGGTTCAGATTCTACTTTTCCAATGGAAGCATCTTCTGTTTGTGCCTCAGCTTGAACATGATACACTTGTTTCTGCAAGTTATTTCTTCATTTGAGCTCGTGCTGATCTTGTATCAGCATCTTTTCTTGTGCCTCACCTGATTCTTTTGGTGACTGAACGTATTAGACACATCTGCAAGTTCTTTTGTAGGTTGAACTGGTTCAGAATCCGAATCATCATCTTCTATAGCCAATTCTGCCTGAAAAGATTGCGAGACTCGTCGTGTTAGACGTGTTTCTGCAAGTTCTTTTGAAATTTGAAATGGTTCAGATCATCATCTTCTGTTCGTACCTTAACGCCTTCCTCTATAGTCATTTCCGCCTGATTATTTTGAGAAACTCATCGTAATAGACTTGTTTCTTGAAGTTCTTTTGGAGTGTGAGACTATCTAGATGAGTAACTGCGACTCGCATATCTGTTTCTTCTAGTTCTCTAGGAATTGTAGCTCGTTCTGATCAACTAGAAGCATATTCTGTGTTTATCTTACGTCTGCAGCCTTTTCTGCGAGATCCGATAGCAAAAATTGCTCGTAGGAGCTCGATTTCTGCAAGTTCTGAAGGAGGTTCAGATTCTACTTATCCAATGGCAGCATCTTCTGTTTGTGCCTCAGCTTGAACATGATAGACTTGTTTCTGCAAGTTATTTCTTCGTTTCAGCTCGTGCTGATCCTGTATCAGCATCTTCTCTTGTGCCTCAACTGATTCTTTTGGTGACTGAACGTAGTAGACATATCTGCAAGTTCTTTTGTAGGTTGAACTGGTGCAGAATCCGAAGCATCATCTTCTATAGCCAATTCTGCCTGAAAAGATTGCGAGACTCGTCGTGTAAGACTTGTTTCTGCAAGTTCTTTTGGAGTTTGAAATGGTTCAGATCCACATCTTCTGTTTGTACCTTAACGCCTTCCTCTATAGCCATTTCCGCCTGATAAGTTTGAGAAACTCATCGTGTTAGACTAGATTCTTGAAGTTCTTTTGGAGTTTGAGCCTATCTAGTTGACTAACTGCGTCTCGCACATCTGTTTCTTCTAGTTCTCTAGGAATTTTAGCTCATGCTGATCAACTAGAAGCATATTCTGTGTTTATCTTACGTCTGCAGCCTTTTCTGCGAGATCCGATAGCAAAAATTGCTCGTAGGAGCTCGATTTCTGCAAGTTCTGAAGGAGGTTCAGATTCTACTTATCCAATGGCAGCATCTTCTGTTTGTGCCTCAGCTTGAACATGATAGACTTGTTTCTGCAAATTATTTCTTCGTTTCAGCTCGTGCTGATCCTGTATCAGCATCTTCTCTTGTGCCTCAACTGATTCTTTTGGTGACTGAACGTAGTAGACATATCTGCAAGTTCTTTTGTAGGTTGAACTGGTGCAGAATCCGAAGCATCATCTTCTATAGCCAATTCTGCCTGAAAAGATTGCGAGACTCGTCGTGTAAGACTTGTTTCTGCAAGTTCTTTTGGAGTTTGAAATGGTTCAGATCCACATCTTCTGTTTGTACCTTAACGCCTTCCTCTATAGCCATTTCCGCCTGATTAGTTTGAGAAACTCATCGTGTTAGACTTGATTCTTGAAGTTCTTTTGGAGTGTGAGCCTATCTAGTTGAGTAACTGCGTCTCGCACATCTGTTTCTTCTAGTTCTCTAGGAATTTTAGCTCATGCTGATCAACTAGAAGCATATTCTGTGTTTATCTTACGTCTGCAGCCTTTTCTGCGAGATCCGATAGCAAAAATTGCTCGTAGGAGCTCGATTTCTGCAAGTTCTGAAGGAGGTTCAGATTCTACTTTTCCAATGGAAGCATCTTCTGTTTGTGCCTCAGCTTGAACATGATACACTTGTTTCTGCAAGTTATTTCTTCATTTGAGCTCGTGCTGATCTTGTATCAGCATCTTTTCTTGTGCCTCACCTGATTCTTTTGGTGACTGAACGTATTAGACACATCTGCAAGTTCTTTTGTAGGTTGAACTGGTTCAGAATCCGAATCATCATCTTCTATAGCCAATTCTGCCTGAAAAGATTGCGAGACTCGTCGTGTAAGACTTGTTTCTGCAAGTTCTTTTGGAGTTTGAAATGGTTCAGATCCACATCTTCTGTTTGTACCTTAACGCCTTCCTCTATAGCCATTTCCGCCTGATAAGTTTGAGAAAGTCATCGTGTTAGACTTGATTCTTGAAGTTCTTTTGGAGTTTTAGCCTATCTAGTTGAGTAACTGCGTCTCGCACATCTGTTTCTTCTAGTTCTCTAGGAATTTTAGCTCATGCTGATCAACTAGAAGCATATTCTGTGTTTATCTTACGTCTGCAGCCTTTTCTGCGAGATCCGATAGCAAAAATTGCTCGTAGGAGCTCGATTTCTGCAAGTTCTGAAGGAGGTTCAGATTCTACTTATCCAATGGCAGCATCTTCTGTTTGTGCCTCAGCTTGAACATGATAGACTTGTTTCTGCAAGTTATTTCTTCGGTTTAGCTCGTGCTGATCCTGTATCAGCATCTTTTCTTGTGCCTCAACTGATTCTTTTGGTGACTGAACGTAGTAGACATATCTGGAAGTTCTTTTGTAGGTTGAACTGGTGCAGAATCCGAATCATCATCTTCTATAGCCAATTCTGCCTGAAAAGATTGCGAGACTCGTCGTGTTAGACGTGTTTCTGCAAGTTCTTTTGAAATTTGAAATGGTTCAGATCATCATCTTCTGTTCGTACCTTAACGCCTTCCTCTATAGCCATTTCCGACTGATTATTTTGAGAAACTCATTGTAATAGACTTGTTTCTTGAAGTTCTTTTGGAGTGTGAGACTATCTAGTTGAGTAACTGCGACTCGCATATCTGTTTCTTCTAGTTCTCTAGGAATTGTAGCTCGTTCTGATCAACTAGAAGCATATTCTGTGTTTATCTTACCTCTGCAGCCTTTTCTGCGAGATCCTATTGCAAAAATTGCTCGTAGGAGCTCGATTTCTGCAAGTTCTGAAGGAGGTTCAGATTCTACTTTTCCAATGGAAGCATCTTCTGTTTGTGCCTCAGCTTGAACATGATACACTTGTTTCTGCAAGTTATTTCTTCATTTCAGCTCGTGCTGATCCTGTATCAGCATCTTCTCTTGTGCCTCACCTGATTCTTTTGGTGACTGAACGTATTAGACATATCTGCAAGTTCTTTTGTAGGTTGAACTGGTTTAGAATTCGAATCATCATCTTCTATAGCCAATTCTGTCTGAAAAGATTGCGAGACTCGTCGTGTAAGACTTGTTTCTGCAAGTTCTTTTGGAGTTTGAAATGATTCAGATCATCATCTTCTGTTCGTACCTTAACGCCTTCCTCTATAGCCATTTCCGCCTGATTAGTTTGAGAAACTCATCGTGTTAGACTTGATTCTTGAAGTTCTTTTGGAGTGTGAGCCTATCTAGTTGAGTAACTGCGTCTCGCACATCTGTTTCTTCTAGTTCTCTAGGAATTTTAGCTCATGCTGATCAACTAGAAGCATATTCTGTGTTTATCTTACGTCTGCAGCCTTTTCTGCGAGATCCGATAGCAAAAATTGCTCGTAGGAGCTCGATTTCTGCAAGTTCTGAAGGAGGTTCAGATTCTACTTATCCAATGGAAGCATCTTCTGTTTGTGCCTCAGCTTGAACATGATACACTTGTTTCTGCAAGTTATTTCTTCGTTTCAGCTCGTGCTGATCCTGTATCAGCATCTTCTCTTGTGCCTCAACTGATTCTTTTGGTGACTGAACGTAGTAGACATATCTGCAAGTTCTTTTGTAGGTTGAACTGGTGCAGAATCCGAATCCTTATCTTCTATAGCCAATTCTGCCTGAAAAGATTGCGAGACTCGTCGTGTAAGACTTGTTTCTGCAAGTTCTTTTGGAGTTTGAAATGGTTCAGATCATCATCTTCTGTTTGTACCTTAATACCTTCCTCTATAGCCATTTCCGCCTGATTCGTTTGAGAAACGCATCGTGTTAGACTTGTTTATTGAAGTTCTTTGGGAGTGTGAGCCTATCTAGTTGAGTAACTGCACATCTGTTTCTTCTAGTTCTCTAGGAATTTTAGCTCATGCTGATCAACTAGAAGCATATTCTGTGTTTATCTTACCTCTGCAGCCTTTTCTGCGAGATCCGATTGCAAAAATTGCACGTAGGAGCTCGATTTCTGCAAGTTCTGAAGGAGGTTCAGATTCTACTTATCCAATGGAAGCATCTTCTGTTTGTGCCTCAGCTTGAACATGATACACTTGTTTCTGCAAGTTATTTCTTCGTTTCAGCTCGTGCTGATCCTGTATCAGCATCTTCTCTTGTGCCTCAACTGATTCTTTTGGTGACTGAACGTAGTAGACATATCTGCAAGTTCTTTTGTAGGTTGAACTGGTGCAGAATCCGAATCATCATCTTCTATAGCCAATTCTGCCTGAAAAGATTGCGAGACTCGTCGTGTTAGACGTGTTTCTGCAAGTTCTTTTGAAATTTGAAATGGTTCAGATCATCATCTTCTGTTCGTACCTTAACGCCTTCTTCTATAGCCATTTCGGACTGATTATTTTGAGAAACTCATTGTAATAGTTTTGTTTCTTGAAGTTCTTTTGGAGTGTGAGACTATCTAGTTGAGTAACTGCGACTCGCATATCTGTTTCTTTTAGTTCTCTAGGAATTGTAGCTCGTTCTGATCAACTAGAAGCATATTCTGTGTTTATCTTACCCCTGCAGCCTTTTCTGTGAGATCCTATTGCAAAAATTGCTCGTAGGAGCTCGATTTCTGCAAGTTCTGAAGGAGGTTCAGATTCTACTTTTCCAATGGAAGCATCTTCTGTTTGTGCCTCAGCTTGAACATGATACACTTGTTTCTGCAAGTTATTTCTTCGTTTCAGCTCGTGCTGATCCTGTATCAGCATCTTCTCTTGTGCCTCAACTGATTCTTTTGGTGACTGAACGTAGTAGACATATCTGCAAGTTCTTTTGTAGGTTGAACTGGTGCAGAATCCGAATCATCATCTTCTATAGCCAATTCTGCCTGAAAAGATTGCGAGACTCGTCGTGTTAGACGTGTTTCTGCAAGTTCTTTTGAAATTTGAAATGGTTCAGATCATCATCTTCTGTTCGTACCTTAACGCCTTCCTCTATAGCCATTTCCGACTGATTATTTTGAGAAACTCATCGTAATAGACTTGTTTCTTGAAGTTCTTTTGGAGTGTGAGACTATCTAGTTGAGTAACTGCGACTCGCATATCTGTTTCTTCTAGTTCTCTAGGAATTGTAGCTCGTTCTGATCAACTAGAAGCATATTCTGTGTTTAATCTTACCTCTGCAGCCTTCTCTGCGAGATCCTATTGCAAAAATTGCTCGTAGGAGCTCGATTTCTGCAAGTTCTGAAGGAGGTTCAGATTCCACTTATCCAATGGAAGCATCTTCTGTTTGTGGCTCAGCTGCTTCTCCTAGAAATTTGAATATAATACACTTGTTTCTGCAAGTTATTTCTTCGGTTTAGCTCGTGCTGATCCTGTATCAGCATCTTCTCTTGTGCCTCAACTGATTCTTTTGGTGACTGAACGTAGTAGACATATCTGCAAGTTCTTTTGTAGGTTGAACTGGTGCAGAATCCGAATCATCATCTTCTATAGCCAATTCTGCCTGAAAAGATTGCGAGACTCGTCGTGTTAGACGTGTTTCTGCAAGTTCTTTTGAAATTTGAAATGGTTCAGATCATCATCTTCTGTTCGTACCTTAACGCCTTCCTCTATAGCCATTTCCGACTGATTATTTTGAGAAACTCATTGTAATAGACTTGTTTCTTGAAGTTCTTTTGGAGTGTGAGACTATCTAGTTGAGTAACTGCGACTCGCATATCTGTTTCTTCTAGTTCTCTAGGAATTGTAGCTCGTTCTGATCAACTAGAAGCATATTCTGTGTTTATCTTACCTCTGCAGCCTTTTCTGCGAGATCCTATTGCAAAAATTGCTCGTAGGAGCTCGATTTCTGCAAGTTCTGAAGGAGGTTCAGATTCTACTTTTCCAATGGAAGCATCTTCTGTTTGTGCCTCAGCTTGAACATGATACACTTGTTTCTGCAAGTTATTTCTTCATTTCAGCTCGTGCTGATCCTGTATCAGCATCTTCTCTTGTGCCTCACCTGATTCTTTTGGTGACTGAACGTATTAGACATATCTGCAAGTTCTTTTGTAGGTTGAACTGGTTTAGAATTCGAATCATCATCTTCTATAGCCAATTCTGTCTGAAAAGATTGCGAGACTCGTCGTGTAAGACTTGTTTCTGCAAGTTCTTTTGGAGTTTGAAATGATTCAGATCATCATCTTCTGTTCGTACCTTAACGCCTTCCTCTATAGCCATTTCCGCCTGATTATTTTGAGAAACTCATCGTGTTAGACTTGATTCTTGAAGTTCTTTTGGAGTGTGAGCCTATCTAGTTGAGTAACTGCGTCTCGCACATCTGTTTCTTCTAGTTCTCTAGGAATTTTAGCTCATGCTGATCAACTAGAAGCATATTCTGTGTTTATCTTACGTCTGCAGCCTTTTCTGCGAGATCCGATAGCAAAAATTGCTCGTAGGAGCTCGATTTCTGCAAGTTCTGAAGGAGGTTCAGATTCTACTTATCCAATGGAAGTATCTTCTGTTTGTGCCTCAGCTTGAACATGATACACTTGTTTCTGCAAGTTATTTCTTCGTATCAGCTCGTGCTGATCCTGTATCAGCATCTTCTCTTGTGCCTCAACTGATTCTTTTGGTGACTGAACGTAGTAGACATATCTGCAAGTTCTTTTGTAGGTTGAACTGGTGCAGAATCCGAAGCATCATCTTCTATATCCAATTCTGCCTGAAAAGATTGCGAGACTCGTCGTGTTAGACGTGTTTCTGCAAGTTCTTTTGAAGTTTGAAATGATTCAGATCATCATCTTCTGTTCGTACCTTAACGCCTTCCTCTATAGCCATTTCCGCCTGATTATTTTGAGAAACTCATCGTGTTAGACTTGGTTCTTGAAGTTCTTTTGGAGTGTGAGACTATCTAGTTGAGTAACTGCGACTCGCATATCTGTTTCTTCTAGTTCTCTAGGAATTGTAGCTCGTTCTGATCAACTAGAAGCATATTCTGTGTTTAATCTTACCTCTGCAGCCTTTTCTGCGAGATCCTATTGCAAAAATTGCTCGTAGGAGCTCGATTTCTGCAAGTTCTGAAGGAGGTTCAGATTCCACTTATCCAATGGAAGCATCTTCTGTTTGTGGCTCAGCTGCTTCTCCTAGAAATTTGAATATAATACACTTGTTTCTGCAAGTTATTTCTTCGGTTTAGCTCGTGCTGATCCTGTATCAGCATCTTCTCTTGTGCCTCAACTGATTCTTTTGGTGACTGAACGTAGTAGACATATCTGCAAGTTCTTTTGTAGGTTGAACTGGTGCAGAATCCGAATCATCATCTTCTATAGCCAATTCTGCCTGAAAAGATTGCGAGACTCGTCGTGTTAGACGTGTTTCTGCAAGTTCTTTTGAAATTTGAAATGGTTCAGATCATCATCTTCTGTTCGTACCTTAACGCCTTCCTCTATAGCCATTTCCGACTGATTATTTTGAGAAACTCATCGTAATAGACTTGTTTCTTGAAGTTCTTTTGGAGTGTGAGACTATCTAGTTGAGTAACTGCGACTCGCATATCTGTTTCTTTTAGTTCTCTAGGAATTGTAGCTCGTTCTGATCAACTAGAAGCATATTCTGTGTTTATCTTACCCCTGCAGCCTTTTCTGTGAGATCCTATTGCAAAAATTGCTCGTAGGAGCTCGATTTCTGCAAGTTCTGAAGGAGGTTCAGATTCTACTTTTCCAATGGAAGCATCTTCTGTTTGTGCCTCAGCTTGAACATGATACACTTGTTTCTGCAAGTTATTTCTTCGTTTCAGCTCGTGCTGATCCTGTATCAGCATCTTCTCTTGTGCCTCAACTGATTCTTTTGGTGACTGAACGTAGTAGACATATCTGCAAGTTCTTTTGTAGGTTGAACTGGTGCAGAATCCGAATCATCATCTTCTATAGCCAATTCTGCCTGAAAAGATTGCGAGACTCGTCGTGTTAGACGTGTTTCTGCAAGTTCTTTTGAAATTTGAAATGGTTCAGATCATCATCTTCTGTTCGTACCTTAACGCCTTCGTCTATAGCCATTTCCGACTGATTATTTTGAGAAACTCATCGTAATAGACTTGTTTCTTGAAGTTCTTTTGGAGTGTGAGACTATCTAGTTGAGTAACTGCGACTCGCATATCTGTTTCTTCTAGTTCTCTAGGAATTGTAGCTCGTTCTGATCAACTAGAAGCATATTCTGTGTTTAATCTTACCTCTGCAGCCTTTTCTGCGAGATCCTATTGCAAAAATTGCTCGTAGGAGCTCGATTTCTGTAAGTTCTGAAGGAGGTTCAGATTCCACTTATCCAATGGAAGCATCTTCTGTTTGTGCCTCAGCTTGAACATGATACACTTGTTTCTGCAAGTTATTTCTTCGTTTCAGCTCGTGCTGATCCTGTATCAGCATCTTCTCTTGTGCCTCAACTGATTCTTTTGGTGACTGAACGTAGTAGACATATCTGCAAGTTCTTTTGTAGGTTGAACTGGTGCAGAATCCGAATCATCATCTTCTATAGCCAATTCTGCCTGAAAAGATTGCGAGACTCGTCGTGTTAGACGTGTTTCTGCAAGTTCTTTTGAAGTTTGAAATGATTCAGATCATCATCTTCTGTTCGTACCTTAACGCCTTCCTCTATAGCCATTTCCGCCTGATTATTTTGAGAAACGCATCGTGTTAGACTT
Source organism: Cepaea hortensis (assembly GCA_963921405.1). Taxonomy (NCBI): domain Eukaryota; kingdom Metazoa; phylum Mollusca; class Gastropoda; order Stylommatophora; family Helicidae; genus Cepaea; species Cepaea hortensis. The sequence continues at coordinate 81,803,580 of OY992884.1, read as the reverse complement.
GGTTCTTGAAGTTCTTTTGGAGTGTGAGACTATCTAGTTGAGTAACTGCGACTCGCATATCTGTTTCTTCTAGTTCTCTAGGAATTGTAGCTCGTTCTGATCAACTAGAAGCATATTCTGTGTTTAATCTTACCTCTGCAGCCTTTTCTGCGAGATCCTATTGCAAAAATTGCTCGTAGGAGCTCGATTTCTGCAAGTTCTGAAGGAGGTTCAGATTCCACTTATCCAATGGAAGCATCTTCTGTTTGTGCCTCAGCTTGAACATGATACACTTGTTTCTGCAAGTTATTTCTTCGTTTCAGCTCGTGCTGATCCTGTATCAGCATCTTCTCTTGTGCCTCAACTGATTCTTTTGGTGACTGAACGTAGTAGACATATCTGCAAGTTCTTTTGTAGGTTGAACTGGTGCAGAATCCGAATCATCATCTTCTATAGCCAATTCTGCCTGAAAAGATTGCGAGACTCGTCGTGTTAGACGTGTTTCTGCAAGTTCTTTTGAAATTTGAAATGGTTCAGATCATCATCTTCTGTTCGTACCTTAACGCCTTCCTCTATAGCCATTTCCGACTGATTATTTTGAGAAACTCATCGTAATAGACTTGTTTCTTGAAGTTCTTTTGGAGTGTGAGACTATCTAGTTGAGTAACTGCGACTCGCATATCTGTTTCTTTTAGTTCTCTAGGAATTGTAGCTCGTTCTGATCAACTAGAAGCATATTCTGTGTTTAATCTTACCTCTGCAGCCTTTTCTGCGAGATCCTATTGCAAAAATTGCTCGTAGGAGCTCGATTTCTGCAAGTTCTGAAGGAGGTTCAGATTCCACTTATCCAATGGAAGCATCTTCTGTTTGTGGCTCAGCTGCTTCTCCTAGAAATTTGAATATAATACACTTGTTTCTGCAAGTTATTTCTTCGGTTTAGCTCGTGCTGATCCTGTATCAGCATCTTCTCTTGTGCCTCAACTGATTCTTTTGGTAACTGAACGTAGTAGACATATCTGCAAGTTCTTTTGTAGGTTGAACTGGTGCAGAATCCGAATCATCATCTTCTATAGCCAATTCTGCCTGAAAAGATTGCGAGACTCGTCGTGTTAGACGTGTTTCTGCAAGTTCTTTTGAAATTTGAAATGGTTCAGATCATCATCTTCTGTTCGTACCTTAACGCCTTCCTCTATAGCCATTTCCGACTGATTATTTTGAGAAACTCATCGTAATAGACTTGTTTCTTGAAGTTCTTTTGGAGTGTGAGACTATCTAGTTGAGTAACTGCGACTCGCATATCTGTTTCTTTTAGTTCTCTAGGAATTGTAGCTCGTTCTGATCAACTAGAAGCATATTCTGTGTTTATCTTACCCCTGCAGCCTTTTCTGTGAGATCCTATTGCAAAAATTGCTCGTAGGAGCTCGATTTCTGCAAGTTCTGAAGGAGGTTCAGATTCTACTTTTCCAATGGAAGCATCTTCTGTTTGTGCCTCAGCTTGAACATGATACACTTGTTTCTGCAAGTTATTTCTTCGTTTCAGCTCGTGCTGATCCTGTATCAGCATCTTCTCTTGTGCCTCAACTGATTCTTTTGGTGACTGAACGTAGTAGACATATCTGCAAGTTCTTTTGTAGGTTGAACTGGTGCAGAATCCGAATCATCATCTTCTATAGCCAATTCTGCCTGAAAAGATTGCGAGACTCGTCGTGTTAGACGTGTTTCTGCAAGTTCTTTTGAAATTTGAAATGGTTCAGATCATCATCTTCTGTTCGTACCTTAACGCCTTCCTCTATAGCCATTTCCGACTGATTATTTTGAGAAACTCATCGTAATAGACTTGTTTCTTGAAGTTCTTTTGGAGTGTGAGACTATCTAGTTGAGTAACTGCGACTCGCATATCTGTTTCTTCTAGTTCTCTAGGAATTGTAGCTCGTTCTGATCAACTAGAAGCATATTCTGTGTTTAATCTTACCTCTGCAGCCTTTTCTGCGAGATCCTATTGCAAAAATTGCTCGTAGGAGCTCGATTTCTGCAAGTTCTGAAGGAGGTTCAGATTCTACTTATCCAATGGAAGCATCTTCTGTTTGTGGCTCAGCTGCTTCTCCTAGAAATTTGAATATAATACACTTGTTTCTGCAAGTTATTTCTTCGGTTTAGCTCGTGCTGATCCTGTATCAGCATCTTCTCTTGTGCCTCAACTGATTCTTTTGGTGACTGAACGTAGTAGACATATCTGCAAGTTCTTTTGTAGGTTGAACTGGTGCAGAATCCGAATCATCATCTTCTATAGCCAATTCTGCCTGAAAAGATTGCGAGACTCGTCGTGTTAGACGTGTTTCTGCAAGTTCTTTTGAAATTTGAAATGGTTCAGATCATCATCTTCTGTTCGTACCTTAACGCCTTCCTCTATAGCCATTTCCGACTGATTATTTTGAGAAACTCATTGTAATAGACTTGATTCTTGAAGTTCTTTTGGAGTGTGAGCCTATCTAGTTGAGTAACTGCGTCTCGCACATCTGTTTCTTCTAGTTCTCTAGGAATTTTAGCTCATGCTGATCAACTAGAAGCATATTCTGTGTTTATCTTACGTCTGCAGCCTTTTCTGCGAGATCCGATAGCAAAAATTGCTCGTAGGAGCTCGATTTCTGCAAGTTCTGAAGGAGGTTCAGATTCTACTTATCCAATGGAAGCATCTTCTGTTTGTGCCTCAGCTTGAACATGATACACTTGTTTCTGCAAGTTATTTCTTCGTTTCAGCTCATGCTGATCCTGTATCAGCATCTTCTCTTGTGCCTCAACTGATTCTTTTGGTGACTGAACGTAGTAGACATATCTGCAAGTTCTTTTGTAAGTTGAACTGGTGCAGAATCCGAATCATTATCTTCTATAGCCAATTCTGCCTGAAAAGATTGCGAGACTCGTCGTGTAAGACTTGTTTCTGCAAGTTCTTTTGGAGTTTGAAATGGTTCAGATCATCATCTTCTGTTTGTACCTTAATACCTTCCTCTATAGCCATTTCCGCCTGATTCGTTTGAGAAACGCATCGTGTTAGACTTGTTTCTTGAAGTTCTTTTGGAGTGTGAGACTATCTAGTTGAGTAACTGCGACTCGCATATCTGTTTCTTCTAGTTCTCTAGGAATTGTAGCTCGTTCTGATCAACTAGAAGCATATTCTGTGTTTAATCTTACCTCTGCAGCCTTTTCTGCGAGATCCTATTGCAAAAATTGCTCGTAGGAGCTCGATTTCTGCAAGTTCTGAAGGAGGTTCAGATTCTACTTTTCCAATGGAAGCATCTTCTGTTTGTGCCTCAGCTTGAACATGATACACTTGTTTCTGCAAGTTATTTCTTCGTTTCAGCTCGTGCTGATCCTGTATCAGCATCTTCTCTTGTGCCTCAACTGATTCTTTTGGTGACTGAACGTAGTAGACATATCTGCAAGTTCTTTTGTAGGTTGAACTGGTGCAGAATCCGAATCATCATCTTCTATAGCCAATTCTGCCTGAAAAGATTGCGAGACTCGTCGTGTTAGACGTGTTTCTGCAAGTTCTTTTGAAATTTGAAATGGTTCAGATCCTCATCTTCTGTTCGTACCTTAACGCCTTCCTCTATAGCCATTTCCGACTGATTATTTTGAGAAACTCATCGTAATAGACTTGTTTCTTGAAGTTCTTTTGGAGTGTGAGACTATCTAGTTGAGTAACTGCGACTCGCATATCTGTTTCTTCTAGTTCTCTAGGAATTGTAGCTCGTTCTGATCAACTAGAAGCATATTCTGTGTTTAATCTTACCTCTGCAGCCTTTTCTGCGAGATCCTATTGCAAAAATTGCTCGTAGGAGCTCGATTTCTGCAAGTTCTGAAGGAGGTTCAGATTCTACTTATCCAATGGAAGCATCTTCTGTTTGTGGCTCAGCTGCTTCTCCTAGAAAGTTGAATATAATACACTTGTTTCTGCAAGTTATTTCTTCGGTTTAGCTCGTGCTGATCCTGTATCAGCATCTTCTCTTGTGCCTCAACTGATTCTTTTGGTGACTGAACGTAGTAGACATATCTGCAAGTTCTTTTGTAGGTTGAACTGGTGCAGAATCCGAATCATCATCTTCTATAGCCAATTCTGCCTGAAAAGATTGCGAGACTCGTCGTGTTAGACGTGTTTCTGCAAGTTCTTTTGAAATTTGAAATGGTTCAGATCATCATCTTCTGTTCGTACCTTAACGCCTTCCTCTATAGCCATTTCCGACTGATTATTTTGAGAAACTCATTGTAATAGACTTGATTCTTGAAGTTCTTTTGGAGTGTGAGCCTATCTAGTTGAGTAACTGCGTCTCGCACATCTGTTTCTTCTAGTTCTCTAGGAATTGTAGCTCGTTCTGATCAACTAGAAGCATATTCTGTGTTTAATCTTACCTCTGCAGCCCTTTCTGCGAGATCCTATTGCAAAAATTGCTCGTAGGAGCTCGATTTCTGCAAGTTCTGAAGGAGGTTCAGATTCTACTTATCCAATGGAAGCATCTTCTGTTTGTGCCTCAGCTTGAACATGATACACTTGTTTCTGCAAGTTATTTCTTCGTTTCAGCTCGTGCTGATCCTGTATCAGCATCTTCTCTTGTGCCTCAACTGATTCTTTTGGTGACTGAACGTAGTAGACATATCTGCAAGTTCTTTTGTAGGTTGAACTGGTGCAGAATCCGAATCATTATCTTCTATAGCCAATTCTGCCTGAAAAGATTGCGAGACTCGTCGTGTAAGACTTGTTTCTGCAAGTTCTTTTGGAGTTTGAAATGGTTCAGATCATCATCTTCTGTTTGTACCTTAATACCTTCCTCTATAGCCATTTCCGCCTGATTCGTTTGAGAAACGCATCGTGTTAGACTTGTTTCTTGAAGTTCTTTGGGAGTGTGAGCCTATCTAGTTGAGTAACTGCGACTCGCATATCTGTTTCTTCTAGTTCTCTAGGAATTGTAGCTCGTTCTGATCAACTAGAAGCATATTCTGTGTTTAATCTTACCTCTGCAGCCTTTTCTGCGAGATCCTATTGCAAAAATTGCTCGTAGGAGCTCGATTTCTGCAAGTTCTGAAGGAGGTTCAGATTCCACTTATTCAATGGAAGCATCTTCTGTTTGTGCCTCAGCTTGAACATGATACACTTGTTTCTGCAAGTTATTTCTTCGTTTCAGCTCGTGCTGATCCTGTATCAGCATCTTCTCTTGTGCCTCAACTGATTCTTTTGGTGACTGAACGTAGTAGACATATCTGCAAGTTCTTTTGTAGGTTGAACTGGTGCAGAATCCGAATCATCATCTTCTATAGCCAATTCTGCCTGAAAAGATTGCGAGACTCGTCGTGTTAGACGTGTTTCTGCAAGTTCTTTTGAAATTTGAAATGGTTCAGATCATCATCTTCTGTTCGTACCTTAACGCCTTCCTCTATATCCATTTCCGACTGATTATTTTGAGAAACTCATCGTAATAGACTTGTTTCTTGAAGTTCTTTTGGAGTGTGAGACTATCTAGTTGAGTAACTGCGACTCGCATATCTGTTTCTTCTAGTTCTCTAGGAATTGTAGCTCGTTCTGATCAACTAGAAGCATATTCTGTGTTTAATCTTACCTCTGCAGCCTTTTCTGCGAGATCCTATTGCAAAAATTGCTCGTAGGAGCTCGATTTCTGCAAGTTCTGAAGGAGGTTCAGATTCTACTTATCCAATGGAAGCATCTTCTGTTTGTGGCTCAGCTGCTTCTCCTTGAAATTTGAATATAATACACTTGTTTCTGCAAGTTATTTCTTCGGTTTAGCTCGTGCTGATCCTGTATCAGCATCTTCTCTTGTGCCTCAACTGATTCTTTTGGTAACTGAACGTAGTAGACATATCTGCAAGTTCTTTTGTAGGTTGAACTGGTGCAGAATCCGAATCATCATCTTCTATAGCCAATTCTGCCTGAAAAGATTGCGAGACTCGTCGTGTTAGACGTGTTTCTGCAAGTTCTTTTGAAATTTGAAATGGTTCAGATCATCATCTTCTGTTCGTACCTTAACGCCTTCCTCTATAGCCATTTCGGACTGATTATTTTGAGAAACTCATTGTAATAGTTTTGTTTCTTGAAGTTCTTTTGGAGTGTGAGACTATCTAGTTGAGTAACTGCGACTCGCATATCTGTTTCTTTTAGTTCTCTAGGAATTGTAGCTCGTTCTGATCAACTAGAAGCATATTCTGTGTTTATCTTACCCCTGCAGCCTTTTCTGTGAGATCCTATTGCAAAAATTGCTCGTAGGAGCTCGATTTCTGCAAGTTCTGAAGGAGGTTCAGATTCTACTTTTCCAATGGAAGCATCTTCTGTTTGTGCCTCAGCTTGAACATGATACACTTGTTTCTGCAAGTTATTTCTTCGTTTCAGCTCGTGCTGATCCTGTATCAGCATCTTCTCTTGTGCCTCAACTGATTCTTTTGGTGACTGAACGTAGTAGACATATCTGCAAGTTCTTTTGTAGGTTGAACTGGTGCAGAATCCGAATCATCATCTTCTATAGCCAATTCTGCCTGAAAAGATTGCGAGACTCGTCGTGTTAGACGTGTTTCTGCAAGTTCTTTTGAAATTTGAAATGGTTCAGATCATCATCTTCTGTTCGTACCTTAACGCCTTCCTCTATAGCCATTTCCGACTGATTATTTTGAGAAACTCATCGTAATAGACTTGTTTCTTGAAGTTCTTTTGGAGTGTGAGACTATCTAGTTGAGTAACTGCGACTCGCATATCTGTTTCTTCTAGTTCTCTAGGAATTGTAGCTCGTTCTGATCAACTAGAAGCATATTCTGTGTTTAATCTTACCTCTGCAGCCTTTTCTGCGAGATCCTATTGCAGAAATTGCTCGTAGGAGCTCGATTTCTGCAAGTTCTGAAGGAGGTTCAGATTCCACTTATCCAATGGAAGCATCTTCTGTTTGTGCCTCAGCTTGAACATGATACACTTGTTTCTGCAAGTTATTTCTTCGTTTCAGCTCGTGCTGATCCTGTATCAGCATCTTCTCTTGTGCCTCAACTGATTCTTTTGGTGACTGAACGTAGTAGACATATCTGCAAGTTCTTTTGTAGGTTGAACTGGTGCAGAATCCGAATCATCATCTTCTATAGCCAATTCTGCCTGAAAAGATTGCGAGACTCGTCGTGTTAGACGTGTTTCTGCAAGTTCTTTTGAAATTTGAAATGGTTCAGATCATCATCTTCTGTTCGTACCTTAACGCCTTCCTCTATAGCCATTTCCGACTGATTATTTTGAGAAACTCATCGTAATAGACTTGTTTCTTGAAGTTCTTTTGGAGTGTGAGACTATCTAGTTGAGTAATTGCGACTCGCATATCTGTTTCTTTTAGTTCTCTAGGAATTGTAGCTCGTTCTGATCAACTAGAAGCATATTCTGTGTTTATCTTACCCCTGCAGCCTTTTCTGTTAGATCCTATTGCAAAAATTGCTCGTAGGAGCTCGATTTCTGCAAGTTCTGAAGGAGGTTCAGATTCTACTTTTCCAATGGAAGCATCTTCTGTTTGTGCCTCAGCTTGAACATGATACACTTGTTTCTGCAAGTTATTTCTTCGTTTCAGCTCGTGCTGATCCTGTATCAGCATCTTCTCTTGTGCCTCAACTGATTCTTTTGGTGACTGAACGTAGTAGACATATCTGCAAGTTCTTTTGTAGGTTGAACTGGTGCAGAATCCGAAGCATCATCTTCTATATCCAATTCTGCCTGAAAAGATTGCGAGACTCGTCGTGTTAGACGTGTTTCTGCAAGTTCTTTTGAAGTTTGAAATGATTCAGATCATCATCTTCTGTTCGTACCTTAACGCCTTCCTCTATAGCCATTTCCGCCTGATTATTTGGAGAAACTCATCGTGTTAGACTTGGTTCTTGAAGTTCTTTTGGAGTGTGAGACTATCTAGTTGAGTAACTGCGACTCGCATATCTGTTTCTTCTAGTTCTCTAGGAATTGTAGCTCGTTCTGATCAACTAGAAGCATATTCTGTGTTTAATCTTACATCTGCAGCCTTTTCTGCGAGATCCTATTGCAAAAATTGCTCGTAGGAGCTCGATTTCTGCAAGTTCTGAAGGAGGTTCAGATTCCACTTATCCAATGGAAGCATCTTCTGTTTGTGGCTCAGCTGCTTCTCCTAGAAATTTGAATATAATACACTTGTTTCTGCAAGTTATTTCTTCGGTTTAGCTCGTGCTGATCCTGTATCAGCATCTTCTCTTGTGCCTCAACTGATTCTTTTGGTGACTGAACGTAGTAGACATATCTGCAAGTTCTTTTGTAGGTTGAACTGGTGCAGAATCCGAATCATGATCTTCTATAGCCAATTCTGCCTGAAAAGATTGCGAGACTCGTCGTGTTAGACGTGTTTCTGCAAGTTCTTTTGAAATTTGAAATGGTTCAGATCATCATCTTCTGTTCGTACCTTAACGCCTTCCTCTATAGCCATTTCCGACTGATTATTTTGAGAAACTCATTGTAATAGACTTGTTTCTTGAAGTTCTTTTGGAGTGTGAGACTATCTAGTTGAGTAACTGCGACTCGCATATCTGTTTCTTCTAGTTCTCTAGGAATTGTAGCTCGTTCTGATCAACTAGAAGCATATTCTGTGTTTATCTTACCTCTGCAGCCTTTTCTGCGAGATCCTATTGCAAAAATTGCTCGTAGGAGCTCGATTTCTGCAAGTTCTGAAGGAGGTTCAGATTCTACTTTTCCAATGGAAGCATCTTCTGTTTGTGCCTCAGCTTGAACATGATACACTTGTTTCTGCAAGTTATTTCTTCATTTCAGCTCGTGCTGATCCTGTATCAGCATCTTCTCTTGTGCCTCACCTGATTGTTTTGGTGACTGAACGTATTAGACACATCTGCAAGTTCTTTTGTAGGTTGAACTGGTTCAGAATTCGAATCATCATCTTCTATAGCCAATTCTGTCTGAAAAGATTGCGAGACTCGTCGTGTAAGACTTGTTTCTGCAAGTTCTTTTGGAGTTTGAAATGATTCAGATCATCATCTTCTGTTCGTACCTTAACGCCTTCCTCTATAGCCATTTCCGCCTGATTAGTTTGAGAAACTCATCGTGTTAGACTTGATTCTTGAAGTTCTTTTGGAGTGTGAGCCTATCTAGTTGAGTAACTGCGTTTCGCACATCTGTTTCTTCTAGTTCTCTAGGAATTTTAGCTCATGCTGATCAACTAGAAGCATATTCTGTGTTTATCTTACGTCTGCAGCCTTTTCTGCGAGATCCGATAGCAAAAATTGCTCGTAGGAGCTCGATTTCTGCAAGTTCTGAAGGAGGTTCAGATTCTACTTATCCAATGGAAGCATCTTCTGTTTGTGCCTCAGCTTGAACATGATACACTTGTTTCTGCAAGTTATTTCTTCGTTTCAGCTCGTGCTGATCCTGTATCAGCATCTTCTCTTGTGCCTCAACTGATTCTTTTGGTGACTGAACGTAGTAGACATATCTGCAAGTTCTTTTGTAGGTTGAACTGGTGCAGAATCCGAATCATTATCTTCTATAGCCAATTCTGCCTGAAAAGATTGCGAGACTCGTCGTGTAAGACTTGTTTCTGCAAGTTCTTTTGGAGTTTGAAATGGTTCAGATCATCATCTTCTGTTTGTACCTTAATACCTTCCTCTATAGCCATTTCCGCCTGATTCGTTTGAGAAACGCATCGTGTTAGACTTGTTTCTTGAAGTTCTTTGGGAGTGTGAGCCTATCTAGTTGAGTAATTGCGACTCGCATATCTGTTTCTTTTAGTTCTCTAGGAATTGTAGCTCGTTCTGATCAACTAGAAGCATATTCTGTGTTTATCTTACCCCTGCAGCCTTTTCTGTTAGATCCTATTGCAAAAATTGCTCGTAGGAGCTCGATTTCTGCAAGTTCTGAAGGAGGTTCAGATTCTACTTTTCCAATGGAAGCATCTTCTGTTTGTGCCTCAGCTTGAACATGATACACTTGTTTCTGCAAGTTATTTCTTCGTTTCAGCTCGTGCTGATCCTGTATCAGCATCTTCTCTTGTGCCTCAACTGATTCTTTTGGTGACTGAACGTAGTAGACATATCTGCAAGTTCTTTTGTAGGTTGAACTGGTGCAGAATCCGAAGCATCATCTTCTATATCCAATTCTGCCTGAAAAGATTGCGAGACTCGTCGTGTTAGACGTGTTTCTGCAAGTTCTTTTGAAGTTTGAAATGATTCAGATCATCATCTTCTGTTCGTACCTTAACGCCTTCCTCTATAGCCATTTCCGCCTGATTATTTGGAGAAACTCATCGTGTTAGACTTGGTTCTTGAAGTTCTTTTGGAGTGTGAGACTATCTAGTTGAGTAACTGCGACTCGCATATCTGTTTCTTCTAGTTCTCTAGGAATTGTAGCTCGTTCTGATCAACTAGAAGCATATTCTGTGTTTAATCTTACATCTGCAGCCTTTTCTGCGAGATCCTATTGCAAAAATTGCTCGTAGGAGCTCGATTTCTGCAAGTTCTGAAGGAGGTTCAGATTCCACTTATCCAATGGAAGCATCTTCTGTTTGTGGCTCAGCTGCTTCTCCTAGAAATTTGAATATAATACACTTGTTTCTGCAAGTTATTTCTTCGGTTTAGCTCGTGCTGATCCTGTATCAGCATCTTCTCTTGTGCCTCAACTGATTCTTTTGGTGACTGAACGTAGTAGACATATCTGCAAGTTCTTTTGTAGGTTGAACTGGTGCAGAATCCGAATCATGATCTTCTATAGCCAATTCTGCCTGAAAAGATTGCGAGACTCGTCGTGTTAGACGTGTTTCTGCAAGTTCTTTTGAAATTTGAAATGGTTCAGATCATCATCTTCTGTTCGTACCTTAACGCCTTCCTCTATAGCCATTTCCGACTGATTATTTTGAGAAACTCATTGTAATAGACTTGTTTCTTGAAGTTCTTTTGGAGTGTGAGACTATCTAGTTGAGTAACTGCGACTCGCATATCTGTTTCTTCTAGTTCTCTAGGAATTGTAGCTCGTTCTGATCAACTAGAAGCATATTCTGTGTTTATCTTACCTCTGCAGCCTTTTCTGCGAGATCCTATTGCAAAAATTGCTCGTAGGAGCTCGATTTCTGCAAGTTCTGAAGGAGGTTCAGATTCTACTTTTCCAATGGAAGCATCTTCTGTTTGTGCCTCAGCTTGAACATGATACACTTGTTTCTGCAAGTTATTTCTTCATTTCAGCTCGTGCTGATCCTGTATCAGCATCTTCTCTTGTGCCTCACCTGATTGTTTTGGTGACTGAACGTATTAGACACATCTGCAAGTTCTTTTGTAGGTTGAACTGGTTCAGAATTCGAATCATCATCTTCTATAGCCAATTCTGTCTGAAAAGATTGCGAGACTCGTCGTGTAAGACTTGTTTCTGCAAGTTCTTTTGGAGTTTGAAATGATTCAGATCATCATCTTCTGTTCGTACCTTAACGCCTTCCTCTATAGCCATTTCCGCCTGATTAGTTTGAGAAACTCATCGTGTTAGACTTGATTCTTGAAGTTCTTTTGGAGTGTGAGCCTATCTAGTTGAGTAACTGCGTTTCGCACATCTGTTTCTTCTAGTTCTCTAGGAATTTTAGCTCATGCTGATCAACTAGAAGCATATTCTGTGTTTATCTTACGTCTGCAGCCTTTTCTGCGAGATCCGATAGCAAAAATTGCTCGTAGGAGCTCGATTTCTGCAAGTTCTGAAGGAGGTTCAGATTCTACTTATCCAATGGAAGCATCTTCTGTTTGTGCCTCAGCTTGAACATGATACACTTGTTTCTGCAAGTTATTTCTTCGTTTCAGCTCGTGCTGATCCTGTATCAGCATCTTCTCTTGTGCCTCAACTGATTCTTTTGGTGACTGAACGTAGTAGACATATCTGCAAGTTCTTTTGTAGGTTGAACTGGTGCAGAATCCGAATCATTATCTTCTATAGCCAATTCTGCCTGAAAAGATTGCGAGACTCGTCGTGTAAGACTTGTTTCTGCAAGTTCTTTTGGAGTTTGAAATGGTTCAGATCATCATCTTCTGTTTGTACCTTAATACCTTCCTCTATAGCCATTTCCGCCTGATTCGTTTGAGAAACGCATCGTGTTAGACTTGTTTCTTGAAGTTCTTTGGGAGTGTGAGCCTATCTAGTTGAGTAACTGCACATCTGTTTCTTCTAGTTCTCTAGGAATTTTAGCTCATGCTGATCAACTAGAAGCATATTCTGTGTTTATCTTACCTCTGCAGCCTTTTCTGCGAGATCCGATTGCAAAAATTGCACGTAGGAGCTCGATTTCTGCAAGTTCTGAAGGAGGTTCAGATTCTACTTATCCAATGGAAGCATCTTCTGTTTGTGCCTCAGCTTGAACATGATACACTTGTTTCTGCAAGTTATTTCTTCGTTTCAGCTCGTGCTGATCCTGTATCAGCATCTTCTCTTGTGCCTCAACTGATTCTTTTGGTGACTGAACGTAGTAGACATATCTGCAAGTTCTTTTGTAGGTTGAACTGGTGCAGAATCCGAATCATCATCTTCTATAGCCAATTCTGCCTGAAAAGATTGCGAGACTCGTCGTGTTAGACGTGTTTCTGCAAGTTCTTTTGAAATTTGAAATGGTTCAGATCATCATCTTCTGTTCGTACCTTAACGCCTTCCTCTATAGCCATTTCGGACTGATTATTTTGAGAAACTCATTGTAATAGTTTTGTTTCTTGAAGTTCTTTTGGAGTGTGAGACTATCTAGTTGAGTAACTGCGACTCGCATATCTGTTTCTTTTAGTTCTCTAGGAATTGTAGCTCGTTCTGATCAACTAGAAGCATATTCTGTGTTTATCTTACCCCTGCAGCCTTTTCTGTGAGATCCTATTGCAAAAATTGCTCGTAGGAGCTCGATTTCTGCAAGTTCTGAAGGAGGTTCAGATTCTACTTTTCCAATGGAAGCATCTTCTGTTTGTGCCTCAGCTTGAACATGATACACTTGTTTCTGCAAGTTATTTCTTCGTTTCAGCTCGTGCTGATCCTGTATCAGCATCTTCTCTTGTGCCTCAACTGATTCTTTTGGTGACTGAACGTAGTAGACATATCTGCAAGTTCTTTTGTAGGTTGAACTGGTGCAGAATCCGAATCATCATCTTCTATAGCCAATTCTGCCTGAAAAGATTGCGAGACTCGTCGTGTTAGACGTGTTTCTGCAAGTTCTTTTGAAATTTGAAATGGTTCAGATCATCATCTTCTGTTCGTACCTTAACGCCTTCCTCTATAGCCATTTCCGACTGATTATTTTGAGAAACTCATCGTAATAGACTTGTTTCTTGAAGTTCTTTTGGAGTGTGAGACTATCTAGTTGAGTAACTGCGACTCGCATATCTGTTTCTTCTAGTTCTCTAGGAATTGTAGCTCGTTCTGATCAACTAGAAGCATATTCTGTGTTTAATCTTACCTCTGCAGCCTTTTCTGCGAGATCCTATTGCAGAAATTGCTCGTAGGAGCTCGATTTCTGCAAGTTCTGAAGGAGGTTCAGATTCCACTTATCCAATGGAAGCATCTTCTGTTTGTGCCTCAGCTTGAACATGATACACTTGTTTCTGCAAGTTATTTCTTCGTTTCAGCTCGTGCTGATCCTGTATCAGCATCTTCTCTTGTGCCTCAACTGATTCTTTTGGTGACTGAACGTAGTAGACATATCTGCAAGTTCTTTTGTAGGTTGAACTGGTGCAGAATCCGAATCATCATCTTCTATAGCCAATTCTGCCTGAAAAGATTGCGAGACTCGTCGTGTTAGACGTGTTTCTGCAAGTTCTTTTGAAATTTGAAATGGTTCAGATCATCATCTTCTGTTCGTACCTTAACGCCTTCCTCTATAGCCATTTCGGACTGATTATTTTGAGAAACTCATTGTAATAGTTTTGTTTCTTGAAGTTCTTTTGGAGTGTGAGACTATCTAGTTGAGTAACTGCGACTCGCATATCTGTTTCTTTTAGTTCTCTAGGAATTGTAGCTCGTTCTGATCAACTAGAAGCATATTCTGTGTTTATCTTACCCCTGCAGCCTTTTCTGTGAGATCCTATTGCAAAAATTGCTCGTAGGAGCTCGATTTCTGCTTCTGAAGGAGGTTCAGATTCTACTTTTCCAATGGAAGCATCTTCTGTTTGTGCCTCAGCTTGAACATGATACACTTGTTTCTGCAAGTTATTTCTTCGTTTCAGCTCGTGCTGATCCTGTATCAGCATCTTCTCTTGTGCCTCAACTGATTCTTTTGGTGACTGAACGTAGTAGACATATCTGCAAGTTCTTTTGTAGGTTGAACTGGTGCAGAATCCGAATCATCATCTTCTATAGCCAATTCTGCCTGAAAAGATTGCGAGACTCGTCGTGTTAGACGTGTTTCTGCAAGTTCTTTTGAAATTTGAAATGGTTCAGATCATCATCTTCTGTTCGTACCTTAACGCCTTCCTCTATAGCCATTTCCGACTGATTATTTTGAGAAACTCATCGTAATAGACTTGTTTCTTGAAGTTCTTTTGGAGTGTGAGACTATCTAGTTGAGTAACTGCGACTCGCATATCTGTTTCTTCTAGTTCTCTAGGAATTGTAGCTCGTTCTGATCAACTAGAAGCATATTCTGTGTTTAATCTTACCTCTGCAGCCTTTTCTGCGAGATCCTATTGCAAAAATTGCTCGTAGGAGCTCGATTTCTGCAAGTTCTGAAGGAGGTTCAGATTCCACTTATCCAATGGAAGCATCTTCTGTTTGTGCCTCAGCTTGAACATGATACACTTGTTTCTGCAAGTTATTTCTTCGTTTCAGCTCGTGCTGATCCTGTATCAGCATCTTCTCTTGTGCCTCAACTGATTCTTTTGGTGACTGAACGTAGTAGACATATCTGCAAGTTCTTTTGTAGGTTGAACTGGTGCAGAATCCGAATCATCATCTTCTATAGCCAATTCTGCCTGAAAAGATTGCGAGACTCGTCGTGTTAGACGTGTTTCTGCAAGTTCTTTTGAAATTTGAAATGGTTCAGATCATCATCTTCTGTTCGTACCTTAACGCCTTCCTCTATAGCCATTTCCGACTGATTATTTTGAGAAACTCATCGTAATAGACTTGTTTCTTGAAGTTCTTTTGGAGTGTGAGACTATCTAGTTGAGTAACTGTGACTCGCATATCTGTTTCTTTTAGTTCTCTAGGAATTGTAGCTCGTTCTGATCAACTAGAAGCATATTCTGTGTTTATCTTACCCCTGCAGCCTTTTCTGTGAGATCCTATTGCAAAAATTGCTCGTAGGAGCTCGATTTCTGCAAGTTCTGAAGGAGGTTCAGATTCTACTCTTCCAATGGAAGCATCTTCTGTTTGTGCCTCAGCTTGAACATGATACACTTGTTTCTGCAAGTTATTTCTTCGTTTCAGCTCGTGCTGATCCTGTATCAGCATCTTCTCTTGTGCCTCAACTGATTCTTTTGGTGACTGAACGTAGTAGACATATCTGCAAGTTCTTTTGTAGGTTGAACTGGTGCAGAATCCGAAGCATCATCTTCTATATCCAATTCTGCCTGAAAAGATTGCGAGACTCGTCGTGTTAGACGTGTTTCTGCAAGTTCTTTTGAAGTTTGAAATGATTCAGATCATCATCTTCTGTTCGTACCTTAACGCCTTCCTCTATAGCCATTTCCGCCTGATTATTTTGAGAAACTCATCGTGTTAGACTTGGTTCTTGAAGTTCTTTTGGAGTGTGAGACTATCTAGTTGAGTAACTGCGACTCGCATATCTGTTTCTTCTAGTTCTCTAGGAATTGTAGCTCGTTCTGATCAACTAGAAGCATATTCTGTGTTTAATCTTACCTCTGCAGCCTTTTCTGCGAGATCCTATTGCAAAAATTGCTCGTAGGAGCTCGATTTCTGCAAGTTCTGAAGGAGGTTCAGATTCCACTTATCCAATGGAAGCATCTTCTGTATGTGGCTCAGCTGCTTCTCCTAGAAATTTGAATATAATACACTTGTTTCTGCAAGTTATTTCTTCGGTTTAGCTCGTGCTGATCCTGTATCAGCATCTTCTCTTGTGCCTCAACTGATTCTTTTGGTGACTGAACGTAGTAGACATATCTGCAAGTTCTTTTGTAGGTTGAACTGGTGCAGAATCCGAATCATGATCTTCTATAGCCAATTCTGCCTGAAAAGATTGCGAGACTCGTCGTGTTAGACGTGTTTCTGCAAGTTCTTTTGAAATTTGAAATGGTTCAGATCATCATCTTCTGTTCGTACCTTAACGCCTTCCTCTATAGCCATTTCCGACTGATTATTTTGAGAAACTCATTGTAATAGACTTGTTTCTTGAAGTTCTTTTGGAGTGTGAGACTATCTAGTTGAGTAACTGCGACTCGCATATCTGTTTCTTCTAGTTCTCTAGGAATTGTAGCTCGTTCTGATCAACTAGAAGCATATTCTGTGTTTATCTTACCTCTGCAGCCTTTTCTGCGAGATCCTATTGCAAAAATTGCTCGTAGGAGCTCGATTTCAGCAAGTTCTGAAGGAGGTTCAGATTCTACTTTTCCAATGGAAGCATCTTCTGTTTGTGCCTCAGCTTGAACATGATACACTTGTTTCTGCAAGTTATTTCTTCATTTCAGCTCGTGCTGATCCTGTATCAGCATCTTCTCTTGTGCCTCACCTGATTGTTTTGGTGACTGAACGTATTAGACACATCTGCAAGTTCTTTTGTAGGTTGAACTGGTTCAGAATTCGAATCATCATCTTCTATAGCCAATTCTGTCTGAAAAGATTGCGAGACTCGTCGTGTAAGACTTGTTTCTGCAAGTTCTTTTGGAGTTTGAAATGATTCAGATCATCATCTTCTGTTCGTACCTTAACGCCTTCCTCTATAGCCATTTCCGCCTGATTAGTTTGAGAAACTCATCGTGTTAGACTTGATTCTTGAAGTTCTTTTGGAGTGTGAGCCTATCTAGTTGAGTAACTGCGTCTCGCACATCTGTTTCTTCTAGTTCTCTAGGAATTTTAGCTCATGCTGATCAACTAGAAGCATATTCTGTGTTTATCTTACGTCTGCAGCCTTTTCTGCGAGATCCGATAGCAAAAATTGCTCGTAGGAGCTCGATTTCTGCAAGTTCTGAAGGAGGTTCAGATTCTACTTATCCAATGGAAGCATCTTCTGTTTGTGCCTCAGCTTGAACATGATACACTTGTTTCTGCAAGTTATTTCTTCGTTTCAGCTCGTGCTGATCCTGTATCAGCATCTTCTCTTGTGCCTCAACTGATTCTTTTGGTGACTGAACGTAGTAGACATATCTGCAAGTTCTTTTGTAGGTTGAACTGGTGCAGAATCCGAATCATTATCTTCTATAGCCAATTCTGCCTGAAAAGATTGCGAGACTCGTCGTGTAAGACTTGTTTCTGCAAGTTCTTTTGGAGTTTGAAATGATTCAGATCATCATCTTCTGTTCGTACCTTAACGCCTTCCTCTATAGCCATTTCCGCCTGATTAGTTTGAGAAACTCATCGTGTTAGACTTGATTCTTGAAGTTCTTTTGGAGTGTGAGCCTATCTAGTTGAGTAACTGCGTCTCGCACATCTGTTTCTTCTAGTTCTCTAGGAATTTTAGCTCATGCTGATCAACTAGAAGCATATTCTGTGTTTATCTTACGTCTGCAGCCTTTTCTGCGAGATCCGATAGCAAAAATTGCTCGTAGGAGCTCGATTTCTGCAAGTTCTGAAGGAGGTTCAGATTCTACTTATCCAATGGAAGCATCTTCTGTTTGTGCCTCAGCTTGAACATGATACACTTGTTTCTGCAAGTTATTTCTTCGTTTCAGCTCGTGCTGATCCTGTATCAGCATCTTCTCTTGTGCCTCAACTGATTCTTTTGGTGACTGAACGTAGTAGACATATCTGCAAGTTCTTTTGTAGGTTGAACTGGTGCAGAATCCGAATCATTATCTTCTATAGCCAATTCTGCCTGAAAAGATTGCGAGACTCGTCGTGTAAGACTTGTTTCTGCAAGTTCTTTTGGAGTTTGAAATGGTTCAGATCATCATCTTCTGTTTGTACCTTAATACCTTCCTCTATAGCCATTTCCGCCTGATTCGTTTGAGAAACGCATCGTGTTAGACTTGTTTCTTGAAGTTCTTTGGGAGTGTGAGCCTATCTAGTTGAGCACATCTGTTTCTTCTAGTTCTCTAGGAATTTTAGCTCATGCTGATCAACTAGAAGCATATTCTGTGTTTATCTTACCTCTGCAGCCTTTTCTGCGAGATCCGATTGCAAAAATTGCACGTAGGAGCTCGATTTCTGCAAGTTCTGAAGGAGGTTCAGATTCTACTTATCCAATGGAAGCATCTTCTGTTTGTGCCTCAGCTTGAACATGATACACTTGTTTCTGCAAGTTATTTCTTCGTTTCAGCTCGTGCTGATCCTGTATCAGCATCTTCTCTTGTGCCTCAACTGATTCTTTTGGTGACTGAACGTAGTAGACATATCTGCAAGTTCTTTTGTAGGTTGAACTGGTGCAGAATCCGAATCATCATCTTCTATAGCCAATTCTGCCTGAAAAGATTGCGAGACTCGTCGTGTTAGACGTGTTTCTGCAAGTTCTTTTGAAATTTGAAATGGTTCAGATCATCATCTTCTGTTCGTACCTTAACGCCTTCCTCTATAGCCATTTCGGACTGATTATTTTGAGTAACTCATTGTAATAGTTTTGTTTCTTGAAGTTCTTTTGGAGTGTGAGACTATCTAGTTGAGTAACTGCGACTCGCATATCTGTTTCTTTTAGTTCTCTAGGAATTGTAGCTCGTTCTGATCAACTAGAAGCATATTCTGTGTTTATCTTACCCCTGCAGCCTTTTCTGTGAGATCCTATTGCAAAAATTGCTCGTAGGAGCTCGATTTCTGCAGGTTCTGAAGGAGGTTCAGATTCTACTTTTCCAATGGAAGCATCTTCTGTTTGTGCCTCAGCTTGAACATGATACACTTGTTTCTGCAAGTTATTTCTTCGTTTCAGCTCGTGCTGATCCTGTATCAGCATCTTCTCTTGTGCCTCAACTGATTCTTTTGGTGACTGAACGTAGTAGACATATCTGCAAGTTCTTTTGTAGGTTGAACTGGTGCAGAATCCGAATCATCATCTTCTATAGCCAATTCTGCCTGAAAAGATTGCGAGACTCGTCGTGTTAGACGTGTTTCTGCAAGTTCTTTTGAAATTTGAAATGGTTCAGATCATCATCTTCTGTTCGTACCTTAACGCCTTCCTCTATAGCCATTTCCGACTGATTATTTTGAGAAACTCATCGTAATAGACTTGTTTCTTGAAGTTCTTTTGGAGTGTGAGACTATCTAGTTGAGTAACTGCGACTCGCATATCTGTTTCTTCTAGTTCTCTAGGAATTGTAGCTCGTTCTGATCAACTAGAAGCATATTCTGTGTTTAATCTTACCTCTGCAGCCTTTTCTGCGAGATCCTATTGCAAAAATTGCTCGTAGGAGCTCGATTTCTGCAAGTTCTGAAGGAGGTTCAGATTCTACTTATCCAATGGAAGCATCTTCTGTTTGTGCCTCAGCTTGAACATGATACACTTGTTTCTGCAAGTTATTTCTTCGTTTCAGCTCGTGCTGATCCTGTATCAGCATCTTCTCTTGTGCCTCAACTGATTCTTTTGGTGACTGAACGTAGTAGACATATCTGCAAGTTCTTTTGTAGGTTGAACTGGTGCAGAATCCGAAGCATCATCTTCTATATCCAATTCTGCCTGAAAAGATTGCGAGACTCGTCGTGTTAGACGTGTTTCTGCAAGTTCTTTTGAAGTTTGAAATGATTCAGATCATCATCTTCTGTTCGTACCTTAACGCCTTCCTCTATAGCCATTTCCGCCTGATTATTTTGAGAAACTCATCGTGTTAGACTTGGTTCTTGAAGTTCTTTTGGAGTGTGAGACTATCTAGTTGAGTAACTGCGACTCGCATATCTGTTTCTTCTAGTTCTCTAGGAATTGTAGCTCGTTCTGATCAACTAGAAGCATATTCTGTGTTTAATCTTACCTCTGCAGCCTTTTCTGCGAGATCCTATTGCAAAAATTGCTCGTAGGAGCTCGATTTCTGCAAGTTCTGAAGGAGGTTCAGATTCCACTTATCCAATGGAAGCATCTTCTGTTTGTGGCTCAGCTGCTTCTCCTAGAAATTTGAATATAATACACTTGTTTCTGCAAGTTATTTCTTCGGTTTAGCTCGTGCTGATCCTGTATCAGCATCTTCTCTTGTGCCTCAACTGATTCTTTTGGTGACTGAACGTAGTAGACATATCTGCAAGTTCTTTTGTAGGTTGAACTGGTGCAGAATCCGAATCATGATCTTCTATAGCCAATTCTGCCTGAAAAGATTGCGAGACTCGTCGTGTTAGACGTGTTTCTGCAAGTTCTTTTGAAATTTGAAATGGTTCAGATCATCATCTTCTGTTCGTACCTTAACGCCTTCCTCTATAGCCATTTCCGACTGATTATTTTGAGAAACTCATTGTAATAGACTTGTTTCTTGAAGTTCTTTTGGAGTGTGAGACTATCTAGTTGAGTAACTGCGACTCGCATATCTGTTTCTTCTAGTTCTCTAGGAATTGTAGCTCGTTCTGATCAACTAGAAGCATATTCTGTGTTTATCTTACCTCTGCAGCCTTTTCTGCGAGATCCTATTGCAAAAATTGCTCGTAGGAGCTCGATTTCTGCAAGTTCTGAAGGAGGTTCAGATTCTACTTTTCCAATGGAAGCATCTTCTGTTTGTGCCTCAGCTTGAACATGATACACTTGTTTCTGCAAGTTATTTCTTCGTTTCAGCTCGTGCTGATCCTGTATCAGCATCTTCTCTTGTGCCTCAACTGATTCTTTTGGTGACTGAACGTAGTAGACATATCTGCAAGTTCTTTTGTAGGTTGAACTGGTGCAGAATCCGAATCATCTTCTTCTATAGCCAATTCTGCCTGAAAAGATTGCGAGACTCGTCGTGTTAGACGTGTTTCTGCAAGTTCTTTTGAAATTTGAAATGGTTCAGATCATCATCTTCTGTTCGTACCTTAACGCCTTCCTCTATAGCCATTTCCGACTGATTATTTTGAGAAACTCATCGTAATAGACTTGTTTCTTGAAGTTCTTTTGGAGTGTGAGACTATCTAGTTGAGTAACTGCGACTCGCATATCTGTTTCTTCTAGTTCTCTAGGAATTGTAGCTCGTTCTGATCAACTAGAAGCATATTCTGTGTTTAATCTTACCTCTGCAGCCTTTTCTGCGAGATCCTATTGCAAAAATTGCTCGTAGGAGCTCGATTTCTGCAAGTTCTGAAGGAGGTTCAGATTCTACTTATCCAATGGAAGCATCTTCTGTTTGTGCCTCAGCTTGAACATGATACACTTGTTTCTGCAAGTTATTTCTTCGTTTCAGCTCGTGCTGATCCTGTATCAGCATCTTCTCTTGTGCCTCAACTGATTCTTTTGGTGACTGAACGTAGTAGACATATCTGCAAGTTCTTTTGTAGGTTGAACTGGTGCAGAATCCGAAGCATCATCTTCTATATCCAATTCTGCCTGAAAAGATTGCGAGACTCGTCGTGTTAGACGTGTTTCTGCAAGTTCTTTTGAAGTTTGAAATGATTCAGATCATCATCTTCTGTTCGTACCTTAACGCCTTCCTCTATAGCCATTTCCGCCTGATTATTTTGAGAAACTCATCGTGTTAGACTTGGTTCTTGAAGTTCTTTTGGAGTGTGAGACTATCTAGTTGAGTAACTGCGACTCGCATATCTGTTTCTTCTAGTTCTCTAGGAATTGTAGCTCGTTCTGATCAACTAGAAGCATATTCTGTGTTTAATCTTACCTCTGCAGCCTTTTCTGCGAGATCCTATTGCAAAAATTGCTCGTAGGAGCTCGATTTCTGCAAGTTCTGAAGGAGGTTCAGATTCCACTTATCCAATGGAAGCATCTTCTGTTTGTGCCTCAGCTTGAACATGATACACTTGTTTCTGCAAGTTATTTCTTCGTTTCAGCTCGTGCTGATCCTGTATCAGCATCTTCTCTTGTGCCTCAACTGATTCTTTTGGTGACTGAACGTAGTAGACATATCTGCAAGTTCTTTTGTAGGTTGAACTGGTGCAGAATCCGAATCATCATCTTCTATAGCCAATTCTGCCTGAAAAGATTGCGAGACTCGTCGTGTTAGACGTGTTTCTGCAAGTTCTTTTGAAGTTTGAAATGGTTCAGATCATCATCTTCTGTTCGTACCTTAACGCCTTCCTCTATAGCCATTTCCGCCTGATTATTTTGAGAAACTCATCGTGTTAGACTTGGTTCTTGAAGTTCTTTTGGAGTGTGAGACTATCTAGTTGAGTAACTGCGACTCGCATATCTGTTTCTTCTAGTTCTCTAGGAATTGTAGCTCGTTCTGATCAACTAGAAGCATATTCTGTGTTTAATCTTACCTCTGCAGCCTTTTCTGCGAGATCCTATTGCAAAAATTGCTCGTAGGAGCTCGATTTCTGCAAGTTCTGAAGGAGGTTCAGATTCCACTTATCCAATGGAAGCATCTTCTGTTTGTGGCTCAGCTGCTTCTCCTAGAAATTTGAATATAATACACTTGTTTCTGCAAGTTATTTCTTCGTTTCAGCTCGTGCTGATCCTGTATCAGCATCTTCTCTTGTGCCTCAACTGATTCTTTTGGTGACTGAACGTAGTAGACATATCTGCAAGTTCTTTTGTAGGTTGAACTGGTGCAGAATCCGAATCATTATCTTCTATAGCCAATTCTGCCTGAAAAGATTGCGAGACTCGTCGTGTTAGACGTGTTTCTGCAAGTTCTTTTGAAATTTGAAATGGTTCAGATCATCATCTTCTGTTCGTACCTTAACGCCTTCCTCTATAGCCATTTCCGACTGATTATTTTGAGAAACTCATCGTAATAGACTTGTTTCTTGAAGTTCTTTTGGAGTGTGAGACTATCTAGTTGAGTAACTGCGACTCGCATATCTGTTTCTTCTAGTTCTCTAGGAATTGTAGCTCGTTCTGATCAACTAGAAGCATATTCTGTGTTTAATCTTACCTCTGCAGCCTTTTCTGCGAGATCCGATAGCAAAAATTGCTCGTAGGAGCTCGATTTCTGCAAGTTCTGAAGGAGGTTCAGATTCCACTTATCCAATGGAAGCATCTTCTGTTTGTGCCTCAGCTTGAACATGATACACTTGTTTCTGCAAGTTATTTCTTCGTTTCAGCTCGTGCTGATCCTGTATCAGCATCTTCTCTTGTGCCTCAACTGATTCTTTTGGTGACTGAACGTAGTAGACATATCTGCAAGTTCTTTTGTAGGTTGAACTGGTGCAGAATCCGAAGCATCATCTTCTATATCCAATTCTGCCTGAAAAGATTGCGAGACTCGTCGTGTTAGACGTGTTTCTGCAAGTTCTTTTGAAGTTTGAAATGATTCAGATCATCATCTTCTGTTCGTACCTTAACGCCTTCCTCTATAGCCATTTCCGCCTGATTATTTTGAGAAACTCATCGTAATAGACTTGTTTCTTGAAGTTCTTTTGGAGTGTGAGACTATCTAGTTGAGTAACTGCGACTCGCATATCTGTTTCTTCTAGTTCTCTAGGAATTGTAGCTCGTTCTGATCAACTAGAAGCATATTCTGTGTTTAATCTTACCTCTGCAGCCTTTTCTGCGAGATCCTATTGCAAAAATTGCTCGTAGGAGCTCGATTTCTGCAAGTTCTGAAGGAGGTTCAGATTCCACTTATCCAATGGAAGCATCTTCTGTTTGTGCCTCAGCTTGAACATGATACACTTGTTTCTGCAAGTTATTTCTTCGTTTCAGCTCGTGCTGATCCTGTATCAGCATCTTCTCTTGTGCCTCAACTGATTCTTTTGGTGACTGAACGTAGTAGACATATCTGCAAGTTCTTTTGTAGGTTGAACTGGTGCAGAATCCGAATCATCATCTTCTATAGCCAATTCTGCCTGAAAAGATTGCGAGACTCGTCGTGTTAGACGTGTTTCTGCAAGTTCTTTTGAAATTTGAAATGGTTCAGATCATCATCTTCTGTTCGTACCTTAACGCCTTCCTCTATAGCCATTTCCGACTGATTATTTTGAGAAACTCATCGTAATAGACTTGTTTCTTAAAGTTCTTTTGGAGTGTGAGACTATCTAGTTGAGTAACTGCGACTCGCATATCTGTTTCTTCTAGTTCTCTAGGAATTGTAGCTCGTTCTGATCAACTAGAAGCATATTCTGTGTTTAATCTTACCTCTGCAGCCTTTTCTGCGAGATCCTATTGCAAAAATTGCTCGTAGGAGCTCGATTTCTGCAAGTTCTGAAGGAGGTTCAGATTCCACTTATCCAATGGAAGCATCTTCTGTTTGTGCCTCAGCTTGAACATGATACACTTGTTTCTGCAAGTTATTTCTTCGTTTCAGCTCGTGCTGATCCTGTATTAGCATCTTCTCTTGTGCCTCAACTGATTCTTTTGGTGACTGAACGTAGTAGACATATCTGCAAGTTCTTTTGTAGGTTGAACTGGTGCAGAATCCGAATCATCATCTTCTATAGCCAATTCTGCCTGAAAAGATTGCGAGACTCGTCGTGTTAGACGTGTTTCTGCAAGTTCTTTTGAAATTTGAAATGGTTCAGATCATCATCTTCTGTTCGTACCTTAACGCCTTCCTCTATAGCCATTTCCGACTGATTATTTTGAGAAACTCATCGTAATAGACTTGTTTCTTGAAGTTCTTTTGGAGTGTGAGACTATCTAGTTGAGTAACTGCGACTCGCATATCTGTTTCTTCTAGTTCTCTAGGAATTGTAGCTCGTTCTGATCAACTAGAAGCATATTCTGTGTTTAATCTTACCTCTGCAGCCTTTTCTGCGAGATCCTATTGCAAAAATTGCTCGTAGGAGCTCGATTTCTGCAAGTTCTGAAGGAGGTTCAGATTCCACTTATCCAATGGAAGCATCTTCTGTTTGTGGCTCAGCTGCTTCTCCTAGAAATTTGAATATAATACACTTGTTTCTGCAAGTTATTTCTTCGGTTTAGCTCGTGCTGATCCTGTATCAGCATCTTCTCTTGTGCCTCAACTGATTCTTTTGGTGACTGAACGTAGTAGACATATCTGCAAGTTCTTTTGTAGGTTGAACTGGTGCAGAATCCGAATCATGATCTTCTATAGCCAATTCTGCCTGAAAAGATTGCGAGACTCGTCGTGTTAGACGTGTTTCTGCAAGTTCTTTTGAAATTTGAAATGGTTCAGATCATCATCTTCTGTTCGTACCTTAACGCCTTCCTCTATAGCCATTTCCGACTGATTATTTTGAGAAACTCATTGTAATAGACTTGTTTCTTGAAGTTCTTTTGGAGTGTGAGACTATCTAGTTGAGTAACTGCGACTCGCATATCTGTTTCTTCTAGTTCTCTAGGAATTGTAGCTCGTTCTGATCAACTAGAAGCATATTCTGTGTTTATCTTACCTCTGCAGCCTTTTCTGCGAGATCCTATTGCAAAAATTGCTCGTAGGAGCTCGATTTCTGCAAGTTCTGAAGGAGGTTCAGATTCTACTTTTCCAATGGAAGCATCTTCTGTTTGTGCCTCAGCTTGAACATGATACACTTGTTTCTGCAAGTTATTTCTTCGTTTCAGCTCGTGCTGATCCTGTATCAGCATCTTCTCTTGTGCCTCAACTGATTCTTTTGGTGACTGAACGTAGTAGACATATCTGCAAGTTCTTTTGTAGGTTGAACTGGTGCAGAATCCGAATCATCTTCTTCTATAGCCAATTCTGCCTGAAAAGATTGCGAGACTCGTCGTGTTAGACGTGTTTCTGCAAGTTCTTTTGAAATTTGAAATGGTTCAGATCATCATCTTCTGTTCGTACCTTAACGCCTTCCTCTATAGCCATTTCCGACTGATTATTTTGAGAAACTCATCGTAATAGACTTGTTTCTTGAAGTTCTTTTGGAGTGTGAGACTATCTAGTTGAGTAACTGCGACTCGCATATCTGTTTCTTCTAGTTCTCTAGGAATTGTAGCTCGTTCTGATCAACTAGAAGCATATTCTGTGTTTAATCTTACCTCTGCAGCCTTTTCTGCGAGATCCTATTGCAAAAATTGCTCGTAGGAGCTCGATTTCTGCAAGTTCTGAAGGAGGTTCAGATTCTACTTATCCAATGGAAGCATCTTCTGTTTGTGCCTCAGCTTGAACATGATACACTTGTTTCTGCAAGTTATTTCTTCGTTTCAGCTCGTGCTGATCCTGTATCAGCATCTTCTCTTGTGCCTCAACTGATTCTTTTGGTGACTGAACGTAGTAGACATATCTGCAAGTTCTTTTGTAGGTTGAACTGGTGCAGAATCCGAAGCATCATCTTCTATATCCAATTCTGCCTGAAAAGATTGCGAGACTCGTCGTGTTAGACGTGTTTCTGCAAGTTCTTTTGAAGTTTGAAATGATTCAGATCATCATCTTCTGTTCGTACCTTAACGCCTTCCTCTATAGCCATTTCCGCCTGATTATTTTGAGAAACTCATCGTGTTAGACTTGGTTCTTGAAGTTCTTTTGGAGTGTGAGACTATCTAGTTGAGTAACTGCGACTCGCATATCTGTTTCTTCTAGTTCTCTAGGAATTGTAGCTCGTTCTGATCAACTAGAAGCATATTCTGTGTTTAATCTTACCTCTGCAGCCTTTTCTGCGAGATCCTATTGCAAAAATTGCTCGTAGGAGCTCGATTTCTGCAAGTTCTGAAGGAGGTTCAGATTCCACTTATCCAATGGAAGCATCTTCTGTTTGTGCCTCAGCTTGAACATGATACACTTGTTTCTGCAAGTTATTTCTTCGTTTCAGCTCGTGCTGATCCTGTATCAGCATCTTCTCTTGTGCCTCAACTGATTCTTTTGGTGACTGAACGTAGTAGACATATCTGCAAGTTCTTTTGTAGGTTGAACTGGTGCAGAATCCGAATCATCATCTTCTATAGCCAATTCTGCCTGAAAAGATTGCGAGACTCGTCGTGTTAGACGTGTTTCTGCAAGTTCTTTTGAAGTTTGAAATGGTTCAGATCATCATCTTCTGTTCGTACCTTAACGCCTTCCTCTATAGCCATTTCCGCCTGATTATTTTGAGAAACTCATCGTGTTAGACTTGGTTCTTGAAGTTCTTTTGGAGTGTGAGACTATCTAGTTGAGTAACTGCGACTCGCATATCTGTTTCTTCTAGTTCTCTAGGAATTGTAGCTCGTTCTGATCAACTAGAAGCATATTCTGTGTTTAATCTTACCTCTGCAGCCTTTTCTGCGAGATCCTATTGCAAAAATTGCTCGTAGGAGCTCGATTTCTGCAAGTTCTGAAGGAGGTTCAGATTCCACTTATCCAATGGAAGCATCTTCTGTTTGTGGCTCAGCTGCTTCTCCTAGAAATTTGAATATAATACACTTGTTTCTGCAAGTTATTTCTTCGTTTCAGCTCGTGCTGATCCTGTATCAGCATCTTCTCTTGTGCCTCAACTGATTCTTTTGGTGACTGAACGTAGTAGACATATCTGCAAGTTCTTTTGTAGGTTGAACTGGTGCAGAATCCGAATCATCATCTTCTATAGCCAATTCTGCCTGAAAAGATTGCGAGACTCGTCGTGTTAGACGTGTTTCTGCAAGTTCTTTTGAAATTTGAAATGGTTCAGATCATCATCTTCTGTTCGTACCTTAACGCCTTCCTCTATAGCCATTTCCGACTGATTATTTTGAGAAACTCATCGTAATAGACTTGTTTCTTGAAGTTCTTTTGGAGTGTGAGACTATCTAGTTGAGTAACTGCGACTCGCATATCTGTTTCTTCTAGTTCTCTAGGAATTGTAGCTCGTTCTGATCAACTAGAAGCATATTCTGTGTTTAATCTTACCTCTGCAGCCTTTTCTGCGAGATCCGATAGCAAAAATTGCTCGTAGGAGCTCGATTTCTGCAAGTTCTGAAGGAGGTTCAGATTCTACTTATCCAATGGAAGCATCTTCTGTTTGTGCCTCAGCTTGAACATGATACACTTGTTTCTGCAAGTTATTTCTTCGTTTCAGCTCGTGCTGATCCTGTATCAGCATCTTCTCTTGTGCCTCAACTGATTCTTTTGGTGACTGAACGTAGTAGACATATCTGCAAGTTCTTTTGTAGGTTGAACTGGTGCAGAATCCGAAGCATCATCTTCTATATCCAATTCTGCCTGAAAAGATTGCGAGACTCGTCGTGTTAGACGTGTTTCTGCAAGTTCTTTTGAAGTTTGAAATGATTCAGATCATCATCTTCTGTTCGTACCTTAACGCCTTCCTCTATAGCCATTTCCGCCTGATTATTTTGAGAAACTCATCGTAATAGACTTGTTTCTTGAAGTTCTTTTGGAGTGTGAGACTATCTAGTTGAGTAACTGCGACTCGCATATCTGTTTCTTCTAGTTCTCTAGGAATTGTAGCTCGTTCTGATCAACTAGAAGCATATTCTGTGTTTAATCTTACCTCTGCAGCCTTTTCTGCGAGATCCTATTGCAAAAATTGCTCGTAGGAGCTCGATTTCTGCAAGTTCTGAAGGAGGTTCAGATTCCACTTATCCAATGGAAGCATCTTCTGTTTGTGCCTCAGCTTGAACATGATACACTTGTTTCTGCAAGTTATTTCTTCGTTTCAGCTCGTGCTGATCCTGTATCAGCATCTTCTCTTGTGCCTCAACTGATTCTTTTGGTGACTGAACGTAGTAGACATATCTGCAAGTTCTTTTGTAGGTTGAACTGGTGCAGAATCCGAATCATCATCTTCTATAGCCAATTCTGCCTGAAAAGATTGCGAGACTCGTCGTGTTAGACGTGTTTCTGCAAGTTCTTTTGAAATTTGAAATGGTTCAGATCATCATCTTCTGTTCGTACCTTAACGCCTTCCTCTATAGCCATTTCCGACTGATTATTTTGAGAAACTCATCGTAATAGACTTGTTTCTTAAAGTTCTTTTGGAGTGTGAGACTATCTAGTTGAGTAACTGCGACTCGCATATCTGTTTCTTCTTGTTCTCTAGGAATTGTAGCTCGTTCTGATCAACTAGAAGCATATTCTGTGTTTAATCTTACCTCTGCAGCCTTTTCTGCGAGATCCTATTGCAAAAATTGCTCGTAGGAGCTCGATTTCTGCAAGTTCTGAAGGAGGTTCAGATTCCACTTATCCAATGGAAGCATCTTCTGTTTGTGCCTCAGCTTGAACATGATACACTTGTTTCTGCAAGTTATTTCTTCGTTTCAGCTCGTGCTGATCCTGTATTAGCATCTTCTCTTGTGCCTCAACTGATTCTTTTGGTGACTGAACGTAGTAGACATATCTGCAAGTTCTTTTGTAGGTTGAACTGGTGCAGAATCCGAATCATCATCTTCTATAGCCAATTCTGCCTGAAAAGATTGCGAGACTCGTCGTGTTAGACGTGTTTCTGCAAGTTCTTTTGAAATTTGAAATGGTTCAGATCATCATCTTCTGTTCGTACCTTAACGCCTTCCTCTATAGCCATTTCCGACTGATTATTTTGAGAAACTCATCGTAATAGACTTGTTTCTTGAAGTTCTTTTGGAGTGTGAGACTATCTAGTTGAGTAACTGCGACTCGCATATCTGTTTCTTCTAGTTCTCTAGGAATTGTAGCTCGTTCTGATCAACTAGAAGCATATTCTGTGTTTAATCTTACCTCTGCAGCCTTTTCTGCGAGATCCTATTGCAAAAATTGCTCGTAGGAGCTCGATTTCTGCAAGTTCTGAAGGAGGTTCAGATTCCACTTATCCAATGGAAGCATCTTCTGTTTGTGCCTCAGCTTGAACATGATACACTTGTTTCTGCAAGTTATTTCTTCGTTTCAGCTCGTGCTGATCCTGTATCAGCATCTTCTCTTGTGCCTCAACTGATTCTTTTGGTGACTGAACGTAGTAGACATATCTGCAAGTTCTTTTGTAGGTTGAACTGGTGTAGAATCCGAATCATCATCTTCTATAGCCAATTCTGCCTGAAAAGATTGCGAGACTCGTCGTGTTAGACGTGTTTCTGCAAGTTCTTTTGAAATTTGAAATGGTTCAGATCATCATCTTCTGTTCGTACCTTAACGCCTTCCTCTATAGCCATTTCCGACTGATTATTTTGAGAAACTCATCGTAATAGACTTGTTTCTTGAAGTTCTTTTGGAGTGTGAGACTATCTAGTTGAGTAACTGCGACTCGCATATCTGTTTCTTCTAGTTCTCTAGGAATTGTAGCTCGTTCTGATCAACTAGAAGCATATTCTGTGTTTAATCTGACCGCTGCAGCCTTTTCTGCGAGATCCTATTGCAAAAATTGCTCGTAGGAGCTCGATTTCTGCAAGTTCTGAAGGAGGTTCAGATTCTACTTATCCAATGGAAGCATCTTCTGTTTGTGCCTCAGCTTGAACATGATACACTTGTTTCTGCAAGTTATTTCTTCGTTTCAGCTCGTGCTGATCCTGTATCAGCATCTTCTATTGTGCCTCAACAAATTCTTTTGGTGACTGAACGTATTAGACATATCTGCAAGTTCTTTTGTAGGTTGAACTGGTGCAGAATCCGAATCATTATCTTCTATAGCCAATTCTGCCTGAAAAGATTGCGAGACTCGTCGTGTAAGACTTGTTTCTGCAAGTTCTTTTGGAGTTTGAAATGGTTCAGATCATCATCTTCTGTTTGTACCTTAATACCTTCCTCTATAGCCATTTCCGCCTGATTAGTTTGAGAAACGCATCGTGTTAGACTTGTTTCTTGAAGTTCTTTGGGAGTGTGAGCCTATCTAGTTGAGTAACTGCACATCTGTTTCTTCTAGTTCTCTAGGAATTTTAGCTCATGCTGATCAACTATAAGCATATTCTGTGTTTATCTTACCTCTGCAGCCTTTTCTGCGAGATCCGATTGCAAAAATTGCACGTAGGAGTTCGATTTCTGCAAGTTCTGAAGGAGGTTCAGATTCTACTTATCCAATGGAAGCATCTTCTGTTTGTGCCTCAGCTTGAACATGATACACTTGTTTCTGCAAGTTATTTCTTCGTTTCAGCTCGTGCTGATCCTGTATCAGCATCTTCTCTTGTGCCTCAACTGATTCTTTTGGTGACTGAACGTAGTAGACATATCTGCAAGTTCTTTTGTAGGTTGAACGTGCAGAATCCGAATCATCATCTTCTATAGCCAATTCTGCCTGAAAAGATTGCGAGACTCGTCGTGTTAGACGTGTTTCTGCAAGTTCTTTTGAAGTTTGAAATGATTCAGATCATCATCTTCTGTTCGTACCTTAACGCCTTCCTCTATAGCCATTTCCGCCTGATTATTTTGAGAATTTCATCGTGTTAGACTTGGTTCTTGAAGTTCTTTTGGAGTGTGAGACTATCTAGTTGAGTAACTGCGACTCGCATATCTGTTTCTTCTAGTTCTCTAGGAAATTCAGCTCATGCTGATCAACTAGAAGCATATTCTGTGTTTACCTTACCTCTGCAGCCTTTTCTGCGAGATCCGATTGCAAAAATTGCACGTACGAGCTCGATTTCTGCAAGTTCTGAAGGAGGTTCAGATTCTACTTATCCAATGGAAGCATCTTCTGTTTGTGCCTCAGCTTGAACATGATACACTTGTTTCTGCAAGTTATTTCTTCGTTTCAGCTCTTGCTGATCCTGTATCAGCATCTTCTATTGTGCCTCAACAAATTCTTTTGGTGACTGAACGTATTAGACATATCTGCAAGTTCTTTTGTAGGTTGAACTGGTGCAGAATCCGTATCATTATCTTCTATAGCCAATTCTGCCTGAAAAGATTGCGAGACTCGTCGTGTAAGACTTGTTTCTGCAAGTTCTTTTCGAGTTTGAAATGGTTCAGATCATCATCTTCTGTTTGTACCTTAATACCTTCCTCTATAGCCATTTCCGCCTGATTAGTTTGAGAAACGCATCGTGTTAGACTTGTTTCTTGAAGTTCTTTGGGAGTGTGAGCCTATCTAGTTGAGTAACTGCACATCTGTTTCTTCTAGTTCTCTAGGAATTTTAGCTCATGCTGATCAACTATAAGCATATTCTGTGTTTATCTTACCTCTGCAGCTTTTTCTGCGAGATCCGATTGCAAAAATTGCACGTAGGAGCTCGATTTCTGCAAGTTCTGAAGGAGGTTCAGATTCTACTTATCCAATGGAAGCATCTTCTGTTTGTGCCTCAGCTTGAACATGATACACTTGTTTCTGCAAGTTATTTCTTCGTTTCAGCTCGTGCTGATCCTGTATCAGCATCTTCTCTTGTGCCTCAACTGATTCTTTTGGTGACTGAACGTAGTAGACATATCTGCAAGTTCTTTTGTAGGTTGAACTGGTACAGAATCCGAATCATCATCTTCTATAGCCAATTCTGCCTGAAAAGATTGCGAGACTCGTCGTGTTAGACGTGTTTCTGCAAGTTCTTTTGAAATTTGAAATGGTTCAGATCATCATCTTCTGTTCGTACTTTAACGCCTTCCTCTATAGCCATTTCCGACTGATTATTTTGAGAAACTCATCGTAATAGACTTGTTTCTTGAAGTTCTTTTGGAGTGTGAGACTATCTATTTGAGTAACTGCGACTCGCATATCTGTTTCTTCTAGTTCTCTAGGAATTGTAGCTCGTTCTGATCAACTAGAAACATATTCTGTGTTTATCTTACCTCTGCAGCCTTTTCTGCGAGATCCTATTGCAAAAATTGCTCGTAGGAGCTCGATTTCTGCAAGTTCTGAAGGAGGTTCAGATTCTACTTATCCAATGGAAGCATCTTCTGTTTGTGGCTCAGCTGCTTCTCCTAGAAATTTGAATATAATACACTTGTTTCTGCAAGTTTTTTCTTCGGTTTAGCTCGTGCTGATCCTGTATCAGCATCTTCTCTTGTGCCTCAACTGATTCTTTTGGTGACTGAACGTAGTAGACATATCTGCAAGTTCTTTTGTAGGTTGAACTGGTGCAGAATCCGAATCATCATCTTCTATAGCCAATTCTGCCCGAAAAGATTGCGAGACTCGTCGTGTTAGACGTGTTTCTGCAAGTTCTTTTGAAATTTGAAATGGTTCAGATCATCATCTTCTGTTCGTACCTTAACGCCTTCCTCTATAGCCATTTCCGACTGATTATTTTGAGAAACTCATTGTAATAGACTTGTTTCTTGAAGTTCTTTTGGAGTGTGAGACTATCTAGTTGAGTAACTGCGACTCGCATATCTGTTTCTTCTAGTTCTCTAGGAATTGTAGCTCGTTCTGATCAACTAGAAGCATATTCTGTGTTTATCTTACCTCTGCAGCCTTTTCTGCGAGATCCGATTGCAAAAATTACTCGTAGGAGCTCGATTTCTGCAAGTTCTGAAGGAGGTTCAGATTCTACTTTTCCAATGGAAGCATCTTCTGTTTGTGCCTCAGCTTGAACATGATACACTTGTTTCTGCAAGTTATTTCTTCATTTCAGCTTGTGCTGATCCTGTATCAGCATCTTCTCTTGTGCCTCACCGGATTCTTTTGGTGACTGAACGTATTAGACACATCTGCAAGTTCTTTTGTAGGTTGAACTGGTGCAGAATTCGAATCATCATCTTCTATAGCCAATTCTGTCTGAAAAGATTGCGAGACTCGTCGTGTAAGACTTGTTTCTGCAAGTTCTTTTGGAGTTTGAAATGGTTCAGATCCACATCTTCTGTTTGTACCTTAACGCCTTCCTCTATAGCCATTTCCGCCTGATTAGTTTGAGAAACTCATCGTGTTAGACTTGATTCTTGAAGTTCTTTTGGAGTGTGAGCCTATCTAGTTGAGTAACTGCGTCTCGCACATCTGTTTCTTCTAGTTCTCTAGGAATTTTAGCTCGTTCTGATCAACTAGAAGCATATTCTGTGTTTAATCTTACCTCTGCAGCCTTTTCTGCGAGATCCGATAGCAAAAATTGCTCGTAGGAGCTCGATTTCTGCAAGTTCTGAAGGAGGTTCAGATTCTACTTATCCAATGGAAGCATCTTCTGTTTGTGCCTCAGTTTGAACATGATACACTTGTTTCTGCAAGTTATTTCTTCGGTTTAGCTCATGCTGATCCTGTATCAGCATCTTCTCTTGTGCCTCAACTGATTCTTTTGGTGACTGAACGTAGTAGACATATCTGCAAGTTCTTTTGTAGGTTGAACTGGTGCAGAATCCGAATCATCATCTTCTATAGCCAATTCTGTCTGAAAAGATTGCGAGACTCGTCGTGTAAGACTTGTTTCTTCAAGTTCTTTTGGAGTTTGAAATGGTTCAGATCCACATCTTCTGTTTGTACCTTAACGCCTTCCTCTATAGCCATTTCCGTCTGATTAGTTTGAGAAACTCATCGTGTTAGACTTGAT